>CM031238.1:510125820-511375686 GCA_018340775.1 Taxus wallichiana var. yunnanensis | reverse complement strand
TACAAATACATTAGGGCGCCCCAAGGGGTCTGGGGCACCTAGGTGCTTTGGTGTCTGGCTAGACATTGGTCTTCGAGTCACAAATGACAAAGTATCAAAAGACAAACTAGGCAACAAGGATTGTAAGAGAAAAAAGGAAAACAAAATTTGTTGGGGTTAGCACACCGGATGTTCAAACAATATATCATATCTAAGCATACATGCAAATAAAAGCGGATATTCTACCAAAATAAATATATAGAATAAAAGATATAAATCAACACTAGATTTAACATGATTCACCTAGTGCGGGCTACGTCCACCAAGAAACAATCCAACCTATTATCCAAAGCTTTGACAAGATATATAATTGAAGATTTACAATCTTCCACACCTCTCAGATGTACAGTAATTTCTTTCTCTAAAGATTTTGCTTCTCCTCCAAGAATTCTCTCTCTCACCAACTTTTTCAAGTTCTTAATTCTTATTCATTCTTTCTTCTAAACCCTATCTTTCATGCTTATATAGTCGTTTATAGACTTACGGAACTTAGCCATGAAATTACAATCAATAGATATACTTTAATGCTAAAAATAGATCTAATTCCCGAGAGTTAATTAAAATATCCTCGCACAGGTAACCAATTTCGGTTCTCCTTAACCGATGTTGGTTCCTCCTTGCCTAACCGATGTTAGTCCTAGGTAACCAATGCTGATCCCTCCTAACCGATGACGATTACTGTGTTTTCCAAAGCAAGTTTTATATTACATGTTAATATGAAGTAATTGAGCTCCACAACTCAACAATCTCCCACTTGGAGATTAATTACTGCACCATACCTATACAACATCATTCTTGGATCCTTCCTTAACTTTGTTTCTTCATCTTCAAGTCTCAAACTTGAAGACCAATAGAAGTGGAGTGTAGCTCCAACTTCTCCTTTGCTAATGGCTTCATTAGCATATCCGCAGGGTTCTCGCTCATATGAATCTTTTCATATTCAACTGTCCATCCTCTAATACATTTCATATGAAGTGATACCTCAACTGAATGTGTTTCATTCTTGAATGAAACATTGAGTTATTTTCCAAATTAATTATACTCTTACTATCACTGAATAGTTTACAATCATCTTGCTCCTTTCCTTACTCTTTCATGGACCTACTCATCCATATCATCTCCTTACTAGCCTTTGTAGCTGCAACATACTCTGCCTCTATAGTAGACAAAGCCACAACCTTCGCGCAATCTTGAAATCCAGCTAACTTCATCCCACCCACTATGAAAATATATCCAAGTGCTCCTTCTACCATCCAAATCTCCAACCATATCTGAATCAACATAGCCACATAATGAAATATCCAAACCTCCATACAATAACTGCATGCTAGATGTCCCTTTCAAATACTTGAGTATCCATTGGACTACTTTCCAATGCTCTTTACCTAGATTGGCCATATATCTACTCACAATACCTATGTAATGTTTGGTCTGTATAAACCATAGCTATATGAGACTCCCAACTCGCTGAAGCATATGGCACTCGTGTCATGTATTTTACCTCCTCATGTGATGATGGACACTATTTTTTTCTTAATTTGAAGTGTCCACCATAGGTGTACTAACAAGTTTTTCATTCTGCATGTTGAACCTTTCTAACACCTTATAGATATAATCTTCTTGAGATAAATATAATTTCTTATTTTTCCCGTCTCTATGTATTTGCATACCAATGATTCTTTTTGCAGCTCCTAAATCCTTCATAGAAAATGTGTGAGCTAGCTTTCCTTAAGCTCTCCAATTTTCTACATACTAGATCTTGCAATAAGCATATCATCCACATATAGTAACAAAATAATATAGTCCCATTTTCAAGCTTCTTGAAATAAACACAATGGTCAGATTCACATCTCAAGTAACCATGCTCATGCATAAAACTATCAAACCTCATGTACAATTACCTTGGAGCTTTCTTGAGCCCATATAGACTCTTTTTTAACCTACACACTAATTTATCCTTACCCTTGACTTCATACCCAAGAAATTGTTGCATATAAATGTCTTCATCCAAATTACCATGAAATAAATGTCTTCACATCTAGTTGCTCTAAATGTAAATATTCTACCGCAACTAAACTCAATACAAGATGAATAGAAGTAATTTTAACAACAGAGAAAATATTTCACCAAATTCAATACATAATTTCTGTGCAAATACTTTTACTACAAGCCTTTCCTTGTATCTTTTATGTTCACCCTCTTCTTCCTTAATCTTGTAAACCCACTTGTTCTACAATTTCCTCTTACCTGTTGTCATATTAACCAAATCCCAAGTCTGGTTCTATTCCAAGGATTCCATCTCCTCATCCATGTCATGCTCCCACTGGACATGGGTCTTATCCTACATTGCTTCTTCAAAGCTCTCTAGTTCACCATTATTAGTCAATAATAAATAAAATAGATAAGGTGTAAATCTTTCTAGAGGTTTACTTACCCTTTGTGACCTTCTCACAGGAGTTTGGGGTACTGAGACTCAATTTGGACCTCCTGACATTTTTATCAAAATCTAACAAAGGACCGACACCGGTCATCATGTAACCGATGTCGGTTCTACCAACCGATGTTGGTTTGGATCTTATGTAACCGATACCAATTCTCGATTGTGGATGTCGATCGAGGTAACCGACACTATTCTCGTGTAACCCTGTAGGTAATACTTTTAAATCCGAGATTTCATTTTCATTCACAAACTTCTCAACCGATTCATCCTTGGGTACCAAAATTTGATCCTTGTACATTCTCTTTTCATTCCATTCAACATCACGACTCCTAATAATTTTAGAATTTTCTAAATCCCAAAAATGAAATCCGAAATCACTAGATCCATAACCAATGAAAGTGCATCTCTTAGATTTTGCATTCAACTTTTTCTATTTTCCTTATCAATATGCATAAAAGCTTCCAAACCAAAAATTTAAGAAAAGAAAGATCTACCTCTTTTTTGATCCAAGCTTCCTCTGGTATTCCTCCATCTAGTGAACTTGAAGGCCCACGGTTAATCAAATAAATCGTTGTATCAACTGCTTCTTCCCAAAACTGTAAAGGTAATCCAAAATGTATCCTCATACTTCTAGCACGTTCCATGATTATCATGTTAATTTTTTTGTAACACCATTCTCTTATGGTTTTCTTAGAACCGCTTCTTTCTCTACTTATCTCATTCACTGAACAATAATCATTGAAAGCCTTACTATAGTATTCACCACCATTGTCAGATCTAAGGCAATTTAACTTAGAATTTGATTCATTCTCAACAAGGGCTTTCCATCTTTTAAAAGTCTCAAAAACATTAGATTTATATTTAATACAATAAACCCATACCTTTCTTGTAGCATCATCAATGAAAGTAACATAATACTGGGATCCTCCATGAGAAGCTACCTGAGCTGGTCCCCACACATCTAAGTGTACAAGCTCTAATTTTTGCTCCTTCTTAGTTGCCCCAACTTTGAGAAATCTCACTCTCTTTTTCTTTCCAAAGACATAATTCTCACAGAAATCAAGATCTAAATCTTTCAAATATGATAACTTACCCTTAGCCTTTAAGATCTAAATTCATTTTTGACTCATATGGCCCTACCGGTTATGCCACATGTATGCATCCGAATCAAGTAGATAATACGAAAAGGAATCAATGTAATACATAGTAGATAAATATAAATTTCCTACCTTCTTACCTCCTTCCACCACAAAATCACCCTTGGTGACTTTCCAAGAGTCTCTTGTAAAAGTAACCATGCATCCGATTCACCTAGTTTCCCTACGTAAATAAGATTCCTCCCGAGGCTTGGCATATTTCTCACATCTTTCAATACCCATGTATTTGCATTCTATAATTTAGATAAACTTCCCCTTTACCAATAATACTGCAAGGTTCATCATCACCCAAATAAACATGCCCAAAATTTTCCTAGACATAATTTCTGAAATAACCCTTATTAGGGGTTGCATGGAAAGAAGCTCCTAAATCTAAAACCCATGATTCAATTTTATTATCTAAAGAAAAAATAAGAGCATCTTACATTACCTATGATGTAGCAAGATTTTCTTCTTTACCTTTTCTAGTTGTTAGTTCTCTTTGTCCTTTGACCAACAATCTTTGTTTGCATTTCCTTTCTTTCCACATTTCCAACAAGTAATTCCCTTATTTCTGGATTTAGATATGTTATCCCTTGACTTTGATTTCCCATTACTCTTATTCTTGGATCTCTCCTTCTTCCTACCCCTGCTTTCTACATTCAAAGCATTCCTAGATGATGATTCCTCTATACTCTTCCTGTGAATTTCTTCATTCAAGATTATACCAACCACATCATCAAACTTTAAAATATTATTAGTGGATGATGTATTACTAACAACCATTACCAATTTATCCCAACTATCAGGCAAAGAACATAAGAATAAAAGTGCTTTCACTTCATCATCAAATGATATATCAACCGATTTTAACTTATTTACAATAGATTTGAAATCATTCAAATGACTAGATGCAGATCCACCTTCATGTATCTTAGAACTAAATAGTTTCTTCATCAAATAAACTTTATTTGAAGCACTATGTTTTTCATAAAAATTAGCAAGAGATTTCATTAACCCTACCGTAGAAGTCACTTCTATAATATTGGAAGCTACGAATGCTCCCAGGATCAATCTTATAGATCTCAAAGCCTTTTTGTCAATAATATTCCATTATTCATCACTTATCTTCGTAGTTCTAGACTTCTCATCCAATGGTAAATACAAATCTCTTTGATACAAATAATCCTCAATCTGCATCTTCCATAATTGATAATTTCAGCCATCAAATTTCTCTACCTTATTTTTTTCTTCCATTGTTGTAGCTCCCACTCAATCAGAAAACCCTTTGTGAGTAAATCTATCAACACACAAAACCCTCAAACAAATCTCTAATACCAGTTGTTTGGGTTAGCACACCGGTTTTACAAAAATATATCATATCTAAGCATACATGTAAATAAAAGTGGATATTCTACTAGAAGAAATATACAAAACAAGATATATAAATCAACACCAGATTTAATGTGGTTCACCCAATGTGGGCTATGTCCACCAAGAAACAAGCCAATCTATTATCCAAATATTTGACAAGATATACAATTGAATATTTATAATCTTCCAAACCTCTCAGATGTACAATATTTTTATTTCTCTCAATATTTTTCTTCTCCTCTAAGAATTCTCTCTCTCACCAAATTTTGCAAGTTCTTCTTAATTCTGTTCATTCTTTCTTCTAAACCCTAGCTTTCATGCTTATATAGTTGTTTATAGACTTAGGGCACTTAGCCATGTAATTACAATCAATAGATATACTTTAATGCTAAAAATAGATCTAATTCCCGAGAGTTAATTAAAACATCCTCACACATGTAACCGATGTCGGTTCCTCCTTTCCCCGACCGATGTTGGTCCTAGATGACTGATTTCACCCCTCCTAACCAATGACTAAGCATTCTTGAGTTTTCCAAAGCAAGTTTTACATTGCATGCTAATCTAAAGTAATTTAGCTCCACAAATCAACAAAAGAAAGCAAAGAGGCCAAAGAAAGTGATCAATTAATAATTTTCTTGCTTAGGAATCATGTGAATAATGGTATGTAATCAGGACTACAAATATACCAAAAGTGCATAATTTAGTGTCTACATTTTCCCCCACTTTATGTTGTTGAGTGAATTCTCGATAACATAAAGTAGATAAGATATGTGTACCTGATAACCATGTAGATTGATGGTAAAAAGTGTTCCGAGGAGACAATAAAAATTGTGGAGTGATAAAAAGTGAAGTGTGGAAGCTAGAGAAGAGGAAGTGAAAAAATGATGACCCTAGGGATGAAAGCGTATGTGTAGATATGTTTCATTGTACTAGTTGTGGATGTCACTTGATGCTTGATGATGTGACTATTACTTCCCATAAGGATAAACCTGTAAAAGAGAAGAGCAAATGAGTAGTCAAATATGTGTATATGAAATTTTTATCCAAAATAGTAAAAAGTTTGTAAGAAAGTATGTAAAAATACAAAAAGGAACATGTGCACCTAATCTGTGATGAGTGAAAGAGATGGAAAGGATCCTAAAGATGGTGTAGAAGAAAAAAATTTTGGGTGATCTCACACCAAGTGCAGAAGAAGTGTAGGGAGAAATGTCTAGTGTTATTCTCCAACCTTTGACTACTTCCCAAAGTGAAAACCCGTTGTATATGGTGTGTGTAAATCCGATCCAGTTCAATCCAACGTGAAAAATAGAAAATAAGGTGTAATACATGCATGCTAAGTGTTGAAGGCTTGAGTTTTTCCCGTAAAATTTTCTCTATAAACTACCGTAAACTCGTGCCAAATTGAGAAAAAATGTATAACTCCCCCTGGTCATAGGCACTCTGGAAGGGTCAACAATGCCCGTGGAACTATTATCTATGTCCTGGTACTAGTTTTTGTGTTGTACTAAGGACCCAAGTCGATTCTAGATCATTTCGAGACTGAATATTGTGTTGTACCAGTACTAAATTGTGTTTTATTTTGATTCTGGATTGTTGTATGGGGTGATTGATTCACCCAATGATGCCCCCTCGTTTGGGGTGCATGTAATGTCACTAGAAGTATGTGGCCCAAAGGAGGACCTAATGTACATCTAAAATCTGAAGTCATGTAGGGGAAGGAAATGTGCTTGGTAGAAACTAAGGCACATGTAAACAAAGTGGCTAGAAAAGAAGTGTTAGTGTAAGTAATAAAAATACGCATGTAAAAGACAAAGTGTAAGCTAGCAAGAAAGAACACAATGTAGAAAAGAAACAATGTAGATAAATTAGACTGTGAAAAGTGGGTCAGTAAACATGGGAAATCACTCACGATGTCACAATAAAATCAATGTCAAAGTGACAAAAAGTATATAGTGTGCACACAATTCAATGGGAAAATCCCAAAACAATGGCATACAAAGAAAAACAAAGAGCAAAAATAATAACAAACAACCATTATAGCAAAGAGTTCCTCCAAGACAAATGTTACACATGAAGCACCCATTATCATGTTAGAGAGATAGAAAGTATATCAAGCATGTATAATCTGGTATAGTAGTGTGCTAGTAAGAATAGGAAGTAGTATAAATCGAAACAATAGTACTTGTGGTGTGTATAAAATTGGATGCACCTAGGAGCCTATTGTGGACCGGTAATAGGTACAATGTCAAACATCTATGTTGCATGTAACAATTTATGTAATGTTTGTGATCACAAATAGAAGGAAAGTGAACGTGCATGTGTCTATAATAAATATAATGACATACAAAATATCATGTTAACATAGCAAGTAATATATATCATGCGAGTATAAGTAAGTAAGAACAATGTGTAACCAAGATATGCAGTATGTTGTGGATGAATGTGATGAAATGGAATGCAAATTGAATGTGATATGATCTGCATTCCCCGAAGTGAATGTGAATGAGTATGCATGAGATGAGGTTCATTTATATATTCCCCCTCGATGTAGCAAAAAATGAACCATAAAACAAGAGTGTGTCATAGGTAAATGGTTTCAAGTGTGTGCTAGAAAGATATGATTATCAAAGTGTAAATTTTAGTGAGTGCATGAGTGTGGTGAGGTTCATTTCAAATTGAGACCCTCGAAATTCAATTATGAACCATGAAACTAGGGTGCGTCATAGGGTAGTGTGTCGTGTGAGAATATGATGCTAGAAATATGTGTCATGAATGCACTGATTTTAAAATGTGTAGTGTGTATGATGTGAGGTTCATAAATGTAGTATTCCCTCAATAGTCAAGTGTGAACTGTAGCATAAGAGTGCATCATCGGGTAATGATGATAAAAATGTATCAAGATGTGTAAGATGTTTCAAGGACTAGATGCGAAGTAATAAGTGAAAGAGTGGAATTGTGAGACACCCGATGATGCTAGAAGGGGTGGAAATGCGTAAGTGTGATTCCCCCAAATTGTATGGTGATAATCGTGATCAAGTAACATTATCTATTAGATCATCATTTTCATGGTAAAAACCACATGGTGATGTACCTAAGACTTGGTAAGCTATATCATGTAGTTGATCATATAATGAACTATTGTGGCGTAAATTATACATGTTCATTGTGTATTCTTCATAAATGAAATGTGTTGGTGGACATCCATGCACGTATGAGCGAGTCGATTTTGTGAATAACCAAGGAATGAATCATTGCATATATAAACATGACCTAAAGGCATAGGAAATGTGATACTAGTATGATTAGGGTCCAATGTGCCCCCAATGTAATCAAGCCAAGATTACCCAAGTGTCAGTGGAGAAATTTGAGAAGCGTGTCCAATAAATACTATTAGATATAAGACATGAAGACCATAGGAAGTTGTAATAAAAAAACATCCATGATAGATATGGTGTGAATATGACATAAATAATATATCATCGAGTGTAAATCCAAGCCGACTCAAGCCATCGTGTGTGCAAACAAACAGTTTCGAGAGAAAGTGGGTTCTAATGGAATATGATGCCAATAATACTTATTCATGAAGAGCGTGCATGTAAAAGGAGGAAGTGCATATGTGTATTTCCCATGAGAGGGTGATGGAGGTGAAATAACATCTAGAGTATGGACAGACCCGATAAAGTACCATAGCACTAGTAGAAGGAGGGGGTGTTTTTAATTGATATTCATGTCGGTTTCACCAAATGATTTAGCAAATATTGAATTATAAATGTTAAATTCTAATTAAGTTACAATGAAGATATAGATATGCAATGAACTAAAGATTGGACACAATCAAGTAAGCTAGAAAAAATTAAACCCTAGTTGCAAAAGATAGGGTGAGATACTTAGCCGATTCACAATAATTCACGAAGTTGTGCTAAGTGGAAAATTGGTGAAACAAGAAAATCGGATGTTACAATTAGACCCGAGAAAATGTATAGATGTCGTGAATGTAGGGACTATGGTGCGTAGATAGGGTTAGGGGAACCCGGGGCACTAGGGACCTTCTTTGGGCATCAGTGACTTCTTTAAAACTCAAAAAAAGGTTTCATAGGGTCATAAGATATTCATTGGATGTCACCTTTAGTCTCCTGTGCTTCGCTGCTTGATCACAAAATTTTCCTCAAACCCGCAAATAAAGAGAACTTCTAAAAATCCAAAACACATAAAATCCTAAAAAAAAAAAAGATGCAAATGGGTGTTCGAGACTAAACCCAAAGTAGTCACCCAAATGAACTTACGATCCAGGCACTACACTACATTTTATACTCGATGTAGTTATGTGTGTGTGTAGAATCATTCCCTAGGTAGCTTTTGTACAAGTTGTACTTGATAGAGAACAATACCTAGATGTAGAAAATGTAGATATATTTGTGTATGAAAAAATGAACTTCCCCTCCCGTGAAGTGTATGCAAAAGAATGTCGTATCTTGTCCCTTGAATGGATGCTTTAGATGAATTTTGTGATGCTCTTGTAATTCCTTTGGATGCAACCTTAGGTGATGATAGTAGATGCTTATTGCTTAAGCCTTTATTATAATCACATAGTTTTGTATTTATATGATTCCCTTGTTTGAATTTTGCAATTAACCACTAAAAGTCTTACTAGTAAGAAATAAGATGCTTAAATGGGTATAAAAGATCCAAACTATGAGAGAAAGATACAAATGTGTTGGGGGAACCTAGGCACTTGCATCTTGGTGAACAATGGTGTCCGTAGTCAAAAATGCTAACGTATCAAAATACAGATCGGGCAAGAAGGAGTATAAGGCCAAAAAGAAAAGAAAAAGCAAGCAAAGAGGCCAAAGAGAGTGATCAATTAGTACTTTTCTCTCTTAGGAATCATATTAATAGTGGTATCTCGATCAAGTCTAGAAATATACCCAAAGTGCATGATTTAGCATCTACAGCCCAAAATAGTCATAATACCCCATTAGACACCCCTATTCCGATATCCTTAAAAATAAAATTTGATTGCACAAAAAATATGGAATAATATGAAGCTTTTATCTCAGGACTTCAGATGGCCACCTTTTTGGGTGTATAAATCCTTGAAATCTATGGGAATTCACAGCTCATCATCAATCAAACCAAAGGGACCTATCAATGAAAAAATGATGTCTTACAAAAATATAAAAGCATCGTCAAAGACCTCCTTAAACTCTTTGATCATTACAAATTCGAAACTATCACTCATCTAATAAATTTTTAGATACCATGGCTTCCCTTGTATTTCATATACCTCTATCGCCAGATGATTCTAAATTCTTTTTCGTCACACAAAAACTTTATCATATTACATCCACACTGATCTTTTGATCATCAAGCTTATAAAAGATAAACAATCTAACAATTGGTACACTCATACATACGACTATCTTTCCATAAGAAAAAAACCTTTAAACCTATCAAAAATAATAAAAGATACTTTCAACAATGTGCATCCCACTACGTCATACTAGGAGGTATCCTTTACAAAATAGGGTTTGATGGTCTTCTCCTCGGGTTCCTTAAATATCATGAATTTCATCTAGCTATCCAAGAAGTCCATGACAGAATATGTGGTGGGAAATTTAATGGTTTAGATGTTTCTAAATAGATTTTGCACATGGGATACTACTGGCCTATACTTAATGATGAGGCTAAAATATGTCTCATTAATGTGTAATAAATGCTATCTATTTACTTCCCTTTTAATCACGTTTGTCTGCATTGCATAACTATTGTTTGATCTAAATATAAGTTAGGATGTAATTTTCCATCTTTTGTTGATTTAGTTCAAATGTTTAAAACTCTATAATTCCTAACAAATTGCGTGGAAATTCAGTTTTTTGAAATAAACAGGTCATATTTGGTCAGATAAGTGAAGTATGAAGCAACCAACACCTTTTCAAGGAAGATGGCCAAAATGTGGCTTAGCTTTGGAACTCTATCACTTAGCTCCGAACTCTATCACTTGTTCGGAATCAGTATCACTTAGCTCGAACTTTATCACTTAGCTCGAAACTTTATCACTTAGCTTTGGAACTTTATCACTTAGCTTTGGAAGGTTTCCCTTTGGTTCCGAACTTCTCCAAAGTTCTGGAATCAATGGGAATCTCCTTATTCTATCAAAATTTGGTTATGGAGCAAAGAAGGGGCCTTCTAATAAGAAATAGACCAACAATTTTCTGGTTCTTCACACTCCAAAAATACATATGTAAGACCAACAACTATATGTCCAGCTTGTTTTCTAAATTTCATATCTACTTTGGGCACTATTCAGTTCCACTAGAATCTGTAGACAACTATTGAACACTCATAATTGTAAATGAATATATTTCCCATCCAAAGATGCATTTACAATTATGCATATTCCCCATCCAAAGATGCATTTACAATTATGAGTGTTCAATAGTTTTCATTCTAGTGGAACCAATAGTGCCCAAAGTAGATATGAAATTTAGAAAACAAGTTGGACATACAATTTTTGGTCTTACATATGCACATATACACATGGATCGTTGATTGATAGTTAAGTTTTGTAAGACAGAACAATTCAATAATAAGATAGCCATTTTATTTTGAGAGCAAACATATTGTGTTAACTCCTAATTCAAGGTGGAGCAAGGGCCCACTCCTCCAAGAAAAAGTATCTTTTATTCTATTGGTATTTATATTTTCAAGCAATTTGTATAAACTTGTTATTTAGCAGATTCTGTAAGTACTTTTGATTCTTCAATTAAAATATGTTACATAAGTTATCTATCATCCCTGTAGGTGTTCTAGTATATGTTCTTATTTCTTCAACAACATTTTAAACAATATCTTCAAAGTGTGTTTAATTCTACAAAGTGTGTTTATTCCCAACAGTGTGTTTAATTATGTAAAGTGTGTTTATTTCCAGCAATATGTTCAATTCTGCAAGATTTGTTCATTTCAGCAATGTGTGTTTATTTCAACAAGTTTCTTATAGGTTAGCTTTAATAAGGCTTTGGCCAGGAAATCTTAAGACACTTTGAAACCCCCAAAAATAAAAATAATAAATATCTATAATCAATTACTAGTTCACTGAGATTTCTCTTGTTGCATATAGCTTTAGACACCCCTGGTTTGAATATGACATCAACCATGAGTTGATTAAATGAAGGGAATAATGACACCCATCATTTTTGGTGCCATTTCGGGGAACACTAGTTAGAATTTTCTAATTAAGTGTCAACAAGAAAAATAAACACACATCTAGTAATTGAAAAATCTTCCCTACATTATCATAAAATTTATGAGTAGACCAAGAGACTCAAAGGGTATATTTCTCCCAAAAATATCTCAACAAGAATTATCAGCATCCCCTAGTTCAAATAAGGAAGTTGAGAAAGAATTAGAAGCACCATTGTCCCCTGTTAGATAGGAAGCAGAACTCCCACCTTTGGAATTTTTGGATCAATCACTAGAAGGGAGTGAAACTTTTAGAAGAAGGATTATATCCCAAGACCCATTTAGAGAAAGTTTTGATTCTCAATTAAGCAATCAACCTCCTACTCTTGACTTCTCACCTTCTCCAAAGTGGATCACATACCATGTTGATTGGGAAAAGATTCAGAATATATTGTAGATATGGCTCGAGAAGTTGAAAGAGAACCTGATAGGAATTTTACTTATCCAATTTAGTTGGAGGATGATGATACACCCATGAAGAATATTTCACCTGCACACTTGCCTACATTTAGAGGAATGTCATCTGAGGATCTTGACCAATTTTTGTTTGAATTTAAAGTATTATGTCAAACTTATGACTATAAAATAGATAATCAAAAACTCAAGTTGTTCCCATCTACTCTGAAAGATGCAAAGAATGAGGTGGTTTATGGGGTTAACATCCAATTCCATTACCACTTGGGGGAAATGGAAACTACCTTCTTAGAAAAATATCAGGACTACTATAGAGGGAGAAACAAGAAGGAAGAATTTTTTAGGATTAAATAGGAAGAGGATGAAAATTGGAAGATTATTTAGATAGATTCCTCTTCATAGGAAAAATATGTGGATTTGTACTTAAATAAGAGCTAAGAAAACCATTTTTCTTAAAGGTCTGGATGATGAATCTAGGGAATCCCTTAATTTAATGGGAGGTGGAAATGTCAATCAATTGAGAATGAATGATATTAAAGACCTTTGTAGAAGTTATTCAAGAACAAGGGGTGGACCTAGGAAAGGAAAAACTATGAAAGGTATGAATCCAGACATAAAAAACTTATGGATGAACTAGAAAATTTTAAAACAAATATCCTAGTTCAATTAACTTCCACCATGGATGGATTGCAAGCCAAAGAAAATGCTAATACTGAACCATTAGCTATGTATTGTCCTAGATGTAGAAAGAAGCATGCAATAAGAGATTGTCCTCTGGATAAAAAAAAATATGTCTTATTTGTGAATCTAGGGAACATGAATTTAATGCTTGTTCTCTTCTTCCATTCATAAAAATCAGCTTAAAAAACCAACACTTCATCCACTACAGAAGAAGTAAACTTTGTCTAGAGACAACCTAGTCAGGGACAGTTCATACCAAGATCTATTCCTAACCCCTAGATGATGTCATGGGTGGCTCAGATAGTACCAAAAATTGGGACAACCCCCTTGGGCCCCTCAACCAACATGGAATCCCCAAGATTGGGCAAGACAAGCTTGGTATGCTCAAGGACACCAAAACCATGGTCTGGTCAAGGTAACCCTTATGCTTGGTCATAACCTAGGTGGAACCCCAATAACTATGCTCAAGGGAAGACATATCCCAACCAACATCAAAAAGCCATAATGGGTTCCCAACACAAGGTTCACAAACTAAAATGTGGTTCAAACAAAAATACCAACACAACCAATGGCTAATCCCAAAAACAAACAAACAACCCTTATCTATGGAATAGAGCAAGAAAAACTAGTTGATCTTAATGCCATGGACTGTAAAGATATTCAAACTAGATCTGGTAAAATAATTAATAGTCCACCTGTTATAATTACTGAGATGTCATATGAGATTGAAACCCCTAGTTCATTCATCCCTAAGGTTGATGGAAAAGAAAAAGAGAAACATCCAGATAAAAATTCCACAAAAACCCCTTTTCCAGAAAGACTTAATGAAGTTATTGAGACCAAGGAATCTTGAACTGGTGCAGGAGTTGAGGAAATTAAATATTGAAATACCATTATTACAAGAAATCAAGGACATTCCTAAATTAAACAAATTAATCAAAATGTTATGCTTAAAAAGACCTGGAAGGAAGAAGCAGTACCCTAGGACTATTAAGGTAGATGGGAAACTTGTTGATTTATTAGCAGGAAAACTCTCACTTCCCAAATATGGGGATCCTAGAAGCCTGTTATTTCTATCACTATAGGGAACAAACATATACATAATGTTTTGGTTGATTTGGGAGCAGCTATAAATGTTATGACAATAGGCACTTTGGAAACATTACCATTGAGAGGTATACAACCTACTAGCACCATATTACAGATGGAAGATCAGTCAGTAGCTAAACCAGAAGGGATCATTGAAGATGTTGCAGTCATGGTGGAGTCATGGGAGTATCCAATGGACTTCCTTATATTACACCAAAAGGTAAAACACTTGGTTATCCCATCATTTTGGGAAGACCATGGTTAGCTACAGTTGTTGCCTTAATTGATTGTAGATCAAGTGATATGACCATCTCTAATGGTAATAATTCTAAAAAAATTCCCTATATCCTTCTACAAGACCTTTTATTGATAATCAAGAACAATTATGGGTTGATGATCCCGATACTAATAAACCAAACTTGTCTTCTTTGGCTATGATAACATTACAGGATCATGTACGGGAGGTGGAGGATATTATTAATCATCCATTGAGTGATCACCAATTATTTTTGGAACAACCGGAGATATAGTTCTAGAACCTTCACACTTAGTTCCAAAACCTTCAGATTTAGTTCCAAAACCTTCAGACTTAGTTTTGAAACATTCATACTTATCTCTGGAACCACATCAATCCCATGTATATGTAAATAATTTCCCGAGGAACGTGACTTCTCTTTGGGAGGGGTAGAAATAGCTACGGAATCAGTAGCCTTAGTCTCGAAGATATCAAGAAATAGTAAAGAATCTCTAGAAAATGTCAATGATGAGGAGTTTGACCAATATCAAGATAAGTATCATAACTCTACTTACTGTCCTTTGTCTAGTATTCTTTCTCAAGGGAACTTTAGAGACATTTTTACATATCATATGTTTTTACCTCATTCATGTCCACTAAACACCCTAATGGAACCTTTTCAACAAATCAATTCATCACACACTAGAACCAAACAAATTGAGATTCAACTAGGTAAGATTTTGAACATTAACAACTAGTTGGAAAATGATCAAGAAGCTAAATTGTTTGATGTTTTGAAATGTCATACTAGAGATTTTTCTTGGGATTATAAAGACATGAAAGGAATCCACCCAAGTATTTTCACCCATCACATTTATACTAAAATGTTAAACCAGTTAGAAACCTCAGAGAAGGATCAATCCAACCTTAAGGGACATAGTCAAGTAGGAAATTGAAAAGCTATTACAAGTAGGTTTTATCTACCCCATCTCAAATAGTCAGTGGGTGTCTCCTCTTGTAATTGTGCCTAAAATAATGGAAAATGAATAATTTTTGTTGATTATAGGAAATTGAACAAAGCTACACTTAGAGATTATTTTCCCTTACCATTCATAGATCAAGTTTTAGAAAACCTCTCAGGTAAATAATATTTTCCTTCCTGGATGGCTTTAGTGGATATAATCAAATCATAGTGGATGTTGAGGATCATGACAAAACTACCTTCACTTTTCCATGGGGTACCTTTTCCTACAAAGTATTTCCATTTGGATTATGTAATGCTCCAAAAACTTTCCAAAGGGTTGTACTAGCAATTTTTGTAGATCTAACTAATGATTGTGTAGAGGTATACATGGATGATTTTACTATGCATGGAGACACATTTGATGATGCCTTGAAAACTTGGATAGAGTATTAACAAGATGTGAGCAACACCACTTTGTCTCTTAGTCATGAGAAATTTTGATGATGGTTGATGAGGGAATTATACTAGGACACCACATTTCAAAAAGAGGAATTCAAGTTGACCAAGAAAAATAAGGATTATTTCAGACTTACATGTTCCTCAAACCCCCATGGATATCAAGTCATTCTTAGGACATGTTGGGTACTATAGGTGTTTTATCAAAGATTTTAGTAAAATTGTTGCCCCCATGTTTGGTTTGCTTACCAAGGATTGTGAATTTCTTTGGGATGAAAAATGTCAACATGCTTTTGAAAAGATTAAAGAAAAACTAATCACTACCCCAATACTAAGAGGACCTAATTGGGAGAAACCTTTTCACATCCAAACAGATGCCTCAAATAACTCAATTGGTGCAGTTTTGGGATAGAAAGATGAAGAAGGAAAATGTATGTTATTTACTACCTTAGTAAAAATCTTACTCCCACTAAAAGAAATTACACCACCACTGAAAAATAATTTCTTGTTGTGATCTATTCAATTAATAAGTTCAGACATTATATTACAGGGTACAAAATATTTGTACATACAGATCATTCAACAATTAGATATCTAATGAACAAACCAGTGGTTGGAGGTAGGATAATTAGATGGTTATTACTTTTACAAGAATTTGATATTACTATTGTGGATAATCTAGGAAAGTCTAATGTGGTAGCTGATTTCTTGTCAAGATTAACCACTACAGGGGAACAAGATCCAGTTAAGGACAACTTTCCAGATGAACAATTATTTTTATTTCAGCTATACACCATGGTTTGCAAATGGAGGAAAATTATCTTGCAACATGGAAGTTTCCTCCTTTTACTAAGAAACAAATGAAAAGGTTAATCAAAACTAGTGCACAATTTAAATGGATAAATGGAATGTTATTTAAATGTGGTCCTGATTTGGTTTTACGTAGGTGTGTGAGAAAAGATGAAATTTTTGACATACTTAGGGCATGTCATGATGAACCAAGTGGAGGACACTTTTTAGTGAAAAGAAAAACCCACAAAATACTTGGCACTGGATATTATTGGCCATCTCTATATAAATATGTGAAGAAATACATCAAGCAGTGTGATCCTCAAAAGGATGGGACAACCAACTTTTACTAGTGAAATGCCTCTACAACCTCAAGTGGTGATTGAACCATTTGAAAGGTGGGGGCTGATTTTGTTGGTCCTTTTAGTCCTCCTTCACATGGAAAGGAGAACATTCTTGTATGTACTTGATTATGTAAAAAAATGGGTAGAGGTGCAAGATTTAACAAATGCTAATGAAGATGTAGTTGTTGATTTCCTTTGGCACAAATTATGATGAAGTTTGGTGCACCAAGAAGTATAGTTTCAAACCAAGGCCCACAGTTCATGTCTAATATGATCCAGCCTTTACAATGTACTATTAGATCAATCATAGGAATTCATCTCCCTATCATCCACAATCCAATGGACAAGCAGAAGTGACAAACAGGAATTGGAAAACATTCTCACCAAAATAGTTGAAGCAAGTAGAAGAGATTGGGTGAAAAGGATACTTGAGGTTGTCTGGGCTTATAACACAACTTGGAAGACTACAACAGGGTTCTCACCATATGAGTTAGTCTATGGGAAGAATCCTTGTTACCCATTGAATTTGAACTACAAACATTGAGGAACAATACTAAATTGGGTATTGAATTAGATACAACACAAAAGGAAAGAATTCTACAACTCAATGAATTGGATGAGCTGAGATTGGAAGCACTTCAACAGATAGAGATAATCCAAGACCAAAGGAAGTAGTGACATGATACACATATCAAGGAAAGAAAATTCAAGATAGGAGATTGGGCATTATTGTTTGATTCTAAGTACCAACAATTCAAAGGCAAGTTGAGAACTAGGTGGTTAGGACCTTATCAGATTGAGAAGATATATGAAAATGGATCTATTCAACTACTTCTCATTGATGGCAATAGTAGGACACTTTTGGTCAATGGACATAGACTAAAACTCTACAAGAAGCCTCCTACTAGGGATGAATTCTTGAAGCAAATTGAAGCAGACAAGGAATTTGATCATATGGAAGAACCTAGTTCTTCCAAAATGATCAAGTAATCAGATGCAAGGATCTAAAATAAAGGGAAGGGAATGAAAACCAGCAAATGGTGTTCTCTTCCCCAAAAAATAAAAAATAAAAAATAAAAATAAATTTAAAATAAAAATAAAAATAAATAAATAAAAATTAATAAAAAATAAAAAAGGAAGGGAATGAAAACCAGTAAATGGCGTTCTCTTCCCCAAAAAAATCTCTCAAAAGGCCAATTGAAAACTAGAAATGGCGGTTGGTCTCATCAATAAGTGGCTAATTCAAATAAAAGGAACTTCTTTGGAATTCCAACTGTCTTTTCTAACCATTTTTCTCTTTCACTTTTTTTTTTAGGAATGATGAGTCATCAAGGCGGATGGATTACATCAGCAAGGATGGTAATTATGTCTTGATCTTATTAAAGGTTAAATTAAAAGTTTGCATGTGTGATTAGACTTGATTTAAGTCGGTGGTATAATGAGTCATTTATTGCACATCATGATTAAAGGGGAATAATCATGGAGGTGATGCCGACTAAATAAATGAAAGTGGCGGCATATTAATAATGAACTTTTCATTTAGGTGGAATAAAATAAAATTGGGAATAGTTGCAGAGAAATTCAAGGAGGTAATAATGAAGGCATATTTGAGTTCCACAGCTAAATCCAGTAGTTCCAGCAAAAATCCAATAGTTCCACAACTATCTCTGGCGGAAGAGAAAGGGTTTGAAAGAAGAAATAATTTGAATCGTCCTCTTGGCCATGGGTATCAAAAAGAAGTCAGATCCAAAAGACGATACACAAATCCTTGCAGATGGAGAAGTAGCAACCATTTTTGAACAGTAGGTTGGTTGGAGTTTTTGAAAAAATTCTCAAAATACAATGATGAACTGGTAAGAGAATTTTTTGTGAATTTAGAGCATTCTAGAACTAAGGTTAAAGGCATTGTAATTCCCTTTACTATTAATATAATGAGCAATGTATCTGGTGTACCAATTGTAAATGTTCCAAACTCTGTAAGGGGAACTCTTGAAGGAATTGGTAGAAACCTTAAGACAAGAAGGTGAACCTGAGCCCCAGTACATTTATACCTCTAAGAAAATCATAAAAGGGGTCAAAAGAGCTAGCTTACCCACACCCTTTGACAGAGTAGCATTTTGGGTAGTAAAATACCTGACATGTGATGGCCAATATGGGATTGTTGGAAGGGAAGTCCTTAAAATGCTGATATATCTTAGGTATGGGGCAACAAAGTAGGAGTATATAGTAAACCTTCCTGGTTTCCTCTTTGATTCCATCCATACAATGGCTCAGAGATATTCTTGGGGTGTAGGGACAATTAGACACCATGGATTAATTCATCTGGTCTATCAACGATCATTTTCTCTCTAAGAAAAATGGGGAAGAAGCATGGGAAAAATCCTCCACAAATTTAGGAAAACTCCTGATATTATCATAAGGGAATACCAACCCCTTTCTCTCCTAAAAGTAACTTAGAAATTAATCCCCCTAATGAGAAGAAGAAGGAAATAAGTGGGGTTAAAGTACCAAAGAGGAGGAGGTCTGAGAGGATGATCAAAGCTGCAAAATCTATCATTTCTTTAAAAGAAACTCCTTCTCCTTTAATAATACCAGAAGAACCAATACCTGTCTCTGATAGTGATAGTTCACCCAAGCTAGACTTTGGAGCAAAAATCAGAAGAATTTCAAGAGGGAAGTCCACTTCAGAAAATGTTGAAGCTCCTAAAAGGAAAAGAATTCATAAAAATTCTAGGGAAACTCCAAGAAATATTGAAGTACATGAGGATTTAGAGAAATAAGTTGTTGATATTCTTAGCAATGATGGCAAACTTCTCCTCCTCTACAAATTCAAACTGAGGAGTTGGAGAGAAGCTAAATTAATGGAAGAAATATTTTCAGGAGATGGATGACTCAACAATACTGTCACAAGAGGAGGAACAATTGGCATCTTGGAAATTGAAAGGAAAATTCCCTTTGGTGGAGGAACAATGTTCATCCCCTAAGGAACTCCCAGAAAAAGAAGAAAAACAATGGTTGAAGCAAACTTGTTCTTGTCTAGGGAAGAACTTATAATTAAGGAGAAAGATGAGGAATTGAACTTCCTCAAACACAAATTGGAGCATAGATAAATGCTTATTGAACAAATGAAAACTCATCGCTCATAGATAAGAATGAAGAATTGGCATTAGTAAAAAACAAATGGCTGAAAAAGAAAAGGAATTGCAATTGGCTGTTGAGCAGAGTACTATGAAAAAAGTATATTCAATGGATCAAATTGTACAAATAGAGCTATCTTACTTGCCACTCAAAAAAATATGGGATGATACCTATAGAATCTTAATGAGTTCAAAATATCAAATCAAGAACTAAAAATCCTGGAAGAAGAGAAGAAGGCAAGGAAAGAATGGGAAGAAAAATTCTATAAGATTGAGGAAGAAAAATTTAAATGTTTGGAAAAATATAGATGGTTTGTATGATGAGTGAAAATTACTCACATGTAGAAGACCTTCTCCTACATACAATGTCTTTCTAGAAGAACAATTTATCCATTGGCAGTTGTTAAGGATTTCATGTGGCCTTCCACATGAATTGAAGGATGAAGTAGAATTCATGGCAGCATATTCCTCAGCCAGTCCAGAGTAGAAAAATATTCTTGTGAATTTTATCTCTACAACTTTATGTTAGAAAAGAATACATGCTTCATGATTAATCTATATGTGGGGGAAATCCAACTTAATGCATTTGTTTATGTGCTCCAAAATCAGATAACCTGAAAGAAAGGGATACTAAACACTTAATAAAGGCTAGTTCATTTGGCCTATGTATGAGAGCTCATTATGGGAAGCCATCTGCATTTTTATACATTTCAGGTCCCATGCCTTTGACAACCGATTTAAAGAACATTATATTTCCAGCCTGCAGAAGAGTATTGATGCATTCACCTCATATGAAGAGAAAAAATTTGAAGAAATTTATGATGGATGCCCATGAAGAGATGGGAATTCCTTACTATAGCATTAAGAAGAAGAGAAGTGATATCTCCCACAAATCTAATATGGAGTCTGGAAAGGGCCAGAACTTTATGTACACTCATTCCTCAAATTTGTGAAAAATGCAGGGGTATGTGGATGGGTATGAGAACAAGGCCTCATCTCCTTCTTACACCCATGTCTCCATGGTAGAATAGAGAACCTCAGGATCCCACTCATTTTGAGGATTGGCATAAAAATCTAGAGGAAGGATCAGGATACAACAAATCTGATTAGAAGCATTGGGACATTTAGTTTCAACCATTTGCCCTTAGCAGTTAGTTGGAGTGCAGGATTCATGATCTCAGTTTTGAAGAATAGAAATTGTAAGAGGACTTACAAATAAGTAAGTGTGGGGAGATGATGAGGCTAAAATATGTCTCATTAATGTGCAATAAATGCTCTCTTTTTGCTTCCCTTTTAATCAAGTTTGTCTGCATTGCATAACTTGTGTTTGATCTAAATATAAGTTAGGATGTAATTTTCCATCTTTTGTTGATTTAGTTAAAATGTCTAAAACTCTATAATTCCTAACAAATTACATGGAAATTCATTTTTTTGAAATAAAAAAATCATATTTGGTCAGATAAGTGAAGTATGAAGCAACCAACACCTTTTCGAGGAAGATGGTCAAAATGCGGCTTAGCTCTGGAACTCTATCACTTAGCTCCAGAACTTAGTCACTTAGTTCTAGTACTATATCACTTAGCTCTAGAACTTTATCACTTAGCTCTGGAACTTTAGCAGTTAGCTCTAGAAGGTTTCCCTTTGGTTCTAGAACTTCTCCAAAGTTCTAGAATCAATGGGAATCTCCTTATTCTATCAAAAATCGGTTATGGAGCAAAGAAGGGGCCTTCTAATAAAAAATAGACCAACAATTTTCTGGTTCTTCACACTCCAAAAATACATATGTAAGACCAACAACTATATGTCCAACTTGTTTTCTAAATTTCATATCTACTTTGGGAACTATTTAGTTCCACTAGAATCTGTAGACAACTATTGAACACTCATAATTGTAAATTCATCTTTGGATGGGAATATATATATATATATACACACACACACACACACACACACACACACACACACACACACACACACACACACACACACACACACACACACACACACATATATATATATACACACATATGCACATAAACACATGGATAGATGATTGATAGTTAAGTTTTGTGAGGCAGAACAATTCAATAATAAGATAGCCATTTTATTTTTAGAGCAAACATATTGTGTTAACTCTGATTCAAGGTGAAGCAAGGACCCACTCCTCATAGAAAAAATATCTTTGTTCTATTGGTATTTATATTTTCAAGCAATTTTATAAACTTTTTATTTAGTAGTTTTATAAGTACTTTTGATTCTTTAATTAAAATTTGTTACATAAGTTATCATCATCCCTACAGTGCTCTAGTATATGTTCTTATTTATTCAACAACATTTTAAACAATATTTTCAAAGTGTTTTAATTCTCCAAAGTGTGTTTATTCCCAATAGTATGTTTAATTCTGCAAAGTGTGTTTATTTCTAGCATTACGTTTAATTCTGCAAGATTTGTTCATTTCATCAATTTGTATTTATTTCAGCAAAGTTTCTTATAGGTTAGCTTTAATAAGGCTTTGGCCAGAAATATTAAGACACTTTGAAACCCCACGAGAAAATTAAAATAATAAATATCTATAATCAATTACTAGTTCACTGATATTTCTCTTTTGCATATAGCTTCGACATACCCCAATTTGAATATGGCATCAACCATGAGTTGATTAAATGAAGGAATAAATTGCATCAAATTTCAACAACACTCTAACCTTACACACGTTCCCATTCATGCTCTTGAAGATGTATGACCTTTTTCATAATGGGTACTTAACGCCATTGGCCTTATCGATTCTCGATCATTACAAAGATAAAAATCCATCATCACAACAACTAAATGCTTTACAAATTGGATGGAATAAATTCTTCTTATCTACACTAAAGTAAATAAAATCATCGATTTCATTCATCATCACATTATCTTGCGCTTCAAAGCACCCCTCATAAAATCATCATAAACAATGTTAAATCATTCAAAAATAAGAAAGTTCAAAAGCTTTGCAACACATATAACATAAAAATCATATTTTCTACACCTTACTAGCCACAAGCCAATGACCAAGATGAAGCATCTAAAAATCCTTATAAATATTGTTTATTAGGATGGTAGAGATGGGCACCTTCAAATCCCATTTACATTATGGGCCTATCAAACTAGAATTTGAACCCCTATAGGTGCTAAACCTTTATCCTTAGTATATGGCACTAAAGTTGTTCTACCTCTTGAATTCCATATTCCATCCTTACGTGTTTCCATTGAATATTTCATATCCGAAGAATAATATCTTCAAGATCACTTATCACAAATATAATTGTTAGACAAATGCCGACAAACTTCCCTCAAACATATCAACATCTATCAAGAACAAATCGAAAGAGCATATGAAAAAATGCCTCAAAAGATTGACTTCAATGTTGGTGATCTTGTCCTCAAATAAAATCAACATGTCACTAATAAGGAGAAGAGAAAACGTGGGAAGTTTGTTCCAAACTTTCTTGTACCATATATCATCACTCCTAAATATCGGTTTGGATCTTATCATTTGGCTTCCCTTGATGGTAAACTTGAAAAATAACCCCTTAATGCCTTGCACTTGTGGTCGTTTTATTGTTAACATATCAACTCACATGCCCTTAGTCAAATTAAAGTCTTCATCCATCTATTTACTTGCTCCCATAATGATTTAGAATCATGTGGGTTTTCGTCAATATACCAATTATGATCTTAAATATGAGCACCACAACTCTTCTCATAACATGTTCCACACGGCAATTTCCCCACTCATAGATAGGGAACCTATGACCATTACTATTCACTATATATCACTATCAACCTAACTGATAAATTTGTAGCTTGTGCATTCACTTTTCCCCTTCTAAATGGTCACCTAGGCCCTCCCCTATCACCAAAAGTTAAAGTATCTATGGGATAGACATGATCAAAACATAAATTGATCCCTTAAAGGAGTGATATCAATAAGAAATTTACATCAGTCAACATGTAGACCACTCCCTCAAAAGATGGCTAAGTAATTAAAAATGTACACATGGAAACTAAAGGTCTTCCCACATTGACCAATCATCATATTCAAAAAAAAATCAAAAGGAAACCATCCCAGGAAAGCTTCCTACATCGATCAAATTTCCCATAATATGCAAGCTTCCTGCATTGATCATCTTGCACAATATAAAGTTGGGGAAAACCAAAGAACCATCAATAATTTCCCTTTTCCCCATACACACTACACACAAACCTTTCCCATGTCGCAAACATTTAAATACAAATATATCACATGCATTCATGATCCTAATACAACAAACCATTATGGGTTCTATGTTAACATTAATTATAAGCGTGCGCGTGCAATGTAATTACCATCATACATTATATATGCTAAAAATAAGTAAGGAAGAAAACATCCCACAACATGTTCTCAACTATCATAAAATTCATAACAATAAAACAAGATCATCATTTGTCATAACCATATCTAAAAGCATCAACTTATAACACATACATTTAAAATATCTCCATAACACATCAAAGAAAATCATAATAAAAATAGAACATAACACAAAGATGAGATCATATAACACACACACACACACACACACACACACACACACACACACACACACACACACACACAAATGTATTTTCATCATTAAGGACTTCAAGAGCCTCATACATCAAAATCTCTCAAAAAGGGTCTATAAAACTATGTAGTGAATTGTAATCCTAACAAGTGAATGTTCCCTCCAGCGCTTCTCCCCTTATCAACATCAAGGTCCCTAAATGGTCCCTCATTAGGACCCCAGTGGTTGGCCCACACTCATAATTCTCCCCGATGGAGTCGGTCTTCATTTATCCATATACTCACCATATCTAGACTCATTTGGGAGCCTTCATCTAAAAATACTCTCATAATAGTGTAGCTCATATCCCAGTACACAGTACTAATCCATGTTAATACTAGCTAGTGGCCCCATTTATCCATTGGCATGCACCTTGTTTGCCTTGAACTCCGCTCATGATCTCGACCTTTTCATCACCCCAAAATCCCATTGTAAGGTCTCTCTCTCTCTCGAAGATATACATCTATGTATTCTCTCTGTTGTGTGAAATCCCCATACAAGGTCACAAGATGTTGGCTCAACCCATCCCTCTTTCTAGTAATTATGTGTCTCTCTCTCAATTCATGGCATCTCGATAAACTATAGCACTATCCCACTCGGATATCAAGGTGGCTCACTCAACTATCCATGTCACCCTCTTCGCCTCCAAACTCACCATTTTCACCTCTATCAAAGTCACTCCATCATCCTCTTTTCGCCTCTCAACACCACCCTCATGTGGAACCTCCACATGTACTCACAATTGACTCTCAAAACCATCTATTTGACCCTAGCACCAAGCAATATATACCTCTATAACTCTGGAATCATCCACACCCACCTCCACCCCCGTGCATTCACCCTCACCCAAAATTCATCCTCATCCACCATTGATAATGGATCCCCAACCTCCAAAAACCCCACATCTACATCCCCATCATCACGCCTATAGGCCACTTCCGCCTTAGGCATGTCTTGTACTAAACCAAATTGTCACCTCACGTGACCAAACTTGATCAAATCCCAATGGTTGTCTCATTGACTCCACACCCACATCTCCTTTTGAGCCACCCTCATCTCCCCCTCTTCTCTTTCCCACACTGTTGGAAACATGTACCACCTCCATCTTGCATCCCCCACTTGTATTCCTACAAGGAGCTTCCTGTAATTCTCCTCTCCTTTCACAAGCCCTGTAGCACCAAAATTTGACTGCCATCTCATGAAACCAACACTATATTGTAGGATAACTCATAAGGCCCATATTAACCCTCTTATGCGGGCCACTATTATATGCTCGTATGTGAAACACTTGATAAAAATCAACATCAACCCTGAATCTCCACCCTGTCCTCCAAGCCCATAACTTCATGTATGTCTAAGCCAATAATGTAGGGGCCCAAGAAAATATTGTCTTGTGCTCCAAAATATCACCTACAAATCTAGTTAATATCCATGAAAACCTTCCACTTGCTGAGTCTAATAGGGAATAACAACTAATACCAATCATCATCATGGTCACCAGGGCCCAACCTTCCTCATCATCACTAAAAAGGGACCATATGTAAATTCCCTAGATGAATATTTAATATCTAATGCATCATCACCATAAGACGTTGCATAACAACACCTCTTCCCACCTCATGTATAATATATACCTTCTCTCCCTACACTAGTAATTGTAGGATCCCGTGAACATCCTCTAAAGTGATGGTGATCTCACTGTTAAGAACCGAGAAAGTGTCATGAACACGATCCCATCTCTCAAAATTCCAAAAATAATCACATATCCCTATGTAAATGCATATAGTATCACATCCCTTCCATACCAACCTCCTCCACGTACCTCCAAACATCCTCTAAAATTTTTTACGCGCACTATATCTAATAACCTCGAGATCCGATTCTCGTGTATACAATCGATCCCTCACCTACATCCATGAAAGAAAAAAAAACTATTATACATTACTTATCAAAATCACTCAACAAAGTTTAAAAACAATTCTCGTATTACAAAATTACATGAATTGCTAACGATCCCTTCTAATCACATGTGATTCTATAAAATTGCTAGCAATTTCCATCCGATTTTCTTATTAATAGTAAAAAAAAAAATTCAAAATTTCAAAAAACCCTCTTACCTCAGCAAGGGTAGGTCTCTGACATCTCTAACTACCTCCGGCCACCTCTGTTACTCTGAAAATGCTAGGAATTTGGAAAATCATATAACACTAGATGTTTTTCTTTGAAAATCACAATAATACAAAATGACCACCTATGGGATATTTATATCAAATTTTCACGCCCCTTTGATCACCGGAAATCCTAGATAATCACCATCAATTCCATAAATCATCATTAACTCATATCTAATATACAAAACATCATTCTTTGATGTCAAAAACTTTTTAAAACCTTGATTTTGATCATTGTCTCCTTTTTTTAAACCTTGGACCCATTCAGCGGTCCCATGGCTTTACACATATCTCGTAAGTTGCACACTTTCAAAGTAAGTTCTTTCTTTCTCTGGACCCCAACACCCTCTTAAAAACTAAATTCATCTTATGGATATTGTGTTTATCAATCCACCATGGATTTTACAACCTCTCGAGAGCATTTTCCCTACCATCTCTTTTAATTCATATGTCTATAATTCGATAGGCCATTAGTTCCCTTACCGCTTGACTTCCTAGTCGTGTGAGTTCACCTTTATGGAAACATATTTCATCCCAAGACTGCATTTCCTAAAACAAAATGGATTTTGTAGCTTTCCGATAACCTTTTACTTTGCTACTTCCTATAAGTCATACATCTATAGGTTGAGAACCCATTGGTTCCCCTATCACTTGACTTCCTAGTCGTGTGAGCCCACCTTTGTGGAAATATATTTAATGTTTAATATTGGGGCATCTTAAATTGAAACACATCTACTCACAAATGAAATCTTACATAAACGTTCATCCATATACCATCCATTCAAACCGGTGACCATTACACCTTATGCAATGACCCCAAGTTTGAGGGGGAGACACCTATCCAGCACAAATCCAACCATCTCACTCATTTTTATGTAGTGACTTATATATTACAAACCACTTGAAAAAGGGGGAAATGTAGACACTAGTTTTTCGGCACCCCTAGGTGACCTACCCACACAACTCACATCCATATTTTAATCATTATTGTTATGTCAAAATTACAACACCCCCGATTTTCTCTATGTTTGGGGCAATCGGTGTAATTCTGCTAACATGGGGTTATCCCTCAAGTTGTGGGACTTGCGAACTTGAGATAACCCTCCGGAGAAGGCCGAATTCCTCTACCTAATCCTAATGCTAAACTACTCCTAGAAGGAAAATGTAGCTAACTAATCCTATCCTAACAATTCCAAGGAGACGGGAGAGAGAAAGTGCATAAAAAGGGGGAAATCCTATACTAGGGGGGTGATAACACCAGAAAAAAGGGGGCAAGATACTCTGTTGAGGGAGGATGAAATAGGGAAAAAGGGGCTGAGGGAGGTCAGACAAATGTGACACAGACCCATATCCTAATCCGCCATCAAAACTCCATGGAGCACAACATCATAAACTCCGCAAGTGAAAGAAGATGCACAAAATACAACAATAATAATGGAGAGATAAAAAATACAATAAAAATGAGCTATGTTTGAAGAAACACCACAAAAACATATTTTTATTGCTTCAAAGTATGCATAGACCATTACATTTGATGCACAAAGGAATAATTACATTGTTAGGCCCAAGAGAAGGCTCGCAGCTCAAATGGAGTTGAGAAAAATTTTGCAAGAGTTTCCCCAGCTCCCAAAATGTCTCTCAAAAAATGAGGGGTTTGATTGCATTATATAGCCATTTTTCACCCACCCTCATTAAAGAGGTATGGGCACCCATACAATTTTACTTCCCGAGGGTACTTTTGTCAAAAAAATACATGGGCATCATACTACATTAAATATGGTTATTGGGTTGTCATTCATTCAGCTACCTTTGCTTGCATGGGACTCATGGGCCACCTAACCATGTAACTCATCTAACAGCGTGTCTTGCCGTTGGGCGTCAAACTCATGACCCGTTTAACTATGTGTTGCCTAACTTCGACCATCCAACTCCCTGGAGGTTAGACGGTGTCTAACTATGCGGTCATACATTACTATGGTCTCCAACCAACCCCGGTCACCATCTCTACATCGTGGGTCATCCACCCGACATGGGTTGGACAACCATCTATTTCTGTCCATATAATGAGCTACCTCAAATAACTTTGATGGTCATCCATCTATTGGGCCAACCAACCTTACGATACGACCAACTTATGTGTCACTCGTACACTTTGTACACATCCAATCGGGTGGCCTCGACTAACCCGTGCAACCAACCTAGCCAACCACCTAGTCGTCCTAACCTTCATTCGTATGATGCTTCAACCCATCCAACCTGCATCTAACCCATCCGTCTAACCCAACCAACCAACTTAACCGACCAACCTGTCACCCAACCAACCATGCCGACCAACTTGTCACCTAAAAAACCATGTCAACCAACCTATCACCCAACCAACCAGTCTTGACCAACCTATCACCCCACCAACCATGCCAACCAACCTATCACCCGACCAACCATGCCAATCAACCTGTCACCCGACCAACCATACCAACCAACATGATGGCTCGACCATTGGCGTGGCTCGCTAACTCACCATGAGTAAAGACCAAATCGAGTGAGCCAAAACACTGGATGCCTTTGTCTTCTAATGGGGTTGAAATTTGATGGTCATTTACACATCTAATAATATGAATGACTAGGTACATTTATGATGATTTATCCAAATTAACCCGAGGGTGAATTTGGTATAACAATTATATCTAAGTTCTAAGTCATATTATTACCTTGTAACACCTATTTACTCTTGTAAATAGTCACTTACTACCTCCTAAACCTCTTAAACCTATTTTATCCTAGTAAGGCCAAACCATCATAACCTCCCTAGCACACCCTTATTTCCCTTATTTTTCCCCAACCTTAAACTCTCCATTTGGAGGTGGTTCTAACCACTTCAAGTGATTTTCCCCACATTTCTGGATCACCAAAGTGACTACCCAAATCATCATCGATTATATATAAACTAATCAAAATACTTAAATGAGGATCTATATGTATTGTATCAACATTCTTCCATTTTGGAGAGTTAAACGACATCACTCATGACATCTAAAAGCCTAGTGTAACCATAAAAATCATTCAAACATGTCATATTGTTGTAAGGATTCTCTGCACATCCAACATCTTCATTCTACACCAAAGGAAAGGTATTATCATCTCTTTTCATTCCTTATTTATATATGCGTCATTTCTAAGAATAATCCAATCATTAATTCATTCGTTTAAGATCATCCTCACATTTTATTCAAAATTAGTAAATTACACGTTATCCTCTAGTAATTCACTTGAATCACAAGTGATTGCCCTAATCGCTAGTGATCCCTATTTTAAGCCCTTTAGTCACATATTCCTTATTTTTAATCATTTTTATAAACTATTTTTGTTAATATTTGTGTTCCAAGTTTTCTTTGTTTGTAGATGATTGTGTCGGTGAAGGATATGAACCAGATACCGTAATTGACTTATTGATCGTATGCTAGCCATTTGTGTGGGAACAATCAGATATTGACTATAAATTAAGTCTTTGTGCCATCACACTCACACCCAATCCAAATGATATCATTGAGTAATTATAATTCCTCCTCGATCGAGCAATAAAAACCCTATTACTACGAGAACATATTCAACCCTCCCCATCCTATGATCGAGGACATTGATTGAGTTCCTCTATCAATAATTTATGATACTATTTTTATTTCCGTTATTTATCACTTAATTTTCTTAAAATGAGTTAACATCCATCAAATGAATCCCCTTGGTTTGGGATTGGCCTTTACCAAGTAATGTGTCATTGTATTATCTAATATCTCTCTTTTCAAACTATCTACTTATGTGCAGTTTCCTCATTCTTTAGAAGGAGTCTCGCGCGCCCATTTGTACTTGTAAATCTCAATGTTTATTGACATAGGTATCATTAAACCCTTTTATTTTATGATTTTTGGTGATTTATTCCATGTAATAAAGTGAATCAAAATCCACCACAAATAGGAAGATATTGTAATCAATTTAATTGTATGGATATTGAATTAATGAAGGAAAGGGTTGTTCATGCTTATTGATCATTACTTATTATGTTTTATTGGTAAATACTTTGTCATGATCTTCTACATCTATGTGTATGAATGTGTTACAATTTTTTGAAATTTAGATATGGATGAACTTTCTTTGTAAACATCATAGCATAACTGAAAGTGGTGGGGATTGGTCTACTCTCACACCTTGGGTGAGCACACAAGTAGAACTTATTTTTGATATGCTCACATGGGGCATTTACCTTCCAAGGTACATGTGGTGTTGACCTTGTCTTGTTCACACACCTTTAGTATATGGTAAATTAAAGGAATTACCTTTGTCTCATTTACTAATACAAATCACAACTCTCACACCTCATACAACCTAGAAAATATAGAGGGGTACCTTCCTAACCAACAAAAAAACCCACTTTTGGATAACTACTCATATGGTCAAGTTGCATGTCACTTCTCAAGATCGCCTATGGATATCAATTTTTATTCATGATAATATACATCATGTTCTATTTGATTTACCTTATATAAGCGATCCTATAGTATCCTAACAATTATAAAACAACTACTAACCTTGTTGCATCCTATAGGTATCCTATTAGACCAATCACATCACCTATTATGGATGTACCACAACTTGTAATTCATACCCAAAGGATAATCTTGCACATTCTATTTTTCATCAATCAAAACCACTAGTATACCTTGTTTCTAGTATAATATCCCAATACATAGTGACACATTTTATACATACTTCGATTTCATATTTTTGTCCTTTTTGCACATATTTTATGTTATGTGGCCAGTGCAATATGTAGCAAACTTTTCTTAGCCATATGAGCATGACCCATATGGAACATCGATGTATTTTACACATACACTAATACACTATAAAGGATACCACTTACAACATTTTTAATAAATCATCACCTACCTACACCACTACTCCTAACATTTATGAATCTTTTTATTAAACTGATGTTATCCAAAATTCCTCCCCCTTTGCAATTTTAAAAACTCATCAAGTTCCTAGTTGAAAATATTACTCTGTGAAATGGCCTTAGAATTGGTCCAAATTCGGAAAGAGGGGAAGGAGGGGGCCATGTTGATCCTTCTTGGGTCATATTTTATGTTTCAAAGGTATTAAATGTTAATAGAAATTGGAACCAAAAAATTTTAAGTCAAAAATTGGCTAAGGCATAAGCCCACGGAATACTTTGAAAAAAAATTATGTGGAACCAAGGACTTACTGTTCAGTGGATTCTCCTAACCTTTAAAACAAAGGGAGAATCGGTTTTAACTTTGGCGGAGTTTTGGCTCAAGAAATCCACGAACATTACATTGTAGTATTACATGGAATGTAGGAACTAGTGTTTCGTGGACTGTCCAACTCGTGGAACAAAGGGGATTTTAGCTCAATATTCTATGGAAAAGGAGATGGAAAGCTTTAACATGGAAAATGTTGAATCCCTAGTGTTCAACGGGATTCTCAAGGAACATTATTCTATGGAATCTCCAAGTCCATAGAATAAAGGAAACATGCTTGCGGATTACAAAATCCCCATAAATTGAAGTGAAGACCTTTGTGGCATGTGGAAAAGGTTGAAAGGTTGTGAAGTAAGAAAAACATTACAAGGCCACATAAAAAATCAAAACATTTCAAGTTCGCGAGAACAAGAAAAACATTTCGAGGATGCGGAACAAGAAAAACAAACCAAAGCCATGGAACAAGCAAATAGGAAAAAACCACAAATCAAAGACAGTTCATCCTAGAATCCAAAAAAGAAAGCATTTTTATGGAGCTCCATTTTCCTCAAATTTGATTCATCAGGAACATCTTGGAGAGTTTGTTCAAAATAAGAAAACTTTGCGAGGAATAATAAAGCATTTCAAGAGACTACGAGTTGAGGATTTTGGGGATGTTTATGTCACCTTCGAAGTTATAAGATTTCATTTTCATTTGTAAGATGCTCATTTTATCCTCCCTCACTCTAGTATCCTTCTAAATACTTCCAAGAAAGCATATTCTTGCCATGCCCAATTGAAATGATGAGGAATGGTGATATGTCTAATGATTTGGTCATTTGAAAATGTCACAATCCTCCATCTTCTAAAAATTTTGGGCTTCCATTGATCTACAAGCTAATGCTCATCCACAAAAAAAATATGTAGGTTACTTACAAAAAAGGCAACACCAAAAGTATTAGCCATCTTGAGGCATATAGGTTACCTACTAGAGGCAGTTTAGAAGGTTTTAACAAGTCGAGCATATTCTCTAGCATCTTTTGATCCCCTCTCCTCTCCTCCCTTCTATAAAATGTAACATGTTTCTTCATAGAAATCATCCTCTCTTTCTTGGTAATGTTATTATGCCAAAATTTTGATATAACCAAGGAGTTACAAACCTATGACATGCATTTTGTAATGCATCTTACCCTCCATTTATTGTAGAATTTTGTACATACTTACAACAATAATATAATGTCAAATGTGGCTTAAATATGCCCCTTGTGTTACATTATTGTCTTCTTTCCTTTTTTCTTTCATTTTTGATGTGTATCAACTATGTTTTATAGTGTCATGTCATTTGTGTCAACTATACAGGGTTGTGAGTTGATTTAGTTGTAGATTTGGAAAGTGGAAAGCATCTTCCCCTCTAACCTTGCATTGGATCTTCTTTTTCTCTAAGACTTCAAGAGAGAGTGATCACCTTCTTTTGGTGCACTACCATCCTTTTTCTATTTAGCTTAGTTTCCTTTCATACATTTCCTCCTCCCTTTTCACCTACAGTTTGGTTCTTAACATTATTTCAGTGTAGAAGTCATGTTGGTTGGAGGAACAAGAGGAATTTGGCCTTCTTTGGAGGTTAATCTCACCCATGTAAGTCCCATATAGTGGAGATCATCTAATTTTTTTCCCACAATTCTGAATATTCCATTATACAAACGAGGGTGTAATTTTGAGGTAATTTCGACACATATGGCGGCTCCATTATTTAAGAAATCCATTATCTCGAGTTTTTAGATAATTCCCTTCACCTTTCCACTCATTTTTCATGTTTCCATTTCTTTCATGGATCTCTAAAGATCCCTTCCATTATCTCATTTCAATTCGACCCCCTTCAGCTTTTAGTAGTGGATGATATCCCCAATAGCCCTAAAAACCCCACCTCTTTTCCATGGAAATAGAGATAAATCTCCTATTGATCACATTCAAGACATAGCCAACCACTATGCCATTCACAACATCAGATAGGAGAATATTTTCCTTAGACTTCTTGTTTCATCATTTAGAGGTAAAGAAAGAGATTGGTATAGAATTTTGACTCCTCAATCCATTTCCACATGGGATCAGCTAGGAGAACAATTAAACAACCAGTTCAAGGAGAATGCAGATGTTATTTCTCTCATGGAACACCTCAAAAAAATATAGTGATCTTTAATGGAGTTTATCTCGATTTTAGCACAAAATTCTCAAGGATATGGCTCAAAATCCCTCAATAGTTCAGACCCTTGCAAGGTATTTCATTATTATATTACTTGAGGTCCTTGGATGTTAATTTAATTGTTTTAATCCAAACCCTAACAGGTGGTACTCTTCCTCGGGATTTTGCAATTGCATTGTAAGATGAGAAGATTTTCATTTAGATTGGTTAAAGGAAACCCATCCCTATTTCTTCCATTCTTCCCTCACCATCCCAAATTCTCCTTTTTCCATGTGCAAACCAATTAAAATCCAGTGTCCTATTCAAAAATAGGAAGATCTTTTTTTTCCTAGTTCCCCTTTTTGTGCTCTACAAGTCTATCATGCCCAAAATATCCCCTGTGATCTGCAAAATTTCTCCCCATCTCCACCCAAGGCATTACCTAGCCCTCTAAAACATTGCCATAATGTTTTGAGAAGTTGTGATGTTCCAAAATTTTCCCCAATGCTCTATCCAACTCACATTAAGCCAAGTTATAATACAAGGTCAGTAAATCATGATGTTTTCTATTTCCATGGAGAGGAGAAACCACGAAGATCATGATATGTTTTGGAGGATCATTTGGCTTCTCCAAATGATCAAATCAGAAGTCTAGAGCCCAAATCATCTTTGCTTGCAAGTGAATTTAAGGAGTAACCTCTTACCAATGTCTCATCTCTAACCAATTCTGCCAAGAATAAAAATCACATATGTGTTGAAAATTGGTGTGAATTTGACTAGGAGGATGAAAAGGATGAAAATCCACAAAGGGAGGTGGCTAGTGAAAAAGAACATGTACGTTTGAAGGTGGGAACTCGAATCGACCACGGATTGAACATAAAGTTTTTTTCAACACTTGTGACATCTGTGGGTGTGAGGAAGAATATTTTCCAAGTGAGCAAGGTGAAATAACTGAGTGCAATGATTCGCATTGCTTCAAATGCCTTGAACTTTCTTCACTTTTGGTAGAAAACCATACCGGGTAGAGAATGAAGAGGAAGGAACCCCACATGAAAAATTGCAAACAAAGACATTTGTGTAAGAGTAAGCAATACCAATCCCAATTCATCTTGCAAGCATCCACAATGAAGAAGCATGTGTCTTTACTAGTTCCATTATTGGAGATAAATGTGAGGGAAATGGGAAAATTTCAAGAATCAGTCCATTGGTTCCCAAAGTTATATGCCCAATCAAATACTTGGTTGGTTTAGAGCCAAAAAGGAGTTGTAACCAATCATGCTTATTTCATAGCATGAGGAAGAGCTTCAAAGCATCAAATGTCATCTTTGACACCTCCCAAACCCAAATACATAGAAGCTAGAGGAGGTATTTATTATTTTCTTAGTTGATACTTTGAACAACAAGGAAGTGCAAGCAATGTTAGCACTTCCACCATGTGATTTAGTTGCAAAATTGATCACATGGCTACATTTTGTAAGGAAGGAAACTATTTCTCCCAACCAATTGTTGGTTTTGTTTAGTTTCCTTTGTCCTTGATTAGAGTAGAATAGTTAAGGTTTTTTTTTTTTTTTAAAAATAAGTGTTCGACTACACTCTACATGTTTCCATTTAGAACATGTATGATTTTCATCCTTTTGTACAAGAGTAGGTTTCATGGTGGAAACAAGGTGTTTTGGGATAGCTTCAAGATGCATTCATTCAACCCCAAATATCATATGAAAATTAGAGTTCTCAATGCTCCTTGGAAAAAAAATAGTCTTTTCAAGATAGTTTGCAAGTCTTATAAAAACTCCCAAGAAATCAGATTTCAAGAGCACTTCAAGAAATTCCAAGTCAACTCTAAGTCCATGTAAATCCAAGGATAATAATTTCAATTTTAAAGATAATTTTTACAAGTTTTCAAGTTTGACTCCATGCCCAATGGATTGCTCAAAAGTTCACTGATCTTCTATCTAGCAGGAAGATAACCCCACTAAGTCGTCAAAATGTTATCCAAAATTCCTTCCCCTTTGAAATTTTGGACAACTCATCAAGTACCTGGTTGAAAATCTTACATAATGAAAAGGCCATAAAATTGGTCCCGAGTTGGTCATAGAATTGGTCTAGAGATGGAAAGAGGGGGAGGAGGGGGCCATGTATATCATTTTTGGTCATATTTGGTGTTTCAAGGGTCTTAAACATATTTGGACATTGGAACTAGAGTTTTGCAAGTCGAAAATTGGTTAAGGTAGAAGACCGCAGAACACTAAAAATATGGGGAATCAATGAACTTAGTGTTTCACGAGTTATCCTAACTCACGGAACAAAGGGAGTGTCGGTTGGACTTAGGAAACGTTTTGGCTCGGAAATATATGGAACATTATATTGTAGTGTTAAATGGAATGTGTGAATGTAGTGTTCCATGGACTCGAAGAAAGGGGATTTTAGCTAAGTTTTCCATAGAAAAGGAGATGGAAATTTTAAACACAACCAAGGTTGAAGTTTTGGAACACTATCCTAGTGTTTCATGGGATTCTTAAGGAACAACATTCATGGACTCTCCAAGTTTGAAAAATAAAGGAAACATGTTCACGGGTTGCAAAAGCCACATAAAATGAAGTGAAGACCTCCGCGGCATGTGCAAAATTTTGAAAGGCTACGGAACAAGAAAAACATTTCAAGGTCATGGAACAAGAAAAACATTTCAAGGTCATGGAACAAGAAAATCATTTCAATTCTACGAAATAAGATAAACATTTCAAGGCCACGGGCGAGAAAAACAAACCAAATCCGCTGCAAGCAAGCAAACACGCAAAAACTAGGAATCAAAGACGGATCATCTTGGAATCCACTAACAAAGGATTTTTATCGAGTGGTTGGGTCTAAATTTTTAGTGATAAATTTTGGAACGAAGCACCATTTTTCTACATATTTGATTCATTAGAGATGCCTTTTAAAAGAAATTACTTTAACATGAGCGATAAAGTATTTCATTTTATTAAAGTTGTGGACTTTAGGGACTTTTCACGTCATTTTCAGAAGTTAGAAGATGTCATTTTTAGTTGTAAGATGCTTGTTTGATCCTCCCTCACCTTGATATCCTTTTGAATACTTCCAAAAGATCATATTCTTCCCATGCCCAACCGAAATGATGAGGAATGGTGATCTGTGTAACAGATTTAGACATTTGGCAATGTCGCATTCCTCTAGATTCCTAATTTCATGGGAATCTATTGAACTACAATTTAATGGTCATCCACGAAAATATAATGAGGTTACTTGCAAGTAAAGGAAACACCAAAAGCATGATCCATCATGGGGCATAAAAGGTTACCCATTGGAGGTATTTTAGAAGGTTTTAGATTGGTTTAGTAGGTCAAGCATATTCTCAAGCATCTTTTTATCTCCTCTCTTATCCTCCCTTCTATACAATGTAGCATTTTTCTTCATATAAATTATCCTCACTTTCTTGGTAATGTTATTCCGCCAAAATTTTGATAGACCTAAGGAGTTGTAGACCCACATAATGTATTTTGTAATGCATATTAACCTTTGTTGATTATAATAGTTTGTGCATACTTACATCAATAATATAATGTCAAATGTGGCGTAAATATTCCCCTTGTGTTGCATTAATGTCTTCTTTCCTTTTGTTATTTCATTTGTGATGTTTATCAATATGTTTTGCAGAGTGTCATGTCACTTGTGTCAAATATATAGGGATGTGAGTTTAATTAGTTGCGAGTTGGAAAGTGGTGAGTATCTACCCTTGTGACCTTGTATTGGATCTTATTTCATCTCTAAGACTTCAAGAGATATCGATCTTCTTCTTTTGGCACACCACCATCCTTTTTCACTTTAGCTTAGTTTCCTTTCATGCATTTCCTCCTCCCTTTTCACCTGCAATTTAGTTCTTAGCATTAGTTTAGGAGTAGAAGTAGTGTTGGTAAGAGGGTGAATTTGTCTTTCTCCATAGATTGATCTTGCCCATGTAATTCCCACATTGTGGAGATCATCCAATGTTGTCTCAAAATTCTGAATCGCCATAAACCGAGACATGCGGTGTAATTCAAAGCTACAACAACTACACAAGACTACTTTTATTCGGATGATGATTCCACTTCCCCAATCCTCCCTAGTATTTTATACATATCATACCAATGAATATAGGACATTTTCATCGAAAAAATTAACATTATTTTCCTTTAATCACTATCACTTGTGTATAGCTTCTTCAACACATATATATTTATTCTTATTTGAACAACAATGGAATTCACACGGGGCATGATTCCCAATCTTTTGACATTTGCTATATGGTTTACAATAAAAAAATCACCTTGTAATACAATAAATTATAGGTTTTCAATATGGTATTTGAAGAGATAATCATAATTCAAGACCTCATCCCCTTTCATCTATCAATTATATCTCGTGGCATAGGGCCCTTGGTATGTAACAAGTTGGAAATTTCATTTTCATGTTATCTCTCATGGTAAAAATACAAAAATAATTCATCATGGAAGTTTATTTTTCATGTTATCTCTTATGGAAAAATATAAAAAAACAATACAATATGGAATAAATAAATAAAAACTACAACCTACATGTCAATGACTTATTCATTACATAGACTTAGACATTGTCTTTATTCACGTTTAGCACTTTACACATCCTATTTAATTACACACTTGTTACCTATAGAGTACACATAAGATAGTTGCATATACCCATATCCCATGGACACTCATATACACACTTTGTGGCTTCTTAAGCTCCATACCCTAGGGAAATCCACTAGATTGGGAGCATGCCTACTCCAGAGAGTCTTCCATATAGGCCTTTGAGATCATATATTTTACACTATTCCAATGGTGAAATATTAATTTGACATGTCATATGATTGATATTATTTATGTCGATACATTTACATATTTCTTCATTCCTTTCTTGTTGTATGCTTATATGACTACATTGGCCCTAGGACCTCTTTATACTCTTCCACACTTTGTCTAGTTCACTATAGTACTGCATACACATCATCTCATATGTTACTTGATCTATGCACATTGTTTGCTAAATATTTTATGATATATTACTTACTTTCCACATTATTTGCATACTTCTTTTACAACCATGTGTAATACATATGCTTTAAATGATTCACATCCTATATGCTTTTATTATACATGTTATAGCTAACCACTTATTTTTTGATCTGAGTGATATATAACAACCCTCACCTCAAGGGGTATATTGTGGGCTCTTTCATAAGTTCACATAGATAATGGCTAGGCACTATAGGGTACATATGGTAATATTATTTCACATATTCAAATACGAATATTTGGTTTAGATAAAATTTCAAAGTAGGATCACATGGATTTGGTATATGTTTATTATTACATATTACAAACTTAGTTATGAAATTAATCATATTTACATTGACTTGGTACAAATTCATCATTACAACTTTATATATATTTATGGAACTCATCCAACTCACATGATATTTATATGGACGTGGGATGAGTTCATCTTATATTGAATAAAATCTATGTATTTATTTAGTTCACATAAGCATGGACTTATGCAAGGTCCATCATTCATGCTCATATCATATTTTTATTAGCCTTACTAAAGGAATATGACTATTTTAGTACCCCAAGGGCTGATACATCCAATTGCTTTGATATCCTCGTAGATGATAAGTTAGGATATACTAATGTACCATTGGTTGATACATCCTTCTCTTTTAGTGGCCCAAAGGTTTATACACTCAACTCTCTCAATTACCCAATGGTCGATACACTGACTCTCTTTGTGTCCGAATGACCGATACACTAGCTTCAAGGACCCAGGTTGATAACACATAATATATTATATAATTTATAGATTTTCAATTCCTTCTTAGCAAGGGGAAAATCTTAGGTGAAAACATTTTAAACATTGGGAGCTTAGTTTAACATGAAAAATTAGTTGTAGTCGTTTTATGGATTATATCACTTTTTATATTTATGCTGAAAACTCCCAAGAAATCAGCTTCCAAAACCACGTCAAGCGGTCCAAATCAACTCTATGTCCAAACAAATCTAGGGGTAAGAATTTCAAGTTTAAAGATTGGTTTTCAAATGTGACTCCATGCCCAATGGATTGCTCAAAACGTCACTAATCTTCTATCTAGCATCAAATAACCTTGTTGAGTTGTCAAAATGTTATCCAAAATTCATCCACCTTTTCAATTTTGGACAACTCATCAAGTGCCTACTTAAAATCTTAATCCAAAAATGGCCATAGAATTGGTTCTGGGGTTTTCCATAGAATTGGTCTGGAGATGGAAAGAGGGGAAGGAGTGTTCCATGTTGATCCTTCTTGGGTCATATTTGGTGTTTCAAGGGTCTTAAACATATTTGGACATTGGAACCGAGTTTTGCAAGTCCAAAATTGGCTAATGTGGAAGGTCGTGGAACACTAAAACAAAATCTGTGGAATCAAGGAACTTAATGTTTTGAAAGGTTCTCCTAACATACAAAACAAAGGGAGCATCAGAGTTAGACTTAAGAAAAATTTCACTCAGAAAGCCGCAGAGAACATTATATTGTCTTTTAAACGAGAATGTGTGAATGTAAAGTTCTCATGGACTCAAAAAAGGGTATTTGAGCTAAGTCTTCCATGGAAAAGAAAATGGAAATTTTAAACACAACCACAATTGAAGCCGTGGAACACTATCCTAGTGTTCTATAGGATTCTCAAGGAACATCATTTTGTGGACTCTCTAAGTTTATGGAACAAAGGAAACATGCTCACGTGTTGCAAAAGACACATAAAACAAAGTGAAGACCTATGTGACATGTAGAAAAGGTTGAAAGGCTACAGAACAAGAAAAACATTTCAATTTCGTCAAAAAAAAAAAAAAAAATCAAGTCTGCGGAATAAGCAAAAAAAATCAAGGCCATGAAACAAGCAAAACTTACCAAATCCGCAAAATAAAAAATAGGAAAAAAATTACGAATCAAAGATGGATCATCATGGAATCCATGGAACAAAGGATTTTTTCGTGGGTGGTTGGGTTTGGATTTTTTATGATAGATTTTTTGCGAGCTCTATTTGTCCACGGATTTGATTCATTAAGAACATCTTGTAGAGGCCTTTCAAAAGAAAAAAATTACAAGGAATGATAAAGTATTTCAGAGATTGAAGTTGAGGATTTTGGGGATGTTTCACATCACTTTCAGAATTCATAAGATTCCATTTTCAGTTGTAATATTCTTGGTTGATCCTCCCTCACATTGACATCCTTCTGAATACTTCCAAAAGAGCATAATATTCCCATGCCCAACATAAATGATGTGAAATAGTGATCTATGTAACAAATTTGGACACTTACCAACTTCACATTCCTGCATCTTCTAGATTTTGTGGGCATCCATTGATCTACAACTTGATGTTCATCCACAAAAAATATATGGAGGTTACTTGTAAGCAAACACAACACCAAAAGCATGAGCCATCATGAGGCATAGAGGTTACCTGTTAAAATCATTTTAGAAGGTTTATAAAGGTTTGGTAGGTTAAGAATCTTCTACAACATCATTTGATCCCCTCTCCTCTACTCCCTTCTATACACTATAGTGTGTTTCTTATCCTCTCTTCCTTGGTAATGTTATCCTGCCAAAAATTTTACAGAACCAAGGAGTTGTAGACACATGGCATGTGTTTTGTAATGCATCTTACCCTTAATTGATTGTAATAGTCTCGTGCATAATAACATCAATAATATAATGTCAAATGTGGCTTAAATGTTTCCCTTATGTTGCATTATTGTCTTCTTTCCTTTTGTTCTTTCATTTGTGATGTGTATCAACTATGTTTTGTAGAGTTTCATGTCACTTGTGTCAACTATATAGGGATGTGATTTTAATTAGTTGCAGAGTTGGAAAGTGGAAAGTATCTACCCCTATGACCTTGTATTGGATCTTCTTTCATCTATAAGAATTCAAGAGATATCGATCACCTTGTTCTCGTGCACTTCTATCTTTTTTCTCTTTAGCTTAGTTTCCTTTCATGCATTTCATCCTCCCTTTTCACCTGTAGTTTGGTTCTTAGAATTATTTTAGGAGTAGTGTTGGTAAGAGGAACAAGAGGAAGTCAGCCTTCTTGAGAGATTAATCTCACTCATGTAAGTCCCACATTATGGAGATCATCCAATGTTGGCCTAGAATTCTAAATCTGTCATCAACCGACGAGGGTGTAATTCAAAGCTACAACAACTACACAAGACTAATTTTATTTAGATGATGATTCCACTTCCACCAATCCTCCCAGGTATTTTATACATATTATACCCATGAATATAGGACCTTTTCATCAAAAAAATTAACATTATTTTCCTTTAATCACAATCACTTATATATAGATTCTTCAAAGACACATATATGCTTATTCTTATTTGAACAACAATGGAATTCACACGGGGCATGATTCCCAATCTTCGACACCTACTATATGGTTTATAATAACAAAATCACCTTGTAATGCAAAATATTATAGGATTTCAATATATTTGACAAGATAATTATAATTCAAGACCTCATCCTGTTCATCTATGAATTATATCTCGTGGCATAGGGCCCTTAGTATATAACAAGTTGGCAATTTCCTTTTCATGTTATCTCTTATGGTAAAAATTAAAAATAATTCTTTATGGAAGTTTCTTTTTCATGTTATCTCTTATGGAAAAATATAAAAACAATACAATATGGAATAAATTAAAAACTAGGACCTACATGTCAATGACTTATTCATTACATAGACTTAGACATTGTATTTATTCACATTTAGCACATTACACATCCTATTTAATTACACACTTGCTACCTATAAAGTGCACATAAGATAGTTTCGAGATACTCATATCCCATGGACACTCATATAAGACCGTGTGGCTTCATAAGCCACATACCCTAGGGAAATCCACCGGATCGGGAGCATGCTCCAAGAGAATCTTACATATAGACCTTTGAGATCATATAGTTTGCACTATTCCAATAGTGATATATTAATTTGACATGTCATATGATTGTTATTTTTTTATGTTGATACATTTCTGATTTCTTTATTCCTTTCTTATTGTATGTTTATATGACTACATTGGTCCTGTGATCTATTTTTACTCTTCCATGTTGTCTAGTTCACTATTGGATTACATGCACATCATCTCATATGTTAATTTCTCTATGCACATTGTTTGCTACATATTTTACGATATATTACTTACCTTACACATATAATATTTTCTACCTATTTGTATTATACACACATTGCATGTTATATTTTATGGGGAGAACATATTGTCTACCACATTGTGTGCCTTATTCACATACTTTTTATTACAAATAGTATTTTTACACACATTTCTTGATACATATGTCTTATGACACATCATTTGAGACGTATTACTTCTAACTCATTGGGAAATATTCTTGAGACACATTACTTAATACGACTATTGATTTTGGGCATATTACTTTGCACATTACTAAGAAATATTGCATGATACACATTGTTTAACACATAGAGTGTCTAAGATTTATTATTATTGATACACGCTACTTGAAAGAATATTTCTTCACATATATTTGTTTAGCACCCAAAACTAACTTTTATTAACATTGTTTGAGTCATCATTATGATGTAGTATTATTCGCCTATGTATTATGGTGGGCCTACCATTCCATTTCATGTCATTCATCCCAATGGTTCCATTTGGCATCGATTATTTTGTGTACTAACATGTTTCTTTGTTTTTCATTGTTACACTCTAAGATATAGATTTTTATGGATTACGAATACATGATTATAGTATGCTTCCCGTGAGAGGAAATATAATACTTATTCTATAATGATCGTATATGACACACTTCTTTTACAACCATGTGTAATACATATTCTTTAAATGGTTCACATCCTATATGCTTTTATTATACATGTTACAGCTAACCACTTATCTTTTTATCTAAGTGATATGTAACAACCCTCACCTCAAAGGGTATATTGTGGGCTCATTCATAAGTCCACATTGATCATGGTTAGGCACCATAAGGTACATATTGTGATATTATTTCACATATTCAAATATGAGTATTTAGTTTAGATAAAAGGTCAAATTAGGATCACATGGATTTGGTTTATGTTCATTATTACAGATTACAAACTTAGTTATGAAATTGATCATATTTACATTGACTTTGTACAAATTCATCATTACAAGTTTAGATATATTAATGGAACTCATCTAACTCATATGATATGTACATGAATGTGGGATGAGTTCATCTTACATATTGAATAAAATCTATGTAGTTATTTAGTTCACATAAGCATGGAATTATGCAAGGTCCATCATTCATGCTCATATCATATTTTTATTAGCCCTACTAAAGGAATATGACTATTTTAGTACCCCAATGGTTGAGACATCCATTTTTTTATATCCGAAAGGATGATAAGTTAGGATCTCTCAATGTCCCATTGGTTGACACATCCTTCTCTCTTAGTGGCCCAAAGGTTTATACACTTAGCTTTCTCAATTACCCAATGGTTGATACACCGAATCTCTTAGTGTCACGGTGATCGATACACTAGCTTCAAGGAACCAAGGTTGATAACACATAATATATTATATAATTTATATATATTAAATTCCTACTTAGCATGGGGAAAATCTCAAGTGCAAGCATTTTAAACATTGGGGGCATAGTTTAACATGAAAAATTATGTGTAGTCGTTACATGGATTATATCACTTTTAATATTTATGTTGCTTATATATCTCCACTAAGAAATGATACACACCTTTTCGATGTGGTTACATATTTCACATTAATTATCACACATGCACATTCATTAGTTACACATTTGTGTCTTATGATTGGGATGTGAGGTTTGCATTCATTTGTTCTTTTTCTTTAATCAATCATTTTCAATACTAGATTTAAAGTGGGGCAATTACGATACCCAATATTTTTCATATAGCACTTACATATCGCTTTGGTATTTGTTTCAATAGTATCCCATTTACCTTTTTATCGACCAACTTAAATATTATTTCTCTATCCCATACCCCAATTCACTTGATCAAAACTATTTTCCATCTTAACACTTCATGAATCATTCCTAAATTTATAGAGTACATCCTCTAACTATCTCTTTTCTTATATTTGATATCAAATTTAGTTTGGAAATTTTCTTGGCTTTAGGATAGGTTCATCCAACAAACCTATTTTCACACTATGAAACTATCCTTTTCATTTCTACAAGTCATATTTCAAAAGCAAATTTTAGCTTTGTTTTTTTGGATCTTACGTTTACATTGGTTCGTGAGAAATCATTTGAATGTTCATCTATATAAACATATGTTCCCTTACTCATCACTTGCATCTCGAGGATCCTATATCAAAGGAAAATACTAATAAGGTATTTGATAAAATCATTGAAGCACATTTCCCATAAAATACGTCACAAAAAAGATACACAAATTCTAAATACCCTTGTATTGCTTCCTTATATCACAAATTCAAGTTTTATAACAAAGACAAGTGTCAATTTGTTATTGTGAGGGGTGAATTGAGGGCTCCATTTTGTTTATGTTATCTATCAATCTCCACCTCATAATAGGATTGTAAGAGCTACATGTGGCTTGATCTCTCTTTGAAGTTTTGGTACATAGTGTAGCACTCATATATCAATGTAGGTATGGTGAGTTGATTCCAATGTAAATGATGAATAAATCCTTTTAGTTCAATAACAGAGGAGAATATAATACAGGTACAACACTATCAAAGTACAAATATCCAAACATAGGAAATAAGGCTAAAGACAAGTGAATTAGATCCCACCATTAGATTCCAACTCGGATCCCCAAAGGACACATTCATAGATCCTCAAACAAGGTTGGGCCCAAACTTGATCCCTATCAAAAAAACCTATCTTATGTTCATTTCCAAGTTTTAACTTTTTATAGACATCTTAAGGACACTCTACACAACTTTCCCATCAAATTCAATAAACTAAAAATTGAAAATTGAAAAATAGAAAAAATAAATCCTTGTTTGAATAATACCTAGAATAAGTAAATTTTAAAAAAATGACAAGATGAATAAAGAGTGGTAGCCATGCTAAAATGGCTCATGATAATTTAAAATGAAATAATATGAACATAAGCAAAACTACATTACAATTATTTTATTTTATTTCATTTAGTACCAAATCTATTTAGAAGAACATATAAAACTTGACAAACAAATCTATAAAAAATAGACAATAAGAAAAAATAAATAGAAAACCTTTGAAATTTTCAAGATCTATTCCACCCTTGTTGGTAATAAACATCAATCTAGATGTAAAAGCACATCTCTAGCATTTTTAATAAACACCAATTTAGGTGAGAAAATACATCTTCGATAACATTATAAAATTTTACAAATGCAAAAATTTACTAAACTTACAAAAAGTGGGGGAAATGGTGAATGAATGTTTAGATACATAAGAAAAAAATCCTAATTACCATAAACTATAGAAAATAGTGATCAATTGTTCAAACATAGGTATCTAAACATTTGTTTAGTAGTAAAATTTTCACAACTATATCAAATATAAAAAGAAATAAATAAAGTTAGATGTCTCTTGTTATGTACCAAAATATACAAGCATAGTCTCTAGAGGATAAAGATGTATCATAAATTCAGGAGTAAATGTAACTTAAATGGTGTTCAAACATCAACTATTGGATTTGTCTTTAAATACATTTTCTAATACAAGTTGAGAAAACCCACGACAAGTTATTTGATGTGTTAAACAACCTTCAAATTGATCATAATTGTTAAAGCAACCATTACATATAATTGTGTCCCCCATGTGGCATATACATGGTAGTTGAATTTCATTAAAATGAGGGTACCTAATAATAAGCCCCTCTCCTTTACATTGCTAAAGGCCTTTGCCTCAAAATAAAACGAGGTTTTTCTTCAAAAATCCTCACGTTTAAAAATGATTTTCCATGAAACATTATAGTACAATAATCATCAATCGTTATGCTAAGAATGTCTTCAATGTATGTCTACTTCAATACTTTTCCTTGAGATGGTATTCACATGACACGTCTATTCATTGAATATCATTCACTTCCGATCAATACATGTTTTTCTTTTTCTCACACCAAGTTTCAAAGCACTAAATATTTTGTTCCCTAGGCTAGAATAGGACCAAGATCATTCCCTCGGTGACTTCGACGGATTGGATGCCTCCTAGTCGTGGTTGTTTAGCTAAAGAAAGGCTTTGATATAGATATAAGCTTACTCAACAAGTGTAAATCAGTTGTGTGTTATCTCCATTTTATCATGGGAAGAGATGTCAATATCTATGTAATCGTCGGTTTCCAAATTAAAAAAACTAAATATTTCATTTTAGTTACTTTAATATTCCCTAGGCAATGTGGCATGCGAGCCCAAAAACTGATGTGACCTTTCTCATCCATGTGAAATCTATAAAATATAATTTGTAATTTCAAGTGCTTCTATGAGAAAGTAAGGTAGGAGGATATCAACAACTTTCCTAGTTGTACCCAACTTCATGTTTAATGCAACCATCTATATATCTTCTTCAATTGCCTTTTCACATATTTAACCAACCACAAACACTTTACTATAGATTAGGAGAAAGTATTTATCGTGGATTACATTTGAAGTTTGGAAGCTAAATAACACGCACAAAGTTTTCTTGTATTATAATTTAAACACATTTAACATTTACGTATATGTCAATATTGTTTTCAACATATGTTTATGATTTAGTTTATTGTTATTAGAAATATATTTTCTTAGTGGTGTACGGGAATCTATTTTATAAGATATCTATAGTTTATTCTAGCAAACATAGTTATAAAATAAAGTATTAAATACAACTAAATACATGAACATAAATGTAAATCATTTAGTATAAAAATTAAAGATTTAATAAGTAATTTACCTATTTAGTTGTAGATATTTTGTTGGCAAAGAAGATCATTCAAGCTTTAATCATTTTATCTTTTAGTTTTAGTTATATAAGGTTATGGGGCCTTTCAATACCTTTACTCAATCAATAGAAAAGAAAATACTACTTCTTCAACAATTGTAGGAATGTCTAGGTAAACCTCCCTAACAACATCAACTCTTGGCTTGAAAGTTTATTGCTTTATTATTTGAAAATCAACTCATAAACATGCATAATGAAAAAAAAATTAACACAATTTTTACTAACCATTCCATCCTTTTGTTTCAACCCCTTCATTATATCAAAAGGCGAGAGAGAAACGGGAAGAAAGGATAACTATCATACAACTTAGCCCAAAAATTTATCCATAGATGCCTTCTTCAACTTTTATAATCACCCAATGAAAAGTGATAAAAGGTGCAACAAATGGGACAAGATCATCTCATATGAGTTATTTTCTTACGCAAATGAGAGGGGAAACTAGCTTCATTGCATGATGGGGGATTTATTTAGTTTTGCATACTTTTAACTTAAAGTTCAAAATTAATGAAACCTAGTGGATAAATGAATATGGACGCTCAAGAAACGCAAGACAACAAAAAAATAAAAATTGAGATGGTTACGTGTGAGTATTTGACAATTATGAGAAAAATTTAAGTTCAATCCCTAAAAGTTTGGTTTGATTGTCAATGTTATCTTCATGCATGTGATGCAAACCTCATCATTCAAATCTCGTCAATACAAATCTCATTAAAACTTGAAATAAGTATACAACTACAAAATATTACAAATAGATGATGTATATTCCAACAAATCATATGTCAAATAATGAGGAAGAAGCTAGACCTCATCCACAATTAAAGTTGTGTTTTGACTTTCAAACTTATATACAATCCACACTATTGCAAACATACAAATTTATTTAAGAGAATGAAAACCTGAATCCCGAAATTGGAAGAGAGAAAACATTTTCCCACTAATCTTCTAAGTCTTTTATATTCCATTGGACAACTACCTCCAACCTTCACTTATTCTCCAACCACGCCTCAATTCAACATGCAACTTGATGCGCTCGAATACCCAATACTTATCCATTTATAAACAAGTATTATGTGCATTTTTGATTAATTGGCATACACGTATTGAATGGAAACGAGACCCTCTCTACTCAAATGCTTCCAAAAATACCTAAATATATGCAAATACTTGAATTTTATTTATGCAAACTCATATAAACACATGATTATAATATGTGCTTGATATATACATTGAACTATAAAACCTTCATTGGAATTATGATATCAAGACATTTCAATAAGGTATAAGATTTGGGCAAATGATCATAGAACAATAACCCCTTGATACATTTATAAAACATGTATATTGATGAAAGTGACTCACATGATTGATCAACTTGTGGTCATTGGAACCTTTTGAGTGTTAGAGATATCATGTTAGTGCTCACATTAGTGAGTGAATATATTAACTTATGGCAATTAATGTGCCTATATAAGGTTAATTATATTAAACATATTTTAATGTGTTTGTTTGTAAGTGGGTTGCATATATAGGAATAATTATATTATACTCACCCCACATAAATACGCACTATAAGAGATTATTATGGGGAAGAATAGTTGGAGCAACATTCTAATTTATAGGAGCCTCATATGTTATAAGTTTGTATGGAGTCTCATATGAATTTGAATGAAGAAGATTATTATTGTGAATAATTGAATTTTTTTATGTGAAATTTAGATGATTAATTCTTAACCAAATTTATATTTAGTATAGAGTATGAATAATTCATGAGATCCCTATAAGAATTAGAGGGAACTGTGGATTGATTAATTTTCCATTTACTTTCCATAGTTAAGGAATAGAGGTGCATATCCAATTGGTGTTTGAGGGAGGGGTGGACATCCAAATAAAATAGAAGCATTTGATGTTAGATGAACAATGTATATGCAAATGCATAATCAGTATCGAATTCTGATGAAGATCAATATTTTTTTGAAATTGGGCGTAATTTTACACACATCCATTCTTGTGTTGGCATGTGCAAATTAGAGTCAACTTTCAAGTCTACGTTCATCCAATCATTTTTGTGTTGAATCAATGTAGGTATGTTCTTCCTAAATTTCAACAATCTTGTCGTGTGTTGTTCCACTACTGGTCAAATACATGTTATTATCCATCGCCCTCTACATCTTTCTCCACAAATGGTTCGTATATATCATGCACATCTTATTAGATTTTGTATGTGTTCGCTCCCATTCCCGTTCAGCATATATTGAGTTCAATATTTGAAATGTAGTGTTTTCGTTATTAATATAGTTTTGGGGCGTTTCTCTAGTCATTATTTGTATAGCTTAATTCTATCTTTATGTCCACATAGGGTGTTACGGTATGTTGTTAAAAATTATTTAGTCTATAATGCTTGGTCAATGAAATCTCAATCATTAAGAACCATCCTCAACTTATTTTGTTGGTTGGATCGTTATGAGGTTAATCATGTAAGTTTAATATTTTATAGTCTTGTTGTAGTAGCCTTGTTCATTTGTGAACATGTGTCAATTGTCAAAACTAGAGTCTATTTGTCGATTGTTTTAAAACCAAGTTTGATAGTCAATGAGTCATTGTCAAAATTGTTTATTTGTGTCGTTAATTGTTGTGTGTCATCATTACAAAATAGTCGGAAAAATTTAAAAAATTTACCTTATTTGATGCATTTTCGGTGTAATTTGACTTCCTATATAATAAAGTGTTTCACATTGTGGGGGAGAAAAGAATAAACACAATGTGGAAACCAATGAGCCTCATGTTCACATTCCGCTAAGTTAACAACATGAACCAAAGGATGGAGGCGGAGGAAGGATGTCATTCAACAACCTCTCATCGGTCACTAACGTTGAGGTCATGAAACAACATTAGTGGCACCACATTTACGCTAAAACGGCTAAAAACAAGATCGGTTCCCAAGTTGCAACATTAGTTGTCACATATTGTTTGTGATCAATATGGCAACGATCACCAATTGTGGCTACAAATGTGATGAGGAAAAGGTCCTCAAATTTCCATTTTTCTATTATTTCAATTGTGGTGTGTGCAAAAATAAAACAATGTAATCATCCATTACTAAGTTTGAAAAGAGGAGAATGTGCATATCATAGATGGTGTAAACAATTGTATAGGAGGGTAGCAAACTGTAGAGACCATTTGATCTGCAAAATCCTAACTTTCATACTTCGTTGGAAGATGATCGACCGGTGATAAGTTCACTAGAAGTGAAAATGAGATAAGTTCTTGTATGTAGGTGATCATGTGCGAAAGATTCGACAACAATATGCATACCTAAAAGTATGCATAGGCATATGATTTTGTTTCCAGTTCAAATGGTGTATGGTTATTCTCCATGTTTGCACTAAGGGGGGTAATGTTAGAGATATCATGTTAGTGCTCAAATTAGTGAGCAACTATATTAATTTTAGGTAATAAGTGTGTTATGTGAGTTATACTTACCCCTCATAAATAGGCACTTTGTGAGAGTTATTGTGGGGAGAATAGTTAGAGCAACCTCATAATTTATAGGAGTCTCATTTGCTTCAAATTTGTACGAGAATCTTGTATTAATTTGAATGAAGAGGATTATTATTGCGAATAATTGAAGTTGTGTATGTGAATTTATGTGTGATAAAAATTTCCATTGAGTTTTCAAACAATGATACTTCACCACCTTCAAGCAATAACTCATTTGCTAAATTTAAAATATATAACTTAGACATGTGACCCCATTTAGAAAATGGGGTTGTTAATATAATGTGTTAACATTAAAATTAAGCTAATAAATTTTTGCTTACTAAAGGTCATCTAATTTAAAATCCATTTGTCGATTGATTATTTAAAAGGCAACAAATAAACTCTTCATTAATATAGATTAAATTATTAATTTGTAACATTTTATCTCTATTAGAACCCTATATAAAAGAATCTAGAATAACTTTATGTTAATTAGCATTCACTACAAATAAAATATTTAAGCCCGAAAAGACAAAAATGATTCGTTGAGCCTAGTTTATAATTGGACCTATAGTTGGGGTTTTTAATTAAATTAGTGATATGATTCCATGATTGGTTCAAGCCTAGACCACCATTTTTGTTTCACATTGTTATCTTGTTTGTGAATTTTCCAAAATGAGCACCACTCTTCATTTTGTGAAACTGTTATAAATCATACACTTGAAGTATTTTCTAAGGAGTTAAACAAGTATTTTTGGGCACCCCGTTGTGTTAAACTCTTAAAATTTGTTTACACAATCCAACTTTAAGTATAAACAAGTGAAACCAGACAAAACTTGGTAAAAATATCGAGTTTTGAGGTCAATACATCCAAACTTGTCCATTTTCCTTTGTTTTCTTTGAGGACGAAGTAATCAAATTTATTGGAGGAGGAGGGGGCACGTGGAAATCCTTCATCGTCGCGACTTGGCCTTCTATTTTTGAGTTCTCGAATCTGAGAAGTTTCAAAACCCGAGAAAAGCATAAAATGAATACTTTGTCATTTTTTGAAGTCCAAGAATCGAGAACCCAAGATCTGTATTTTCACCTCGATCTAAGAGAACAAAAGCAAATCAATGAGAAAGACTAAAGTTACCAAGATCTAGAGAGTCCCACAAGAGGGAAAAAGATGTCAAGACCACGAGTTGACCCAAACTTGGCCAATTTTCATGTTTTGAAGCCAAGTCTTATCGAGAGGCAAAAGTACCATGTGGACCAATGAGGTTTGAACAAAGAAAAGATGAAGTGGAGATCCCGAGGGATTGAGACATGGAAACAATTGGTTATCTCAATTTAAACCAAGTTTTAATGCCTCACTTCTTCGCTCCACACACCCTCATGACATTGACGGAAGACAAATGAAAAAGTTTACATGTGGAAGAAATCTGCGGAACTTGAGATCTTTTGAGAGAGCTCCTCATGAGCCTAAATTTGATGGTTTGTGTCAATGGAAAAATGAGCTTGGGGATGTCATGGCGGCATGATAATGGCTCGGTTTTTGCCCCCATAACTTTCTACCGAGCCTTCTTTTCTCCTGCAAGTGGTATCATTAGAAAGATCTCGGAGAGGGCTTCACCGAAAGCTTAGTTTCAAAGAATTGGTTTAGTTATCATGAAGATATTCATGACACATTTTTGGGGCGGTTTTAGCTTGTTTTCTCCATTAAATGACACCCAAATTAGTTACAGATGCATCCAAATCGATCACTTGGATTGCAATGGTACCTTCAAGACAACATATTCCTTCTTCACCCACCAAAACACACAAGGAGAAGTTGATTGATTTGTTTAACAAGAATGAAGTCATTACAGTGCCCCTGACATGTGATCATGGCCATTTTTAATAAGTGTCATCTCAAAACTTTACTCACCATCTTGATCTCATGAAGTCACATTGATCAATAGCTAAAGCAAAAGGCTTACTTGGAAAGAAATGCATATTTCATAATTGAAAACCTCAAATGATCCTTGGAATATGTTGTAGAAGACCTTCTCGAGAAAATAAGGATGAAATGAGACATTCTTTGCATATTATGATGCCCTTCTCTCTTGTTTATTGCCCCCTTTCTCTCTCCTTTGGGCTATAACTAACTTATAAATGTAATAGTAAAAAGAACCTCTCATGAATGCAAGGTTATTATGCCCAATTTGGTGGCCAAAACATTCTTATTTCCTTTGACCTCTAGGTTAAGCTTTGTCAATGAATGAACACCTTCGCTCATGTTGATACCAGAGTGTGTATACTTTCATTGTTAATACAAACACAATTGTGGCTTATATCTGCCCTTTGTCTTTGTGTTGATTTGTCTCTTCCCTCTATGATTCTCCATGGTTATGTGTATGGCATTTGCGGTTTGTAATTCACTTTATCTTAAGGTTTGGTGTGAGAATTTGATTGGGTACATGATAGTAATTTGGACAGACTATACACAGATTTAATACATGCAGAGGAGCCGAACACTAAATACAAACAAATATTTTAATCACACACCAATATTATTATAGTGCACATGAATCGAATATTATATCCAACACAATACAAATATATAGGATAACATCCTATAATTTAGGAGATTTTTCTTACCTATAATATCTCCCAATCTCCTATATACGTGAGTTAGTTGAACAACTCCACTCACGTAAAACAATAATATAATAACAAACTCCTTATATACATTATTGTTACTAACAATAATATTACTAATTAACAATATGAATGATGTACACACTAATTAGGATATTTCCTAACATAAAATGTTTTGGTTGTGGCTCATATCTTCCCTTTGGATATGTATTTTGTCTTCTCACTTGTTGAACTCATTGGAGAGTGATCCATTTCTTTCTTGGTGCCATCACCGCCCCTTTTATGTTTTTCCCTCATCCCTTTTCCCGGAATTCAGTAGATTAGTGTTTGGTTGTAGATGGTGTCTAGCATTGTAGGGATTCACCTTCTCTCCGGATGTTTGTCCCATGGAGAAAAGTTCCCACACCTTGGGAAATCACCATTGTTGTTGAGACACTCCAAATTCCATCAACTTTGTAGATCTTTCACGAGTGCATGTTTCAAAGGACAACAGCTTTTGGCATGCCCAATGGGACCTATTTGAATCTTATTTTATCTTTTTAATTGTGTCATTACAGACTAACTTGCGTTGTTGTTGAGTTATTTGCAATATTTTAAGGACAAGTATGCATGTTTTCCAATTTTATAGCTAAGATTTGGTTTTCTCAACTCATTTGGTTTTTGAACCATATTCTCAAACCCATTGACTCCATTGGTCTTAATTACCCATTTCTCTCATTTGTAGACCATTTCCATTTACATCCACCGCATCCACTTGTTCTTACGAAACTATGTAGTCATGGTTCTTTCCTTCCCTCGTTGAGATTCTTATGTACAACAAAAACTCATCCTCCTCCACCTCCTTTCATTCCAAGCTTTCCGAAAATCAAAGATATTAAAATTATCAATATAGATCTCCATATACCCCAATTCATAGTGATGCATATAGTTATCTTGCTAATAATGGTGGCTTTCAAGAGTATGGATACACACATGATGGAGGTAGCTTCATCTAAAATGTTGATTTTCATTTGGAGACCTAAACCATGGAGAAAAACATGTAAAGAGCTTGAGAATTGATTGAAGAGATGAGAACTAGGCAACCTGGACCTAGAGAACCCTATCCATGGTATGAACCTTTGCAAGCCAAGATAGCCCTCAACAAAAGCTGCAATTCATGAGGGAGAACATGAAGAAAATTATAAAATTGGTTGAAAGAATGGAGACTAAACCATCTGGTTTGAAGGAAACTTGTCCACGAGATGACCCTTTACCACCATTACACAATCTTCCTACTCATTCATTTGAAGACTTGCAACCTCTCGTCCTAAATTTTATGTCTCTTTTCATTTCTTGGATCCCTCGACGCTTATCCACCTCCCAAGAAGGATAATATAAATTCACCGTAATTTAAACCTCTGCAAAATCAACCTAGGACTCGATCTTTCCCTCATTTCTTAGATCCAAATCCATATGCATATGAGCCTAATGTTAAAACACTTCAATCCTTGCAACCTCCTCAACCTAAGGTGTATGTTTCCTATCATTTCCTAAATCCACCCGAGAAATTGTAGCAATTTCCCACCACTCTCCCACCCTTACAAACAGATTGCTTGTTTCCCAAACACTTCAAGAAAAATCAGCCTCAATCCATCATGATTTATAGGTTGACACATTTGAGTGGCCAACCACTTGGCCAACCATGTTTAAATGTGGCTCTAAATCTATGGTCCTATGGTTATGAATAAAAATGTTCCTCATCTTTTGGAGCATGAAAAGATGACAATACCTTTTGAGAGACAACCTAAGAAGTTGGAAACTAGACAAGAAAGCCTTGAATCTTTGAAGGAGTGGGTTGGGGATTTTGAGAAGGATTTTGAGGTCAAACAAGTTCCTCATCAAGAGCTATGCAGTAGTCAACCTCTTGCATGTGCACCCTGGTCTTCTAAGATAAGCTTCATTCTTGAAAGATAAGAAACAATGATTTCAGATTTTGGCATAAATCAAAGTGATAATGAAGCCATAGCTCAACTTTTTCAAGAGCTCCTCTTGGTTATATTGATCATTCTATAGGTGGAGATGAGGTTGTTGAGCATAAGGAGGAAGAGACGAAGATGGCTTACACCAAGGATGATCGGGTAGAGGCGTAAAAATGGAAAAAATCTTGTTGATATCCCTAGAGGTTATCTCTAATTAAACAGAGGTCAAATAAAATTTAAAAAAAGAAAGGGAAGAAGTGTTGTCTAGCCTTGAAGCCTTGTATCGTGAAGAGTTTCAAAGTATTATTGATAGCTTATTTCTTTCTCATTAGAGGTGAATGTGAAGTTCAAGATGTACCTTCACCCCAAGAGGTCAAATAAAAATTAAAAAAGAAAGGGAAGAAGTGTTGTCTGGCCTTGAAGCCTTGTATCAGGAAGAGTTTCAAAGTATTATTGATAACTTATTTCTTACTATTAGAGGTGAATGTGAAGTTCAAGATGTACTTCACCCCAAGAGGATAAAGAAGAAGATATAGAGTTGGTACACTCTTTGTTCGATGGTTATGAGAAAAGTGCAGATCCCAATGTTAAGAAACAAATGTTCCTTGAGAAGAAAGCAGAGGAAGAGAAGTTAAATGAAGTCACAAACATTCCACACGAGGAGGAGGTCATTCATAGATTCATGGCAACGATTGAGAGAGTAGTTAAAAAGGTTCATTTAGGTCCGAGAAATGAAAGGGTAGAAGTGGTGTATGATCTTGAAGATTTGGATGAAAAGAAGAACCAAATGAACTCACAAATTGTCCATTTGAATCCAATAAAAGCTTTCTCTTTGTTAAAAATTTAACTAAACCTAAAGCAAAGCAAGAGTGTTATGGAACACTAATAAGGATCAAGTAAAGACTCAAGTAGATGAAGAAGAAGTTGAGATCGTTGACACCATACTTGAAGAATTTGAGAACTTTGTGCTTTCTATTAAGGGTGAGTGTAATTACCAAACCTTTTCCTTACAAAGCATTCATGGGATGAGATAATGGATGGGATCATTAGTTTGACATAGTTTAAAGAGAGTGATGGTGTGTCTTATAGCTCTAATTATGGAGTTGAACACAAAAGAGATGGGAAAATTAGAGAAAGAAGTCTATTGGTTCTAAAAGTTCGGTGTCCAATTAGATACCTAGCTAAATTAGACCCAAAACCAAAGTTGCCACTAGTCATGTTCATTTGAGAGCATGAGGGAGATCTTCAAAGTGTCAAAAATCAGCTAATCCACCCATCCAAACATAATACAAACAAAGAAAAAGGTGTTTGTTCTATTTGAAGCTAATATTTTGGAGAAAGAAGAGGTGCACTACGTTTTCACTTCGCCCACTAGACCTTGTTCCACAGATTGATTTTATGGCCGCATTTTATCAAAAAAAAGAAGTTATTTTTCTCGAACCGTCTTTGGCTTTGTTTAGTTGTTTTTGAACTTTGTTAGAGGACTAGTTTAGGTTTGCTTTTGCGTAAGTTGTTTTGTACACTCTACATGTTTCCACTTAGAACATGTATGATTTTAGTTTCGTATGTAGTTTTTGTTATGCCACTCTTGAGCTTGTGCATCAATCAATTTCCTCTTGCCTTCAAGTTAATGCAAGTAATAAGCCCGTTATAAATCGAAAATCCAGGGCTTCAAGGAGAAAGCTTAGAAGTGTTTATGGAGCTTTGTGCAAAGGTTATCTTCAATTTTCAATCAAGAAGCGAAATTCTAAGTTTTCATAGCAATATGAAGGAGGAAAACATCATCTTGAAAGCCTTCAATGGTTGACACCTATCTATTTTAGAAAAGATTTTTTAAGTTTTACAGGGGCTAAGATTTTGTTTTCAAAGGGTTTTTTATCTCCAAAGGTTGAGTTTCAAAGTTTACACTTACCTTCGTGCTCGGTGGATACAAAAGGCTATTCATTTGTCAATCTAGCAAGCAGATAACCCATGTGAGTCACCAAAAATGTTTCTGAAATGAGTACCACTCTTCATTTTGGATAATTGGTTATAAAACACTTGCAAAAATTTTCTAAGGTGTTAAATTTATACTTTTGCATACCCACTTTGTGATAAACACTTCAATGTTTGCATAAGCCAACTTTAAGTCTAAATAGGTGAAACCAAGAAGAAGGTGAAATATTGAGTTTTAAGGTCAAGATAGCCGAGGCATCCATTTGCCTTTGTTTTCTTTGAAGAGGAAATCATCAAATTTATTGGAGAAGGGGGGGCACTTGAAAATCCTTCATCGTTTGGGACTTGGCTTTTTGTTTTTTGAGATCTCAAATCGCTTTGGTTTCGATTTAATAACAAGTACTAAAATCCCGAGAATTCTGGACACCTGAGAAAAGTATATAAAAAATACTTAATTTTTTGGGGTTTTTATGAAAGCAAATCGGGAGAAAGACTTAAGTTCTCGAGTTCCCAATATCCCAAGAACTCCGAGAGTACCAAGGAGTCATAAGTTCCGCGAAAGGGGGAAAATATACGACACCCAGAGCTAACGCGTACTTAGTCACTTTTCATGTTTTTAAGCTAAATCTTGCCAAGAATCTAAGAGCCTAAACGTCTCGGGAGCTTCACGAAGGCAAAAGTAACCAATATCCCAAAAACACACGGCGACCAATGACAATAGTTTGCATTCCTAGAGGTTTGTGCAAAGCAAAGATCAAGTGGAGACCCCGTTAAATTTGAGACCCCAACATCTTGAATTTCAAAGGGGTCGATACATGGCAATGATCTCATCGTTCTCTTGATTTAAACTAAGGTTTCTTTCGCTTCGCTTCTCTCCTCTGCACGCCCTTGAGACACCGATGGAAGACATGTGGCAAAGTACACACATGGCGAAGATATGTGGAACTTAAGATCTGTGACAAAGCTTCTCACGAGCCTAAATTTGACAGCTTTAAGCCAATGGAAAAATGAGCTCGTGGGCGTCATGACAACACAACAATGGCTTGAGTTTTTGTCTCGTTACTTTCAACTAAAGCCTCCTTTTCACCAGCATGTGGTATTATTAGAAAGGTCTCGGAGAGGGCTACACTCATAACTTAGTTTTAGAGAGAGTGGATGAGTTATCACAAACATCTTCATGACAAAGTTTGGGTTGGTTATTGGTTGTTTTCTCCTTTAAATGGTGCCCAAATCAGTTATAGATGCATCCAAATTGATCACTTGGCTTGCAATGGTGCCTTCAAGGCAACATATTCCTTCTTCACCCGCCAAAACACACTAACATAAATTGATTGATAGTTTTAACAAGAATAACGCTGTTACTGATGGTCATTTATGTGATCATGGCCATTTTAAACAAGTGGTGGCTCAAAACTTCACTCACCATCCTGATCTTAAGGGATCACATTGATCAATGACTAAAGTACAAGGTTTATTTGAAAGTCAATGCATCTTTCATAACTATAAACCACAATGATCCTTTAAATATGTTGTAGAAGAGGTTTTAGGTAGATTTCTTCATCTAAAGCATCTTCGACCTTCATGAAGCTTCTAGTGTAGATAAGGATGGAATGAGACATTCTTTGTCATATTTGGCTTCCTTCTCTCTTGCTTCTCATCTCGCTTTCTCTCTTTTTTGGGCTATAACTTGTAATTGTTATTGTAAAGGATCCTCTCATGAATGCAAGGTTACTCTACCCAATTGAGTGGACAACATTTTTAGTGCCTCGAAACTTTGCGTTAAACTTTGTAAATGAATGATCACCTCGGCTCGTGTTGATATCAAACCATGTATACTTTAACGCTAATACGAATATGGTTGTGGTTTGCATACGCCTTTGTCTGTGTTAATTTGTATCTTACCTCTCTGATTCTCCATGCTTGTGTGTGGCATTTGCGTGTTTCTAGTTCATTGTCTCTTAAGGTTTTGAGTGAGAATTTGATTCAAATATATGTTTTAGTTGTGGCTCATATATGCCCTCTGGATTTGTATCTTGTCTTCTCGGTTGTTGAACTCGTTTGAGAGTGATCTACTTTTTTAGGTGCCATCACCGCCCCTTTTATGTTTTTCCCTCATCATTTTTGACTACAATTCAATATATTAGTAGTTGGTTGCAATTGGTCGATGGCATTAGAGTAGTTAATGTAAGAAGTTGACCTCTAAAGGTTTGTACCAAGAAGCAAAGGCCCCACACCTTTGGGAATTTCCATTGTTGTTGAAACACTCCAAAGTCCTTCGACTTTGTAGATTTTTCAAGGGTGCATGTTTTAGTGACAAGAGTGACTTTCCACCGACTCACTCATTTTATGTCTAAAATAGCAATCCTCCATGGTTAGGTGTCCTCAATATAAATGTATTATCAAATCTTCAAAGAAACCTAAACAATTACCACCTTAACCACCCTTTCCTTTCTTATGTCAACATGATGTTCATTGATCTCTATGTTTATAGAGCATCGTCTTTCTCCGAAGCCCTCACTCTAATTATATGGACTTTGGAAATGTCATCTACCTGCATTTGTGCATGTCTAACATATAGGAACAAGACAATTCCAGCTCTTTGAATTTTACATTCATCTTTAGAATTTATCTAATTGTGCACTTTGCTATAATGACTATATTTTTATTAACCTTAGGACATTCTAGTTGTATAGCAAAAACTCATGCAAATTTTTCTTAAGCAATTCCCAATTAATACAAGTAATTTTTCCTTTTTTGTGTCAATGTCATGTTTGTTAATCCATATACCGATGGTACAACATGATCTTTCTAGAAGTTGTCACTCTAAAAATTCGGACTATAGCAATACAATCTCTTTTAAAGGTGTTGATGTGTTGTCATGAGATATAGGAAAAGGGCAATTCCAATGCTTGAGGCTCTTTGAACTTTATCGATTGGAATTTTTCTATTTGTGCACTTTGCTTTCATAATTGTATTTTTTCTTGTGGTATAACAAGTCCTCAATAATTCTCTCTCTAGCAATTCTCACTCCCGCAAGTTATTTGTTTCATTCTACATACCAATTTGAATTGTTTTTTTATCCATTTCATTCTACATAACAATTCATTTGTGATTTGTTATAGTTGTTATTATATCCATATTTTCATTTTCATTTGATCACTAACATAACTAGCTCTATTAAGAGCACACTCCTTGTGCACCGCACAACATTTTATGTGTTGTTCAATTCGGTTATAATATTCATATTCTAATTTTCTTTTGATCTCTAACAAAACTCTCTCTTGAGAGTATGCATCTTGTATACTACACAACAATTTTTGTGTTCTTTACATTTTTTATTACATTCATATTTTAGTTTTCATGCTCTATTGAGAGTATGCACCTTGTGTCTCTAAGTCAAGGTAAATGTTAGAATACTTACGCAGCCATTTGACTTGCCCAACTAGTTCCCAAAAATTAAGGCTACTTTGGAATCACAAGTTGAGATGTGGGAGACAGCTCATGGCTTATCTCATAGGCAATGATTATGGGCTAACTCACACAATTCAATGACTACAGAAAAATAAATCTCTTGTGAAGGTACAATCATAATTGCTACCAAACCAAAAAGTAATAGAAAAGAGACTTAATAAGAATTGCACGAGGCCAAAATGCCATTCCATCAAACTATTCACAAAACATGAAAGCAAAGCTATGAGAAACCAATCACCCCAATTCAAACAAGGGATATATTTACAAATTGGCAATCGTATTGATGGTTGAAGTGATTAAAAGTCATCGATTTCCATGCAATAACCTTTCTTTAGTGAGTGCACACAACTAGCTTCCCATAAGATGCACAAGGACAAAAAGAATACAACAACTACCACCATGCTTTACCAAACAAATGTTAAGTAGAGTAACATCCAATTAGCCTCTCCAACTGGCAACAAAAGGGATGAAACTTGTACTAAAACCATCCACCAAATCCCCGTAAGATCTCAATAAGCTAATGAAATAAATAGAGAATGATCATATCGCATACAAGGCCCTAACACGTTCAATAAAAGTGCAATGTATCCACACAATATACATGAAAATATGAGGTGATAGGTTGTGCAAATTAGTGACACATGTTGGTCCAAGTACCCTAATCATCTACTCCATGATGTAAGTTAACCATATGATACAATAGATTGCCTCTACTGAGAAATAAAAATAAGAGAGTCCCTAGTCATCCACCATTTACAACTGCTCAATTGAAGAACATAAAATGAACCACCTCTATATCATAATGAGCATACCTGAAATTAAACGAGAGTGTGAGGAAAAGTGTACAACCATAATACATAGCAATAACCCACAAGTGTCTAGCTCCTCCAAGAATCTCCAATGGTGACTAACATTCACCATCCGAGCATCCTTAAGAAGGTGCACAAGTCATTGGGGTTGAAGAAGAATATAGCATCTATAATATAGTGCAACTAAGCTCCGCTAAGGATTAATATAATGAGGTCCACTAGATTATTTTCATTGTGTAATTCAGCATAAGACTATGTCTTTAACCTCGGTAAGAACTTCAAATAAAATCATTTTAAAACATGGCCAATATCTTATCCTAGGGAAACTGAAAAGAAGCATGAGTTGACATAAAAGTGCGGCATTGAACTCATCTTTGGCTTCCTCAAGTTGTTTGCCTCTAGCACAAAATATGTTATTAGCATAATGCACAAGCTTAAGTACAAATTAACCCCAGAACAAGCGGTGTTTGCATGCTTTCCCACCAATGATTTGAAAACTTCAAATTAATATGATGATGATAAAACATCTTCCACAACATAAGAGCTAGTTCGAGCATGGTAACAAGTTTTAGCTAGGTTTGAACCTCTATAGACTGAATCAATCTCGATGCATAACTTTTTACGTACACCCTACCCTAAATAAAAAGAAAGGTGAGCCTACTACCTTCAAACAATAACAAAAGAAAAAGAAAAAAAGTACAAGTTAGACAAGATTTGAAATGTTATGATTTATGAACTCTCAAAAATGTGTCTTGTTTTGTCATTTCCTTCTTCCATAGTCTGATTTTGTGCTTATTCTTACCAAATGGTAAATTTTAATCTATGTTCTAGGGGACTTCTACAAGTCTCCCGACCATACTAGGGACGTTTGAGCATTCCCCAAGTCCCACCAAAGTTAAAACTTGAAAAAAAACACACAAAGTCAATAAAAAAAAGGAATGTGGGAGCCCACAAAGACGCCCACATTCATTCCTAACTAGCCGAAGCCTAAAACAACCTCTCTTACAATTAAAACAAAAAAAAAACTCATTTTTGTTATTTTTCATCTTGTGAAGGAGAAGACAAAGAAAAAAAACAGCAGAGAGAAGAAAAGAGAACAACAGTGAGAAGAAGGCAAGAGAGCAATATTCTACACCATTTGAGGTATGTTTCACATCCTTTGTTCATTTTACAAATTTACACAAATTATTTTTCATTTGTTTTTTTTTTTTTCAAAGTTTCAAACTTCAAAGACTTAGAGAAGTTTTATTTTATTCGTTTTTGCCTTCACTTGCAATTGCAATTGGGTGTTGCATTTTCAATAAAAATCAACAAACGCAAAGTGAGGGTTGTGAGGGTGAAGAAATTCAAATGCAACATAGAGGTAGAAATAGGGTTTCTTCAGGGAGTGAGAGTGTTGTACCAAACATGGGTTCAAATAATTCATTTGAATGCTCTTCTCAACTCCTCAAAATCCATGCAAAGGGTTCATTCAATCTTAAAAAGCCTCTTTCACAATTTACAATAGCCATTGATAGAAAAAAAAAAAAAACTCGGGGGGTAAAGTGTGATTGTCATATTTAAAACAAAGATTTTAAGGGTGGCTACACACGGGTTTATTGTCATATTTTGGGCATAGCTAGACAAGGGGTAAAAGGTTGTGAAAAAATAACATTAGCTGAGAAGGCCGAAGTGACTAGGTTGCACATGGAGGGTGAGGCAAGAAAAAAAGGGATGCCATTGGAGACTATGCATGGTACACAATTGCCTACCCAATCCGTGGATGTTGAAAGTCAAAGGGGAGAGGATTCTACCAAGGGAAAGAGAAAGGCTACTACTATTGCGGGATGTTCAATGTGCAATCACGAGAAGTAGCTAACTCTTCTATTACCAAATTCTTCTTTGTCAATGCAATACCATTTCATGTGTCACGTTCCCCTTACTTCAAACAAATGTTCAAAGATGTAATTGTTGTTGGTTCCTCGTATGTCCCTCTTGGAGAACATAAACTATGGACCAACCTCCTTGATAAAGAATATTCTAAGGTGAGTGTGGTGATGGAGGAGATGAGACAAATTTGAATACGGGTAGGCTACTCTATCATCAAGAATGGGTAGACCGATATTAAATATTGGTCACTCATCAATATCATTGTCACATGTCTTGTTAGCCCTTATTTTCTTAGAGCTATTGATTGTACAGGGAAGAGGAAGGATGCAACCTTCCAATTTCAAAATTTGAAGGATGTCATATAGGAGATTGGACCCTCTAATATTGTACAAGTGGTGACCGATTTGGCCTGCGTATGTAAGTAAGTTGGTTTGATGGTTAAGGGTGCTTAACAAAAAAATTTATCAACTCTATGTTGTGTTTATGCGTTGAACAACACATTGAAAGACATTGGAAAAATAGATTGGGTGAAGACAATGGTGGCAAAGGCTACACACATACAAATGTTCATTTGCAATCATCACACTTGCTCTATTCAAGTCTTTTTGAGGAAGGAATTCCTCAAGCTCATGGACACTAGATATGTCAGCTATTTCATTTTGTTAAAGAAGATGTTTGAGGTGCAGGGATGCTCTAAAATTAATGATGGTTAGTCAAGAATGGGGTAGATGGCCGAGGCAAACACTTCGAAGGAAAAAGTATGAAACAAAAAATCATAGACAATGATTGGTGGTCCACAAAGGAGGTAAACAATTGTTGATTTTATATATTTAAAACTTAATATTTCTATTTCTATTTTTATTTTTTAAATATTTTTAATGGAGAGCTTTATGAGACATTTGTCGACATGCTTAGCAGAGATGAAGCAAACCATTTGTAGCACGGATCCTACTTTGAGATTTTATGAGGAGCATATTAGGCCCATTGTGACACAACGGTGAAACACAATCAACACCCCACTTCATATGTCAGCCTATGCTCTAAATCTCAAATGGTATGCAGCACGTCCTGGGAGAATGCCTCCATTTGATGATGAAGAGGTGAAAGAAGGGTTCATAAAGGCCTTTCGAAAGATGTACATTGATTTGTCAATCTTCGTGGTCCAACATTTAACAAACCAAAGGCAAGGGCATATAGAGCTACATTAGCTCAAGTAGACCCTATTGGATGGTGGACATGGCATGGGAAGGATGCACTACACTTGAGGATTCTTGCCACTCACCTCCTTCAACAGGTTGTTAGTTTCTTTGTTGCAGAGAGGAATTTTGGTCCACATATGGCCTCATCCACATAGTTAAGAGGAACCAACTTACCTCTCGACAAGCAAGAGAAGTTAGTAGCCGTGCATAGTGCCTTGCGACTTCACGATCGACGGTTTCTGATTATCATCATACTCTAGCCGCACATTGGAATGTTGATCTCGAAGATGCCACACAAATTGATGAGGGGCACAAGTGGGATTGGTTGGGGTTCCATTGGATGAGGCAATCCCTCATAATTCTAGTGACTCGAACTCAGGGTCTCATTTTGATGTCATTTTGATTAGGGTTAGGAATATATTTTAATTTTGATTTTCTATATTTCGGACATTTTCTAGCCCTCACGCATTTCATTGTAATTGAAACTTGAATCTCATGTGAAATCTCAATTCAACTCCAATTTTATGTATTAAGGTTCTATGATGTGTGTGATGAATGTTTAAGTTTATCAATGTTATCATATGAATATTTGAAATTTCCTATATTTTTAAAAATTTCCCCTTATTTTTAATAGCTTGAATCTTATGTGAAATCTCAATTCAACTCCAATTTTATGTATTAAGGTTCTATAATGTGTGTGATGAATGTTTTATCAATGTTATCATATGAATATTTGAAATTTCCTATATTTTTAAATTTTCCCTTATTTTTTAATAGTCATCCCCTGCTATCCCCTAAAAAAAGGCCTCCAAAAACTTCGTCCCTTTACCATCCCCATCCCGGAAACTTGGTGGAACATAGCTTCGTAATGTGTGTGATGAATGTTTTATCAATGTTATCATATGAATATTTAAAATTTCTTATATTTTTAAAAATTTTCCCTTATTTTTTAATAGTCGTCCCCTAAAAAAAGGCCTCCAAAAAAATCATTCGAAACACGTCCCACGTCCCCGTCTAGGAAACTTAGTTGAACATAGGTTTTAATATATTACTAGACGCATTATCGTGTGCAAAGAATCTGTTCCTCACCACATTATCCTCGCTGAGTTTGGGGCTTGCCCTTTTCATTTGGAGACCATCTTCAGCCTTGTGTTGTTACACCGTATTCGGGGGTATTCTAGTTCTTCTGTTGACAAGGATAGGTACACTTATCTTGCCTACTGCTCCTCTGAAGCTATTGCTTCCTCGGATCACAGTAGACGTTCTCGCTACTGGTATGCCTGTGTTTCACGCCTCTTCGAGTCCATTGGCATCCAGATGGACCGTCTCCCACCCTTCAGCTATTCTCTGGATGCCCCTACCCACCTGCTACCCAACCAAAGAAGATCTTCATAGGATTATCTGTGATGATATCTACAGATAGTTCATCCAGCACACATGGACCAACCCCGAGGGGGTTGCGTCCGAAGATGTCATTCTATGTGGCACACTTTCTCGAGATCCATGATGGGGTCATTCTCAGACCCATGTACATTTCCCGACATTGGTTACAGGTCCCCCGTATCTCTCTAGGTCAGTTTTGAGTGGGCTCACATCAACTCTGTATTGAGACTGACCACCACTTAGACCGCTCGGAGCGGACTTGCCTACTTTGCTCTCTCCAGGAGGTTGAAACCGAAGAACACTTCATTTTCAGATGTCTTGTTTACTATGAGATTCGTGGGTGATTCCATTGCTTGTTCCGCGAGCTTCCTTCCTTCACAACTTTCTTCAGAAATTATGATCAGCGATGTCTTGCTCTCTACCTTCAGGAGACCATCAGGTTCTGGGACAAGCTCTTCCATCCCCACACCCCCCCGGATGGCTACTAGACTGATCACTTCCTTCTTCCCATTGCTCTCCCCGGTGAGAGGGGCTAAGCGGCGTTTGGTTACGTGTCCGGACCCCCAGTCTAGATCCGTCAGGTCTCGTGACTCTGTTCCTTCCTCCCGAGGCTCCATATCTCAGGCATGTCCCAGGGCACCTCCACATAGACAGCTGATCCACCGGGCCTACTCTGAGGCACCGCCTTCCTCCCGAATGTCGGCTCCTAGGCATTCCACGGTCTCCGCTTCTTGTCGTCGGCGCACTGCAAGTTACTCTCATCCAGCCTTGCGTGTTAGGTGATGTTGTCGGGGATGTTGCTCCTTCCGCTCCCTCCCCACACTATCATCTCTCTTCTTCGTTCCTGGTCTCTCGGCATCTGTTGTTTCCTTCTCCTTCTCTCATTGTATTTCGGGTGACCCATTTGGGTCCTCTCGCTGGGTTTGTTTGCTTTGTACTCTGCAGTTCCATTGACCTACTTTTGTGGTCATTTGTTGGACATTAATAACATTATCTTATCTTATTATACTTTTTCTATTTTCTAATCCCCGAATTTTCATTATCCCCCTTCTCAAACCTACCAAACTCTTTTAACTTGTTAACTATGTTCAAAGTCATATTTCAAGATGGGTGAATGCCCAAGTATATTCGAATAAATGGGAATCAAAAGCAATTGAAGCATGGAAACTGCCCATGACATTGTGCATTCAAGAGAGTGAACAGGCAGGACCTATGAAGGTACTGTATGCCAAAAATGGTTGATTAGTGTTTTCTATTGGATTAAAAGAATTGGCCAAACAAACATATCAAAAGTGAATTATAGAAACCAAAAATTCTCTTGCTCTTGGAATTGGCGTTTGGCCCCAGTAGATGTGAAACATGGATTTCCAGTCAAAGTGGAAGCGTACATACAAATACGGTTTCAACACAACATACTCGCCTTATTCAAGAATGGTAGGAAACTTCCTCTCGTAGATATATTTATGACTGAATTTACTTTACTGCTGCCTTCACAACCTTTTCAGCTGCATCATCCAGATCTTCAGCTGTAATTATAGACATTCCACTTTCCTGCATGTTCTCAGTAAAACATTGCAATCATTCCACTTTCCTGCATCCATTATTTCTTAAATGAAACAAGTGAAGTATCTTAGTGTAGAAACGAAGGATATGTGGATATTTGTTACCTTAAGAATGCCCTTTCCGAGATCAACATTTGTCCCTTCCAAACGGACCACAACAGGTACCTTCAGTTGAACCTGTAATTAGAAAGTAATATTTTTAGTACTAGGTTAAGCTAAAATAGTCATAGACATTATCTAATAACGAAACAATTATATTCAATTAAAACAGGAAAGCATTGGATGAAGGAAAAGAGAATAAAATTATGTAAATTGTGCATGAGATCATTCAATAATCAACAAATCCCCTAACAGTGTAGTAAATATTTAAATTATCCATGAATTTATTTATTATCTTGTCAGGAAAAGGTCATAGCAGCGAAGTTCTCTTGTAAATAAGGTAATTGTAGGGTACGCTTAACTCATGAACAACTGTTTGAATGGCACATCATACTAATAATTAGACCCATCTGTTATATGAAAACTTTTTGAGATCAAAGCTAAATTCTTCACGTCCAAGCAAGATCTAGATATTTAATGCTGTGAATAGAAGTGAGACAAAATACACCAGAGGATCTGGGGCTTATTAACAGATTGACTGCATCTGATGTTTTATAAGCCTACCACTTCTTCCTTTACCCCTGAGACTCGACTCAGGACCAGAAACAACCTCAAAATTGTCTGATGAGGGGAACGGTCATGTAACAGATTCACCATCAAAAGAAAGCTCAAACCCCAACAATAAACATTATAATAGACCCATACAAATTGGAAGGTTCCTAGCTCAAACGTCAAGCTCACTTTTTAAGTCTAAAATTTAAATGCTATGATTTCAAGAAAATTCAGCACTTTCTCAAAACTTTTCTTTTTTGAAAAAAGGTCAAATTTATATTACTGGAAAAATTCAAAACTACAAGGTGTCAGAAATGCCATAGACTAGAACTTGGATAAGCTGAGAAGAGTTTCAAGATAGTAAAAGAAGCATTTTAAAAATTTGCTAATCAAGAACGGACAGATGAGTGCATAACAATTAACAACATTGTCAGCAGCTTATTGCCTGTCATTATCAACTTACACAAAAACATCCAATTTTCCATCACTTTTGTTAATTAAAATACTGTCTTAGGAAATTAGAACATATAACTTAATATCATTAACATTTAACCAAGTTCAAGATCCACAAGGTCATTAACGTGCTTCAAATAACACAGCCATTTCTCAAAACTCAACACAATTTACAATTAGCCTTCTTAAACATATAATCAACTTTTCATGCAACCATCTCGAAGGGGCTCATAAAGTTTATGGAGTTCAAGTCTTATCCACTTATATGTATATTAAATAAGACCACACAAATTGAATACCTAATACTTTGAAACAGTGGCTTCAGCCTTCAATTTAATCTATCGTGGGACTGGTTGGAATTATTCAGTTGCATGGTAAAAACAATGTTTTTTTTTCCCACAGCAGGACAATCAACAAATGACTTAACTTCTTGTCGCAACAAATATCAGTGAACAAGCATCTTCTTCTATAGCAGTTCAATCACCATCATTCCACAATCTATTCTGATAGGGATATCATCTTCATCACAATTAAAGGTTTCACTTAATCTCCGAGATTCTCATAGAATACATAATCTCCTAGAGCAGCATGATATGTAGATGCAAATACAGATTCCCACTGCTCTCGTCTAAATAAAGTAAACCCGTTTATATTTTAAATGGCTCAAACATATCCAGTGGAAGTGGCAGACTCGAGGAGAGTAAAAGCTAATGTTTTGATCTCTTATAAGATCAAATCAACCATATTTGCATTGTGTTATTGGAATTCCAGAATTAGTTCTGCAAAGATCACTCAAAAATAAGGCAGAAGATCCTAGACCAACATCGATGTTGCTGGATGGAGCAAAAGACTAACTTTCCGTCAAAAGTTGCCTCCTTGACGCTGTACTCATTATACACCAGTAGCTAAGCCAGCAGCAACGGTTCGGAAAGACTTAGCATTACTAACATCTGCTTCAGATCATCTTCCTGCAAGTCTAGGCATTCCCGATCTCTATAATCTCCAAGTTTTTTTATATTAAGGATAAAGGTTTTTGGCTGGGACCCTACCCAGTTACAAAAAGGCCAAAGCCTAGATATTCAATACAATACATAGAAACCAAAACAAGACTGGAGAGACAGCCAGTCAACAAAAGCAAAAAAACAGCAAGAAGTTAGCAAAAGATCAGCACAATGTCAGCAACTTCACAGCAGAGATACAAAAAGCTACTTCTCAAAATCCAAGGAGAAAGGAGGGGGCACAAGATTATTTCATGAGCTTCTGAAAGCTCTTCTTAACATCATCAAGCCCCTTTTTGATGTCACTGAAGTTGGTATCTTTTTTCGATTTATCTCTTCCTTTTTGGACATCAAATTGAGAAATGAAAAGTGAAAGGAAATCCATGGTACTCTTTTGCATGCTGAGGATGTCACATTGTTTGGCCTTAATCTTTTCCATTTCTTTCTCAATTTTGTTGACACGATTGTTAAGTTCAATCACTGTTTTTCTGTCAATTGTTCCATCTACACTTTCAATTCTGCATGCATCAATTCTACCCTCGAGCCTTTTGATTTTGTCCAATTGGATATCCGACTCAGTAGTTGTCTTCAGGGTAGCTGCATTAGAAGATTCAGGGCCATCCTTGCCGATTGAGAGGAGCCCAAGAATGGCCTCACCTTCTCCAATAATTGGATGGGAAGAGGCCTCGACAGTATGTGAGGATTTGGTTTGATTGCTCCTAAGGGAGCTGCCAGTAAAAAGACCTCTGGATCTCTTAACAAAAAAGTGGTCAGAAGCAGGAGGACAGAGGAACAGGGGTTGGGTGGGAGGGATTGGGGGAGGGGGAGGAGGTAGGGAGAGAAGGGGGGGGAGGGGGTGGTGGACGGAGCGGAAGAGGAAGGGGAGGGGCAGAGGGATTGATGGGAGGGAAAAGGGAAGCAGGTTGTGGGTGGAGGACAGAATAATCAAAAAACTTGTAAAGCATGAGTATAACCGCATGATGCAAGGGGAAGACACTTGCCCCATTTAACCAAATTCACATAATACTCAAGAGAATGCAGTAAGAAAAATGGGAAACTCACAAAGCATTTCCTGCAGAAGTGGTTGAGAAAACTAAGTGGTAGTTGGGCATAATCGAGAAGCGGCCCTCCAACGTGATGAATTTCATTACCACTAATCCGACGATGTTGTAGGGGGAGGCAGAGAATCCCTGGTGAAACCCCCGGGCTTGTGCACAATGGACTCGCCACTATCCAAGAATTTGAGTTCTTCCGCTCCATAATCAATGTTGTTTTTGTAGAACTTTAAACCTTTTCTGTGAAGACCTGTAACCCACGCAATGACATCTTCATTTATCTCAAACTCTTTCCCTTTATAAGACACCTTCCTTTCCTTCCAATTTTTGACGAACTCCTGGGACAAGTGCAGGTCGTAACCCTTGACTCTTTCCATAAAATTTGTAAGTCCTCCCTTGCTCAGAATGCTCCAGAGAGCAGCATTGTTCTTCCACTCATCGATCTTCACCAGCTCCTCCCTACAACAATCCGCCCCCATTTTGGCAGAAGAGCAACCTAGGCAGCTAACAATTTTAATGTCGAATACGACAGCAAGGGTGTAGATATTTAAAGAAGAGAAATTGCCCTGCCACACGAGCCAAATCAAAGACATGTGAATTAATATACCTTTTCATTGTTAATAATGTTAATTGAGATAGATGGGGAGTGTCATCCTCTTCCCACACATGGAAATTATTGAGATTTATTCCAATATTTGCCATGATGTCAGTAAGTTTATTCCCTCCCGAAAGGTATTTTGGACAATGCAAGAATGAAAAGAGTTTAGAATGTGGATGGCTTCTTCAATAATAGTTCTCATGGACCAACTCACATTGTTATTCCTTTTATGCAGTTGGTAATGTTTAATGAGTCACCCTCCACAAATAGATATCTGACATTTAGATACCTAGCCAATCTAATCCCCCACAAAGCGGCAAGGCCTTCAGAGTAGTGATTAGTGTTTGCACCCATAGGACCGGCATAGATTTTAATAATGTGACCCTTTTCATTTCCAAATAAATCTGCCCCACTAGCCTTCCCCGGATTCCCCTTTGAAGCTCCATCATAATTGAACTTGAGCCATCCATTAGTAGGGGGATGCCATTCGATATGATCCCTAATAGCCACGTTCTTCAAGAGACAATGGGCAGAAAAGATATTTAGATTCCATTTTTCAAGAATTTTGTTGAGTCTTCTTTTTATGAGGGGGCCTGAAGTAATAACATTCTGCCTAATTCCGTCCACCATCCCATTGGTAATTCTAGGAAGAGAAGGTCTCTTTACATCAAAGATGGCAGCGTTATGGGTTTTCCATATGTTCCAAATAATGTGGGGACAGAGATGTTCCATATCTTCTTGACTATTGAATTTTTTGAAGGGAAGAACCATCGTTCCTAAGCAGCCACTTTAGATTCTGGGAGGATCTACTTAATATCCATGAAGTTCAAAAAGTAATTCCAAACAGATCTAGCAAAAGCACAATGCAAGAATAAATGATTAACAGTCTCTTCGAAAATTTTGCAAAGAATACACCTCTTAGGGAAGTGTTGTCCTCTCTTCACCCAGTTGTGTATAGTTGGGATCTTATTGTGCAACACAATCCAAAAGAAGTGATTGATCTTAGGGGTGAGTTCCTTGAACCAAACTTTGTTACAATCAAAATGAGGAGGCTGCATTTCGGATAGGAGCGGGTACCCAAATTTAACCAAGTATAAGCCATCAAATGAGTTCTCCCAAATAAATTCATCTTTCCTCTCACATGAGATAGATGCTGGTTGGTTATCAGATTTTGGATCTCTATAATATTCTGAGTATTAGAAGGGGATAAGCCATCCACCTGAAGCTGCACCCAGGAGTTGTTTCTGATATAGTCACTGATTTTTCTCCTATACAGCCCTTGAAGTAATCATAGAGCTGATGTCCTTCATCAGTATTGTTTAGGGAAGATGAGAAACCCATTTGTCTTTCCAGAATTGAATGTCTTTACCATTTCCAAGCTTCCACCAGCTGCCTTTAATAATCAGATTTCTACAGTTTACAATAGCATTCTAAAATGAGGATCTGGAAGGGATCTCATCTTCATAAAGCCAATCAAGATTTTTCCTTGAGCCAAGATATTTGTTTCTGACAATGGAGGTCCATGGAAGATCCTCTTTAATTAGTCTCCATCCCATTTTTGTGATCATGGCCTTGTTCATCCAACTGATATTCTTTATTCCAAGCCCTCCACATCTCTTAGGAAGGCAAACCTTCTCCCAAGAGACCAAAGGGATTCTATTATTTTCCTCAACACCCGACCACAAAACCTCTTTTGAATTCTTTCAATATTTTTCAATGATCATTCTAGGGATCCTGAAAAGAGACATTAAATAAATAGGAAGATTCTGGAGGGTGCTCTTAATAAGTAAACACTTACCGGCTTGAGAAAGAACTGCACCCTTCCAACCTGCCAATTTCCTCTGAAAACGTTCAATTAAAGAATTCCAAACTTCGATGCGAATCTTACCGGGAAAAGGGGCATGCCAAGATAAGATGAAGGAAGCTTCTTGGTGTTGCATCCAAGGATTTTAGCAATCTTGATTTGTCTATATTACGGAATATTTAGGAAGATGATTGAGCTTTTGTCGAAATTAATTAGCTGCCCGAGGCTTCTTCATAATCAATTAGAAGGGATTTGAGTCTCCTAGCTTCCACCACCGAGGCCATCATGATATATATTGTGTCATCTGCAAAGTGTTGATTGATAACTTTGAGCTCATCAAATGACGCATTGAATCCTTTGAGAAGTCCAAAATGAATGGCAGCAGCAGTCTTTCTACTAAGGCTTTCAGCCATGAGAATAAATAAGAGAGGGGAGATTGGGTCTCCCTGCCTAATGCCTCTGCTGCTGCTGAAAAAACCCTATAGGAGCTCCATTGATTATAATGGAAAACATAGGAGAAGATATGCATGTCCTCAAGATTTTTCGAAAGTGCTCATCAAAACCAAACTTCATGAGAACCTTGTCTAAGAAACTCCATGAAACCCTGTCAATGCTTTGTTCATGTCCAGTTTAACAATCATACCTTCTTTTTGCTTTTATCCATGGAATAAATAGCTTCATACACCAAGATGATTCCATCTTGAATGATCCTTCCTTTCACAAACCCTCCTTGTTGATTGGAAATGAGAAGCAGAAGAAGAGGCTATAGTCTTTGTGAAGATTTTGTAAAGAACATTCGAAAGACTAATGGGTTTGAAATCCTTGAAGTCTTTAGCTCCTTTCTTCTTTGGGATATGCACAATAAACGTGTTGTTAATCTCCTTGATTAGTTTACCCATTCTCAAGAATTCATTGATAGCACGAAGGAGATCATCCTTGCAAATCTCCCAATATTTCTTAAAGAAGCTAGCCGGAAACCATCTGGACCCGGTGATTTATCACCTTCCATAGAAAAGATTGTCTTATGGAGCTCCTCCATGGTGGATTTTTCTGTAAGCTTCTTGAATGTACTATTGTCAAACAAATTGGAGGAGCATCAATAACAAACTTGTCCAGTATTTCTTTATCTTGTGTGGAGTCTCCATTCAGCAGTTCTTTGTAAAAGGAAACATCTTCTTTCTTGATAGTTTCAGTGTCCTTGCTGATTACTCCTTCCTTGGTCATGATTTCAATGATTTTGTTGTTGCTACAGTGACAGAGGATAGTCATATGGAAGTATTTGGTATTCTTATTGCCTTCTTTTAGTCTCCAAAAAGATTCTTCTCTAGCATTTATCCTGTGAATCTCTGAAAGAAGCTCTTTTCCACGGTAGTAGTCATCCACATCCATACCTTTTTCAGTAATCCCTTTCTCAAAAGCACTCAACTCTTATTTTATCTTTTTTTTTTCAAAAATGTTCCCAAAGACGTGCCATTTCCTAACATTTCTATAATCTCCATGTTATTGCAATCAAGGTGGAATGATTTATCGTCTTCCAACTGCCAATGGAACACACCCTTGAGGGTCTTTGTCTCGTCTTTGAAGCACAATTGTAACTCCAAGAACCCTTCATCATTGGGCTCCATCCTACCCCAGCTTACATGAACAAAAACGTCTTCTTCGAGTCCGATTCTAATGAGTCTAATGAGGTTGCTTCCTCACTAGCTACCCGATTCTTCAACTCTATAACATACTCTAATCCTTTATTTTCAATGGACATCAACAAAAATTCCAGTTATTATCGGATTTGGCTACTATCAAACAAACCCAACCCAATAGTACATCATAGGCTTTCTTTTGCAATGGGATGATCACAGATTTCAACAAAAATACTCGGTTCCACCAATGACTTTTTGTCACATCAGCACATCCAATACCTTAAGGTCATGTTGATCTACTCCTACTAGTTGGAATGTCGGAGGCCACATAATTGGCTTCCCATGACTCTTTTGGAAGAATATTCACTCTTAAACCACTGCCGATTATAGTGTTTGTCAAATTCCTGCCCAAAATTTACATATGTACAACTGTCGACTGTCAAGCTCTTCTCGTCATCAAGAACACAGGATCAATCACTTAGCTAACGACAAGGAGCTTAACTATGACTTCATTCTTTTACTTTTTTCTCTTCCCATCATCCGAAGTTTAAATGCATTGTTGTATGCTCCATGTTCGGGATAATGTCTTATATGGCAGCTTTCTCGTGTTCTGGAATACTTTGCAAGAAGTTAGCCATCTTTACATATGTATTGGTCTGCAAGAATTGTCATGCAATAGCTTTGTCAGGGTCCAATTTGCTCATTGTTGTGCTTTTATGTTCATTCGACAGCGTCATTCTTCGACAATGTCCCTATGGGCTTCCACCCTTTGCTCGGCTTTCTCCACTTGTGTTCTCATAATTTCCATACCTTTTCCCTTGGTTACATAAAAAAAAAAAAATTGATTGAATGTCTAAGTATTACATTTGGCACTGGCTTACATAGATTGTTAGCATCTCTACCCAATGTTTCGAGGAAATATATAGCAAAACTACAAAATTGAGTAAGCATACAAACTAAACCAGTGAGCACCTTAAGCTAAGCGATTCAATGTAAGTAATGGGCATCACCGTCAAACTCACCTAGGGCACGATCCTGGCCTCAACCGCTTGACTCTTCGTGTCGGGGACCTTTGCATTCAACAAGAATTGATCCCTAGTGGGTTCTATGTGAGCCAAACAACTTTACCAATGGACCAAACGACCGCTCACCAATTATACCGATGTTGGCTTACTTTGGACACTTGCCATTGTAATGGTTCCCGGACCCACACTAGCTACAAAGAAGCCCATGTAATATCCCTGAAAAGAAACTTCTAGCAAATTTGGATATTTCCGTTAAATCCTAGGAGCAGCAGTATTGCAAAAATGAACTTTTACAACAGCAGCAATAATCTGAATTTTATAAATAAAAACAGCAAACCAATATGGGAAAAAACAGTCTTTTATTTATTTATTTCCAACTAGATACAATAAAACAATACCAGTGTCTGAATACAATTGCTTGGAGCTGAACTGGCGAAACAATTGCACCCTGAAAGACCTCTGTAACTCCTGAATGGAATTGCTCAGCTAAGAAATGGGGGATTTTGTCCCCAATTCTATATGCAAATAAGGGTTTTCATCCATTGTTGTTTGCAGAAGCAGAAGCTACTTGAAGACAAAAATAATTCATCAATTTCCAAGATGTTTGTATAATGAACCCCAAATCTTCCTTTATAACTTCCAACCACTCTCCAAAGTGGGCACCCCCTAGTAGACATAAATACATGATCTTTGAACAATTAAAAATAGTAAATTTCTCCTCCGTGTTGTCACCCCATCCTAAGAATTAAACACATTTAGTACTTTATCCACCTCCTATCTCAAAATTAGGATTTTGGTATTCATGCAGCCCTCTTTATTTATATATTTATTAATTCTAACTCAGTGCCCAATAATAGAAGTGAACCTTCTATTATTATTTTATTCTATTACTGTTTTTTTGGATTAAAATATAGCTAAAGTGTCCTTTTCAATTAAAATTAAAAATATCCACTTAAATTAATTTATTTTCCTCTTTTAATTTCCCCTTAGCCTACGGAAAATAATAAAAGTAGGCTTCAAGCATCCGGAATTAATTAACTTTTGAAAGGGGGACATTACAGCCCGTGTTATGTGATCGAGGGAAATCTCTTGTGAAATGGCCCCACTTCATGTACTCCCAACACTGTATAAATGGCAGTCCTTTGGAGTCATACTGAATCTGATTCCCGCCACAGCTATCATTCTCTTTGTAATATTTCTTGGCAACATGGAGGGTGGTGTAGATGGCTCTCCTTGTGTGAATAGTATTTGGCCACTCTTATTCCGCAAATTGTACAAGCAATCCTTGATACATTGCCTTGTAACTTGGCATATCTCACACCAAAAGATCCTTGCCTTTGTTCTTACCATAGTTGGAATACTCGCACTCGGCAAATACTCGGCAGACCCCCAAAAAAAAAAAAAAAAAAACTCGGCAATATTCGGCCAATACTCGGCAACTTAAAAATACTCAAATTTCTTTAAAAAACATAAATTTGCAGCCAAAACCGTGTATTTGCAGCGTTTTCTTCTTCTAATTCCCTTACATACGAGTTTTTCCTGTGTATTGGCGAGTATTGGCGAGTATTCGCAAAAACTCGGCGAGTTGATTTTTGTGGCGATTTACTCGTTTGCATGGAAGTTTGGCGATTACTCGAGGACTCGGTGAGTAACCTGCGAGTTTTCCAACTATGGTTCTTACCATCTCCTTTAGCTCCATCAACTAAAGCATGTCTTTTCTTTAGGTTCAAACATTGATATAGGATCTCTATCATCATGTTATCATGCTAAATGTCTAACATGCAAAATTGAAAATTTTGGCCATGACAACTAAGCCTATCCTTTGAAAACCTATCTCCCGGTCATTGTGAACCCTTCCTCCAAATAACCTATCGGCGCGCGCTTTCCCTCTAGGTCTATATCATCCTCATTCCAACTAAGTGGAAAGTACTAACATGGTTTTCAAGTGTGTTTCATGTGCAGCGAATGAATCTAGGTTGACTTCATGATAAGACTAAAATTCGAGATGGAATAGTGTTCTCCAAAGCACTTTTTCACCCTTGGTGTCCCCTTGGATTGTCCCTACGGTGCAAAGGGGACAAGAGGGACAAAAATGCGACCCCCATCACTTCAAGTGTTTTGTCACTTAAAAGATGGGTTGAGGTGTTAAAGCGGAGCAAATGGAGGAGTTAAGTCATGAGGCTCACTTTTCATGATAGTTGGACCCCTTGGTCGCACTTTTTCACCCTTGTTGTCCCTTTGGCTTGTCCCCAACGTGCAAGGGGACATGGGGGACACAAAAGTGCGACCCCCTTCCATTTTCAAGCCTTCATCACTTAAAATCATCAACTTCAAGTGTTGCAAGTGTTAGAAGATGCATGTAGTGTTTCAAGTTCCTTGGCCCCTTCATGTTCCCAAGACCCCTTGGTCGCACTTTTTCACCTTGTTGTCCCCTCACATTGTCCCCAAGGTGCAAAGGGGACATGCGGGACATAAAAGAGCAACCCCTCTCTCAGCCTAGACCCCGAACACATGCAAAACCACAATACAAGCATCTGTGCTAATTTCTAGCCCCCTGCATCTCACTCACGTGAAAGCACAAGGTGACACTTGTCCAGATGTGGTGCAAGTCGCACTTTGGTGTCCCTTGCACCAGTGCAACTCCATACCAACCATCTCCCAACCATGGTTAAGTTGTCGAGTCAAGTGGTGAGTTGAAACTTGCAAATGAAAATGACTAATTCCTCATAACCAACATTTTTTCATTTAAAACATTGTTGTTGTTGTCATGGAGGTGAATTTCAAGGCCAAGAGTAAGGTAGTGATCTCCATGTTCTGACTCCTATCTGTTCACCAAAGAAGATCAACATGTCCCTATCTCATTGCAAATCTCGTAATAGCTTTTTTGAAGACTTATTCAATACCCTGGAAAGTGTCTATGTCTCTGAGAAAGACTTTGCATTCTCAATGTTTCAATTCAACGAGTAGTCGAGGGAAATGAACTTCATTCGGGTCCATTAAAAGCAGATTCTCCATTAGCAAAAGCTTCCCCGTCCCTGGATCATCACTTCTCTCTCTCCTCTCTCCTCCCTCTCTCTAACATTTTATTCCTTCATTGAGAATATGCTTTGTCATTCATTCGTTTTATTCACTAAGTGACTTAATGTTGCATTGTAAAATTCCCTTTTCAAAAATAAGAAAAGGACTTAGTTTCATTCCTAAGGAATTTGAAAAGTCACATGGTGGTGAGATGAAAAGTCACATGGGGGGAGAGGAAGAGACAATTTGTAAGCTATAAATTGGAATGGCTTCTCCATTCCAAAGGGTTGGCAATTGTTGATTGTTGTAAGTTGTTGGATTTCACTACTACTACAAGCAAAAAAGCTACATTTCTTCTATCTCCTTGTCTATGTTCCTCCATTCCCTCTACTTTCCAACTTTGCAAGCATTGTAATCTTATACAACCAAGAAGGAACTTTGTGTCCTTGATTAATGGATCTATAAAACTTTGTGTCTCTAATTTGTTAGTCTTATTGTTGATTGCATGGTTGAATTCTTCTAATTGAATGTGGACCTACTCTAGTTAATGTTGATGAGAATCTGCTAGTTCATACTCACAACATTAACCTCTCTACCTATTTCTCTTACTCCCTTTACCTCTCTCCAAGCTAATTCCTCCCTTGTACATTGTACAAGCAGTTTGCCACAAGTTTAGTGGAGTATTCATATATGATCCCCGGTCTAATGGCCACCCCAAAGTTTTAGTTAGTTTACATTCAATAATGTGAGCCTCCCCATTATCAAGAGGAGTAACTTAGTCCCTGGAGCGTTGGTGAAAACTCACTAATTTTTGCTTCGACAAATTATTTCATAATTTTGTTTGGCATTTTCATAGTCTCACAGTTGTAGCATGTTTCACGCTTTGTTTGGCATTTAGATCTTGATCAGAGATAATGGGGTGCCTTGTCACACTTCTTTTTGAACCAACTCTTACTTGACCCGACGTCCTTTAAGGCAACGCCACCAAAATGTGGCAATGATAATGCCTACTAAGATAGTAAACTATCAATAACAACATATGCAAAATAGTCATTGCATAACATACCATGGTTAAGTAAAGCATTCAAACAATAGAAACCCGTATTCATAAAAGATAAGCCTTGGTACAATTCGCACAATATTGGGAAGACCTTATACAAGCGTCTTTTCACCGACATGTATCCTTCTATTTATGTTGAAGGCATGTTCCTAGTCAGCATATATATGGATCGAACCTCGCTAACACCGACACCACAAACCTCTATGTGTCAACGACATATTAATATTTTATTACCTTGTTTATTAAGACATGGCATGAGCATCTAATCATTGATTATATGGCACGAGTTTTACTGAGCCACCTACAAGAATGTGCCACACGAAGATGGGGTTTTCAACTTCTTTCAAAGCCCTCAATGAACTGCAATCTGCTCCCATAGATCTGCCATCCATCACATTGATCCTCCCGCCACCGAAACGCACATTACCTTTCAAATTTATCTTGACGTGTTGCTCCTTTGTGAGCCACTTATTATATTTCCTTTTAACCGCTTTCATTTCATGTGTTGGTGTTTGAGTGCTACCTAATTATCCATTTATTTTTATTTTTTGAAGTCCCACTTAATGTGTTCGGGTTTGAGTGGCAATTTAGTATTATTGGTAAGCATGTCTCCAACATCGAAATGGGCCTCTGGCGTGGAAATGGAGTGTTGAGCACGTCCCCTCCTCGGGGTTAAAGGATCCATGAATCATTATATTAGCCGTTGGTTCTAGCCTCATAGACTATTCTTATTTCTATCGTCATCTCCTCCACCACAATTTTCCAATTTGGAGGTTCAAATATTGCAATGAATGGACCCACTAGAGGGCAATATTGTTGATGTTAACCTACACACCCAAAAGCCTTTCAAGAAAATAAAAAATAAAAATTCCTTGCTTTGGGTATTATTCTTCAATTAAGAAAATGATGATTTATGATGTCCTAAGCTTACTCAACAAAGGATTTCATGCCAATCAAATATTTTCCACTCCAATGTACAAAAATGGCAAATGTGAGTGTAATTATTCACTGTAACTAGCAATTGCAGCTGTGGGGTGCACTAAGCAGCCTATAATGGTAGCATTGAAGAAGTTAAAGTTGAAGGATTGAAGGTGAAACATTGGACAGGGGAAGAGCCATGATGGAGAAAGGGATTGAGGGAGGAGATTTTTTGGGTTGGGGATTCTTTTGGAGGAAACATACGGAATCCTCTCTTTCTTCCGACATGTCGCATATGTCGCATATGGACTGCATGTCACTTTTTTCTTACATCGCCTATTTAATGCAGTGTATGCTGACCATTACATTTGTCTTTATACCTACTAGCTTGAAAAGCCCTACTTTTTATTGGATTTGTAACTTTTAGGGATTGTTACAATTACTACATGGGCCGTCATAGTCCTCGGTGCCCTACAAATAGCTCGGATTTGGAATTGAGTTAAACATTTCGAGACCATGTTGCCTCCTCTACTAGCCCTATGCATTGTGTAAAAAATTATGCTTTCCAAATAATGTTGGCAAGTTCCTTCACAAGATCTCATGGATTTGTTGAAGGTCCTCCAATTGTCTTGTGGGATAGTATCTCTGGTTCATGTTGTTTTATCAAGTGATTCCATACAACCCTTTTCAGACTTGCACCTCCATCCTCCCAGGTGGACCAAAATGGGAGTTTAGAGCAAGACGTAGGGAGCCATTGAAGCTTAATGAAAGGAGAATTTTGTAGATGTTATTGTCAACATTGGGGGTGGAGAGACCCCAAGTGCCAAAATCTTTTGTTCATGACGTGGCACTTGCCATTGAAAAATAGAAACAAACCCACAGTTCACAAATCCTCCATTGCACCGACAAACCACAGATTGTAAAAGCAAACATCACTTATATATACACAAAAAAAGATAGGCCAACAATAATCGATGTGAGCAAATTTTGACCACTCGGCGAATTATAATCTTCAAATTGGATGGTTCCCTCTTTGTAACCTTGGATGAGCTAGTGGATCGAAGGACCCAAACACGCACACAAAAAAACTTTCCTCTTTTTCCAATGCCTTAAACATTAATTACGTTGATAGGCATTTCCAAATGGGAGTCTCGATGGTTGTTCCTGACACACATCGAGGAAATCGAAAGTTGAAGTTTAGTGTTGGTGATCATTGACAAATGACGCGTCATTGGCACTTTGTGATTAGGGAAACCTTAATCGCTAAAGAGAAACCCTAATCGCAAATGTGAATGAAATCGACAACTCAAGGAACCCTTACCTCAACAACCTTCTCATCGCACCCCCTTTATCTTTCAAACGATTGACAAAACGGCACTTGGTTCATATGTGCATGGTCGTAATAAAGAAGTGTTTTGCATTGGTTACCCCCCGTATTTTCCCAAACCTAGACTTCTCACCTCAAACCCCTTCTTCATCGCCCCTCCTCCCTCAATGTTTTGCTCCCGTCATTTTAACTTCTTAGACGCATCCCCTTCATCGTTTCATCGCACATTTTGCGTGTGCTCGCTTGTCATAAGACAAACAACTTATAGTTGTTGGATGACACAACCATTAACACCCGAACATAACAAACAAGAGTCATTACAAACTAAAATATGTAATTACATTAATACCCATAACAATACTAATATGCCGGACTTCAAAAACACCAAATGGTAAAGGCCCAAACATCCTACTTTGAAGAGGATAATGATTCCTACATACCTAACATTGTTCTTCAAGAGAATTCTCATCCCCCTCATGTGCCATTAACAACCAACCCGAATATCCACTCCATTTGCCCCTATTCCATCTCAGCCCCACATATTTCATTCCACTAATACCAATTTGTATATCAACAACTATCTCGTTGCCCATTAATAAAACCCTAAAATCCTCTTGCTAACAATATAGGTGTGTACGAATTCAAGTCCTCAACCGAACTTAAAAATTGCAAATATAGATAAGTGCATCACTCTTTTCATCAATCTGGTCAAAAAGCAAAAGAGAGTCGGGATTTGGAAAACCTTGCATTCCTAAGCTGGCCATGCACTTTGTATGAGAATGAAAGAGAAACATGTGAAGCATTAGTCCTTTAAACCTCCTTTTAAAAGGCAGGCGGGAAAGCAAACAGAGTTGATATGGAGCTATGCATGTAAGGTAATACCATTCCTCGCCCTAAGCTCAAGAAAACCAGTCCAATCCCTCCATGGTTTAAGGCTGCACTATGCAAAGGAGGTCTGCATAGGGAAGGGCCAAGCAACTATATGGCCCTAGACCGCACGGATACGGATATGGGTACGAGTACAGTGCATGATGTCGATCCGGCAAATTTTTAAAAATCTTGTGTACGGTACGCTTTTGGGTACGTTTTATATATATATATATATATTATAAATTTAAAGAAGCATTTGCATACTTATTGAAATTTAATTCTCATACATTGCATACTTATTGAAATTTAATACTTAGTCATGGTGCATTTACACCTATATTTGGCAAAGTCTTTCTTTTCACATTACATCATGTAGTAGCAGAAGAGGTCTTTTACCACTCATCTATCACAAATCAATTTACAAAGTATCAATTATCGATACATTGCTTTTCAAAATAAATAAGTATTCAGATTGTACATTCTAAGGAAATGATCAAGAAAACAAGTGTGGTAATAAAAATTATCTCGAAAGGAAGGAGTTGAACATGGCAACTCCATTTGCTTCATATTTCTCTATCACAGCTTATTTATCTTAGTGACTGTGATAAGATTCAAGGAGTTTTGATTCTTCATGGTGACCTTCCTTGATCCACTCAAAGACGATAGTATTGTCTAGCATATTTCCCGAAACATCATAACTAAGCGGAAAAATATGGACACAAGGCGGCAAGTGGGACGATTAGTCCGAGCACAGAGAATACTCGCCAAGTTTTGGCGAGTAGTCACCGAGTTTTGGAAAGCTATCCAAAGATTTTTAATTACTAATTTGTCTACATGCAATCAAAGCTCATGATTCTTTCGTAAGATTGCAAGAAGTTGCTTGGTCCAAAAATGTGCGAAAATGGATTTTATGAAAATAAGAAAAATATTGCCTTTAATGTGTAGAGCTCGAGAAAATATACACTTTTAGAGAAAACGGCACCTGAAACAGAGCCACAAAATGAAAGTTATGACACATGCAAGTTTTTACTGCTACATCTTCCCGGACCCTTTCCAAAAATGGCAAATTTTTTTCTATCCTTGCGATTTTTTCACCAAAAATCCAAAAAAGGAAAGAAATGTTGTCTTTGGCGAGTTTTCTTGGATGGGTACGGCCGGAAACGTACTCTGTGTCTGTGGGTACGTTTCCAGCCATACCCACAGCGTACCAGTACCTGGTACATTTCCAGGCTGGTACGAGGACCTATATGGCGTTTCCGTGCAGTCTAGGTATGGCCTTGTTATGTCATGTGGCTTCTGTCCCACATCTTGTGCCTGGTTAGTGGGATCTACCGGTCACTTCTCGTGGATATTATGCAATGTCTATGTTTACTGCAACTCTCATCTCTAGATCTCAGACTACTTCTGAATTCTAGTCAGTTTTTATCCACGTAAAGTTTCTACTGTTGCTTCTAGGTCTTGTCAGTTAGCTTCTATATGGTCTTGTTTGTTTTATCTCTGTACTGGTGTTGACACGCTTGGCAGCTGTTTTCTACAGTTCTGCTAAACACATTTTGTATTTTCTCATTCTCTATGGATATATTTAACCTTTTATTAAAAAAAAATGTACTAGGCAGATTTATTTCGAATAATATATACTTTCAAGAATTTTGTCACATTACAATGTCATGTATGTATAGTTCACGTGCCCAACTTATTTACTTCATGGATTTTTCATTCTTTCTATTCAATTACCAAAACTGCTGTCCATAGAAAACAACAAAGGAAGCTACCATGTCATTGCCATTATTCCCCTTTTCCCTTCAAGGTCACCTGCAATCAATGCATGGATTCTATGAATTATTTTCACTCTAAGTAGCCGATACGTTTTGGATACGGGTACGGTACGGAGTATCTGATACGCGGATACAGCAAAAAAAAATGGCCCCGGATACGGTGTTGGATATGGCAGTTCAAAAATATATAAAATTTCAGCCTTTTAAATAGGAATTAAGTTATTAACCACATATTATGCATATGAAAGACAAGATAAAAGACAAGATAAGTAGATAACTTATAAGTTATAAGCTAAATAAGTGAATGTTATAAATATAATAACGTCAAACGTTGTAATTAAAATATATAAGATAATAGTATTATAAGTATTACAAATGATATAATAGTGAACTTTATAACCATTATACTTTTTATATTACTATTACATTATATACATACAATAATCTTATACATTTTATAAAGCTCTAACACTTATAACGCTACAACATTATACGACATTATAAATAACGTTATATCATTATATCCCTATAGATATATTGCCTCACTTACTAACATTATTAATAATATCCGATTTTGGATAATATAGTGCATGATAAATATTAAAATGACATCATAAGAATATTAATTATAATACTATCGTAACACTATAATACTATTATATTATATATAGTACAAATATTATATATAATATTAAGCTATTATATATAGTACAAAATATTATATATAATATTTGTACTATATAAAATATAATAGTGTTATAGTGTTACGATAGTATTATAATTAATATTATATAATATTAAGCTATTATTATCTAACTTTAAAAACATGTTAAAACAAAAAAACAAAAAAAAAATGCGTTTTTTGGGGGATACAGCAGTGGGAGCAGGCAGGGTATGGCGGGTACCCCGGATACATCCGGTACGGCTGCATATCCGGGAGGTACCCGCCATACCCTGCCCAATCCCACTGTCGTACTGGGCCCCCACCCTGCCGTATCAGTATCATAGTTATCACTTCATGTGACTTTTGTTATTAATGATCATTAACCAAAGTGGTTACTCCTTGTATCTATGTTACCTAGTACTTCCCTAGAGGCCTCCATGTGCCCATAGAGCTGTGCTTTCGGTACTCGTACTGGTCCAGGTACCTTCTGGGTTCTATTATTTTGGGTACCTGATTGTCATAATAAAAACAGTGCTCAACCAGGTACAGTAGTCATAATAAAAACTTCTTTTAAAAATTAATGATTTAATACACAATTAGAAAAAAATTAAAGAGCACACATCTAGCTAAACTGCTGCTTGTCCTGCATCTGAGTCTAATGATTCAGTTGCTGATATGGATGCTGTTGTTGAAGAGCAATAAGATGATTTTATTCATATAAATCTTGAGTATGACCGTGACCATTGACTATTACTCTATTTTGAACAGAATATAAACCAATGTGATGTAACCTATGTTGCACTGAAATGCCTCCCCACAGCCATTTCTGCACAGAAATGTACTTGGTACGATTCTAAGGTATGCAACATGCCAGAAATGGAAGAGCCAGAAACAGTACGGAAACGGTGTGCCGTTTCCGGCAAGTGCCCGAGCATTTCCTGCGGCAAGTTTTTTTAAAAAGGCCAAAAAAACAATGATTTCTGTCCTCGACATTGCATCTTGTTCAGGGTTTTCATCAACAGAAACAAATTCCTATATCACAACATTTTAATGATTGCAGTCCTTTACCTTGCATCCTGTAAAAGCATTTTGTCTACAGAAAAAAATATATCCCTTTTGGGGTTTCCTCCTATAAAAGAAAATGTATATCACAACATTTTAATGATTACAGTACTTTACCTTGCATGTTGTAAAAGCATTTTGTCTACAGAAGAAAATTGTACATCACAACATTTTGTTTATTTTATGTATAACAAGAAAGACTTTTGGTTATATTCTTTGCTTTTATATAAACAACAATATTCTTTGGCCATTCTTTGTGCTTTTATATAAATTTTGCATGTCACATGATTCATGAACATGTGAAATTTTAAGCATGTTGAATGTTTTGAACTTTCATGAATATTATATATTTTCTGTTTTATCTTTTATGGACTAAAAATGAGTACTACATATTTTTATATATATAATTTAATATTTCTATTTTTATAATATATTGTATGACATTCGTATCCAAGGGTTTTTTAAAATCCACATTTAGGATTATTTTGTTAATTTTCAATGGATATAACACTGATGGTATGGTTAATTTTGTTTATTGTGTAATTTATAATTTGTAATTATTTTTGTTAGAAGATAACCAAACTATACTTTACCCAAGGTCCAAAACTAAAGGCGAACCCCATACCCATACTAGTAACTTAGCTTAGTATCTATAGTAAACTAAGTCCAATGCTTTTAGTTTTCTTTTATCGATGTTTTATTAAGAGGTTATATTGGACCTGGTTAATCTTTTTCCCTGGTGTTATTCTTTACTCATCGATATTTAAATTTTACAGCAAAACTCATACAGACATTTGTGTGATACGTTTTTAATATTATAAGTAAATTGGAGTCACCTAGTTTTTTTGCTACCCACATGATACTTTTGTTTACTGGTTTACACCAAATCCCATATAAGTATATGGTAATCTGTGCACGTTAATGGAAATCTTTTCGTTTCTTGGTTTCTTCTACATAAAATTTTCAGGAATATGAAGTGTTCCCAAAGAGTTTGACATTTGTAGTATATAGCCATCATATATTATCCATATTGCCTTTTTATCCAAGTAGCATTTTAGGGCAGATATTTTTCTCCTGGTATCACAGTTGCCAGCAATATGTGTAACCACATCCCTTTAGACAATTGGCACATAAGGTACAAAAACATTCAAGTGATGAGCGGTTACCTGTTTTGCAGCATTTACTATTCCATTTGCAATGACATCACATTTCATTATTCCTCCAAAAATGTTAACAAGAATCGCTTTGACCTTTTCATCAGACGTCAAAATTTTAAATGCCTCCACCACCTACATGCAAACATAATTGAATCATTCTCCATACAAATTCAAGACACAAGTACAATATCATCAACAGACTACCATTCATCCAAGTTTATGTACTCAACAACCATTGTAAAACAATATATGCCACATTGTCAAAAGCTCCCTAAAAAAATTCAACCTCATTGGTGACAATTCTACCAAAATAACAAACTTGGAGGAAAGGGCCCAAGGATGCAGGTGCAAAATAAATTCAACCCATATAACTCGCTTGAATAAAAAAAAAAGAAACAGCTGGTGTAACAAACTAAAACGAAGGTATCAATGATTCCCATTAATATGTTTAAAAAACCAACACAGATTTCCTTTTAGAGCAAGATGTTCTGATTGCCAAATCTTCTTGGAATTCTTATGTCTGTAGTATTGTCACAATAGCAACGAGAGTTGGACTTGGCAAACTCAGCCAAAACTTGGAAATAATAATATGGACTCTCAAAATGAAATCTTTAACCTGTAATTTTGTAGTAAATGAGATCTATTTTCTGTCTTTTAAGTGGTTGAGTCTCATGGTTTACCTAGTAAAAGTCTCACCTACATTGCATGGATACCTGAAACACGCCCCCAAATCTCGCAGGATACATATCCAATACGGATACAGGTCGGATACGCGCCGAGATACGCCCGGATCCGTCTTGGATACGCCCGGATACGTGGCGGATACGTACACACGTATCCGCCACGTATCCGGGCGTATCCGGCTCTAAAAACATTTTTTTTAAGTTCTATTTCTTTTTTTTTTAATGTTCGACTTTTCTACTCCCTAAAACCGAACTCTAAACACTAAATGAATAAAATAATACACCCTCTCCCCCACAAAAAGTTATAAAAGCACCCACCCTCATTTGAAATCACACAAACAATTTCATTGTCTTTTTGCAAGTGAATGAGCAAAGAGCCAAAGAAGAGTTGTGAAGAGCTTAGTGGAGGCAAAGATTGGAAGGAGGTTTTGCAAAGAGCTTAGAGGAGGCAAAGATTTGAAGGAGGGGCAGCGATTGCTTCTATTGTTTGGAGTCCATCATTGCAAGGAGGAGAACTTAGAAGGAGAAGAAGCCATTGTTGAGACTTGAGAGGAAGAGATTGTTTTAAAATTTTAGAGGCAACCAGGATCTACGATTCTACACTACACGTATACCGTATTTTAATTTTATTTTTATTTTTAATTCATCCTTTCGTTTTATTTTTTTACGGTTATTTATTTATTTATTATGTTGCATTTTTTTAAATTTTATAATTTAAACACATCCTAAATCTGTGTATGCTCTCACCTCGCGCCTTTATGGTGATCTTGGTGATCAAAAACAGATTAGGATGGCATAGTTTAGGGTTATTTAATTTATTAATTGGTAAAAATCATTTTTTTATTTTAAATGCATTGTTCAATGTTAATGTTATTGTATTTTTTAGCTTCCTAAATTTGTGTATGCTCTCACCTCGCGCCTTTATGGTGATCTTGGTGATCAAAAACAGATTAGGATGACATAACTAATTTATTTATGTTAAGGCAAATTGTGTTTTAATTTTTTAAACATCCTAAACCTGTGTATGCTCTCACCTCGCGCCTTTATGGCGATCTTGGTGATCAAAAACAGATTAGGATGACATAACTAATTTATTTATGTTAAGGCAAAATGTTTTTAATTTTTTAAACATCCTAACTCTGTGTATGCTCTCACCTCACGCCGTTATGGTGATCTTGGTGATCAAAAACAGATTAGGATGGCATCAAGTTCTGCTTCGGGTGGAGTGCAAGGCCAAGCTGAAAACACATCAGTTCCTGTGAGACATGATCCTAATTCCCCTCTTTGGAGACATGTGACAGTGGTAGACAACATTGCTGGTGGTGGGTGTCGGGTATGGATATGTCATGGTTGCCAAGCTCAGTACAGATCCTCATATAGTCGAGTGAAAATCCATTTGACTGGTGTTGGAGGTGTGGGGATAAAGAGGTGCCCAAAAATATCAAATGAAAAAATGGCAGAGTACCTAAGAGAGCAAGAGGAGGTGATAAAAATGCTGAAAGAAATAGAACTAGAACAATTCCTTCGCAAAGAAGGCTTTCACAAAGAAGGCCTTCATCACTACCACCCACACCTAGACCTACTTCTCATCCTTTCATTCAAACTCAAAGTCAACCATTTGATGAAGAGAGTCCAGAGAGCTCACGAAAAAGGCCAAAAGGAGCATTGGAGAAAGCATTTAATATTGAAAAGAGGGAGGTTGCTTTGATGAGGTTGTTGCTCGATGCATTTATGCATGTGGGCTGCCCTTTAATGTATTGAGATCTCCATATTGGCATCAAATGGTGAAGGGTATCAATGAAGCTCCACAAGGGTACAAATCCCCAGGTTACGAAAAAGTTCGAACCACACTCTTGGGAAAGGAAGTGGAACACATTCACAAGACTTTGCAGCCAATCAGAGACTCATGGAAGGAAACAGGGGTTTCCATCATTTCAGATGGATGGAAAGATGCTAGAAATAGACCCCTCATAAATGTTGTTGCAGTATGCCCTAAAGGGGCAATGTTCCTTAAAGCCATTGACTGTGAAGGGCAAGGATGCACAATTCATTGCTGACATTTTAATAGAGGCAATTGAGTCGGTGGGCTCCCATAATGTTGTTCAAGTCATCACGGACAACACTAAAAATTGTAAAGCAGCAGGAATGATCATAGAGGGTAGATATGAGCACATTTTTCGACCCTCAGGCTGTCCACTCCCTTAATTTGATGCTCCAAAAGATTGGGAAAATCCCATGGATTGAGCAAATTTATTCTGAGGCAAATGACATTCAAATGTTTATCACAAACCATCATATGTCACAAGCCATTTTTAGGAAATTCTCAAGGTTAGAGTTGTTGAAGGTTGCAGAAACTAGATTTGCCTCTCACACGCTTGTTTTGAGACGGCTTGTGAAGGTGAGAGAGGCTTTAAGCAGTATGGTGATCAGCAGTGTTTGGTCAGTGTGGAGGCAGTCAAATACAGAGAAAGCTACAAGGGTAAAATCATGGGTCCTTGATGAGGATTGGTGGGCCAAGGTTGAGTACTTGTTGAGTTTTACAGAACCCATTCTCTCCATGATCCGATATGTAGATACTGATGAAGCATGCTTGGGAGAGATATATGATGGCATAGATTCCATGCTTGAGCGTATCAGAGATATAATAAAAAAAAAGGTCTAGATCCAGAAGAGACCTTCTACAGTGAGGTCAAGACTGTGGTCATGAAGAGGTGGAATAAAATGACCACCCCATTACATCTCCTTGCTTATGCACTGACCCCAAAGTACTATAGCTCTGATGTACTTGGGCTACCAAACAGGCAAGCACCATTTTCTGACTCCGAAGTTGGAAATGGAACCAGGGCAGCATTCAGAAGAATTTTTCCTGATCCATCTATAGCCAGTGTGGTCAGAAGTGAAATGGGCATGTTTACTGGTTCAGAAGGCAACATGGGATCGATTGAGGCTCTTTTCGACAAGAGTAGCTTGACTCCAACCACATGGTGGCGTGTACATGGCCATGATGCCAAGTACTTACGTCCTATTGCTATAAAAGTTCTTTCACAGGTATAACATTTATAAATTTTAAAATTTAGAATCATTTCGAATATTTTAAATTTTATTAAGTTAGAACTTAGGATACTAACTTGTCTTTGAATTTCAATTTTCTAACTTTGTTGTAATAGGTGGCTAGTAATTCTTCCGCAGAGCGGAATTGGAGTACTTATAGCTTTATCCACTCAGCTAAAAGAAACAAGTTGGCATCTAAAAAAGTTGAGGATTTGGTATATGTGCACTCCAATTTGCGCCTCTTGTCACACAAGTCTGAGGAGTATGCTAAAGGGCCTCACAAACTTTGGGATCTTATTCCAGAGACCACAGACTTGGATGCCTCCATAGCCACGCTTGCCCAACTTTCATTATTTGATGGCGAAGATGACGCTCAAGGGAGTTCGCAAGGAGCGGAGAGTGGAGTTAATGAGAGTGGAGCTAGCGCAAGTGGCACACATGAACTTGATTTTGAGGAAAATCTAGATGATATATTCTAGATTTGTTTGTATTCCTATATCATATGTATGGCAGCCACATGAACAATGAAATGTAAAATCTTAAGTATATTGTTTGTTTTGAAAATTTGAACATGGATCTAGTTACTAGTATATTTTTCAAATTTCAAGTTTTGTTCGTATTCATGTTAACATGATATTCGTATATCATATGTATGGCAGCCACATGATCAATAAAAATGCAAAGTCTTAAGTATATTGAATGTTTTGAACATTGATTCAAGTTTTGTATTACTATTTCAGTTTTTTATGGACTAAAAAATGAGTAAAATGAGTAGATGTATATATATATATATATATATATATATATATATATATATATATGTATGTATGTACGGACGTATCCAAGACATATCGTATCCAAGGGTTTTTTAAAATTGACATATCCGCGTATTGTATCCGTATCCAAACGGATACTCATATCCGTATCCTGGCAACGTAGAGTCTCGCCGAAACTCAAATAAAGTGTCTAAGACTCATATTGCCAAAACTGAAAAACCCCGGTGGAGTAGATTCATTTTTATACATTTTGGGTCACTCACCACTCGGACTTGGGATTTTTGTGACTGAATGAGAGTTTCGCATGAGTCACAACTATGATTATCGATGCTTCTAATAGTCGGGCAAAGTAATATATTGGTATACAACAATAAGTTTGGGCAGGGTGGGCAGATTAGGTTTGGTCAAATTATTTTGACAATAGAACTCAAACATAGGAAAATCTGTATTAATCAATTTCCATCTTTAGTTAGTCTAAGATGTATAACAAAGGTGAATCTATATCATTGGTTTTATCAGTTTTCTTCATCGAGAGGAAGTTTAAGATGTTTGTCAATATTTGATGCATCCCATCACCAAAAACAAAGCAATAATTTTTTTAACTCAAATCAAATAGTGAGAAAAGTGAACCTCTTTTTATCTCTCTACTTTTGTACAAAAATTGCCAAAGTGCAATAGAGATCAAAACCTTTAAGAGTATGGTATACCAACTTCACAAATACTAGCCAATAACTTATAGACCCTATGTCAGTCTAGAAATAAACTAGATTGATGCTACGGATCATCAATACCATCAAGGGTCATTACACCAATGATGTTAAAACTAAAACAGCAATAACAATTGCATTTATACATCATGTGTTATGAATAAATAATTCATCATTTCTTATGTAACGTAAAGTTGTGTTGTCAACTTTACTTTCTATTTAGGAGCTATGTAGCATGGAACCACCCCCAACCAAAACGCGTGCCCTCACCCTCCCCCCCCCCTCCCGCCTTGCACCGAAACATTTCTGGTATGGATATGGGTATGAAAATGGGGTGGCAAACGTCCCCAAAACGAACGCACAAACCAGCGACATCCCCGGCACGGGTCTGCCATACCCGAGACATTTTGGGCCGCACTGTGGCATTTTTGGGCCGTAATTGCAACAAAGGCTAAGTATAAAAGTTTTTAAAAAACACTATTTTTTAGCATTTATTGCTTCTAACCCTAATCTACCCACCCAATCTTCCTAAAGACAATTCCTAAAAGCTATATAATGACATATTTGGTCCATTCTAAATCACACTCATTTCTTTCTCTTGCTGAATTCGATTTTTATTAAAATACCATTCAGCATTATGAAGAGCAATGAGACATCAAGGAGCAACTTGAAAGAAGAGATTAGGAGGTGTTACTAAGAGCAAAGAGCATCAAGAGGGAGTTTAGAAGCAGATTAGGAAAGAGGGATCGACTTCAAGGAGGAAAAATCGGCCTTTTTCAACCTCTTATTTTTTAAAGAAAATGTTGATGTGATCATTTTTTAAGAAAATGTTAATGTGATCAATGATCACAAATGATGTGTGCATAATACACACATCATTCTTAATCATTGATCATGATATCAATATATAGTTTTAATTTAAAAATTTAAAAATCTAGGTCAAGAAAAAATGTAACATTTCCTTTGCATTTTTTTAATAATATAGTTCTTTTGATGTTTTTAATTAAAAATATCATCCAAACTTTGTGTATGCTCTCACCTTGCACCTATATGGTGAACTTGGTGATCAAAAGCAGAATAGGATTCGTACGGTTTAATTTTTTTTGCTAATTTTTAGAGTTTTTTGTTCTTTTTTATTAAAAAAACTAAACTCTGTGTATGCTCTCACCTCGCACCTTCATGGCAAACTTGGTGATCAGAAATAGAAAAGGATGTGTAGGGTGTAGTTTTATTTATTGTTTTTAAAGTTTTTGTTTTTATTTTTCATTGTAGGTTTGAACTTTGAGATATAAAATATAATGGCATTCAGCTTTAGGGGGAGGGCATGGGGAAGCAAGCAAAGGGAGGGCCTAGATCCCACAAAACATGATCATAATTCTCCTCTTTGGAGACATGTACAAGTGTTGGAGAACCTTGTTGGCAGTGGCAGTCGATCTTGGATATGCAATCATTGCAATATGCATTTCAAGTCCTCATATACCCAACTCAAAGCTCATTTAATTGGGGTAGTGGGAACAGGGATTATAAAGTGTTCTAAGGTTGGTAAGACACATATCTTGGCGTACATAAATGAGCAAGAGGAGGCTGACTAGCAAGCTACAAGAGTTAGATCTAGAACCGTTCCTTTAAAAAGGAGGGATTCAAGAAAACCATCCACCCCATCGACCATCCTTTCATTCAAACTCCAACCCAACCACTTGAAGTTGAAACTCCCTTAGAGGAAGAGACCACCTCACAAAAGAGAACAAAAGGTCCATTAGAACAAACATTTGCAATTGAGAAAAGGGATATTGCTAACAAGATGGTTAGTCGATGCATTCATGCATGTGGGCTCTCATTCAATGTGTTGCAGTCAGCATATTGGCAACAAGTTGTGAAAGATATTAATGAGGCACAAGGGTACAAAAAGCTTGGTTGTGAGAAGTTTCAAACATCATTGTTGGCGAAAGAAGTGGGCCATATGCATACTTCTTTGTAGCCAATTAGGGATTCCTGGAAGAACTTGGGGGTATCTTTTATTTCAAATGGATGGAAAGATGCTTGAAATAGACGCTTATCAACATTGTTGCAGTGTTTCCTAAAGGGGCAATTTCTTTAAAGGCAAAGGCCATTGATTGTGAAGGTGAAGTGAAAGATATGCAATTTATTGTCAATATTTTAACTAAGGCAATTGAGCCGATAAGGCCTCAAAACGTTGTCCAAGTCATCACAGAGAATCCAAAATTGTAGAGCAACAGGGTTGATTGTAGAGGGGGAGATATGAGAACATATCTTGGACACCTTGTCTAATACACTCGCTTGAATTTAACATTGTAGAAGATTGGCAAAATCCCACGGATACACAAGATTTTTACGAAGCCAAATGAGATTCTTTGTACGAATCATCATACGTCCAAGGCTACCTTTAGGAGGTTCTCAAGGTTGGAGTTGATGAAGGTAAGGGCACAATTTACTAGTTTCTAATTTTTATTTTCTAGCATTCTATGAAATTATCAATTGAATCTTTTTAAAATTTAATTATATACTTTTTTAACTTGTTTTAATTTATTTTAATGGATTGTTGAAACGAGATTCGTCTCTCACACGCTCGTCTTGATATGACTTGTGAGGGTAAAACAGACTCGAGCAATATGGTGATTTAAGAAGTTTCGTTCATGTGGAGGCAAGGAAACTCGAACGAGACATCCGGATAAAATCATTAACGCTTGATGATGATTAGTGGTCGAAGGTCGAATACTTGCTCGGCTTTATTGAGCATGTTTTATCCATGATTAAATATGCGAGACAAAGATCATGCTTGCATAGGGGAAACCTATGATGGCATTTACTCTAGGATTGAAAAAGTTAGAGACATCATACAAAAGAAAGAGTAAGATCCTGAAGAAAACTTCTACAATGAAGTTAAGAGTGTGATCATGAGGAGGTGGAATAAAATGACCACCCCATTGCATCTCCTTGCCTATGCCTTGAATCCCAAATATTATAGCAATGAAATATTTGGGCTACCTAATAGGCAACCACCATATAATGACCAAGAAGTTGCAAATGGAACTAGGGCAACATTTCGGAGGCTTTTTCCTGATACATCTGTAGATAATGCGGTCCACAATGAAATGGGGATCTTTGTCTCTACGTCTAACGGTAGCATGGGTGAAATTGAGGCACTATGTGACAAGTACACCATGACCCCAATCATGTGGTGGTATGTACATGACCATGATGTCAAGTACCTACGACTTATTGCTATTAAAATCCTCTAACAAGTATAAAATAATACACTCAAATCAAAAGTTTGTTATTTATTAATTAAAAGAAAAGTTATTAGTGACATTATTACTAATTTAAAATTTCTAACCACTTTTTTTTGTACTGGTGGGTAGTAATTCTTTAGCAGAGTGGAATTGGAGTACATATACCACTCACCCAAACAAAACAAGTTAGCATCCAAGAACGTTGAGGATTTGGTGTATGTACATTCCAATTTGTACATCCTATAACATAAGATTGAAGGCTATACTAGAGATCTCAACAAACTTTGGGATATTCATCATGAGGCCGATGGATCGTGACGCTCATGTTGTTAGTCTAGGAAGTTCTACACAAGGGATGGATAGTGGAGCTAATGGGAATGGAGTTGCCAAAGGTATTCACGGAGATGATTATGAGAAAATGTAGATATATTCTAAAATCTAGATTATAATCATGTATTTATGAAACTTGAAATTGTAACCATGTTGAATCTTTTGAACTTCAATGAATACAAAATATTTTGAGTGTTTTATCTCATATGGACTAAAATTAACATTTAACATTTAACATTGGCAAGAGGACCTAGCTCGACCCTCCGCCCGATCGTCAACTCAATCTCTCCCGTGTCTACATACTCAACAAAAAGCATATGGCGTGATAGACCCCTTCTTTAATGAGCAAGTTTTGAGCAACCCAACATCAATTATAACGAGCTCTGCAAAACTAATATCCTCTCAGTCACAGTAAACAATGTTGAGCAAAGGAGGACTTCACAAGGCGATATGCACTCCCTAACAACAAGCTTCACAAAGCCAACAATCAAAACCAATATCAAGACCGAACCCTAGAAAAAAAAAAAGGGTCAATCTTCCTTTTATTTAAAAAAACTTTGATAAATTTTTAAAGATTAAAACCAACATCTTCCTCTATTATTTGAGCTACAAGTTTGCCTTAGTTGCTAGCTTGTGTGCTCTAAGGACTTTGGATCTTAGAGGTCCACCAATCAAGCCTGCTCACTCTATGCTCCATTCCAACTTTGGTGGAAAGCTTAGAGGCACGACCACATTAAGCAAAGTCGCCAATTTTATTGGTCCCCTGGAAACATAGTTATAACTCACTAAATTTGGAGGTGAAAACCCTAATTGGCGCACAATCAAATTTTTTTATTTCGCAAAATTTTCAAAGCAAGTAGCCCACACTCAAAATAAGCCTAATGATTACTTATAGCTCTGCAGACCAAAATCCCACTAAGTTTAACAATGTAATTAAATTGTTGTGTAAGTTGTCGATTACTTGATAGATTGGATTGTAATTAGGTTAATCCCACATCACTTAGAATTGCAAGATAAGGGTGTCTTACAAGACATGGAATGGTAAAGAAATAACTACTCATGGAGGTTAACTAAGAAGGCTTAAACCCACATGAGTAAAATACCAAAAATTAACAATCTAAATAAATTGTTTCTGGAAGTCATCAATTACTCAACACAAAAAATGATTGGGTTGTAATTTGGTTAAATCCCACATTGGAAAGAATTGGGGTGGCTAATAAGTTGTTAGATACTCCAAAAAAAAATTGATGGGGATACACACCTTATATGTGTGTTTATCTTAATCCTAGGTTTTCACAATTCCCCTTTTCCATCAAAGAGTTGGTGTTCACGGGTGTAGTCTATCGGCAAGCAACGAGGTGGTCGGACTTCAATTAACGTAGAGACCCAGGTTCAAACCCAATGTACGTATGGATGTAAAAAATATTGAATATAAATGAGGCAGCTTATCCAAAAATTAAAAAAAGAAGATTTGGTAAACCCAACAAAAGGGATGAAATGTCGTTGATTCCAATCAACTGCTTGAACAACTATTTGAGAAGTGAGCAGTAAATTTTGTGAGTCTTATCAACCCACCTATGCAAAGAATTAGTGCACGGTATCTTATAATTGCCTCGGTTTGCTTACACAAAAGGGTTGAGGCAACGCCTACAAGGAATTATACACCAACTACAAGAAGTAATGGCTATCCTTCGAGTTTAACAAGTGATAGACAAAGCCATTTTTCAGCAACGTGCATGTCATATGAAGAATTTACAATTGTTCACCACAAGACTACACCTTACACCCCCAAACAAATGGTACAATGGAAGCCATTAACAAGATCTTGGGAGCCCATTCATTAACGCATGTGATGTAGTTCAAACCGATTAGGATGATCAAATGTCAAGTTTATTATGGGTATACAAGACAACATATAAGCAATTGAATAGGTACACTCCATTTTAGTTAGTGTATGCAGAGAAGCCCTAATACCAATGGAATTGTTGACTCCATTGTTGTTCATTGCAAGCAAATAAAACCTTGGTGATTACGCATCCATTTAGGAAAGGCTAATGGACATGATGAAACTAGATGAGAAGAGACTATTGGTTAAATGTAGCCAAGGGTGCAAAAGAATAAATAAACGACGCAAAGCATGCATAACAAATGAAGAACAAGAATTTGTGCGTGGGTGCAAAAGGTACTCTAGTATGACTCATGTTATGCAAGACACCTAGGGTAGTTACATATCGGATGCATGAGCCCTATTTCATCAATAACATCGTGGACACTACCACATGTAAGTTGCCCAAGTTAAATGGGGAATTTCTCCGAGGGAACTTCAATGGAAGTAGGCTTAAGCCTCACTTCGAGTGATTGCATACAAAGAAGTGTGCAATAACGCACGTGGCCATGAGCAAATTGTATCACCAAAAAAGTCATTTCTTTATGTAATTTGATTTCATCAACACGCTTATTATTTCATGTTAATAATGGAGCTTGCTCCAATTATAAAGGAGACATTCTAATTTGGTTACAACAAATTGAAGGCTGAAATGTTTGGTTCAAGATAAACACAAGAATACTTGAATGATAATACACAATAATAATAATTGAGATATTAGTCACGGAGAGAAGATTACATATATAATGAGTTTATCTCTTATAAGTTGGGAGTCACACTTATCTCCTTCAACCACTCATATTTTCATAATATCGTGAGTTACAACTCATTCATAATCAAATTCTAACTATAGAATGTGACATATCTTAGAATATCCTAACTTACCTCATTATTTTCATACTAACTATTACAACAAATAATATCTATGAGTTGTTATTACAACTCATCACACCACACACTAATATGCTAATATACTAAGTTGTGAACACTTACAAAATTTTCCTAACACTCCCCCTTAGTGTGAACATGGGGAGCAATCACACCACAAGAATTAGAAATAAGAATGCATGTCCATACATGTTTTAGGTCTGCACTGTTGTACTACTCAAAATATTTGTTGCACATGATCACCTACATATGTAAGCACAACTACTCACGCTTTCACTTCCATTGAATGTTGAGTTTTTCATCAACCAACCACGTACCCAATGATCACCTACATATGAAAACACAATTGTTCACGCTTTCACTTCCGAGTTAGCGTTAAGACTTCCTATCGCCAATTGCTTAAGTACACAATAGAAAATTATTGTAGTCATTTGCTCTCTTATTCGTTTGTTTCCAATAGGGGTTTAATTTGCACACCACGCAAAACATGAAAACGCTGAAAAGCATGCCATTATATCAAATGTGTGGCCTCGTCGGTAGCGGCTCACAAGAGAACTTGATTTTCCTCCAACCTTTGTTGCCTCCATTCTTCAATGTTCTTGGCTACTTAGCATAAAAGATTTTGAAGATCCGGAGTACAAAATCCCCCCTCAAAATTGAACTTTGACTTTCACGATATCGAGTACCACCAAAAATGCATCAATGAGGCATATTTTATTTTTATTTTCAGATATTTTACAATTCATGATAAAGATGAAAAAACACTATCTTGAAATCTAACAACACAATTTGTTGACAAGACAATTGACTTATTGCTTTGACACAATTGACGATAATGACACATGACTAATGTTAGAACAAGCAAATAGAAGAAAGAATACGGATGGAGACAAGAGAGCAAACCACACTTTGTCCAAATGATAAAGGCAGAGGTTTATTTATTGAGAGAGAGGTGGTTGAACGATTCTGAAACCGAACTACATAATTGTTTTTACATTCTATATAATGTGTTATATTTTAACACCCCCTCTTAATGACTAAACCGGAAATAAGACAAAGTTTGTCCCGGAATTTTACAAATTTCCTAAAGCCCATATGTTTAGTCATTACATCTACAGACTGTGCCATAAGTTGTACTTTAAAATCAGCAGTCCATGATTGTGTTGCGGTTGTCGAATGAAGAACCGCAAAACAAAAATCTGGTCCCATGAACAAAAGATATGGCAAGTGGTCCACTGGTTCTCTGTTATGTGATTCTTTGACAAGTGATGAATCACCAATGGCTGAGAGTGTCACCCCATCTCCAGAGTGCTGAAATCGAACCTCAAAGACGTGTGGATTGAAAAATCTATTCCGGCTTGTGTAGCCTGTTGGAGTCTGTACAAAGACTCAATTATCCTGCAATCGAAGTCACCTCGATCACGTCCTTGCACCACCATGTAGTGCTCATCCAACTTTTTCAAGAAGAGGAATGTGACCATCTGTGCAGTAGGAGTTAGAACCAACTCCGCAATAGTAGGAGAAATAACCATCTCCGTCTCAAGCGGTCTCCATCTCCATCTCTATCTATTTGCTCATCTATCCCCTCTCGTTGGGAAAAATCCTTCACAACACAATGAGCAAATTGTTCATGCTCTACTGTCCTTCGAGCAAGAACCTCTGAGTGAGTGGCTGGGCATGCCATCTCACCATGCACCGTCAATGCATTTGGAATAGTGGAGTCTCCGTCCACAACAAATTGTTCTTCAGAATGAGGAAATCCATCCTCCCAAGGCATGTCCGCCTCCCGTACACCTGGCATAGTGGATACTCCCTCCACAATAGGTGCATGTAGGTCTTGGATCAGTATCCAAGTCAACAGATTTGTGAGGAATGGCTTCCTCCCAAGGCATTGCAACCTCCTGCACATCCTGAATGGTGGAGTTGTCCTCCACACGTGCATTCATGTTGATCGCAGCCGGATCAACAAGCCGATACTGACCACCTTCCCCAATACCAAGGGCAATTATCCATCTTTGTTTCACATCAGAGACAACACACTTCTTTCCACAGAAATCCACATAAATATTGGGATTTTCAGTTAATCAATTGACGAATAGATAGAAGATTCTTTTGTAAAGAAGGTACATATCTAACATTCTGTACCAACAATTTATGAGCATTATTCAATTAAATGCATATATCTCCTATCCCTTCTACTGCAAGTGATTCTCCATAAGCTAGTACTACTGATTCAAAACAAATATTTGCAGTAAATGAAACATACCAGTCCCTACGACATGAAAAGTGTGTAGACGCACCAGAGTCAATGATCCAGCGAATCGGTACCACTGTCATTCGAGCATGATGTCATAAGACAATAAAGAGCATGCCCGTCATCCGAATCTCGTTCTTCTGGCTAACTGCCACATGTTCCTCATTACATGGCTTTTTGTTTTGCTTCGAAAGATCATACATCCGCTTCCGGCAATCCTTCTTCAAGTGCCCAAACGTGTGATAGTAATAGCATGTGGCACGATCACCGAGCGGAAGACTCACCAGTTGACATTTCCACTTTCCCTTTGACTAAGTGACAAGAGCACTATCTTTAATGGTCACAATTAGATTCTCGACTTAAGTTGTCTCCGCTCCTTTTGCACAATGGTAGAACTCACCTTGTCAAACATGAGTGTTTGACTTTCACCAATAAATGGAGTGCCTCCACAAATGACTCATACGAAGAAGGTAAGTTGTTCAAAATCGAAAGCCACCATATCATCGCCGTCCACCTTTTTATTGATGGAAGATAACTGGTCTCGAAGATCTTTCATCCGAAGTCGGTGCTCAGATAGCGATCCACCTTGTAACTTTATGGAAAGAGCATATTTTTCAGGTATAAAACCCGACTCTTCTCTGATGTCTAATATTTATCCCTCAGACTGCCCACAACGTGCTTGCCACAGTGGCATTCCGCACTTCCGGTATCAAATCATCCGACACCGATAACTTGAGAAGCAATAATGCTTCCTTATGATGTTTGTCATAATCCTCGAAGTTCGTCGTTGGTCGACTTTCATCACCCTTGATTATTTTATCACAATCACGAAATTCCGCAACCGTTAAAATCTTATGACTCCATACATTAAAATTAGTGCCCGTTAATTTTTGTGTCTCCGGCAAAGTCAAGTGTGATATATTTGCCATTTTATTATTCCAAAAGAACGAAAATAATAAAATAATAGTTTTGCCCACACTCAATAAAATAATACTTATTCCACCAAAAGTATTACTTATTCCAATAAGTAATATTAAAAATATCAAAATTAATTAGTGTTTTATGCATATACGTGGCAGCAGATTTTAATACATGGCAGCAGAGAAATAAAAAATTCACCAAAACCAAAAGATTTTATAAGAATGGTTTTATAAAGCCTTTTTTACCTCTGGCCACGATTCTCCATGATTCTACCTTTGCTGTTTACGTTTTGCCCTGGATCTCACGTATTCCTCTAGACATTTTTGGTGAAAAACCCACGATTTTGCAGATCAGGTTGTAACCCGCGATTATTTTGCAGGTTTGTGATTCTACCTTCGACCACGATTTGCCCTTTGCTGCTGTTTTCGACCACGATATTGTGCCTTCTGCCCTTCCACGTGCCCACGTTTTGCTCTCGAGTTGCTTCAGTGACTTCCTCCAGCAATGCCAACTCCTCTCTTCTGCCCTGCGTCGACCATACCTTTCGTCGACCTCTCCTCTCACCAATGCCCTAGCTCTGATACCAATGTTAGAACAAGCAAAGAGAAGAAAGAATACAGATGGAGACAAGAGAGCAAACTGCACTGTCCAAATGATACAGGCAGAGGTTTATTTATTGAGAGAGAGGTGGTTGAACAGTTACCAACCGAACAACTACATAACTGTTTTACATTCTATATAATGTGTTATATTTTAACAACTAATTATTTTGATTTTCAACTCTATAAAGTCTAATTTTGAAGACATGCGCTTTGTGAGCGGTAACTTAATCAAACAACTACTATTCACGACATACAAAACTCATTTATTGATGCTTTGACATCGAGTAATAGTTACATAGAATAACATTGTGATATAGATCAAATCTTTAAACCATAACCTAATCACTAGATAAATTGTAAACCCTTGGCAAAATAATAAAATGAGACTTTATAACACTTGACAACAAATATGATTTTTGACTGGAAAATAAGCATATGCTACAAAAATTCCACACATAAACATTATTACTTTCCATAAGACATTATACTAGACCATTTACTTATACATTGGATCACATAACTTAGACAATACTAATTCTCAAGTACATAATCCAATTTATGACCAATAATAATAAATAAAATCTAAACTATATTGAAATGCATGCCTTTTCCATGTATAATTGTTCTTTATGCTCCATGATTTGACCAGTAGGTGGCAATTGACATATATGGTGTAAACATATGGAAGACCAAACACGTTGAAGTCAAATCAGAATGACGGCAAAGAACTCGATGTCGAGTCTGCCGATTGCAAAGTCCCAAGTCCCACACAAACTGTGACATTCCTTCTCCGGTAAAAGTGTTGACAAACAATTTGCAAAAACCAAACTTACAGAGTTGATCTACCCATATTAATCAATAATCTATCAGCTCGAAAAGGAACGCATTCCTATCCAAGAAAACATGTCCCTTATTCAAGCTCACACTTTTTGTAGAAACTTCCTCCACAATTTCTAATGCAGGTGTACACAGAGTTTGTATGCAAAATGTTTAGCTTCCAATATATATCACAACCTAATAAGAAACTCTTGAGCCTACAAGTGGACGGCACACAAGGTGAGGTGATCTCATACAAGAGTTGAGTTCTTTGCAAAATTGCAAACACAAATAATGTTTGAGGGGGTCAAGTTACTTCACATGCAACATGGAAATCACAACATGGATGGTTTTGGTTCTCTAACTCCACAGAACAATTTGTGTAGTCTTTGGCACAATTAGGAGATATCATAGCATGAAATACAAAAACTTATGACAAAATCAGACTTGCAGCGATAGGTCAGCTTTGATTTGAAATCACACATGGATGGAGAAAAATTGGATTGCCATAACTCGGAGCATTAATTCACAAAATATGCCCCTTCACGACTTTGTTGTGCAACACACCATTTTGATAATCACAACAATTGTTTGCTCTAATAACAAATGAAACGCTTGGTTCAGTATAAACACAAGAATACTCAAATGATAACACACAATAATAATATTTGAAATATCATTCACAAGGAGGAGATTACATATATAGTGAGTTGATCTCCTATAAGTTAAAAGTCACACTTATCTCCTTCAAGCACTCATATCTAATAATATTGTGAGTTACAACTCACTCATAATCAAATTCTAACTATAGAATGGAATGTATCCTAGAATCTCTCTCATGCCTCATTATTTTCACAATAACTATTACAGCAAATAATATCTATGAGTTGCTATCACAACTCATCACAAGACACATTAATACGCTAATACGCTAATATGTGACACTAACAAAGGCAAGCATGTGAAACTACCTAGGCTTGCAAGACTGGGAAGGATGAAGAAAACTAGCAAGGTTAAAAAAGATACAAGAGGAGTTAACACATATTTGCAATGGGGGAAGATTAAACTTTGATAGTTGATACAGCCAAATGGCAAGGTTATGAGCAAAGGAAAAATAAAGAGCTGATATTGAAGTTCTGCACAAAGGCAAAAAGCTGACTTTACGACAGGGGAAATAAAAGAGGAATGCACAAGTAAAACCATGAAGGTAAAACTATGGATAGGGACAAAGTGAAACAGACTTATGAAAAATTATGAAAGCAACAAATGCTTGCATAAGGAAAGTGTGCTAAAAGATGAAGCGTTTCAAGAATATTGACATATCTGAATACATAAGCCAGAGGCTGCACAAACTTTGTGGTGCGCGTTAATTATGAAACGTGCCCATTATTGTGAAGTCATGCAGGGCATATGTTGGTCGAGTGATGCACATGGCCCAGACATGCAGAGGAAAAGAAATGGTCTAGGTTGCGCCGAGGTAGAAGGATGCACAAAAAGAGCAGTCATGTTACCAATGGAGAACATCATGTTACTATTGCGGAACATAGTGCTAACATTGGGTGACACACACCATAAAGGGGAATGAGTGCACACAAAAAGGTCGGTTTCGCAAACTTGTGAACTTGAAAATTGAAAACCGAATGTAAACAAAAGCAAAGAGCCGAATATGAAAATAATGGATTTATGCAACGGTCAATGCCGGTAAAAGGTTTCGGAAGATGGAGAAAAGAAAACACATTAAGGAATCCCTACTTGCATCGTATAAGAGGACGGCCCAAAACAATAGCAAATGTTGAAGAGGAGTTAGAACAATCAAAAACCCAAGTGAAACCCCTTGAAAGTGTTAGTATATGCAAAGAGAAGAAAGAATACAGAAGGCAAAACGGCACTGTTCAAATGACACACACAGGTCCAATTTATTATAGTACGTGGTTACACTTCGGTTGAACAGTTACCAACCGTATCACAACTTTATAACAGTTTTACAGTTTACATGCTATATAAAGTGCTATATTTTAACACCCCCTCTTAATGACTAAACCGGAAACAAGACAAAGTTTGTCCCGAAATTTTACAAATTTCCTAAAGCCCATATGTTTAGTCATTACATCTACATATTGTGCCATAAGTTGTACTTTAAAATCAGCAGTCCATGACTGTGTTGCGGTTGTCGAATGAAGAAGAACCGCAAAACAAAAATCTGGTCCCATGAACAAAGGATATGGCAAGTGGTCCACTAGTTCTCTGTTACGTGATTCATTGACCAGTGATGAATCACCAATGGCTGAGAGTGTCCGCCCCATCTCCAGAGTGCTGAAATCAGAACCTCGGAGAAGTGGATTGAAAACTCTATTCCACGCTTGTGTAGCCTGCTGGAGTTTCTACAAAGACTCAATTATCCTGCAATCGAAGTCACCTCGATCACGTCCTTGCAACACCATGTAGTGCTCATCCAACTTTCTCAATAAGAGAAATGTGACCATCTGTGCAGTAGGAGTTAGAACCATCTCCGCCTCTCCAATAGTGGCCTCGAGAAAAATAACCATCTCTCGTCTCAAAGCGGTGGTCTCCGTCTCAACAGAAGAAATAACCATCTCCATCACACCAGTGGTAGGAGTGAGAACCAGCTCCTTCGTCTTATCTATTTGCTTATCTATCCCCCCTCTGTTGGGAAAGATCGTTCACAACACAATGAGCAAACAAGTCATGCTCTACTATCCTTCGAGCAAGGACCTCTAAGTGAGTGGCTGGGCATGCCATCTCACCATGCACCGTCACCGCATTTGGAATAGTGGAGTCTCCGTCCACAACAAATTGTTCTTCAGAATGAGGAAATCCATCCTCCCAAGGCATGTACGCATAGTGGACACTCCCTCCACAATAGGTGCATGTAGCTTAACTGTATCCAAGTCAACAGATTTGTGAGGAATGGCTTCCTCCCAAGGCATTGCAGCCTCTTGCACATCCTAAATGGTGGAGTTGTCCTCCACACGTGCATTCATGTTGATCGCAGCCGATCAACAAGCCGATACTGACCACCTTCCCCAATACCAAGGGCAATTATCCGTCTCTGTTTCACATCAGAGACAACACACTTCTTTCCACAAAAATCCACATAAATATTGGGATTTTTAATCAATTGACAAATAGATAGAAGATTCTTTTGTAAAGAAGGTACATATCTAACATTCCGTACCAACAATTTATGAGCATTATTCAATACAATGCATATATCTCCTATCCCTTCTACTGCAAGTGATTCTCCATCAGCTAGTACTACTGATTCAAAACAAATATTTGCAATGAAATGAAACATACCAGTCCTACGACATGAAAAGTGTGCAGACGCACTTTGCACCAGTCAATGATCCAAAGAATCGGTACCATCATATCATTCGAGCATGATGTCGTAAGACAATAAAGAGCATGCCCGTCATCCGAATCCCGTTCTTCTGCAATTGCTGCCACATGTTCCTCATTACATGGCTTTTTGTTCTGTTGTGAAAGATCATACTTCCGCTTCCGGCAATCCTTCTTGAGGTGCCCAACCTTGTGACAATAATAACATGTGACCTGATACCGAGTGGAAGACTCACCAAATTGACGTTTCCACTTTCCCTTTGACTGAGTGACAAGAGCACTCTTTGAATGGTCACAATTAGATTTTGCCTGAAGTTGTCTCCGCTCCTTTTGCAACAGGTAGGAACTCACCTTGTCAAACGTGAGTGTTTGACTTTCAGCCATTAAATGGAGTGCCTCCACAAATGACTCATACGAAGAAGGTAAGTTGTTCAAAACCAGAGCCACCATATCATCGTCGTCCACCTTTTTGTTGATGGAAGATAATTGGTCTCGGAGGTCTTTCATCCGAAGTAGGTGCTCAGACAACGATCCACCTTCTTGTAACTTTACGGAAAAGAGCATATTTTTCAAGTATAAAACCCGACTCTTTTCTGACGTCTGATATTTATCCCTCGACTGGTCCACAACGTGCTTGCTACAATAGCATTCCGCACTTCTGATATCATATCATCCAACACCGACAACTTGACTTGAGAAGCAATAACGCTTCCTTATGACGTTTGTCATAATCCTCGAAGTTCGTCGTTGGTCGACTTTCATCACCCTTGATTATTTTATCACAATCACGAAACTCCAAACCGTTAAAATCTTATGACTCCAAACATTGAAATTAGTGCCCGTTAATTTTTGTGTCTCCGACAAAGTCAAGTGTGAAATATTTGCCATTTTATTATTCCAAAATAACGAAATAATAAAATAATATTTTTGGCCCCTCACCAATAAAACAATATAACTTTATTCCTACAAATATTATTAAATTAATTGCTCACATGTAAAGCCCCTTCGAATTGCCCTCGAACTATATTTGCATTTAATAAATATTATTAAGCATGGAGAATACCTTTGTTGATGAAGTAAAACAAATATGCCCTCGAACCCTTCGAGAATATTAACTCCTTTCTTCACACAATTTCTACTCCAACAACCGAGAATTTAAATGCCCTCCGCTTCCAAGATTATTTGTTAATGTCACCACCACGAACAGATGCCACCAACAGAATTCCTTTAAGAAAACCGGGTTTATGCGACTTTTGCTACCACACTTTTCCTTCGCATGGTTTTCCTTCACACGAGGTTCTAGGAACCCACGATTCTGCCTTTTGCGACTTTGTGCCCTTGTTTACCCACGAATCATGATTTTTGACTTTTCGATGGTATCAAGTACTGACTTTCTGAGAACCCATGTACCATGTTTTCCTCAAACACAACAGGTTCACGCGTCATGTTTCCTTTCTCCTCTTCAAGAACCCACGACTTTGTGCAAAAATGATTGTATTGTCTTCAAACTGAGTCACGTTTTCCTTTGCACTACTACGAACAAGGATTTTCTTCTTTCTGTGAATCTTCTACAATAAGCGGTGAACTAGCATCTTCAGTTTGTGCCCTACTAGGGCTTCCCCAAACTTTCGCTTGTGCATGTTGACAAAGCTTCCTCGAACTACGAACCGATTGCTCGATGCTCGATGCAATACCAATGTTAGCATATGCAAAGAGAAGAAAGAATTAGAGAAGGCAAAACTGCACTGCTCAAATGACACAGGCAGGTCCAATTTATTATAGGAGGTGGTTACACTTCGGTTGAACAGTTACCAACCGTATCACAACTACATAACAGTTTTACATGCTATATAAAGCGCTATATTTTAACACAAAGAATCTACTCAAGAAACTAAAAGCATAGAGGAATAAAGTGTCTTTGGATGTGAATCTAATGAGATACCTAGAAATGGTGAAGAATTGAGAACGCCTCAGTGACTAATTGGAGAACACCTTGCGACCTTCTCGAGACCATCAATCACAAAAAAATCAAATTGAAGCCAAACAACACCACGTGAAAATGGGATTGTTGCAGCTCAACAAGTTGCCCTATTTTCGTAAGCCAAATGAGTTGGTAAAGTGGGTACATGTTCTCGCACGCACATGAGGGAAGACTTCATTTCACGGGCAAAAGGATAAACATAGGTCTCGTGCGCATAAGTGAGGTAATAGGGCTCATGAATGAAGAGGAGAACATGCACGTACCTATGAGGAACATAACGAGGATTGTTGAGGTGACTAAAAAGTTAAATTTGACTAATGGGGTACACAATGGTTTTGGGCGAAATCTACAGCTCCATGAAATAGTGTATGTGGCTTACCATGCAAGTAGAATTATGCTTACTATATTGCAAAGGAAGAAACACATTTAGATGGGGAATGATCCTCATACTAATAGTCATTGCGGAAGCAGAGATGTGTCAAACCAATGGTCATTTTCTATGGTCCTCAATTTTGAGTGTCAATATGAGAAGTATAGAGGATACCAATGCAAGAGTCGATGATACCCATGTATAAAGAGAAGATGTGAGTTTGGTATTGGAATATGGTAGTTGTGTTCTGCACAGATTAGAGATTACCAAAGGATGTCAAAGGCGTAAAATAGGCACGCAAAGTTTTGCATGATAACACACTACACATTGGCAAGCAGCAATGTGGATGCATATGTCAATGGACCAATCGGATAAAGTTATCATATGTAGTAGAACACAATGCATGAAGAATGTGTTGAAATAATTAATGACATACCATTTGCAATGGTGGATGTCCATTTAGTAGACACGGATATACTTGCATAACACAAGAAATACAATCGGTCGGGTAGGAAGACCTTGTCCAAGGATGATGAGTCAAAGGGTAATGTTTGTTCTTGTATCGAGGAAGAATTGAGAGATCGACCAAAAGTTTAAACCGCTAAGTCAAGAAACCTAAGAAGAGAAAGAAGAGAAGCGCAAAAAGTTAGGAGAAAAGAAGGCTAATAAAGAGAAATAGAACAAAAGGACACGACGCCCAAGGACTCGAGAGTCATCCTCTTCAACTAGACCAAAGAAGATTCACACATCCCAAGGGAGGGTTGCGCAAAAGGAGAAAAATATAGTAAAACAAGCCGATGGGCAAGGCAAATGAAACACTCGCACCAAAAGATAAACCGACACGGTAAAAGTCGAGCAACATGGGAAAATATAGACATGGAAACATGTCATGAGGATCCAATTGCAAAAAAACCCGCTCCAAAACAAGTATGCAAAGATTCGAAAGGACCAAGGGTGGACCAAGGAAAGGAGAGACCAAAGAGATTGGAACAAAAAAGAGTATGAGAGGATCCTAACGTTACTTAGGAAGTCCCAATGGAGAAGGCGATCGACACGCAAGATTGGGGCCAACAAGAAGAGAAACATAGGGAGTGGATCCATATGGTCAAGGGGACTCCGAAAATATCCAACCTAGAAGACCGAACACAAGCCATATTATTGAAATTTCATCATCAACTAAACCTCTCCACAAAAAGGTTAGACACATCGACTACCTATCACTAGTCCAATACAAACAATTGAAGAACATTTTTGATGATCGCTACAAGAGTACTTGATTTGAGGTGGATATAAGTATAGAATCGACTACGCATGGAGTGGACACAAGCATAGAATAGAGGGTAATCGAGGTAGGGACCCATTGTGATATGCATTCGTGTGCCACTAAAAAGGAGGCGCTTGCACTAGTGTGGGTGGCAACGACGATATTCAATCGCACAATTTGATGAGAGAATGAGGCTATGGAGCAAGATATGAGGTTGCATATTAATGAGTAGCTAGCAAGAAAGGATATGACCTAGATATTGGTTACGAGATCTGACCCAAAGTTGTGTACAACTCTTTGAGAAGGAATACCCAAACATCTTGGGAAGCACAAATGTAGATGGAAAGGAGCTTGTGTATAAATTCATGAACAATAATAAGGAAATTATTACACAAGCTAGCCACTACAAAACAATCAAGTGAAGAACACTTCACAAAGAATGTGAAAGAGACAAAAGCAGCATGGGAAGATCATGCTAAGGAATTAATAAAGCTTGTTATCTCACTCCGAAAGAAGGTCAAATTAGAACACCAATTTTGGAAAAGTTTTGTCACAATAAACTTTTTGTTGATGCACAAATGAAGAAGGATGAGGCCTTCCGATGAAATGTTTGCACGTATATTCTTGAGAGAAAAGAACAAGGTTAAATGCCATAAGAGGATGGGCGACGCAAATATGTTCAAAAAAGGGGTAACACACAAGTGTATATGAATAGAGATGAACTTCAACCAATTTTAAGTGAGAACAAAGGAAGGAATACAAAGTCATTTCCTAAGGTATGAAGATGATTCTCGTCCACTAAGCAAACATGGGGAGAATTAATAGTTCAAAACTCCTACTCAACTATAACTAGGCATCCCAACATTTTGACTCGAACTCGTGACTCCATGATTAATCGACAAATTTTCCACCAGCTTTGAAAAATGTATAAAGTCTTAAAATAAACTTAAGTATGTAAAACATTGTTAAAAAGCATGAGAAATAAATTTAGAGAATGCGTAGATATATTTTCTATTAGTTTTAACCAAATAGGAGTAGAATGCTCAATTTTAGACCAAATAAGAGTACAATGCTCATCAATGCACCATAGTATCATCTCCAGCTCCTTGTACTCATTTGTTGCGCTTTCTCCTTAGAAGTGGAAAGTAACGAGTCCTCTACAAAAACTCATCTACAAACATATCATCCTCACCAAACACTTCCAATGTTTTCATTTCCTCCTCTATTATCATTGCCCATTATGTTGCTTTTCTCTCAAAATTTGTGATCTCCTCCACAATAAACATGGGCTCCAAATCCTCAATTATTCAGTCAAGTGCATCATGAATCTTTCGCCCTCCACCTATTTCATAAAAAGATGAAGTTTGTATCACACATAAACAAGGTGATTGAAACGTTATGTTGTCAACTTGTTGCAATTTTTGTGTGAATGGCCTCAAACACGCTCCAATTATGTTCACACCCAAAAACATGGTTGGCACAAAATATGATGGCTAGCCTCTAAAGATAGGTGTTTTTCAACCATTATCTTCCCACCACAGATCTACAAAATACCAGATTTAGAATTTTGTAAGTAAGCATGAGAAATTATTTTTGTTCCACGGGGACGCGTCCTCCCTCAAAAGTAATATCTCCTAAAGGAGGACGTCTTCGAGACTTGGGGATGGCTAGGAAATGTCTCATCGTTGAACCCCCGCCATCACCAACAAGAGGGGCATGTCCCCAAAACATCTCCTCAATGAGAGGATGTTTTGGAACGTCTCCCCCTGTTGGGATTGTTGTGGGGACTTTGGCAACGTCCTAGAGATTTCTAAAAGCCTCTTGATCTATCTCGAGACTCTTGGCCGCCCCCACATCATAGTTGTAATGTCCCCAATGGACAAATTAACACTACCAAAGCATTTACCACAAATCTGATCTTAAGATGAACAATATAAAAAATATAAAGATGCAGATCTGAATTAATACCAGAAAATACAACTTGCCAAGAGGATGAAATTTATCCAAAACTGAAGCAAAAATAAAAAAATTTATCATCAAAAACAGATCAGCTGATTTTATTATTGAAAAGACACTTGAAAAGTACCAGATTGGATCCAAATAGAAGGCTAAAATATTTATTATAAATCTACAGTTGCACCCTTCAGAGACAGCTGAAAATAAAAATTCTTTGGCCCAAAAATTACACAAAGTGGTTGATCTAGTATCCAAAAATCTGATTTATGAACAGCAACTCAGATCTGATCATAAACAGCTCTATATCACTCCAAACAGCTCTCTATATGGGTCGCTCCACCATGAACAAGCTGGAAAATAAAGGGGGATCACAGCAACAATTATCCTCCTTCAAACCCTAGCCCAAATTTGCAAATATAGCCTTCATACACTGCTGGAAAACACAATAGAAGAAGAGTTTTCGTTCTTCTTTCAATTTTCAAGAGGGTTTTCGTCCTCTAGAGCTAACTACAAAGGGTTTTCGTCCTTTGGAGTTGTTATGCAAGGCTTACAAGTTCGCACTGAAATTCAGAATTTTTCATAAAATAAAAGAAATGCCTTTCAAAGCATGTCAACTTGTTTTTAATAACAAATCTCGGCTTTCTAAGTACACACAAACACCAATCATCTTTCTTTTCCCTCATTTAATTATTTTTTGGTTTTTAATTTTTATTCCTCTCCTACATGGGTCGCATTTTCCTCTAGGGGGAATTAAAAACATAAAGTAACTTTCCTTTTATTTTTATTTAGTCATTAATAAATTAATATAAGTGCTTATAATAAAATTTCTTTTAATGCACTTTATAATTAATTCATTAAGACTAAGTTTCCCTTTTATTCGCCCTTACCTATCGGGTAACAAAATCGGACTAAGGGTCTTCAACTTGTTATTTTAGAGAAAGGGACATTTCATAGTTATGTCAAAAAGTGTTTGTTTTTTTATAATCAATTTTCTCCTAGAATTTTTGGCTCCCAACCCTAACCCCTTAATGGGCGCCACCCATGCTCTAAGCACTCCAAAATAACTATAAATAAGCCTCGCACTATCACGCCAAATCACTCTCAAAAAATCAAAGCAAGAGTGAAAGCATTAACAAGCAAGAGAGAGAATTAACACGCAAGAGGAGAGCATTAGCAACAACAAGAGTTAGAGCAAGTGCGTCTTCATTGATCAACCGTTCAAGTTTTACGAATTGGTTTGGAGGAGCTTGACCTTGAGGAGTCTAGCAATTTGAGTGATGAGGAGTTTGGTGCACACTTTGGGGATGATTAGAGGCATTGAGCCACTAGCCAATTTTATTTGAATTTTGAATGTAATCATCATTTTAAATATAAATATTAAAATATTGATATTTGGCATTTTCATTGTTCAATGCAATGTGTTTAGTATTTCAAAGTTTTGTTTGTTATTCCGTATATATTTTTTTATAACTAATTTTGTAAGTACTATGTATATTTGCACAATTGTCCCCCTACCATCCTCAAACCTAGGCCCTTGGTCCTCCCATTCTAAGACTCCATGAAACATTGGAGTTTATTAAAGAAGTATGGTATCGACGTGTAGCGAGACTACAATTACATGGCTCGATTTTTTTACCCTATTGTTGGGCCATTCTCCTAAGACTTTAGGATGGTGGAATGGTGGGACAGGTCTTCCGGGATGGCAAAAAAAATCCAAACTTCGGGAATGACGAGGGGACGAATGATAAAATAATATGTAAAATTGTAAATAATACAAATATAACATGAATAAACTAAGACTTAAAGCTGAGAACCTGGAGGTTGAAAACATTAATCCAATTATTCATCACACAAGCCAAAACGCTATATTTAATATTTGTATTGAGTCATTGACATTTACTCATTGTTCTCAAGTACTTTGCATTAAGATGCATATGCAATGGAGATATATTGCGATAAATATTCATGATTAATTTTCTAGATCTAACTTTTGACTATCTGCAGAATTTCATCCAGGTATAATTATATTTATCTTCCATTAGTAGTCTAGCCAAACGCTTGTGTTATCATCTTTGTACAAGAGAATAGCTCTTAATATACTTAGCAGTAGCTTACGGATTGAAGACAATGGATTCTGAATAATGTAAGACAACACAAGACTTTTGATGTCACGAATCTTGGATGTAAGATTTACCCATTGTAACTGCTGTGTGGTTGGAAAGGAATAGTTCAGCAAGATGGCAAAATAAAATATTGTGCAATTTGAGGAAGTAGAATATACATGATAAGTGTGGGAATAAAACCCTCTTGCAATGTGTGATGCAGCCATGACTTGAAGACAGGTCCAAATGCAGCTGATAACAAGTCTTTGACATGCTTATCAAAAAAATGTATTTGACGTGGAATTGGAACCTGGAATTTACTTGAAAATTGGTTGAATTTTTATGTTTTAAAATGAGTAATTTTTTAAATGGAAATGTGTTGGGCCATAGGGGATGCCAAGACGTCCCTCGACCGTCCCGGGGACGTCACAATGTCCCCTATGTCGTCCCCATCTTAATGAAGCACTTAGTACATCCTGGGTGTGTTCCCTAAACTCAAGGAGCGTCCCCAAGTCGTTCCCCTATATTTTCAATTCAAGCAAGACTTGGAGACATTTCGTCCCCGTCCCCAAGCACCTGAAACATTCCAAACATTTGGGAACACTTGGGGATGGCGGGTGTGTCCTTCATAACAATGTCAAGAATCGCATCTCTAGTGGTATCGTTAGGGATCATCCTCTCCATGCATGTGTTGAAGCCATCCATAACCTCCTCATCAGATTTAAATGTATTGGATAAGAATATGTTGGGCTGCAAGTAATAGGCTATTGTGTGTATATGTCAATTGAGTTACTTGTTACATTTCTGACCAATTATGGGCCCAATAGGTTCATTTTTTATTTTTTTCTAGTAAAAGTTTGCTATGGCCTTTTTGGGCTTATCATGGCCTCATACAAATAATCCAATAGATTTTGCCCCCATCCATCAATTGTAGAACTCTGACCAAAGGCTATGAAACTTCAAAAACTAGCATACAATTTCAAAATTAAAATTAAGAAAAATTTGAAACTAAAGAATAATCAAAAATGAATGATAGATAAAATAGAATAAAGTTTAAAGTTACCTTTAGGATCTCTCCTTTATGCTATTTACAAACACATCATACGAAGTCTTCATGGACCTTTCTTTTTCAGCCTTCCCGCACTAGGGAGCCTCTAACCATTGTGTGCTTATCAACATTTGTTGATAAAAATAGTCAAGCTTAATGTTTACTTTAAGGATCTCCTTTGTGGTCTTTGCAAACACATCATAAAAAAGGGTCTTCATGACCCTTTCTTTTCAGCCTTCCCGCACTACGGAGCCTCCAACCATTGTGTGCTTATCAACATTTGTTGATAAAAAATAATCAAGCTTAATGTTACTTTAAGGATCTCCTTTGTGCTCTTTGCAAACACATCATAAAAAAGAGTCTTCGCGACCCTTTCTCCTTCAGCCTTCCTATAATAGGGAGACTCCAACCACAATGTGCTCGCCAACATATGCTTAAGAGATAGTAATTAAGATAGGATGCTCTTCAATGTGACAAAGTTCGTGGAAAACCATGTGACTCCTAACCACACAAGCTCATTTACATTAGTGTGCCCTCTCATCAAGTTTAGCATCCACAGGTGATTGTAGATGTATTTTGTGATCTTTCTTGTTTCGGCCAACCTACTAGACCATTGACCACATCCTCACTCTTCGGGCCATCATTGAGGAGGCACGCCATCGCTCTTCCAAGGTCTTTTGTTGCTTTGTCGACCTTTGGAAAGCCTTTGACTCTGTTCCGCGGGAAGCTCTCTTCCAGAGGCTCAGAGAGATTGGCATTTCCGAGACTCTTTTAGCTGCCATCATGCACCTTTATGAGGAGGTTCTAGGTCGTCTCCGCACTGTTTCTGGGCTCTCGGACTTCATCAAGAGCACCATTGGAGTCAAGCAGGGTTGCCCTTTGTCTCCTACCTTGTTCAGTATCTACATGGATGAGTTAGAGGATTTCCTTAGGGATCACATCCAGGAGGGGGATGGTTGTCTTCTCCACCAGGTTCTGATCTATATTCTCCTCTTTGTGGACGATGTAGTCCTTGCCTCCTCAGCAAAAGGTCTATAGAGACAGTTGGATGTTTTAGTCCTCTTTTGCGAGTGCAAACAGTTGACAGCCAACCTAGGTAAGACAAAAATTATGATATTCAATACTCTGAAGACATCTGATTTTCATTTCTTCTACAAGGGAGAGGAGCTTGAGATCACCAACTCTTACACTTACTTGGGAGTGCTCTTCTCTAGACCTCGCTTCAGTTTACGACCAGCACTCCAACCTCGAGTTAACAAGGGCTATGGCTCATTGGCAATCTTGGAGAGACAATGCTTCCGTCATCACTTCCAGGACATTCCATCCAAGCTTTCCCTCTCGGACTCCCTTTTTAGGCCCACGGTTCTTTATGGCTCAGAGGTTTGGGGGCCATCCCTTCTAGAGTCTGATTGGGCTGCAGTGGAGAGAGTTCAGATCCTCCTCCTCAGGCGTATCATCAGATGCAAGGAGACAGTTCCCACAATATCATCCTAGCAGAGTTGGTGCTCGTCCCTATAGGTTGGAAGCAATTTTCAGCATCGTTTCCTTCATACATCGCATTCGGAGGCTAGTGGATTCCCCTGTCGAAGGGACGATTACCCCTACCTTGTTTCTGCTCATTGAAAGTCGTTGCCTCAACTGATCACTCAGGTCGATCCTGTTGTTGGTATGTTAGAGTTTCACGACTACTTGGGTCTATTGGTATGCAGATAGGCCACCTCCCACCTTACAGTTACTCCTTGGACGCCCCCGCCCACCTCCTTTCGGGCAAGCAAGACCTGAACAAAATCATCAGAGATGATATTTATAGACAGTTCATTCAGTACACCTGGACCAACCCCGGGGGTGGGTTACGGCCGAAGATGGCCTTCTATGTTGAGCATTTTCTTGTGGTCAATAATGGGCTTATTTCTCGACCCCAATATATCTCTCTCATTGTATGCACCCCCTTCGCATCTCCCTAAGTTAGTTCAGAGTCGGCTCTCACAGGCTTCATGTTGAGTATCATCAAATTAACCGTTGCGAGCAGATTTCCCAAATTTGTTCCCTCCAGGAGGTTGAGACGGAGGAGCACTTCATCTTTTGGTGCCCCGTCTACTACGAGATTAGAGGGAGATTGATCCATAGGGATCCAAAATGACTCTACTTCATCAAATCAGTCAGCACGAAGAAGGAAAAATAACACACGAAGGTTATGTCTTTTTAGTAACAGGACCGTTGCTCTATGCAGAAGCGGTTAGAGAAACCGCCGCCCAACCAGTGGCGGCGGTCCTGGGATCGATGCCCGTGCATTAGGTGGTGGTCCTAGCTCTTTCGGACAGAAAACAAAAATATGAAACAAACAACCCCAGAATTTGAAAGGTTGTCCGTGTCTCTTCTCCTCGTGACCTTTCCCATTCTCCAGTGCAGGAGGACATGAGAAAGGCTATAAATACATGTTTGTAGAAGAGAATAGGATCATCAAAGCATGAAAGCAAGTGAGAAAGAAGTTCTTAGTGCTTTGGAATTGTGTTTTGTAGAAGAAAGGAGTGTTGAGACAGAGCAAGCAAGTAATTGGGAGGAAGTGTGAGATATTATCTACTCTCTTTCATACTTATTGTAAATTTTGTACTTATTGTTTGGAATTGGCCAATAAAAGTGGGAAGAAAGAGCAATTGCCCTACAGACCGGTTTTTCCTCCCTGGAGGTTTCGAATGAAACTTGTTGGTGTTTATGAGTTCATATTCATTCCTTTCCTGCAATCATTGCGGATTCTAAGCACAAGCAAAATTCATTCACTAGTTATCTCTGTCATTTTCTAATAGAAAGTAGAACAACAATGTTAATTTGTGATTCTATGGATAATTCCAAAGTTGAAGAGTTTGGATCAAAGATTCCATTGCTGTTCGAGAGAATGTCGTACCTTCACTGAATTTTTTAAACTATGACCAGAGGTGCCTTGCTCTTTATCTGCATGAGACCCTTAGGCTTTGGGATGAGTCTCTCCAGTCTCTTCTACCTTCTTCTAGACAGACGGCTACTCCGCAGATTACTTCCTTCTTTACAGTGCTCTCCCCGAGGAGGGGCACTAAGCGGCAGAGTGATACCAATCCTAATGACCAGACAAGATTTGTCTAGACTCGAGGTGCTATTTCACAGACCAGGGACATTCAGTCACCTATAAGGTCGAGGCCACCCTCCCGTCGATGGACTTCGGATCCACCAAACGAACACAAAGAGTTCATCCTTCTTCCGGGCATCGGCATTCCAGATCTTCCACAACTCGGATACTAGACTTCAACGACATTACTAGCTTCTTCCAGTCGAGCTTGGTTGTTAATTAAGGGTGCCTCTTGCTTCCTCTTCCTTCCTTTCCCTCCCCGTATGATCGGATTCGGCCGGTTTCTGCAAGCTTCCTCCGGGCTTCTCCCCCCCACTTGTTCTTTTCTTTCTTCCTCTCTTTCTGGTTATTTTCGAGGACCGTTTGGTCCTCTGGCTGGATTCTTTTCCGCCTTCCATGTATGTTTGCAGTCCCATTGACCTACTTTTGTGGTCACTTGTTGGACATTTAATATAATTATCTTATCTTATCTTATGTCGTCAAGTAAGAGATCAATGCAATTGGTTGCGTAATGGCTCAAGAAGTCTCCTTGCTGCTACATATGTTGTTGCATTGTCAATCGCAATTTGGATAACATTCTCCACACCCGGTTCCATGACCACCGTATCCGACATACCACACAAAATCTGCAGTTTTCATTGGGTCGGAGGCATAGATTGACTTCAACACCAACTACCCACTTGAAGCCACCAGCCAAAATAATGCAGCTCTTTTTGTGCTATACACTTTTGTGCTCATTTATGACCACCTACACATTTTTTGAGTTGTCCTCCAACAATGTACCACTCAAATCGTGAGTGGGTGCCTTGAACCCCTTCCCGGCAATAGTCTATGCAATTACCAAATTCTCTTGTTATTGGCTTCTCACCACATTGAATGGTATGTTGTATAACACCAAACAATTGCAGTTTCTGCCCTCAATTCATTATGCTTTTCCCTGTTCCAAGCAGCAGCTTCAAGCAAAGGTTGTGCACCAAGAGTACTGTGTAGGACAAAGAAACCTTGTGAAACTAAAGGTATTTGACTAGATAAGCCCCATTCCTGAATCCTTGGGCCAATATAAGAGTCTACTAATTAATCAAAATCAGCCACCTATTTATTACAGATGCATCTGCTATATCTGTCCTCTTTTTTAAAAAAATTTCTCCTCAAAGTGATTTGCACCACAAAACCTAGGACCATGTGCCAGGGACAATCTTATGCTAGTTGGAGCAAAAGGATTATAAGAGTGTGAGTGGGTTATTGAATGCAATGAACCAAACACACAACAACGTAGCAACAGACTTATTTGTAGGAAATGCAACTTCTATTCATTAATAGTGATAGGGAATACAGCAATGTACATGCATTTAGCAAGACTAAGAGAGATGGATCATGTATCAAACAGGGAATGCATCCTTACTGAGTGTCTAGAAAAATGTGAAAGTGTTACAAGTAGATGGATGTTGGCATAGGACCAAACAAAGCCATCTGGTGTGTCTCAAGTGAGCGCAATCTCACGACTCAAGAGATTTCTCTAGCTACTTGAGAGTGTATGTTACAATACATATATATAATTGACAAAGGAAGTTACAGCTGATAATGGCTGCTGGAGAGACGGATACAACCATTCCATCTCCTTCGAGACAAGGCACTACCAAACCAACACATGGCATGCTGAGATGATCCTCTAACATTACATGGTGCTAGGTGCCATCTGGCATGCCGCTTGGAAATAAGGTGTCGACGAGCAAATGCTGACATGTAACGGTCTTGTGCGAATTTGCCACGAAAAATGGCATGCAAGTAGGTAAGGCACAAGTGTGTCGAACGCACAATAGATATGGTGGCTCGCACAACATTGCAAAAGCTGCGAATGAAGCACAAAAGCAATTTTGCAAGATTGTGGAAGCCACAAAGGTTGTAAGGTGCTAGCACAAGACTACAAGAGTTGTGTTGGTTGTGAAGCACAAGCGAGCAACACAACGGATTGCGCAAGTTGCAGGGGTGGTGAAGGATGTGCACGAGAAACAAAGGATTGTGCGCAGGCAAAGCGCCAAAGTACCATGGGACTCGGCAAATAATACTAGAGGTTGGATAGCTACTAAAGAGTACCAAGCTCCACGGGATGGTACAAAGGGTTTTACATAATGTTGCGGCTTTAAAGACTTGTTGTGAGATGCCGCAAAGGTAAGGCAAGCTAAGTGGAGGGGACGCCGCGAGGAATCTTGCGAATAAATAGGTTGAGGAAATGTAACACTATGAGGTTGTATCCTTATCATGAGATGCCATGAGATGAAGCCCAAGTTCCGTAAGAGGAGTGGGGAGGCTTTCATAGTTGTGATCTACTAAAAGGCATGCAAGGCAGGTTACAAGGTTGCACATGGATCATTTGCCCTTTCGAGAAGCCATGGTCTCCATCACGGTGGAGGTTAGTTGTGGAAATTAAACTTGAAGTCATTGAAAGTTGCACCGCTTGGCTTGATCAACATACTTCTCAAATTTGAGAAATCGAAGCAATTGATGAGTGTCATGGCGGGTGCAGTGTCCATCACTTCGATAATCCAGCCCTTATCTCAAGCCATAAATGTTCAAGGTCCAAATCACAAGGATGGTGTGTTACTACTTTGGTTCAAGAAGTGGTGATAAGTAAGGCTTTAGATATTCTCCATCAAAGAGCGGGTGCATGCCCAATATATAGGCATATCAAGAACAAAGATGTTCTCGCCAACTCCATAGAGAATGGTGAAAGGGCCATAACGTAGAGGCTTCATCTTTCCATGTGGACCTATGAAGCATACCTTCTAAAGATGCAACCAAACTATATGACCAACTCGGAATGGATGAGTACGATGGGCATCATGGTTCTCTTTGTATTGATATTATGAGCGCGAGAGAATTTGTTGAACCTCTTGATGAAAAGATTTAATGTGGCACAAGAACTTCTCTTCGTTGTCGCCTTCCCTTTCCTTTGTGCACGACTAAGATGTTCTCCCAACTCCATAGAGAATGGTGAAAGGGCCATAACGTAGAGGCTTCATCTTTCCATGTGGACCTATGAAGCATACCTTCTAAAGATGCAACCAAACTATATGTCTAGACGAGCCATCGATGTACGAACTTTTGCATCTGCGAGATGAGCTTACAACATTGTTTGGCAAACATCAAGGTGACTTTGGTCATTGTTGAAGTCTCTAAGATTGAAAAGTCAATAGTTGATCCAAGCGGTCCATCTTTGCGCAGCTTCCTAATATGCAACATCGTCATCTTACAAGTAGGGTCTTCCCAACAGTATGTCACAAACCTCAAGAGGCGTGATGTCGCAAGTGACATTGTCCTGCATTCGCCTGATTGTATACTCGAAAGTACATTGCCATCAGACTTGAATATCTTTTTGTAAATGGAGCCATACAAGCAAATTCAAGTGAGGATGTGTGGTTGGGGGAAGTGAAAGGTGTTGAGTTGCATCTTGAGAGATTATGTTCTTTTGACCCTCGTTGTTAATGATGACATGGAGAGGTGGTCCTTTCACCCAAAACTTCGTGTGTAAGAGACACTCTTGTTCCTCGTAAGAATTGCTGACAATGGCATTGGTACTCAGACATAAACTATTTGGATTAGTGTTATCCATTGGCGTGGGACCTGATGCAGATTGCGCAAGTAGGGACTAGTTTGCGTGTCATTATGAATCATCATGGGAGTGCGAGTAGTGTTGATGAGAATATTTGTCACCCGTCTTCTTCTTGTCGTTGTCTAAGTTGGAAGGTGTAGAAGCCTTCTAGTTTTGTTGGGCACCATTCTACTTGTTTTGTGTGAGTGCTTGAGATGGTATGTTGTGTGTGGGCTGGCTCTTGCGGATGAAAATGTGAATCGCTGCTTCATCTTGGCCTTGGCTTCGATCTTTATAAGCTTCGATCTTTATAACATTGATGTATGCTTCACCCAAGAAGTCGGAAAGAAATAACTCCATATTGGCGTGTAGATAAGGTGAAAGGTTGTTGATGTATTTCAACACTCAATATTACTCCAAGAGGTCCTCATGCAACCATGAAATGTAGTCATGGAACTCGTTGGTGTAGTCTTTAATCAACCGCTCCTTACACTACCCCAACTGTTGGAACTTCATGTATTCATTCTCATGGCGTCTAAGAGGCTAACACCCCTTCTACAAAACCCTGAAAAATCATCCCAAGTCTAAATGGATTGAAACTCTTTGTTGCAGTTTGCGTTGATTGTCTCCCACTAGTGAAACACTAAAATGGACATCTTGAACACCATGAAGGTAATCTACTCTTCGTCGCGAGGTTGTTGACTAAGTAGGCCTCAAGTTCGCATAACCACTTATCCAATGCCACGACGTCAATCTTTGCTTTGAGCGATGGGATATCGAGGTCCACTTGGATCTTGAAAGGAGTTTGATGCTAAAACCATATGTGAGTCAAATGGGAGGAGGGCATTCTCATCGCCTTGAATTCAACCATCAACTCACTGAACTGAACGAAGAATTCGTTATACGCTTCCTCCATAGCATCCTGAATAAGCTTTTGAACATTTGGGGCAACCTCGGGTTGTCTTAGGGCGTCAACCATCTTACTCCTACTATGGCATTATTTCGAGTAGCTAGAAACCGAACTGATTTTTAATCCTTTCTCTCATTGCGCTTACATGTTCACAACCATAGAAAAGATTAATAGCAATCGCTTTGATACCAATGATCCGCACTCATGAACCCACAAACATGTGCGGGGTACAAATCATGCGCTGGCTAGAGCAATAGGGATTCTAATGGTGCACTTGGATTATTGAATGCAATGAACTAAACACACAACAATGTAGCACAACACTTATTTGCACAGGAAATGCAACTTTATTTACTAATGGTGAATAGAGAATACAAAGATGTACATGTAGTTAGCAAGAATAAGAGAGCAAGCTCTTGTATCAAAAGGGGAATGTGTCCTTACTAATTGTCTAGACTCTTTGTGAAAGTGCTACAAGTAAATGGATGCTAGAGTAGGACCAAGAAAAGCAATCTCGTGTCTTAAATGACTCGCCTTGAGAGATTTTTCTGCAACTTGAGAGTCTATGTTACAATACAACTAGCAAAGGCAATTAAAATTGACGACGATTTTTGGAGAGATGGTTACAACGGTCCATTTCCCTACAAACAAGACATTTGGAATCCAACACATGGCATGCCGCGATGATACTCTGACATGGCATGGTGTTAGACGTGTCATCTAGCATGCCACTTGGCAACGAGGTGTTGACGAGCAAACACTTACGTCTAACGGTCCTAAGCAAATTTGTGGCAACAAATGTCATGCAAGGAAACAAGGGGCAAGTGTGATGACATGTGCGATACTTGTGGAGGCTTGTGCAACATTGTGGGAGCTACGAAAAGAAGCACTGATTTAAATTTTGCAAGATTGCAAAAGACGCAAAGCATAGTTCAAAAAATCGTAAATCGGGATTAATCGGCAGCCAAATTTTGAATCGGAAATCGCAAAATCGGCATTAATCGGCAACTTTATCGCTACTTTTAAAAACATTTAAATTCATAAAATGTACTTAAATTAAACGTAAAAACAATGTTAAATGATGCGAGAAGTGACTCTATAGAATGCCATAGGCCCATATGCATATTTTCGATTAAGTTTTGACCAAAAAAGAGAGTACAAAGTTTGCAAACAAAAAAATAAAAAATATTGTTTTATGAAAATAAGAAAAATAAGAAAAATATTGCCATCAATGCATAGAGCTCGAGAAAATATGCACTTTTAGAGAAAACGACACCTGAAACGAGGCCACAGAATGAAAGTTATAGCACATGCAAGTTTTTGCTGCTACATCTTCCCGGACCCTTTCCAAAAATGGCAATTTTTTTCTATCCTTGTGATTTCTTCACCAAAAATCCAAAAAAGGAAAGAAGGAGAAAGGAGGAAACCCGAGCCGCGCAAGTGAAAAAACGAGTCAGATTTGGGGCCGCGATTTTATCCACAATTTACCACGATTTTCGCCGCGCAAGTGAAAAAACGAGTCAGATTTGGGGCCGCGATTTCACCCGCAATTTTCCACAACTTTATCCACGATTTTCGAGTGTATTTTATCGCCAAAATCGCGATTTTTGAAGAAAAGATTTATCGTTTTCATGGTTCAGCGAAACGATTTATCGCGATTTATCGCCGATAAATCGCAATTTTTGAAACAGAGACGCAAAGTTTGCAAGGAGCTAGCAAAAGACTGCAGGAGCTACGTGGATTGTGAAGTGCACATGCGCACCATGAGGGCTTTCTTGGGTTGCATGTGTGGTGAAGGATGCACATGAGACTCAAGGGATTGCATGGAGCAAAGAGCCAAGGTATTGTGGGACTCGGTAAATAATGTGAAGTGTTAGGTAAACAATCTTTGCAAGATGTTGCAAAGGGATTTGCATGCATGAAAACGTGAGGTAAGGCAACTTGCGTGAAGTGAGTAGGCCATGATGAATGTCATGAACAAACAAGTCGAGGCCACGTAACGCTACGGGGTTGTATTCTTGCTATGAGAGGTTGTGATATGAAGTCCAAGTTCCACAAGAGGAGTGAGTGGGCTTGCACAGCTGTGAGCTGCTGTGAAGCAGGCTGCAAAGTTGGGCACAAATCACCATGATAGCAAGGTAAGAAAGCATCTCTCTTGAAACTACAAGCTCCACCTAGTTGCACACTTGCACATCTCAGCCAATGACTCGTAGAAGGTGAAATTTGATGTGATTGATGCCTCATCTCATAGAAAACCAACAATAATTGCTTATCAAAATATTGTACTCCGAACAATCTATGCAGCGCTTCCAAGCAAGGTTATCAGACTTCCCACGACTACCTAAACTGGATGTCATTCTTGTCTATCACAGCCAATTGCCAAATGCAAATTGCAAACCCTATAAAATAAAGAAAAAAATGTTGTAAACACCTTTTTTGTTACTCAGATAATCAATGACCTTGTTTGCTTCCCAATAGCAATCCAATATGGTTAAGTTATCTCGACAGGGCACTAAGGCACTGGCTTCAACAAGGATTTGTTAAATTCGAATTAGGCATGCGTCCTTTCTTGACAGCCCCTATGAAATATAATCCCCTTGTTAGTCACATCATTGCCGTACAAGAATCAATAGTGAAGGATAGAGGTGATCCTGGGGATGCACCTTTGTCCACCTCAATGTAATATTGAGGAAACATACATTATGTCTTGTTTTCTACAAATTACATAAGATTGTTCCTTGCAGTGTCTCCTTTATGATAACCATGGGTTGATTTAAAAGCCCCTCATTGTAATCATTAGCTTGAAAGCGTCACTTCATGACAGCTTTATGATATAACAAGAAACCTCCAAAGATTTTTAAAAGACAAAGGTAGCTGATCAAGGTGAGGCACACATTCAGTGATTTTACGGCCCTCATCTTATTCCTTCTTTGGAATTTTCTTTGTTTTGTATCTTGTAAGTGAACTTGGCGGATTTGGCAAAAGTGAGCAGTGTTAGGATTACCGATCCAAAAGTTTGTTAGTGTTAGAGATGGTAATAAAAGTCAGTATTATATTAGTTATAAGGAGCATGCATCTCATTGATGAGACATCCCCATTAATGTTTGGAGAGTGGATGGAAAAGATAGATACAACCATGGTAGAATGGAAACATAAGGATGATATAACCTAAGGAACTTGATAAATCATTTACAAAACCACGTTGTCCACACGAACAATGGACTCATCTTGTTGACACCATCTTTGGTAGGCCCTCTGGAGACCTAATAGCTAAACCGTATAAAGTCATAAACTACCTAACTAAGGTATGCCCAAAACACTTGAAAGCAGCAACGAAAATAAATGCATATAAAAGTCTAAATGGCTCAAGTTGTAATAATTCCCATCTTACAATACTTGCTGCTTACATAGTATACAACAGACACCTAAAGCTTCTACAGCCCAAAATTCAGCTAGGAAGATGAATCGTAGAGGATGTCTGGTTCAGATAATAATAGACATCTACAACTAGAGGATGGATGTTGTTGAAGTACCATGCAGATGATGAAAAAGACAGGCCTAGTGATACATTTTATAGGAAAACGGAGGTGTAATAGATGTTTGAAGTCAAATTCACCTTACCTCAATTAGGCATAAAAGAGCAGGAGGAAGATGATTCCACGCAAGAGATAACCCTACTTGCAATATCTCAGGGCAAGAATCTCTTGTAGAGTTCAGTAGTACAAGAAGAGCTTACTTGATGATTCGACATTGCAAGAAAGCGTGATGGCCATCATGGGACAAAACCCAATAAGGAGCCTTTACACAGAGTCCAGGAAGGAATGGCAAAGGGACTGCCCATAAATACAGGTTTGATTCAAGCCAACCGCAAAACTTTATCATAAATTCAAGACAAACTCCAACGATATCTAGTGAGGTATAGTAAATGATTTCAACAATTATACATTTGCAAATTGACTGGTAGACATATGTTGAACATAATGCACAAAAGAGAACCATCATTAAGAAAAAAACCAACGAAAAATAGACAATAGCAATGTATACCATTTATAAGAGGAAATTGTTGTCTAACCTGCCCTTCGGAAGCATTTCCTCCAACATCAAGAAAATTGGCAGGAGTTCCTCCATGTAGTTTTATGATATCCATGGTAGCCATCGCCAACCCAGCACCATTAACCATGCAACCTATTTCTCCATCCAATCCAATATAGTTTAAATCAGCTTCAGCAGCTGCAACCTGCAGAAAGTAAACACCGATCAATATTTGAATCACAAAGTAGCAAATCATATTTTTCACTTTATTATCCTACATCTTCAATTACTCTGAGAATACAGAATTAAAATGATGGGAGAGAGACTCCACCCCAAAACACAGATACCAAAATCAGTTATAAAATCAAAGTCAAGGTGTCATCCGTTTCAAGGATTTAAGGAATTAACACACTTCAAGTAAAATCTGGAATAAAATCAAAGCACACTACAATTTCCCAGACCACACCAAAAAAAAATGCTGGGTAGAGAGGCTCCACTCCAAAGCACATATGCTCAATTCAGTTACAAAATCACAGTCAGGGTGTGAGTTATTTGAAACATTTAAAGAGATTGAAAACCTCTTATTAAAATATTAAATAAAATCGAAACAATTTACTTCCAAGCATTTATTGTTTCATTCCTACATAAAAAAGAGAGATTCTGGGGAAAAATCTTTTACTTCTCTTGGATCCTCTTGAGACTTATCACGAAGAGCAAAAATTTCTTTCTGACGATATGCAGCATTATCATCAAAATTCAACTTTGCATCTGCAGCCACTAATTGGCCATCAGTAGTCTCCGCAATAGGATTGATCTGCATCATCACCAGTTACAGAAATTAGAATAATCACATACTGTTCCTGGCGTAGCTATACAGTTGCACTCACCCAGCTGCAAAATGGATGTACTGGTTACATATCCATACCCTTCTAGAATAAAAGTTACATCCATGCTGTTATAGTCACCTCAAGAAGTGTGCAGTCCGTTTCACAGAAAAGCTTGTACAGCTTTTTAACCTGATCTATTGATGTGTTCCTATCGGCAAGACTAGGGCCAAGCCATTTACAACTTTTGCAGCATCTTCATCTGTTATGCCTTTGTAAATGTCAATAGGAACCTGGTATTGCATAGCAAAGGTGAGTTCTTTGTATCTAAAAGTATACTCACTCACAATATATGATTTACGATAGTTTATGTAAATTCATAATAACTTCACTTCATATTTATGGACCGTGCAAATTCAAGAATCGTCAGAACTTCAAAACATATTCTCACATAAGACATACCGAGACCTGTTGACAAAAGTTGTGAAAACAAATTCTGATACATTTAGCACCACAATATAAATATCAGGACTTCTTATAGAATAACATTCCAGATATGGCACCACTACAAGGTTTATTAATCAGTCATTTCCAAGTAACAAGAAAGCAAATAAACTATTATCCTTATCTGACAGCAAAAACAAGCGCAAAGAATCTATTTCTCTAAATACTTCTCGATAAAAAGAACTTCATTTGGCCCAGTTAGCAACCAAATACTAAAAACCATAATTAGAAGATTTATGTGTTCGCAAATAGCAATCATTTCACTTCATCCAGAAAAATTCAAAATCAACAGCAGTTAAATCAAAGGATATAACATTACGATCATTAGCAGCTCTTCAAAAAAGTACCATTTCCATTTAAAAATTTCCACAACTCGAAAAGAACCATACAAAACAGTAGCAGCATACAACACTAATGCACAATATTTTTCAATTTGTTTCCCTTTAAGAATTTATAATCCCTATGCTATGACCTATATGGCAAGTTTTAGTACAAAATGCTTCAATTCCAAAGAAAGCAATACAATAATAACAGAGCTTAAAAAATGGAAATGGTGCTCTTCAAAAGGCACCATTTCCATTTAAAAATTTCTACAACTCAAAAAGAACCATACAAAACAGTAGCAGCATACAACACTAATGCACAATATTTTTCAATTTGTTTCCTTTAGGAATTTATAATCCCTATGCTATGACCTATATGGCAAGTTTTAGAACCAAATGCTTTGAATTCCAAAGAAAGCAATACAATAATAACAGAGCTTCATCTTGCTGTGCAAAACACAATAAATTTCACAGAATAAAAATTTAATTTGAGATTTACAAGAATTAGGAGAAATGACCTTGATAATCATGTCAGGATACTTTTCTGCAAGGTCTTCAATGCTGGTACCACCCTTTTTGCAAGCTATTATGACCTGTGTAGAAAATATATCTTGATCAGTATTCTTCAAAATTGACAAAACAATTGGCATAAATGTACATAACCCATACAGTAATCAAAAGAATCGCCCCTTCAAATCAAAAATTGGAATACTCAAGTACAAACTAATAATCAAAATTCTTAATTAAGAATATACAAAGGCTTAGTAGCACTGTTGCAGAAAAATACACATTCAAGCCACTGCTACAATTGCCGAGTGGTCAAGTACTCGTAAGTTAGATAAGGCTCATTTCAAAAATGCGCCGAGCCAACATGCTTATAGCACAAATGGCCAAACTCAAACAAATTTTAGAAATTCGAGAATTTTCAATTAGTTTCCCTAAACTAATAGAGTTGGACAGGATGACTTACTTATATGAATGTCTGATATAAATCAAAAACCCGAAAAGAAAAAAAAAAAAGATATAGCTGATAAAAGGTGAAAACCACTGGAAAAGGCCTGTTGCACAGTAATACTACCGTTTTTATCAAAAAGTTGAGGAAGATATGAAATATCATTGAATCACAAAATCAAAACCTGCAGTTTCTTCCTGTTTTAAGCATCCAGCTATGAGATTATTTAAATGTATCCAATTGAAGGGAATCCTGGGACAGTGCATCAACAGCCAGGGATCTTCCATACAAATTTAAGCATTCAGCTATGAGCTTATTTGAATGTATCCAATTGAAGGGAATCTTGGGACAGTGCATCAACAGCTGGGGATCTTCCATACAAATTGATGAAAAAGACTGACATTACAGTTTTATTGGCATGTCCTTAGACAACAATTATTAAAACATACATTACATATATAGAAAAAAATACACATGATTATCATTTTTTGTGCAAAACAGATTTTTTAAACCGCTAGAAACTCCTGGTGCGCCATGGAACAGTTGGAAATTACTGGAAACAAGAGGGAGTATCTAGAAATGTATTGGCATTTTTTCAATGATTTCAGGTACTCCTGGCGTTTCTGATCTTTTTCAGATGTGACCGGAGTGTTTCTGTTTTTATTTCAGAAGTGAGAAAAACAACAAAATGGGGACTCCTATGACGTTTCCTGACTCTTATGACATGACCTTTTAGATTAGTTTTCTTAGAGGGGTGGAAATGGAAACGTTATTCAGGTTAAGACTTATAATGCTTCAAATTTGTTGCCACTGGATGGCATGTCGTGTACAAATACCCAACAATTTGATGGACACCTAGTGCAACCCAAAGAATATATCACATTCTAGAGACTACAAAACATAAGTGGATAAAATCAGTGGCGGATCAAAGAAAATTGCATAGGCAAATACATTTACCCTCATGTATAGCATCTCAACTTGATAAAGAAATACATCCCAAGAAGCTCGTCCATCATGTTATCACTTGTTTTGCTACATACTTGATATTCAAAGAAACAACCTAGATAGCAAGAAACTTTTGCATCAGCCAAGTGAAAAAAATAATCGGCTCACAGTTTCAGACATGATGTCTGGGAGATACCTGTCAGAAATTAATTGATGGTGAATGTTCATTGTCTTTGGGTTGTTTAGCAACATGATCATTCGGGCTCGACCATGGGGTCATTATAAATACTAAAAGCTCCAGTTATCATATGATATGTCTGAATGACAAGTAGAATAAAAATGCTAACATATCGGCCTACAAACTTCATAAATGATGAATTTTGAGACAATTTTTGCGAGTTAGGGGCGCAAACAAGGGTGTTAAAATTTTAAAAAGATGGTATTCTTGTCGTGCGCATTTTTTTAATTACCAACATAGTGAGAATCTCAAGTGTTTATCATAAAACTGAAAACTCAGATCCACTAATGAATGCCCTTCAGATGGTGGCTGGAAGAATCCCTCAATGGGCTATATCTATAAAGCTGTAGACAGCCACATAAACAAATTATATTAACATCCGCAAATAATCAAAGTACGTTATATGGCTCAAAATTACATTGAGTTACAGTCTCAAAAGTACTAGTTTTATGGAGGCAATAGAGCTACATTTTGTAGCACAAACGATAAACACATGCCTCCAGTAGATACCAGAGTCCCTTGATGGCGGCATCAATATCACAGACATTTACATAAAATTGCTAATATCTTTACCTAGATTTCTCTTATGATAAGCACCTAATTATTTATTGACCAGACTACGTATGAGTACACAAAAGCCAAAATATCCAATAGATTAGTTGAACAGAATATAAAATATTTCAGTATATGGGCACACTGACCCTGAATTCTGTTGTAGACAATTGTTAGGAATCAAGAGCATCATTGCCATTGAGGTGAAGGTTTTTCCATCATCAAACTAAATTCTGACAGCCAGTAGGCAGAGATTGTGAATTGAGAGGGAAAGACAGACAGAATTGGAGTTGGAAATTGACTCGCAAAAAAATTGATACAAACATGGGGCATTCTCAACTGCAACAACAGAACACATTTTCTCATATTGTTTGACTTATTTCATGCCATGATCCATAATCCATAGAATTTGTACTCGGTACATATAATTGACCATTTAGTATTTAATTTTACATGAAAAGCCTATTTTACCATTGGAGATATAATTGACCATTTAGTGTTTAATTTTACATGAAGCTAAGACTATTTTATTAATTGCCTTGAAGTTGAGTGTTGAGCCATTCTTGAGTACAAATCATATGGCTTTGAATAAGCTGAATAAGTTTCAATGGCAAGCCAACCAAAGACAAGGTAGAGTGTACAACTATTGGCCTCAAATGGAGTCTAACTTGTACAAATTTCCATAAAAATATTTTTTTCATCAATAGAGCAACACGGAAAATATTTTAAAAAAATAATCCACGTGATTATCATTCATTGTGATTTTTCACGAGGTGTCTTAGAATGTTTCTAGATAACTCCCAAAGGGAGTCCCAAAAGATCACCCAAATGGTTTACCTAAAAGTTCGCATGAGTGTGTTATTATAAAATTACATACAAGGACATATTATAACATGTTATTCGGATTAAATGTAAGGAGGCAGCAAATAGTTCCAAAATCAGTGAAACCTCTACATGGACATCACTATTTTGTTTGTATGGGACTCTCACTTTATTCTTCAAGGTCAAAGTGAAATAGAAAGATACATGTAAACGGGCAACAACAAGACATGCCTTGTTTAAGACCACCAATCCCACCTACCAATACCTATACCAAATTATCTTCATTGCCATCCGAAGTTCATGACAGCAGTTTCATTTTTTTGTTTCACAGCAAACATTTTGTTGAATATATCGCTGAGCTCGATTTCAAAATTTTGTTATTTCAATAGATCTTCCAAGGATTTTTCCAACATTCATATTAAATTTTACTTTCTTCAATTGTAGTCTTCTGTTGACTCCATCTTTCCTTTTAAATTCACCATTTTCTTATAGATTTGTACACAATGTTTTAAAAACCGGTCGAGCTGGAACTGGAACCGGCCGGTTCGACCGGTTCAACAATTTTAAGCAAGAGCCGGTTAAAAAACCGGACCATTCGACTAGTTTGGTACCGAACCGGCCAGTTTCGTACCAAACCGGTCTGGTTCCGACCTGAACCAGCCAAGTTGTGTAAAGATGCATGCATATAAAAAATTAAATTTTTAATTAAAATTTCTGCTTTTAACACATTTCTTACTTGGAGTTCGTGCCATTTTGCTATAAACACCTTTCTTACATGTTATATAGTATATACATGAGCAAACTTTGCATATTTTGTGTGTAATTGTTGGAATCATGGTTTCTAATCCTTCAAATATATTGTTTTCATTAAAAATGTAATTTTTATGTTTTTTTAGTAAACTGGTTCATAAAGTTTGAACTGGTCTAGTTCCGGTTCCAGTCCGGTCCAACCCTCGACCGGTTCCGAGTCCGGTTCCGATTTTTATAACACTATTTGTACATTCGTATGTCAATGCCTGAATCCACCTTTAATTGTCCCTTCACTTCCTCCCATGTTTTCTTATTTTTCATTGGTAGTTAGTATATTAATTTGATTATGTATCCTACAATGTTTTTAGAAGTAATTCAATTTTGTTTTTCTATCCATTTCTCTATTCTCTTTCCAATTATGCAGTGTGTGATTGGGTCCTTATTTTCCTAATCCAACTTTTCCAATTATGTCCGCCTAAAACATAATCATTTCTCCATTTCATTGCCAGCATCTTCACTTTTTTCAGACATGTACATCCAACTCCCTTTCTCTCTTCACTGTCTCAGCAGTGGAGTTGTATCCTCTCTCATAGAAACGGTAAGATGACATTCTTCTGTCACATTTCATTATCCCAATTGAGTTGACATTGATTTCACATCAAAATTTAACACACGAAAATAGTTGATATCTACATCATTTGGATACTCCTCTGAATTCTTATACATGTTCTTATGGTTTTTGAACTTTTCTCTAAGTTTTGTTTTCTGTCTAGATGTTATTGGTTGTCGAGCATGGGATGTATACCATCTCTACTTCATCCTTTACAGTCAATTGGCTTCACCAGTGTAAAGCTACACAGGGTCCGAATGTTCATTTCATCATAAGAGAGTCCAAAGTATATCTATTATATCCATACATATCCATTTTCCAAAAGAACAAATGAGACAAATACTGAACATACGAATACCATGATATGTATGAGTTTGATTTCAATATATCAACTATGAAAAGGTACAACAAAGAATTGTGAAGTTGTGGTTGTCTCCAATTCCACCCAGAACTCTCTCCCTCTCTAAGGGTATTTATTTCTATTCACGTTTAGTACTATTTTTCCTATGTTTGTATGGCTTTCTTAATGGAAAAAATTCTTGGTTTTGATTCCCTTCAAGGGTAAAAAGGAAAATAGTGTGATGGGGAAAAGCTTAGGGCTTTGGTGCTAGGGTTTTGACCATCATATTGTAGCATTTCATCTCAACCACAAAGGAGAATTTTTGAAAGGTTGAGTTGTGTGATATTTCTAGTTCATTTCAAGTTTAAACCCCCGGAGGACTTTTCCCTAGCCTCCGGATAATTTCTGAAAGTGTAGATTTAAATTTTGCATTTCTTTCGTGGAATTAAAACTGGAAATTGTGGGTTTTTGGAAAAAGGGTTTGCATCTATAATTTTATTTTTACCATTTCAATTTTTGAAATGTTTTTATGGGTTACCATATTGAGAACAATAGGAAAAATTACAACCCAGAGAAATATCGAACTTTCGTGGGTATTTTGTTCCAAAATTTAGAATTCTGGTTCAATAAAGTTTATTAAAAGATATGGTTCTGCAGAGAATTATTTTAATTTTTATGAGTTCAGATCCATACATTTCAGGACCAAATTAGTTTTCTGGTCTCATAAATTGATTTCTAGACATTCAATTCTATGGTTTTTATGTGTTTTTTTCTTGAAATACAACATGTGTTTTTTCTCAAACCTGTTATAAACTGAAAATAGACAATATGAAGGTATTTTGAAACTGATATACATTTATTTTACTAGATCAATACTACCAAACAATTTGCCTATCCACAAAAAATACATTTATTTAATTTCTGAGTTTGAATTGTGTAAAATCAGACATTTCAAGGTTGTGGTTTTTTGTTGAATTTAAATTCAATGCTAACAAGATTATTTGTGGGATGGTAAAGCCATAGATAAAGCAAATAGTTGTCAAACCTGGAATACATCTATTTTACCAAAAGAAAAAGCAAATAGTTCTCCCTATCTATGGAAATTCGTTTATTTACAATTACATTTGAAAATTGGGAAGAATTGACATTTTCAGGTTGTGGGTTTTTATTTCTGTTGACAAGGTTCTTCATCACTTAGGAATGAATAAGAACATACCTCAGAGGCTCTGGAATGTATCGTGACACATTGACAGGTTCAGCAAGGCAGAACAGAGTCTTTCCTTCCTGGAACTGTGCAGTAACTGATAGCACTTCACCTAAACAGCAGACTTTTTTTGTACAATAGGCATGATCAATAGACATGTCTCTTCACAGAAGTAATGTACGTAATCAGTATTCATACCACAAATTAGGATTAGTGTAGAAGAGTGAGTGTGATATAGAGTGAGCGTCATATACAGTGCCTAAGATTTAGAGTGATATACATAGACAACACAATATAGTGAAACTATCTTTAAGTATAACTATGTATGCGGAATATAACTGTAACTGGTGGTATAAGATAGAATGTAACTGAGACTTCTTATGTATTTGAGAGATTTATATGAATATAGAGAAAATAGTTTTGAGAAATATATGTCTTATTTGTGTATGCTAGAATATAGTACCAGCTTAATTTTGATTTAAGTAAATACAATAAATAATAAGTAATCTGTCTTCCATGTAATAATAGCCCTATTGCATACCCCTTGAACTGCATAAACCAAAAATATTATCTAGTTTACTCCAACATTTGGTGGTCCTGTCGTGGTCTTGCCTAACTGATATCTAGAGGTGAATAGCAAGAAAGAGATAAAAAGAATTAAGGAATAAAAGAACACAATAAGTTTTTAACATGCACATATTATGCAGAAACAAGATTAATGTAAAGACCATACCACCCTCTTCTAAAGGGGGTTAGGAACCTGAGCAACTCCTGCAGGACCCTCCCTCACACACACACAAAAAAAAACTAGGATTTCCCATTGTTCCCTGTTGCCAATGACTAACTAGTTTACCTGAGAGAAAATTCAAAAACTTTCTTGCTTGTGAAAGTCAATAGTCAACACAACGGGGACCATTTACATCTAAGAGAAACTAAATGATTAGGACACTTAAGTCCTAAATAGAACTGCATACCTCCTCTACAAGCACTCAATAGAACCACATACCTCCTCATCAATGCCATGCTTATGTTTGTCAATTGTTGTCAGTTTTAATGTGAATCTTCATGCCAACACCATTTTCAACATCAACATACTTTCCAATGGGGACAAATGATCAAGACATTAAATCCACAATGTCAAGAAATTCTGCAATGTCGAAGTTCCTTTCCACACTTGTTGCCAATTCTAACACAAACATTTATGCTAACAGAAATTCCAGCACCAATGTTGGCAATGCCAAAGTCCCATGGACCTAGCGCTGACATTGCCAACACTAATCACAACAAACTTAATATGATGCTGAACATCAAAATCTTGATTTGGTGTCATATCAGTTCCATTTCAGCACCAAAATAATTGAACCCCAATCATCCGTTGGCGCTATAATGTTTCACTTTTGCAACACTAGCATCAGTTACAAAATAAATTTCGCAGAGCGCAGAAATTGAACTACTTTTAACTGAAAATTCACATTTTTGTTCATTTGTAGCATATGTTATTATGTACTATATAAAAATATATGTCTTGTGTGGTATAGGCTTCTCTGCTCTCCTAAGCACTCTCCACTCTTCTTCGTAAAGAATACTTGTCTGCCTCTTCTCAAGGGCTTATGTATATAGATCTCTTTCCAAACAATGAAATACAATTCTTGAGATATCTATTGATATTTATTATCTCATTCACTTTTATGAATTATAATATAATATTACACATATATGTTGCTTACTCTACCATCTGCCCTTACAACATTGGTAAATTCTAATTGACCTACAGATCTCCTAGAATTCAAATCAATCACATTGGTCAATTATTCTTTCATACGTTCTAGCATGCAAATGCATGATCCTTAATGTTTTGTAATAGAATATTGATTTCTGAGAACTTCTCAGAAATATTTATATGATGCACTAATGAAAATAAAACTTGGGTTCTTTCAAGTTACCTCCAGGAACGCAGGTAATAGGATATATATCACTTAAAAGAACCAATTGTTAAGTATGGTAGCTTGGACAAAGAACTTAAAGGGCAACAATCACAAAGATTTTTAGAACGTAAAAAAACATCTTGTTTGCACCTGAAAAATATCTTGTTCTTGTTTCATTTTAGCCTATTAGTGGCATCCATTGCAGGTTATGATGGAGCAAGAATGAGTTTAGGAGCAAAAAGGAGTGGAGCTGGTGGCAGTGGCATTCATGGTGCTACTGATGATAATGATTTTCAGGAGAATCTAGATAATTAATTGTAGCTTATAATCCTTGCATAGTGAACTAATTTCATATTTGCATTTACATTTTGAAGCTTGAGCCGATAAAACATGATGTCACATGAACATGTGAAATTTTAAGCATGTTGAAATGTTTTAAACTTTCGTGAAAACTGTATTTTTTAAGACCTTTATCTTATGTATTTTTATAATTTAATTTGTGAACATTGCCGTGCCATTTCATTTCCAAAGCTTTTTGGAATTTTGGAGTTGCCACATTTCAGATCCGTTTCCATTTCTTGGCACCATAGGAGGGTGCAACTGTGTAGTGGAGAGCATAGGAAAAATCTCCACATGAGAGGAAAGAGAGCTGGCAGATCACAGGGATGAGAGGTATATTTACTAGAAAATGGACAGAAATACAAAAAAATTGGAGAGTATGGAAAAATCTAGTTGAACTGTCAAATGTTATGAAGGATTATAACAAATATATATTGTCTTCTATGTGTCCTATAAAGATGGAGTGTCTTAGTTTACAGAGGAATTGTGTGTGGGATGGGAAGGCGATAAGTGCTGAAGGAGAGACAGAAGGAGATAGGTGGAACACGACAAGGATATTAGAGGTGTGCAAAGTGGTCACAACACAGGTTGTGTGGACAAGGCAGGGACAAATTTGGGTGGACTATACCTAAGATGAGAAGATGCACAGTGGGAGAGACAGGCGGACAAGAAGAGCACAAGGGCAGGAAAGCAGGTACGGGAGAAATGTGGAGAGGGGTGCAAGAGGGAGAGAAGGTATGTGGTTAGAAAAATATGATCAGGCTGGATATTGTATATGATGGGGTGGCATAAAAATACTATCACCCATCCTTGCATTGGATATTACTTTTAAAATGTCACACAACATAAAATGTTGGTACTAAATCTTATTCCCGAGAAAAAAAAAATCACAATTTAGGATTTGAATGCTAATGAGCATACAGAATTGAAGTGGTAATATAGGTTAAATCATGAGCGGCATGTAATGTTCTTATGATTGACATGAAATAACTAGCAACGGTTGATTTATTTGAAAATTGCCACTATAAGAGAAATGATCATGTGGTTGGATTCATTCTTTCCTTTTTCTTTTCCTTTTCCACCACTTGGATTGAACCGTGTTCATTCAGACCATATGTATGACTATAAATGATGTAATGGAATTTCCTTCTCGCGCAGTTTACCAAACCAGGGCAATTGTGTAAATGGATTTGAAAGTTTCATATCATTCCTTCTTTGGAACTTTCTCCTTGCCGAAATCCATAAATTGCTAAGAGCTAGACTGCACGGAAACACCTTGGGGGTCCCCGTACCAGCCTGGAAGCGTGCAAGTAATCTTACTGGTGCGGTGCAGTCTGCGCTGTGGGTACGGCTGGAAACGTACCCACAGGGATAGGGTACAGTTTTGCCGTACCCGGACCGTACCCTGTCCCTGTGGGTACGTTTCCAGCCGTACCCGTCCAAAAAAAACTTGCCAAAGACAACGTTTCTTTCCTTTTTTGGCAATTCTTTCCTTTTTTGGATTTTTGGTGGAAAAATCACAAGCATAGAAAAAAATTGCCATTTTTGGAAAGGGTCCGGGAAGATGTAGCAGCAAAAACTTGCATGTGCCATAACTTTCATTCTGTGACTCCGTTTCAAGTGTCGTTTTCTCTAAAAGTGTATATTTTCTCGAGCTCTACGCATTGATGGCAATATTTTTCTTATTTTCATAAAATCCATTTTTGCACCTTTTTGGACCAAGCAACTTCTTGCAATCTTCTGAAAGAATCATGAGCTTTGATCGCCTGTAGACAGATTAGTAATTAAAAATACTGGATAGCTTTCCAAAACTCGGCGAGTATTCTCCCGTGCTCGGACTAATCGTCCCACCTGCCAGCTTGGATCCATATTTTTCCTGCTTAGTTATGATGTTTCGGGAAATATGTCGAGACAATACTATCGTGCTTTGAGTGGATCAAGGGAGGTCACCATGAACAATCAAAATTCCTTGAATCTTGTCACAGTCACTAAGATAAATAACTGTGATAGAGAAATAATAAATTTCAATAAGTATGCAATGTATGAGAACTAAATTTCAATAAGTATGCAAATGCTTCTTTAAATTTATAATTTATATACATGTATATATAAATATATATATATATAAAGCGTACCCAAAACGTACCATACCCAAGATTTTTAAAAATTTGTTGTGTCGGCGTACTTAGTACCGTGCACCCGTGAACCGTACCAATATCCGTGCAGTCTAGCTAAAGAGTGAAAACCAAGGGCTTGTCTTTAATCTACTTCTGTGAGATGAACCAAGAACACCTTCAAAGATATAGGAAATGCAGGCAATGCAGAGCTGTTAAAAATACCATCCGAAGGAATAAACAATTATTTTCAGTTTTTATTCTTCTTATTTGGTGTGGATGCCTTCAATTACATAGAATTCCTCCCGCTCTGAAGTTTTATTTGAATGAAGAATATGGGGTCCTTTACTACGTAATTCCCCATAGATCATATTTTGCACCCATCTCCCCTTTAAGTCAAAAAACATGACTATATTTTTCACCACAATGTTGAGAGGAGGAGAAGTTCATTATTTTCCTTAAGTATACATTACCTAAAAGCCTACAAGAATATGGAAATAAGTTTATAAAGTGAGGTGTATTTTAATTAAATTGTATTCTTAGGTAGAAGTAATTCTATTGTATGATGTAAATGTGGTTAATACTAAATTGCATTGGGGATTCTTGAAAAGGTCAATAAACAAGAAGATATACAAGAAGGTAAGGAATGCTTTTGGATTATACTTAGCATCAATCACTACAATGGAACTAAATATTCCATCCAAGTAAAACAATCCATTGTAAAAAGAGAATAATTATTGAAGTTCACCAACATTGATCGGATATGCCAAGAAGCATATGTAGGCTCTCTACCATCTTGGTGCATTTTACTGTATCGTATTGTTTATAGCATAAAATTTTAATGTGTTTTTTGCGATTTTTCAAATGTTGCAACTATTTTCTTCTTTATTGACAATGAGCATTTCTTGCACGTTGCTGCCAATTCACTTATATGCCTAGAGACAATGTCACAACTATGTTAAGTAAATGAAGGCTTCCAAGAGCAAGTTTTTTAGATTATTAACTTTTTGTCAAATTTTACCTGTGTTGTGTGTTTTAGTCAACTCAACATGACCTCCAAGAGTTGTCTATACCTTAATGACATTTTTCCTCGTGTATTTTTAGGATTTTAGTATCTTACCCATGCTTGTTTAGTGAACTCAATGAGTAGTCATTACACAAGCACTTTTTCAACCATGTGTGTCTAAGTCATCTCAAGATGACCTCTGTGAGTGTCATTGCATAACATTTAGCGCAAACCACTTTTAAACATTTCCTCTAAGCAATTGAACATGCCATTTGTTATATGTCAACCTTGTCTCACAATTCATACCAATGTGGGATTAACCCAATTACAATCCATTTCCTCTAACCTCTTAGAGCATATAAAGCCTTATAAGTCACCCTTTCCTCAAAATTATTACTATGGGATTAACGCAATTACAGTCCAATCATGTATTCTTTTGGAGCATGTAATGTCTTGTATGTCACCCTTGTCTCACAATTCTTGCCACTATAAGATTACAATAATGTCATGTTTTTTAAGCATATAATGCCTTTTATCATGTTTTTAAGCATGTAATGCATTATAGGTCACACCCTTGTCTCACAATTCTTGCTAGTGTGGGATTAACGCAATTATAATCTATATAGTGCCTTGTAAGAAATGTTCCACTTTGGGACACGCACCCCGTAAAATATGATGCTTATGGGGACGGGGACATCGGGAAACATTCCCCATTGTACCACCACCACAACCACAAGACAGACGATACCCCCAAGATATTTCGCTGAGCAGGGGACGTTTCTCTCGGAGGGGACCTTTGAAGGACTTTGTGATGTCCCCGAAACTTTGAAGAAACTCGCCTTGAAGTCCCTTAACAATCCCATAAACATGTGGTCGTCCCTATGCCAAAAAAACCAAAAATGATGTTTTTAACATAAGTCTTATTTTGGATGTTTGTGCTTCCAACCATAATCCTAATAGTTTGTGGACCCCACCCACGCTTTAAGCACTCAAAAAATCTATAAATGAACCTCACACTCTCACTCCAAATCATTATCAACGCTTGAAAACATCGAGTAAGGTTGTAAGTGCAAGAGTGGGAGCAAGAATGACAGCAAGCAAGGCTGCAAGAGTAAGAGGTTGAGAGCATTAGCAAGAGGGAGAGCAACAACAAGAGGAAGAGTAAGTGCCCAGCCCTCATTGATCAATCGTTCAAGTTTCAACACATTCATCAAACCGCAAGCTCTCGACCTTTAGAGGGATTGGGCCATTTTCCAATTGTATTTGACTTTTGAACGTCATCATTATTTTGAATATAAAATTTGATATAAATATTCATATATTGATATTGGATATTTTCATTGTTCAATGCAATGTGTTTAGTATTTCAAAGTTCCAATTGCTATTCTTTATACATCGCTTTATAATTAATTTTTCAAGTACTATATTATTTTACACCGTTGTTCCCCTGTCATACCCAAACCTAGGTGCTTGGTCAAGCTATTCCAAGACTACGTGGAACTATGCTTATAAGTCACCTTTGTTCCATACTTCTTACCAATAAGGGATTTATAATCCAATTAATTGACCTTGTTTGACAATTCTTATGGATGTGGGACTAGCCCAATTACAACCCATTCTCACATTGGTAAGAATATAGTCGAAATAAATTGACATCTAAATACGTGAATTGTGAGGCTGGACTCTTATTGAAGCAACAATTGACATAGGACAAGAAAAAAAGACAAGAGTTAACATTTGTGGCTACCTCTCGTGTACAATCCTTGGATGGACTCAGAATCTCGCCACTAGTCTCATATGATCGCTATGAAAAATTGCAGTCAAGCAAAGAAGTTGCTAACATAAAAGTTGAAGAAGAGAGGTTCAAGATACTGAAGCTGCCATACTTGGCATAAGCCAAAATACACCTTATTTCTATTCACACTACATGCTACTTTTATGTTTAATGTGATATTTCTTATGATAGAGTCATATCATATTTGGTTGTTTAATCTTCAAGCTGCAATATTTGGCATAAGCCAAAATACAACCTATTTCTATTCACACTAAATGCTACTTTTATATTTTATGTTATATTTCTTATCATAGAGTCATATCATATTTGGATGCCTATTAAACATATTGGACATGAAATCCCCTTTTGAATTGTCTTCAGCCTTTGTTTAGTATTATCACTTGTAGCAGTCAGTGAGGCATTCAAAGAAGTTCAGATTTGAATGGTTCTTGAAAAGCTTAGCATACAAAAGAATCGCCCTACTCCCGTGTTGTACAAGAATCAAAATGTCTTCATTGCAGTCAAGAATCCAATGTTTCATGCCAGAACTAAACACCTAAAGATTCATCACCACTAGACCCGCGATCTTCTAAAGAACAAAGAGTATAAGCAGATGCATAGCATACATCACGAATTGTTGCTGACATCTTTATGAAGGCCATTAGACTTTCAAACATTTAGAAATATGCTTGGTGTTAAGATTTATGAGATAACCATTTCAAAGGAGTACTAAAAGAAAGGAAGAAAATTAAAAACGAAAGAAGTTATATTTATGTCCACAAATGACCAGACAGTTCAATGAGACTTGAAATTACAGCCAGTTACAATAGCAAGTAGCCAAAAATGTTATAGAACCTGGGAGCTTTTGTTAGAACATTTTAGGATATAAGTGTCATTAATATATCATTAGGAGCAGCAGTTCCATTGGGCAGTTCGTCCTATGTGCTTTTGTGCTTTGTTCTACCAACCATCAATTTTAACTAACCACAAGAGTTATTAAATTTAAGGACACAAAACATGGATGTGAGCCATGCCTGCAATCCCTAGGTTCCCCTTTGCTACAGCATAATGTTTAATCTCATACAAAGAAACATAAGCAAAAAAACATCATTCTTCTGTCAGTATCTTTTTCCATTTTCTAGTTTTACTGGAAGAGGATTAAATGCAATTTTTGGGATCTTAAATTGTGTCCTTAAGTATGCTTGTTATGAAAGACAACTTTAATTTCAACTTGACACTTAGCATGCTCCCATAAAAACCTCTTCACTGCAGAAAAATGTAAAGGACTAATGCTGAATCTCTAAATCAGAATGTTCTTATATTCCCAAATGCTAGTTGGGATACATAAAACCTTTACTCTAGTATGACCTCAACCATATGCACAACCCATACCTTGGTAGGAATTGATTGATGAGTGCCTTGAACCATACAAGCCTCAAGTAACAGAAAGCAGTTCTAACAAATGAATTAAAAGGATGCAAGTCGTAATATTTTACCTTTGTCCTTGATTTAGATAACTAAAAACCACATTTACAGAAAACTAGATTACACTACTGTACAAAGAATAAAAATACAACCTCGTAGGAAGATCCATGACTGGGATTGACAAAAAAAGAAACTTACAGGACCAGCGGTTACACGATCAAGGGTTATGGCAAAGTACATTTCATTAGCAAGAGACAGCTTCTGGCATAAGTACACCTGCGAGCAAGGTAATCCATATTAATTTATCACTTGTATTTGAAATACAAAGGAAGATAAAAAGGTACCAAAGAAAAACAAAATTGTTACACAAAAGAATGCTGACAAGAAAATACCAGAGTGGGACAAGCAAAGGATAAATTAAAATGTATGAAATGCGGATTAAAAGAATATGAAGGCATTTGGAAGCTAGGAAAATTCTATTAGAACACATTTTATTTAGCCAAAACATATATGTCAGAGTACAAATACGAACCAAGTTCCTACCTTACATAAAAAACAATCTGAGATACACGTGATTGTGTCAACTAATCATGGAAAATAATCTTCACGATATAATTTTTAAACTAATATTATTGTAAGACAATTTAGTACGATGCAGCATAGTTCATTTATTTTTGCTTGAAATACCATATAATTATTATCTTATATTGATTGCTAATGTGTCTAATTCTTTTACAGGAAGCACTAACAAGAGTTTGCTGGGCGTGGAAACTCTTGATACCATAACTGCCTTCACATGCATGTGGACATGTGCAAGTACAAGGACATGTATATATCAATATCCATAGTGTATGTGTACCAACGTGCATGCATATGTGGACTGTGGACATATACATGCATTCATAGATTAAGGCCCACACACACGATTTTCCTAAACTCCCCATGTTAGCTCAACGCAGGCCCCACCTGACTAGATGGTACTTCAACAGACTCAACACTCAAAGTCCACAATCAATGAGTTATGACAAACTCGGGACTACAGTAACTATGCAGCAAGTTCCAAAGGAGATGATAAAATCTGTAAGATAAAACTAAAATGGATTTTAAGTCACAAGCCTTGCAAGAAAAAAAAGAAAGATATTATGTTGATGTCCACAAATAAAAAATATTATGTCAATAGAACTCACTACTACATGCATAATGTAACAATTACAAGTGGGAGTATTAAAAGACCTACAATAACTTTAAAACAAACTAAAACTAAACTATAAAGTGATGAAAAAGCAATAAGTAGATGGGATGAAGCTCAAACGGGTAAAGCCCTAGACAAGACAAAAGATTAAGCAATACAATCCGCGTATAAATAACCCTATAAAAGGAAGGTCTCTGAATGGATATGAAAAGTGGCTAGAGGAGACCAAAGCTAGGTAAAATGAGAGGAAGATTTCATGTACCAACATCCAGGGATCATCAACATTGAGGACTACACGTAAGTGAAGCAGCCTCCAGAAATTGCAAACATTGGGGACAATGTTGTTTTAAAGGGGAGGGGCATGCTACGCCCTTAACCCTAGGTCATATATCGAGATATGGATAGCCAACTTGTGGCTAACATAATCTCTTATCATGTCATATCATATTTATTTATGCTTTCATATGCTTAGTGGGTCGGCCTTGGTGCTTTGCATAGTATAGTAGGGTATATATAGGAGTTAGAGAGTAGTATATTAGGATAATATTGAGCACTTGAGTCTTATTGTATGGTTTGGACGTTGCCCCCTTAGAATGACTAAGTCATTCTAATTGCATATTGTGATCATTTATCTATATTTTGGTGTTCTTTGGTGTTATATTGCTACTGATATTCATATCTTAATTTCATTACACCTGAAATGTTTGAATGCACCAGAATCAAAGAACTATCAACTAACAGCACTATTGTTTGAGCACGATGCCATGAGAGCATGTTTTCCTCATAATCCCGTTCACATACTACATTTGATTAATTCTGCACCTTTTTGTTGTGAGAAAGAGCATATTGTCACTTCCGGCAATCCTTTAGGTATGCCCAACCTTATGACAAGAATAACATTTCACTGGCATTTGGAAGTAGATCATTCAGGGTTACATTTCCACTTCCCCTTCAATTGAGCTGCAAATGCACTCTTTGTTTCCAGAACTAGACCCACTTGTTTTGTCTTCCTAAGTTCATTCTATAGAAAACAGGAACTGGTACGATCAAAGCCTCCACAAATGATTCATAGGAGAGAAGCAAACTATTCAGAACGAGAGCAACCAGGTCGTCGTCATCCACAATTTAGTTTATGGCGGCGAGCATGTCTTGGACATCTTTCATCCGAAGGAGATGTTCTCGCAAAAACTTGATACATCTTTGCAGAAAAATGCAGATTCTACAGGTACAAGACTTAGCTTCTCTCTAAAGTTTCATATGTATGTTGAAGACTAGCCCAAAGATCACTTGCCACGGTGGAATTCGGACGTCATGAATTAAATCATACGAAACAGACATTTTCAATAGCAAAAAAACCTCCCTATGACATTTATCATAATCAACAGGATCTGTATCAGGTCTCAATTCAATTTCGAGAACAATTTTATCGCAATCACAATACTATGTGATCATGAGTGTTTTACCACTCCAAACATTGTAATTATAACCAAGGAGCTTCTGTACCTTTTGCAGAACCAAATGCTGGATATTGATCTTGATACACAAGATTGGTGATCTCTTACTAATAAATATTCAGTGCAAAGAGAAATGCTCCATAGTTTTCCCACAAAAATGACTGCAGATGATATGAAGATCATAATAGAACAGTCTGCATAAATCATTTTATAAAATAAAATCACATTTTTCGTCTTTGGTCTGTACTTTGTCTGCATTTTCATTCCTCTGCTCTTTCTGTTGAAAATTGTGGAAAAACTTTGTGATTTAAGTTCTCCGAATTCGTGCCCAAGCACATTCTAGTTTGCATCCAAAAACATCATGATATTGTCACAAAATTGTGGTTTCCTCTCTCACATTCACATTCTATCCATTCTTCTGCCCATATTATTTATTTCTCTGTACATCTTAAAGACAAATTTCGCTGTCGCATATTTGCCCGGTAGGGACTGAGGGGTGGGAACATGTCCCCACATAGCATCAATATATTAACTGTAAAGAATGTTTCAGATGCATTTAACTGAAAGCTCAAGAAACAAAACTAAGAAAAATTCAAATCATTGAGAGCAGAAGAGCATGGAGGAGCAAAAATGAGAAAATCTAAACAGAGAAAAGGTACAGCAATCAAAATCAGAAATATTAAAAACCAGAACATTAATTGTGCTAGGAATTCAAACTTATGAGGAGGGCTTCTTATGATACAAATTTAGAAACTGAGTACATGTTGTCTTCTTTATTGCGCACTTGACATTACAGAATAATTTAATTTGAGGTCGGCTCTTTGCTTTTAAAGGGTATATTCTGAGCATGATTGGTAAGAAGCATATTCAAACCTTGTTAACAGGTTTCCCTTCTGGTCCAGTCTGTTTGGTAACCAGAGTTTGTCCAAGCATCTTCCCTGCATAAATTATCAACAAATTATGTGAATTTAATGCAAATGATAAACTTTCAAGAATGTACTCACAAGGATAAGAAAACACCATTGTCAAGTATTACAAGATTTAGGATACAAATAAAAAAAAGAATCGTACAGGAAATGCATAGATTGAAACTAATTACTAAAATAACTCTATCCCCTTAATTACCTGGGAGTAAAAGCTCAACCACTCAGAAATATCCACAAAAAAAAAAACTTAAGGCCAACTTTCATATATAAAAATAAGAGAAAGAATACTACACATTTGATTTCTAACATTTCAGTACTCTCACTTCCAATGCTATTGACCTAGCAATGCATTATTCTCTAAAAAGGGATGTAACCCTCTGCCCCCCATCCTTTCATCAAACACGAGCATCAAACAAATTTATATATAGAACCTTGTATGGAATCATATGCACAGTTATGAATTTACAAAGTTGGTCAGGCTCAGGGTCCAAACATTACTCTTTGTTTATTGGCAGGCTCAAGTTCAAAGCTCAGCTGTTGAGGATTTCCAACTGGGGTACACACAGGTGAAAAGCCAGCCATTTTTAATAACTTGGTGATTACACTTGATTGGAGAAGGGATCACTGCTAACAATAAAAGCACAATAACCCCATAAGGGCTTACCAAAGATTTAACACCAGCTAAAAACCAGGTACAAGGCATGCACGTGATAACTTGTTGGTATCACTTAGTTTCTGTTCTTTGGATATAGCTTGATAGGCTGACCAGATTATAGTGTACAGTTAGTAAGCTTGAGTGTACCTGATTATGGTGCAGCTATGTGTAGTTTTTATTATATGACATGAAATCAGCCCAAACAAATGTAAGTCCAATAACTTCAACATTACATATTTATAAACCTACCACATTGAAGCTCTCCAATAGGAATACCATTGAAACTTTTTATAACCTGCCACTGCTACAAAAAAACTCTTGTTCAGAACAAAAATGCTCTTTCCATGTAATTAAAAAGATGAAAAGATCTTTTAGAAATATTTCCCTCTGCAGATTAAAAAGCCTTATTTTGGGCAACTGCCTTAGACATAATACTAGTGAACTTTGGCAAGATAGTGATAAATGTATACTAACATATCCACATAACCCATATGAACACAATACTCATCAATGCCACAAATAATAAGTTTCACAGTCAAATAACATACACAAACAAAACACACATTCACGCAACAAAATGAATTGCCTTGATAGTTGTTACTGATCCACACACTCAAAACAAGGAAAACTCCTAACTGTAGAACGTCATTTTTGTATTGTCTCGGTAATCAGCGTAATTACATATTTTAGTAGCCAACGTATCATGTGGTTGACTGTATCGCCGACCATAGGTAGTTGTAATACCTTTCATTTGTATGTTTGGTTATTGATGGTTGTGTTACCAACAATGCATCGCGTTTTCTTGTTATATAAATAGACTAGCGTCTGTCAGGGAAAGGGCACTTGTATCAGATCCTCCCTGAACTGATTGTAATAGAATTTATCTTTAACACCATATGTAACACCCACACATGCAAGCCCAAAACACAAGCCAAAATAAACCAGAATAATTTATTTTTCTTTTCTTGTTTTGCAACATCACTTGGGCTCACTTGGAACGACTCAACCTTGTATGATTCACTTACACTAATGTGGACCCACTCATACAACAAGATGAGAAAGTGGTTGACACCAAAAGTAAAGACGACTCACACTACCAAGCCTACCTACGAAGCTTGCAATGGGGAGAGAGAACAATTTTCTATTTCCAACAACCTGTCAACTCATATTGTACATATCCATTCTAGTGATAAAGAAATGAATGAAATTTCTCTCTCTACTTCTCTCTCTAAAACCCGGAATATGTAATATAATGTTGCTGTTATTCAATAGTATTTGTGGTACGTGCTTCACTTAATTCAAATGCATGTTTATGGCTGTGCGTAGTCAAGCATCTCAATAGACTATATCTTTACTACTTTTGGCCATTGCCTTAAAGAACGTCAGTTCAAGTTAAATTCAGTTCAAAGAGAATAATAGCATGATGAGTCACCCCATTATCTTATAATATCTGTATAGCAAACATGTTCATGAAAGATAATGGGAAAAAAATAGTATAAGAGCACAAAGAGTTCACGAAGAAGAAGAGCAATGTTAACAAGCAATAAATCATGCTATTCACTCCAAACAAAGGCGGAGAGAGACATATGGTGAGGGAAGACATGAAGTATTTGTATGGTCTACTCCATTGATGGAGCAACAAGAAAGACAACAAAGGTTTCTACAAGCAGGGAGGGCATGAAGAAGTTATATGGTGTACTCGACTGACAGAGCAACAAGAAAGGCAACAAAGGTTGTGAAAAGCAGCAAATTCAAACAATACATCAAGGGAAGTACGTAGCACGAAGTCGAGAATCAAAAGCTGAGGACAAATTAGTGGACCCTATGCCACTCGAAGTAAGGAGTGGGTAGAGATTGCCATAGCCCTTCTGGAGGAAGGAAGTGTGGTTATTCCCAACTAGTTTGGGTCGGAGGGTACTGCAAGGGGGATGCATGAAGTCAAGAATCACAAGCTGAGGCCAAATTAGAAGATCCTATGCCACTTGGAATAAGGAGTAGGTAGAGATTGTCATAGCCCTTCCCGAGGAAGGATGTGTGGTTCTTGCCAACTAGTCTGGGTCAGAGGGTACTGCAAGGGAGGAAGCATGAAGTCGAGAATTACAAGCTGAGGCCAAATTAGTGGATCCTATGCCACTCAAAGTAAGAAGTGGATAGAGATTGTCATAGCCCTTCCGGAGGAAGGAAGTGTGGTTCTTGCCAACTAGTTTGGGTCGGAGGGTACTGCAAGGGAGTCTTGGATATCAGTGTAATTACATATTTTAGTAGTCAACGTATCGTGAGGTTAATGATTGTATAACCAGTCGTAGGTAGTTTTAATACCTTCCATTTGAATGTCTAGTTGTTGACGGTTGTGTTAACTGACAACCCATTGAGTCCTATTGTCATATAAATAGAATGATTTACGTCAGGGAAATGGCACTTATATTAAATTTTTCTTGGACTAATTGTAATAGAAATTATCTTTGAGGAATACAACATTGTCGTTACTCAAGACTCTGTGGGGCATGCTTCAATTACTGGTATATGCACGTTCATTGTTGTCGGTAGTCTAGCAGCTCGATAGACTATACCTATACTATACCAACATCTATTATCTTGTAATGAAAGAAGGCAATAAGTTTATAAGAAAACACAATATACAACATAATCGGATCATTTCTTGACATCTTAACATAATAAAAATAACATAAGAATAATTTCACTAATAAACTTTTGAAAGCCCATTTGGGCACTTCATGCAGCAATACTTTTAAAACCACTACAATACACTTATGTGAGCACCACAGCTCGAATTTGAAGATAGTAAAAGAAGTGCATGTAACATAATCATCTACAATGGACAGGCTTGGGTATTTATTTTCAGCATTTCTGAAACATTTTTGACCATACACTTCCATTTCTGTTTGCAAAGACAAAAACAGCAAAACTGAGGGTCTCAAAGCCAATTCTTGCAACTTAGAATGCATAACCATATTTGAATAAAAAGGCAGAAATTGGAAAATTTGTTGTATTTAACGTGGTAATCATTTCCACGGTTGAAAGCCATTTCAAACACATTTTCAACACTTCTGGCCATTGGGCCTATACCCAAGGTTTGATTCAAAGACAAAGGAACATGTTTAGAGCACCAAGAAAATTCGTTGAAGCGCCTCATAGTGTGTAGCTATTAGTTACAAGTTTGGCAATTGGCAATCCCACCAATTCAAGAACACACTCAAAGCTCTTGCTAGATTGTGCGAACTTCTCGTATGCACTTCTTTGGGAACACAATTGAGAAAACATTAGGACCCATTATTACACTGCTCTGTGTTCTTTCCCCCACTTCACTCCTACCCTCCCTTATAAGAGAACCTACCCCATGAACTAATGCTACGATGAACACTGCAAAGTCCTTCACCATCGGCTTTGCTATGTTTTCACACGTGCTCCCCCTCCTTCCCATCTCTCAAGTCTGATTATTGTCGTCTCCTTCGCCACAAGAAGCGCACCTTTATCTCTTGTCGCCGCTTTGAGCTCCGTACATCCCTTTTATACTCCCCTAAACATTTATGGCGTACCACTTCCACATCATTCCTCTTTACCCTAGGACTTAAATCTGAGCTCCATGTTTATTCATACTTCCACCCTTTACGACATTCCTGACCAGCCCCAGATCCTGGTTGTGTCCCCTCCCTCTACATGTCATATTTTCACTTACACAAATGTGAAAAAAGCCATTTCAGCCATGAATAGCAGTAAAGCTGTAGATGAGGAGGGCTTCCAAGCGGAATTCTTCAAGCACAATTTGAACACTCTAAACAGCTATCTTGTGGACCTCTTCATTCAGGTGGTTTGTACAGGTTTTCCGAAGCCGTGGTCCCACCATATCATTCACCCCATCCACAAGTCGGGCCCACTTTCGACCCGAACAACTACAGGACGATCATGGTGGGCCACACATTCTCCAAGTTGTATGCCATAGTCCTCCACATGCGGCTTTCTGAGTTTCGAGCAAAGTACCATTTGAGCCAAGGGGCAAATGGGGTTCCAACCTGCTTACTAGACTGTCCACCACGTCCTCACCCTTCAAGCCATTATTGAGGAGGCACGCCACCGCTCCTCCAGGGTTTCTGTTGCTTTGTGGATTTTTAGAAAGCCTTTGACTCGGTGCCACGGGAAGCTCTTTTCCGTAGACTTAAAGACATCGGTATTTCTAAAACTCTTCTTGTCACCATTATGCGCCTTTACGAGGAGGTTTTGGGCCACCTTCACACACAGGCTGAAAGTTTTGTTGATTTCATCATTTCATCAAGAGCACCATCGAGGTTAAACAGGGGCTACCCCTCTCGCCTACCTTGTTTAGTATTTATATTGATGAATTGGAGGAATTTCTCAGGGACCATATCCATAAGGGGGTGGTTGCCTTCTTCACCAGGTGTTGATCTACATTCTCCTTTTCGCGGATGATATAGTCCTCCTTACCTCTTCCACGAGAGGACTCCGAGAGACAGCAGGTGGACGCTTTACCCCTCTTTAGTGACCACAGATAGGCGACAGCTTAATCTTGGTAAAACCAAGGTCATGATCTTCATAGGCTAAAGAATCCACGACTTCCATTTCTTCTATAGAGGGGAAGAGATTTAGATCACCAACTCCTATACTTACGTGGGAGTTTTATTTACCGGGTTCCATTTTAGTCTTCGGCTTGCTCTTCAGCCGCGCGTCCACAAGGGGTATGGCTCTTTGGCAATCTTGGAGAGATAGCTCTTCCACCACCACTTCCAGGATATATTGTCAAAGAAGTCTCTCTCGAATTCTCTTGTGAGGCCCTTAGTTCTCTATGGCTCCGAGGTTTGGGGGCCATCCTTGCTTGATTCTGATTAGGCTATTGTTGAGGGAGTCCAGATCCTTACGCTCAAACGCATCAAGTGCAAAGAGACAGTTCCACACAATATCCTCTTAGTTGAGTTTGGGGCTCGCCCTTTTAGACTGGAGACTATATTTGGCCTTGTTTCGCTTTTGCATCGCATTCGGGGACTTTCAGATTCCTCTGCAGGCAGGGACAAGTATCTCTACCTCGCCTATCGTTCCTCTGAGGTTGTTGCTCTTCCTGACCACAGTGGTCGTTCCCACTACTAGTACGTCGAAGTCTCACGTCTCCTTGGCTCTTTCGGGATTCAGATGGACCGCCTCCCACCATACAAATACTCCTAGACGCTCCCAGCCAATCTCCTACCGAGTAAGCAGGATTTGCACAAAATTATCAGAGACAACATTTATAGGCAGTTCATCCAGCACACTTGGATCAGCCCTCCAAGTTGATTACGTCCTAAGATGGCTTTCTATGCTACACATTTTCATGAGGTCAATGGTGCACTTATCAGCCGGCCTACGTATATCTCCCGACATTGATGGCTAGCACTTTGCATATCCCTAGGCCAATTCAGAGTGGGCTCTCATAGACTTCGACTGGAGTACCACCCACTGGACCGCTCGGAGATGATTTACCAACTTTGCTCTCTCTAGGAGGTCAAAACGGAGGAACACTTCATTTTCAAGTGCCCCATCTACTATGAGATCAGAGAGAGATTCCATTGCCTATTCCGGAGCATTTGTCATTTGCGGCTTTCTTCGGGTATTGCGATCAAAGATGTCTTGCTCTCTACCTAAAAGAGGATCTCAAGCTTCGGTGAGACCCTTCAATCTCCCACCAAACAGGCTATTACACGACAGATCACATCTTTCTTCATGGTGCTCCCACTGAAGAGGGGCACCAAGCGGCATCTTGACACCCGATAAATCCCCAAACCAGATCCGTCGGACTCGGGATGCCAACTCCCGTCCACGAGCTTTCATGATCGCACTCGGTTAGGGGCCCTCCCCCATGGATCATGGTAGGTCGGGAGAATACAGAGGGCTCGTCCTTCGCACAGACACCGACATTCCAAACTCTCCTTAGTTTTAACTACAAGACAAGCATATCGTCAATTACTTCCCAGTCGGCCTCGGATGCTAGGTGATAGAGTCGGAGATGGGGTTTTTCCACCCCCTCTTCCTCGGCTCCATCCATCCGCACTCTTGTGGCCATTGTGGCCCTTGCTTCTCCTTCTTCTTTCCTTTCTCTTCTCTCCTCTCTTGTTGTTCGGATGACCCTTTCGGGTCTCCCTAGCTGGTTCTTTTGGCATTGTACTGTGCAGTCCCATTGACCTACTTTTGTGGTCATTCGTTGGACATTAATATAATTATCTTATCTTATCTAAAAGAAAGAAATAAGACTCATTTCAAAAAATGTTCAACGAGAATGAGACAGTAAAGCCAAAGATAAAATCCCTAATCGAATCCATTTTTGAAAATGGCATGTATCAGGCGTCTTACCAAAGAGAAAAGTATTGGTAGTCGAGCTCGGGAGCTCCTACTCTAGGAGGAAATCTTTTGGAGGCAAAAATTAAGGGAATGTTGGCCAAAGGAGGGTGACCAAAACAAAAGGTTTTTCATAATTTGATTAAGATGCGAAGAAACTTCAATGAAATCTTATCCATCCATTCTTCAAGCAAGGAGTGGTTGAACACTAAGGGCGCTTGATCGAAAAGGAGACGGTCGGTTTCTCTTAGGAATTCTGGCTCCAATTGAAGCATCTAATATTACAAATTTCCACGAGTCTCGAAATAGGTGGACGGGTGTCGGAGATGGGGGCCAGGCCTAGGTTTGCATGACAGCGGCGGGAAGGCAACAAGGCGGCGGGCTGGTGGCGCAAATTTATATGGTACTTGAAAAATTAGTTATAAAAAAATGTATAAGGAACAACAAATGAAACTTTGAAATACTAAACACATTGCATTGAATAGTGAAAATGCAAAATATCAATATATTAATATTTATATTCAAAATGATGATTACATTCAAAATGAAAATACAATTGGCCAGTGGTTCAATGCAATGAAGATTTGGCACTTGCTCTAACTCTTGTTATTACTTGTTGCTAATGTTGTCCCTCTTCCTTGCTAATGCTCTCACTCTTGCTTGTTAATGGTATTGCTCTCACTCTTGCTTGTTAATGCTCTCACCCTCTCACTCTTGCTCGTTAATGCTTTCACTCTTGCTTTGATTTTTTTATTGTGATTTGGAGTGAGGGTGTAACTCTTATTTATAGTTTGTTTTGGAGTGCTTAGGGGGTGGGTGGGGCCCATTAAGTATTAGGTTTAGGGTTGGGGTCCAACTTTTTAAAACAAATTGAATTTTTTTTAAAAAGACTTTATAAGGCATCTTATGTAGTCGAGGACGCCTTGGAGTCTCCAAGACGGTCTGCGAGACTTCTAGAAGTCTCCAAGGTGTCCCAAGGACAGCCCAGAGTCCCCAAAAATGGAGACATCTCGTAAACGACCCTCTTTGAGGGTAACGTTTCGGGGACGTCCCCAAGGTGCTAGTGGCGATGGCGGGAGGACATCCACCTAGAGTCTCTGGGTCTCGGAGACGATAGATTTTTGGGAGACGCGTCTCTATGGAACACCGAATATTACTACCTGTAATAGCCTTCTCCAACACATCCCATCAATTATCAACTAGCAACAAAATGATAGATTGATGGCGCCATTCTATCTAGAGGAGGTCGTGTTGTTCTTGGTTACTAAAAACTCCAACAATCTTATCTAAGGTGGGGAATGTGTTTTCCTAATATTCTAAAAGATCATAGTCATTGACTTAGTTTGTATTTTTACTTTTATCAAGCACTTCCATTACCGGTGGTTGTGTTCCATTTACCACCTCAACTATTGTTTCTAAATTTGTTGCCATTTATGTTGTCTCCACCTTTATTACAATGTCCTTTGTCCAAATTTTTCCTCGTTTGATTGGGAATGGGGTTGTCTTTCATATATTTTTGCACAATGCCTTCTTGGTCCATTTCTCCTAAATTAAACAATTGAGTCTCTTCCCTAGTTTGTGGTATTCAATTTGGTATTTCTTAAGCTTCCTCCATGGCGACTTCTTTTGATGACCTCCTTCCATGAATTTCTTCTAGGATGCCTTGATAGAAATTAAGGAATTTGTGTTGTTGGTTCTAGAAATCAATTGTACACATTCTCATGATTTCGATCTAGAATGATTTTAAAATAGCACATTTTTAATTCCATCCAAGATGGCAAAACATAATGATTTCAAGAATCAAACCAATCTTTCCATTCGGATCAATAAAAGATTCGCGAGATATCGAAAGACGAATGTCAAAATTTGACAGGAAAGAAACGGTCGTTTTGGTTATCCAACCCATGTTGCTTTAATCACTAAGATACTTGCTTGAGAGATTGGATTTGTGTAAGTTGTTCGGTATTTATTACAAACATGATGTGGGTGAGTGTAGCCCTATCTATATATGGGAAAACCCCTCCAATATAATATAGGGGAGAGAGGGGAGCCTAGATCGAGGGCCCATATATAGACATACTTCTCCCCCGCCCCACCAAATGCTTTCCGTCGATATAGAATCAACCCCATTTACTATTAATGAATATTTACCATTTAATGTTTAGAGATATAGAATCCTCACCATATTTTCTAAATACAAGAAGGCGGTACACGCATATTTTCCTCAAAAGGGGATGATCAATGAACTCCATCTTATTATAATCTATTACCCTATACTTTAGCAAGAAACCCCATGTCAACCAACATCTTTATCTTTATTATATGTTGGGTCCATCACATCAACCAACATCTTTATTTTTATATATGTTGGATACATCACATTAACCAATATATTTATCATCCAACGGTCATGTGACATCCTTGCACAAGCCCTTCTCCCTTCTTTATTGTGTAACACTCTACTAAATTGGTTTCTTGTAACGCATGCCCCTGCTTACCTTTCCCTTCTTCCAATGCCAATATGTGCTACACCCTCATGTGCAAAGATTAAATTTTGCTTTCAATCTCGTCGTTAAATGAGCGATCGCGAACCGTAATTACTAATCCTTGATCATCCTTCGCATCACTTGAATTGAATCATCTTTTTATCTTGCAAGAAATATACAATTGAGTTATTCTTGAAATTTGATGTTTGATGTGGAACTTGCAAAGGCTCTGCATGACTTGCCCAGTTTGGATTTACAAACCCAATTGGGCTTCCTTATACCTCATGCGCAAAATTCGATGTACAAAACACAATTGCCTTGTATAGGTACATAATTTTGTGTTACATATATAAAAACAAAAGACTTAGAGCAACGCTCACCTACTTGTAAATAAGCAAATTGTTGAAATGAAACTATCCTCAACAAAGTAGTAAATGTTTTGGGGATCGCCATTTCTCGGTTGTTGGCCTTATCTATGGCCCTCTGCTTCAAAATATTTAATTTTCATACTCCATCCTCATCCATCCAACCTAGTAGACAAACTTCTGGAGACCATAGGATTTTGACTTAGTTACCATATCCGGCCAGATCTGCACAAAATCCAGCTAGACCCAGATTTTTCAGCCAACCTAGATAAGTTTTGTCTAGGTCGGCCTTATTATTTTTTGATTTTTTTAGTTTTTCGTTATCAAAAGACACCCAACACCCTTATATATTATTTAATATAAAATATATTAACATTTTATATTACGTTATTAATTTTTTTCATTGTATTTGTCAATTTTTGCATATTTATAAATTATGCTCATTTGTAATATGTATAAATTTTGCACTGGATTTTCTAAACATATAAGGAATTATTGATTTTGGACTTTTGTGTCCTTCAAAACAAATGCAAATTTCCAAAGTCGAAGAACTAGGGATTTCAATACCCACTTTTGTGTGGCCATCTGTGCTTTGTGTGCCTTACACAATGCGACATTAGGCTTTCTTTTGTCAAACCTACCTCACTTGTTTAGCGCAATTGATATTGATAGTTTTTGGCACTACCCTACACTAGTCTCTTTCACAAAAATTGTGGTTTGTTTTTACTATCTCATTCACTAATTTATCTCTCATATCTATATATAACACAATAGTCTCTTGTTCTTTCGTCTCCTCTACTAGGCATTCAAACAATTCCACGCACTCATGGTTTTTTTGCTAGTCACTCAATTTTTTCTTTTGTTGCAGATATCTTCATTGTTGTGTCAAAATCCAATCTTATTTTTGCCTTAAACGAAGGGGTAGGTGGGTCCTACATAGCTACCTTGACTACGATCTCTATTTTTTGCCATATTCCTATTTCTCCCAACGCGTTGTATTCATAGCCACCTTTGCGCTTATTGATTTTATAGCTTATGAAATCCATCGTTGTGTTTGCTCCACGCAACGTATGACTAAGTTACTCCTTTCTCGTGCAAACCGTTGATGTTCTTCATTGAACTCCTACGCAACCCCAACCCATGGTGTAATATGAGTCCTATAAGCATCCCGCAAGCCAAACTGGATGACTCTCCATCTTCATGATCCTAGTTTATCTTGCCTTCCTCTAAAGGCATATTGACCTCTTCTTCTTGCACAAGCAACTTGTAGAGATTCATCTATTCCTCGTTGTCATGCATATTACATACATGGATCTGAGTTTTGCATCCAACGGTATTACTACTCATTGTTCACTATTTTCAAAGCTCATATTCCATTGCTTGAATCTCATGTCTACCTTATTATCATGTCACCAAGGCCTACCTAGCAATGAGGGGTAACAATCTTTCTCGGCCATCTCAATTACTTCAAAGTCTCTAATAAATGGTACACCTTCAATCTCCAATTCTTCATCACGCAAGACTTCAATGCGTTTGGATTTCGTCTTGTTGGCCATATACAATAGGTTGATTGTAGTTTGTAACACAAGTTTTCCCATCATGACCCATGCGTCATTTGTCAACAAATTCACTTTTGCTCGTGTATCAATCAAAATCTTCTTCAACAAAGTCATGCATCAATAACTAATTCTTGATCATATGGAGTGTTTACATGTCTCTCGTTATAACAATGCTTTTGGTGTTTTTCCTATTTTTGCAAGGGTCCGCATACTTTCCTTCACCACACCTTAACCTTAGTAATAACTACCCCTATCTTCAACATCACAAGTACATCACCAATTCTTCAACTTGGCCTTAGTCATGTGAAATTCTTTGTTCCAAGCCTCTCTCATAGCTCTCACACAAATCTTTACTCGTCATGCAAGCATTGCATCGCTTCTCATGCCTCTCATTGTGATTTCCTTCGCTTTCCAACATTGGGATAATCACCCGATCTTTCTATTCGCAGATGTTGAACCATTGTTTTTCCCTCCTAAGCGTGGCTTGGACCTATATGGCCATGATATCCACTACCTCGCAAGGTTACACTCACCTTTTTTCCTTGTACTCGACATCTTTCATTGCCTCGAGGATTTTATTGGCAAACTAAAACTAACATCACCATGCTCACACCCTTGTACATAACCTCGTTTTGTGAGATGTTCTTTCGATCTACACAAATCCTCGATTTTATGTTTCTCACCATAACTTGCACATGTAAGAAAATTGAAACCCTGCCTCTAATAGTGATCAATCGCGCCGCATTTAAAACATGTGCCTCGCACATGGCTACCACCTTTTCCTTTCCTACCTCGTCCTTGAAATCTTCTTTCCTTCTCAAAACCTCTTTCTTGATTCAATGAAACCATAGCTTGGCCCAATGTGCATGCTTTCGCTTCTCGCATATCATCATGAACCAGGGAAGCTTGAATATCATGAGTATTAGCCTTGCAAATCTTGCACCAACATACACCTTTTCTTTTCTTAACATGTCTCAACAATGAACACTTCCTCATTTCAAGTGCAGCCTTACAACCCTCTTACTAGCATAGTTGTCCTTTGTGTGGCCCAATATCTCACAATCGGTACACCAAAATCTTCTTCGCACATCTTGCGCAACACCTACTAATGTAAACTTCTAATGTTGCATCACCATCGTCAAAATTTGCAATTCTAAGAATGGACATATCCCCATATCAAAATTTCCTACAAGCTCCAATCAATGAAAGCAGATCAAGAGCTTCCTAGGCTCGTGAAACACTTGAGGACCGGTTGTCGTCTAAACGGAGGTAACAACCACGCTACAAACCATACGACTTGTTACATTAGGTTTAATTTGCAGGAGATTTAAGATAACAAGGTTTTGAAACGCAAGACATATACACAAATGCTTTCAGTCATGTCCTATTAATCTCTTTAAGCACAAAAATGTTCTTGTTCAAATTCATGTATATGGAATTCCTTGAAAAGGCAAATTTTATTGCATCAAAATCTATTACTTGTCGAGGTTGGATCAAACTTCAAATACCACATGTGTGCGGGACCTAGTGAAGTTGTGGCAATAAGGCTCACCTCATCTTTGAAGAAGTCGCACACTTTGCTTGTCATGCCATTTCACAATAATGAACATGATCTCGCCACATCTTCTACCTCTATACTAGAGCAACTTCAAATTCACTTGGTAAAACATTGGTTGTTTCGTTACATTTTGCACATTCATGTGTGTGGTGTTCCCAGATGCAACTAAAACAACTTATTTCAATCTTCCAAACCTGGATTTCACAAAACATGCAACAACAAGCTCTCCCGACATGCCAAGACTTCATGCGCAAATCCTGGATGAAGTGGGGAAACCCTACAAGTTATTGCTTCTCTCGGCGTATTCTAAGGGCTTCAACTTTCATCTTGGTGGGTGAAATGATACTCCTTGCTGATCCATCTTCCCCTTAAGGGTTTCATTTGGCTTCATTTATGGATTAGTAATATCCAAAGGTCCAGAATGACTGTTTTTTGTGTATAGTCATAAGTAGCAATTCTGAAGTTCTCAAGGATGGCATAGGCTACCTCCTTTGATCAATAGAATTTTCTTTTTGAACCACGCATTTCGCTATTGAAATCAATACTCATATGTACATACTTTTTGGAAACTCAAATATAACAGAAAGGGACCCCAACAACCCTTGTTCACTTATAAACAAAAATCGTACAAAACACAAATTCTTAACCACAAGAAGTGAACTTTTCCCCTATTCAACAACATACACATAGATCTTCACATGACATTTGTATGGACAAGGCACTGATCCTAGCTAAGGAAGAGCACTATATGAAATTAAAATTAGAGGCTATTGAGATATCCAAAAATCAAAATAATCTCAATTGTGATGGGGGTTTGGAGCTGAATGATTCACGAGACCCATCATATGTATCCTTAAGAATTCATAAAAGCTTGGTATTAATTAATGTCTTGATAATTTTATTAAATATCATACCAAGGCATAAATAAAAATTGGCATAACACTTAATATTTGTGGCAATATTGTTGCTCTTTACACCACATTATAAATTGGGTCATCTATATAAGGAGCCCTCTTTTGTTATCTTATCATTAATCTTGATAATTAAACCACATTGTGTGGTTCAAAATGTCAACTTTTCAACCCAAAAAAATGTGTATGCGATTGATCCGAAATTTCTTCAATTGACACCCACTTTCTCAAAATGCTATATGAGAGCATCGATCAAATGTAATGAAGCCATTCAAAACATTTTCCATAATGTTGAAGCCAACTATATTGAGACATGGGATACAATTGCTTCAATATCAAAAATGATGTACACCCCCATTACATGCAGCAGCTTGTAACTCCGGGCCTAAACTACTTCATATAGATAGACAAGATGAGAACAAAGTCGTGCATCAGCTTTATTAAGCCAATGAGAGGTTTAAACCGGAGAGCTACTATGTTTGGAGATCCGAATCCATTCGGCGGGCATAATTTTGGAGTTCTCAAAAGAAATTGGAAAATCTCGGTTCGGTATTTTATTCACATATATTATATAATAATATATGTATATATAGATAAATAAACACAACATAAAATATGTAAAACATGCAAAAACCTATCAATCTACCAAATAATGAGCATAAAATTAAAGGTTGTGGAATTAAAAGAAACGCATAAGAGTTTGAAATTTGAAAAACATTGAAGAGAGACATGGTTTAGAGCCCAAGCTCGACACCGAAACGAAACTTAAAACTTTCAAACATTTGCAACATTAGAACCAGCTTCAACATCAAAGCCTTCTTCAAAATCAAAACTAACACTAGCACCATCATCTAATCCATGTTTATCATCACTATCAATAATTTCATGAACTTCTTTGAAGGATGATTGTCCAAGGTGAGAATCATCATCTTCTTTTGCAAGATTGTTCTCAAAAAAATGCAATTTGTTGTGGACAAACACAAGATCTGAGAGTTTTTTAGCTCCTAGTTGATTCCTCTTGTTGGTATGGATCATATCATGAGTACTCCGAGTTTCTTTTGCATGCAAAAGCATTGGCACAATGCGACTATGGACGCTCATGGAAAGTTTTTGAAGCTCTAAAGTAGAAGACCCATAATTCTACCACCATAAATGGGGATGCCTATAATGGATGTCTTCTTATGCCTCCTTACAAGAAAACATGCCCACTTAGTTCTTGAATGTAGTGAGTTACACTTATCACCTTGGCCTTCTCATCATTATAGTGAAAAAACATGTTTATTGTTTCCAATACAATGTTCTTTACCTCCTCATTTGCATCACGATCCAGCTCTATAAGCTTAGGATTTAGATAGCACCCTACAGCATGGATAGGGAAATGTAACATATTCCATCGTATGTCCACAATGTCCCATATTCGTTGAACTTCTTCAACATCAACTGCAAATACTTTCTTTATTTGTTCATTTGTTTGCCCCATGCCCTCATATACAAAGTTGATGCAAGGTTTTAAGCCATCAGCCAATCTCAACAATTGCATGTGGTTCAAATACCTTTAGAACATTCTCAACACCCTCCCAAAAGAACTTCCCGAGATGATTCTCTCAACATCTTTTGCAAGGCTTTCCCTAGAGAGCTTAGATTGTGCCCAGTCTTCACTTACCACAACTTTCTCAAAGTTGTCCTCTCCTACAACTCCCTCTACAAAGTGATTAAATTATATGCAAATTTTGTTTCAACAAGGGAAAGAAGTTCACGCTTTGCAAATGAGCAATACAAATTCAAGGTCAAGTGGTGATTAAGTATGAACTTGGAAACGTGTTTCTCTTCTCTAACAACACTATTTACCCGCTCCAACTTTGCTAGACCTTCAAGAAAAAGATCTAAGACATGAGTTGCGCATGGGGTCCAAAACAAATGAGGAAACATATACATAAGAAGTTCACCTGTTGCTTTACAATTTGATGCATTATTTACAATAACCTAGACTACTTATTCTTCTCCAATTTCTAGAATGGCATATTGAATGCATGTGAAAATGAAATCTACAGTCCTTTACCTCCTTGTTTGTATCAATTGATTTGATAAACATCACACCCTTTGCACATTTGTATCAAAACACCCATCACTTACTACAGTGCAACCTAATTTTCTCCAATTCTTTTTCATTTTATCTAGTTCGCTACATATTGATGACACCTCCTCTTATAGCGAGTAGTTATTAGAATTTCAAAAGATGGCATGGTATAACATGTTCCAAAATTTGCAATCCACTCTACCATGGCTTTTGTATGCGGATTTCAAACAACATTGGAAGGGATGGCATATACATACAAAAATAGAGCCACCAATCTATCAATCTCATGTTTTTCATGTGGCATCCACGTCAATTTCAATGAACCACCGAGTCATCTCATGCACACTTTTACTTCCTTGGGCAAATGTTGATGAAGGAGTCGAGCTTAAAAAAAAAGAGCCAATTTGTGTAATACTACATTGGATTGTATCCTTTTTTGAAGTTGTTGATGTTGTTGCAAATGTCTTGAATTCATATTTGTTTCTACTTAGATCAACGAATTTTGCATACTTCTCTTGCTCTTTTGTTATTAGACAAATCTTCACATCCGCCCCCAATATAATGAAAACAAACCCTTATTGTTACAATCCTTATGACATTTGCATTACATAAAGTGCATTTCAAATGTCTAGGACTATCGTCTCCTTCGACAATGTATTTCATCTCCACCAAATGATTTCCCATGTTATTGCTAGTCGTTACCTCCTACAAATTACGAACATTTTCAATACATATCTTGCTTATTGATGACATACTAAATAGAACATGATAATTAATATTTAATAATATAATTTATTTAATTTTAGTTTTATTATTTATTTTAAATATATTATTTACTTGTACATTTGTAACATGTAATAAAATATAAATATAAAAATTATAAAATGTAAAAAAACAAAAAAAAATGTAAATTGATAACAAAAGAATAATATGTAGTTATTAACGTTACAATGTTAATAACTACATGTTATTTTTTAGTTATTAGTAATTAATATTATGAAATATTATAAAATATAAATAATAATATTATAAAACTAATAGTTAGTTATTAATTGTTAATATTATAAAATAGACATAAATTAAAAACATTAAAATTATTAATTATTAATACTCATTAAAAATTTCAGAACACCCTATTATTTATATTAAAAGTTACAACTAAATATAAATAATTGTTAACAATTAATATTATAAAAATGAACAAACAAAACTATAAAATAAACAATCAAAACTATAAACAATGAAAACTATACAGCAAAAGAAAGCTATAATATAAATTTTAAAAAATAAACAACATAAATTAAAACAAAACTAATCGTCTTGAAGTTCAAACCTAAATGTAAACTTTAAAACATAAATAAGCTACATACCTGGTATGTAATCGTAGTTCACCACCTAGCTCAACCTCGTACCTTCCGCAAATTCAAAGCTTCCTCTCTCAAAGAATGGAGGAAACCTGGTCACTGATCAGACCACAAGTATAAACCTGGTCATTGATTAGAGCTCAAGCTTCCCCTAGCATATTCGGCCTCTGATATCAACACTTACCCCAGTTAATGGCAACCTCTACTCAACTCAAACGATCACTAAATATAAATGGCAACCGTTGAATATGAACGCAACCTCTGAATATGAATAGCTACCAATAAAAACAAATGCTAGGTTCAAACTCTGCAAACAAAATGTTGTGTTTTTACAACTGATATGTAGCGTTTTGTAAGTCTTTTGCATGGAGTTAGTGTTACGGTTAACGCGTAGAGTAAATGCATTTCCTTCAGGGTTTTTTTTTTTTTCATGAAATTATAGAGCAAACAGGATTATATTTATCGAGCCGCTCTTAGAAATTTGGTTTGAGTCGGATCTGGTCCAAATCCAACTGAACCTGATAACTATGGCTTAAACCAAATCTACACTTGCAAGTAAAATTAGGGATCAAAGTTGAGATTCCAAGTTAAAAAAGGGGTATTTGGAATACCAACAGCCAAGTGCCACATGTCGTGTTCTTGACGATCTTGGATACAGATGGAGTTCTTATGGAGCAAATACTGTGAAGTACAACACTTGCTATTAAAATACTGAGCCACAGAATAAATTCATCAAATTGTGACACGAATTGGTACCGCTTTGACCACATTCAATGTAAGAAAAGGAACCAAGTTGTAGTCTAGAAGTTTAGGATATCTTGTTTATGTTCACAACGATTTGAAATCGTATACGAGCAAAGATAAAAAGACTGATCCAATTCTTCACAACTCCGAGCCATTCCAAAGACATAGCAGATGCAAATGACCTTGACTTACATTGTGATGAATTCAATGTTGAATCTACTGATGATGATATTGACTTATCATAGTAAACTTCAACAGAGATGAATAAAGGAGCGGATTGCACACATTGTAAATTGTGTGTCTGTCATTTTACCATGCAAGAGATAGTTACAAAATGGTTGAAGTGGTTACAATCATTCATTAGTTAATACATAACTAATAATGACTTAATAATAAATTATAAGCCTTATATTCTTATACCCCCTCTTAAGGCTTACACTACAAAAAGCAAAAACAAACATATTGACAGAAGATTAAAATAACAGAAATAAACAGAGTCATGCATTCTTTTGGAGCTCTCTTTAAAAAATAGATTTTAGACCAGGTAGAACTCAATTAAGTTGTCTCATAACTCTCGTAAAGGTGTAGTTCCCAAGTCGAATTCCCAAGTTCCCGGATTCCACCTCCCCAAACTCCCAAATTATGAACCTCCCAAATTATTAACAACCATCCATATTGAGCAACATCCATAGTGCGCCATCAATTTGTCTAACGATCCTTGTAAAGCTATAATTCTTCAAATCCATACACTCCCAAACTAATTGGGCAACCATCCATCTTGAGCTTCATCTACACTAGATCTCTTCATGTCTTCAAAGTATGGACTCTTTAAAATACAAAGTCTTCAACAACAAATTTTTCACCCATTTGGTTTGTTTTTCAACTTTCTCTTGTTGTATTTAAAAGGCAAATTGTTTAACAAAATAGCTTTGGCATCTTTGTCATCTACTGTAGCATTGACTTCTACTAGTTGTTTGATGAGAGACCTTAGATTGTTTACGTGGGCTAGATATAGTGATTTCATCATCCATTTTTCACACCAATTTTAATTCCTAACAGCAAATTAAAGCAGCACAATGAAAGTGACTGTCCATACAATTTCTAGCTTCACGCACAGACATAAATTCACCAGGGAGAAATAGAATTCTACATTTTGATTGTCTCAAACATTAATGCAACGAATTTTTAATGTCTGAATTTGTTTAGTAAAGGAATCTCACAGTCATCTATAAGAAAATATTTTGCCAGATAAATTACCAATTAAATCTTGCCATTCTTTGAGTGACAGAAATATGTAAAATATATCTATCACCTTCGATTGGCATGTGCCCTCATAACAGACATTAAAAAAATGCGATTTCTTCCTTGGAAAACTGTATTTGCCCTCTCATTCGACTTTTCCTTTCCTTTCCTTGGCATCGACTAGGTGTTTTATTGTGTGACATTTGTAAAGGCAAATAGAATTGGAACTGTGCCCTCTCAGTGAAGCCCTCAAACACTCATGATTGATGCCCTCTAAAAATCATGACAGTATTTAATGTGCATTGTGTAGATTTGCAATTGTGTCTCTTTACCATAGCAATTGTATCTTCTTGCCTCACAACTGTCTTTTGCACCAGCAAATGTGTTTTCTCACCTCAAGAATGTGTATGTCTTGTCTGTATTTTGCCCTCGACTTTCTCAATTTTGATTTTTTCTAGTTTTCTACAATATAAAGCCTTAGATTTGCAGTCTTCTATTCGAATTTGCAGACCCTATCAAGCACCAAGCTTTGATACCAATGTTAGAAGACTTAAACAGAGAAGGAATAAAGAAGACGTGGATTGCACACATTGTAAATTGTGTCTATCATTTTATCATGCAAGAGATAGTTACAAAATGGTTCAAGTGGTTACAACCGTTCATTAGTTACTACATAACTAATAATGGCTTAATAATAAACTATAAGCCTTATATTCTTATAAGTTCGTAATGATTTAGAACTTTTTTATCATAGAAGTAGGGTTCTCTCCATAAGAAGTTTGACAGCAATCTGACATGCTTTAGAATCTGGACTCCCACATTTTAAAAAAACGAAAACATCTTTAAAATTGCAATTTCACGCATTTTTTCTGCTCTAATTTTGATCAACTTATCATGGTTTATATATTTTGACGTTTTACATAGTTTTTTACGCTATTTAGTAATATTTATCTGTTTTTTCATCCTTGTGCATTTATTTCTTATTTTGAAAACAAAAACAATTAATAAATGCAGATTTATATTCTGGCCAAACACAAATCTCACGAGTTATATGGCAAACATAGATACAAGCAATCAAAAAAAAAAATTGCCAAAAAAGTTGAGGCCCTTTAAGCATGAATGGATTTTGCATCAAACTAAAGTCCCAGAAAATATCACATAATGTAAATACTCTGATTTTTTAGCCATTTTCCATATATGAACGAGCCATCCAAAAAATCCAGTTCATAAGCAGTGTCCCCGACTCTAAGACCAAACAACTGATCCGGGCACCTAAGAGAGATTAGCATGCATGTATAAAAGAAAGAAGAAGAAAAATATTAATATTCGTAGTTGATCAATGTGCACACAACACAACAATTAGCATATAGAGAGTATATAGTCTGCCTTGAGTAAAGAACTAAAATAAAAAATGAATTTTTATTATGTGCATAAATGACAAAGAAGCTATCTATGGGGTTATTTAATACATTATATATAATATCTCAAGGTAGGTCCACAGGACTCACATTTTCAATACCAAGATCAAATTCATTGAAACTTGGATATTATAAATTGAAAACTATGCACTGAGGTATCTCAGAAAACATCAATAAATGCTTAAAAAATAAGGATATTGTTCCTGCATTTCAATGGTTTATTATGGAACAATAGTTGTGGAAATAGTTTGCGTGTTCGTTTTCAAAAAGAAAAACATGAAGTCGTAGCATACAAGGAGTTGATATGTTTCACTTTCGAGTCACACACCAGAGTTCAATTCTTGTAGCTTGCATAATTGCCGAGTTAAAAGTATGAATTGTGGATAATAAGTCAATTTTTCCAGAACAGGTGCATAAAAGCTTAGTCAGATAACTGATTGAATCCTATGTATGCATTGCAGCCAGTGTTGGGCATGTTTCTCTTAAGCTTACAACCAAAGAACACAAATTAATTATAAATAAGCAATCATAAAATAATGCCAACTTTGGGATAAAAATTGAAACTAAATGAAGCACAAAGGTCAGTTTTATTTGCAAATGAAGAACACAAGAAACAATATTTACCTGCAATATCCTCTGCTTTCTCGGTTTTTACAATATGAACGCCCCCTTTAAATCCATTCTTGAAGGTTCCCAAACCTCGACCACCTGCAAGAACTTGACTTTTGATAACAACCTGCACCAAACTTTAGTACATGAGAAAGAAATTAAAATTTAGTTTCTTATTTTGCAACTTTTTTAATTTTGTTTGCTCATACAAGAGGGTATGCTCATCCATTTTATTAATAAAATTAAAAATGGATAAATAGTACTAAATAATAAAAACCTAATGCTTGGTGAAAAAAGACTAATATGGTGATATGCCAAACCAACCCCAAAGGGGAATTAAAATGCTCAAATGACTAACGCATGGAAATGATGGAATACTTTGAATTGACTTCTTCGATAATATTTGCAAAATAAATAGATCAGAGATGTATATAATTAAGAGTGTCCCAAGTTCTTAGTAAGTATTTACTCTCATCATTCAGCGTCAACCATATCCTTCAAAGCCAAAATGTAGATTATTACACCAAAAATAATGGCTCCTCGTGTTAATATAATCCACTTGTCCCATCACATGCATATACCACATTTGCCCATTTTAAATTAGAATTTCATGAATTTTATTTTTAATCTCCATTCAAGTTCTTTTATGAAAATCACATCCTTCAACCTATAATAAGCCTTGTATTATCTTCTAAGTCAATATTTATGCTTTTTATAATTTTCCCTTTCATGTTTATTTCCATATTAATCCCCAAATCAATTTTACACAATATATTCATCTACATCTATGTAAAATTATTTTCTGTGGGCATCATAGAAGTTTCCTTCATCCACTTAGCATACGAAGGTAGGAAAAATACTACTTTGTATTTGCATTTATAAGGGCATTATTATTACTATGTTCCCGAGTCTTTGCATCTCCGACTACCATCTTCTATTTCCAAGTGGCTATCTTATACAATGAACTGCGAATTTGAGTATGGATGTGATCCTTATTCGTGCTCTCTTAGATTTTAAAGATCATTACTACCAAAGCCCTAATAGTGTATTAGATGGTTTCTCTAGCATGTATCAAAAATGTATGTGTTTATTAGCTTTGAGGTGTTTTGTTTTATATATAATGTATGATGAGTTTCTAAAAATATTTACAAAATAGTAGAGGAATATTAATATTGTAACACTCTGATTTTGTATGTTAACTTGGTGAATGTTTTACATACTGTTATAGCTGCTGAAATGAAAGCAAACATGTTAAGATATGTTTTGATCTTAAGAGAATGTGTTGCTAATTTGGATTCTTGCATACTGTGATTTATTGCATGGGACAGCAAATATTGTACTTGTGTGTTTGCTGATGTGACGACAAATTGTCGTATACTTGCTAAACTCTCTTTGCTGATTGACAGCATACCTTGAATCAATTCCATTGATTCAAGTATGCTGAGGTCCTCTTGTGATTTCTGTGTCGATTCACACTTGAACCGGACTGAGATTGTTATGAACGTGCAGCGCCTGATTGCAGGTGTGAACAACTAGCACATAGATGCCAACGACAGGGGTTCGATTCTTGAACCCTGTACTGTCGAACTAGGGACCTCGTGAGGCAAGAAATGCCTGGACACGGGTGGCCTTGGCACGCGATCCAAAGGACGGAACGTCCTGCTCTGCATTAACGTGAATGTTAGTAGGGAGGCTGGATGGAAGTTGTTAGTGTTAGTGGTTAGTAGGAGTTAAAACCTAAACTAATCCTAAATCCTAACATGCACCCTACACTACTACCCTAAGTGGATTTTTAAATTACAAAAAAAAAAAAGGGAAAATAACCTAAGCCCTAATAACCTAAGGCTAAACTAAGACCTAGGTTGAATACTATATGCAACCTAAACTAATCCTAATCTAAGGGGTGCGCAGACCCTTGGAAGGAAAGGGATAAGGATGGGAAGGAGGCATTCATTGGCATTTATTAAGCAGTCCATACGTGGACAGCGCCAGTTTTGGCGGGGCAGGTAGGAAATAGAGGCATCTATTTGGAGATAGAGCCAAATTCAGTTTGCATGGAAATTGTGAAATTTAAAGTTCGCCAACTCAAGTGGCGGTGGCGTGGGAAGCAAGGAAAAAGGCAGAGCCTTAATTGCATTAATTATTCTTGGTCCTCGCGACCAGCTCGCCTTGGAAACTGCATGAGGGAATTTGATTTTTCATTGTTTCGATTTGGTTTTGGCCAAAGTTGCTCTGCATTTGGTTTTTGGCCTGGTTCAGTCGAACCAGCTCTTGGAATTTGACATTTTCTTGGAGATTTTGAGGCTGTTGCTAAGCCTGAAGAAGAAAGAAGTGTTGGAGAGTTTGTGCTGTCGCTGTGGAAGGAAAAACGCGGCAAACGAAGTTTTCTTCGAGTTCTGGAAGAGAGATTACAGGCATGTTAAGCCCTTCTCTTTAAAAACTCTTGCTTTGTTTAAGTGTATCATTAAAACAACCCTGCTCTTGGGTTTGGATTGCGTGATTGCTGTTGAGTCGATTTGACTTGGATTTTGTTGGTTCTTGCTTTCTTTTCTTGGAAAATGATAAGAAGATTTGCTTCTGGTTGCTCGGTTTTGAGTTGTTTTTGCTCGAATCAAGTTGGAAATGAATTACTTGTATGGTTGTTGACTGTATGGTGGTTTGAAATGGATATTTCTTTCACTGTTCGTGTTGTTTGAAATTGGGAACAGGCTGTGTATTCGTTCCTTATAGTGAAATTGTTTCCTTAAATGTAATCTTTTCTTGCTTATTGTATTGGGAACTGTCCTTGCATGTAAAAAAATAAGGAAGTGGAGATACAGCCGTGTATATTGCTATGAATTGGATTTCATTGAATCTTGCTGTCATTTTGGAAACAATAAGAAATATTGTCTTTGACTGCTGAGTTTAATTGTCTTTGTATTTCTCGAATGATGTACCTTCCTGTGTGCTGGACGTTTGACTGTAACGGGAAATTCATCGTATATATCTTGTGACTGTACACTTATTATGAGTTGTTTTCACTATTGAAACAATCGTTTATTGCTAACGAACTGGATGGAAGGGAATAATAGTTGTTGAAGTAGTTCTTATTGAAGTTTTCTTTAAGAAAGTAGATCCTTTTCCTTGTATTGTTTTGGATTTTGGATGGAAGTGGCATTCGGGTTTCCTTTGAGTAATTGAACTCGAATCTGAATGAAGTATTAGCAATATTATCATTGCTGTACCTTTTCTTGAGTAGGAACTAAACGAATACGTATTGGGTATTCGTGAAGTAGGAAAAAGATAACTGTTTTTCCTTCTTAAGTTATCAATGGATTTCGTTTCTCCTTGTTGAGAGAATAAGGTGGTTTCACTTGTGTTTTATAATGCTGTTTGGTCTTCCTATACGGACTGTTGACACAATTACAACTTGATTGTATTCTGTGCAAAGAATGATTATATTTCTTTATACTGTAATGGAAAAATTGATTTCATTGCGTCTTATAGTTGAGGGTTGTCCTTCTGTTTGAACTATCTGGAGAATGCGAACTTGATTTGATTTTTGTGGAAATAAATGGAAAATTTGGGATCTAACTTGTCTTCTGAGTCTGCTCTGGCTGTACCGAGCTCATGCAATTAACACCCGGTGCGGGTTTGCTTTTATAGAGGTATTGACAATTGAATATTATATTTTAAGAGCTGTACCTCATTTAGAAAATGGAAATTGCTATTTTTTTGAGTTAACAGTTGATCGAGAAGGAACTCGAATTGAATATGCGTTGTTTGTGGTATTGGATTGAAACGGTACAGGCTATGAGAGTTTGTTTTTCGATAAGAACGACTGTTCTGTTATCTTTATAATGAGCTGTCTTGTTTAAGATGAACACGGGTTGGGTGTTTGATTTCGTTTTGAACAAAATGGTTGTTTCTTAATGAAATTATAGGGAATGAATTCTTCTCTTTTGCTATTTTGACTCTGAAAATAATATTGGAGCTTTACGGTGCATAAGAATTTGGTTTCGCTGTAGGTAACAGCAATGTGTAATTTGTTATTATGAACTGTATGCGTTCATGGATATAAAGAGTCATATGAGTAAGTGATTGCGTGATTGTATAACTGTTTGTTTGGTTAACAATACAGTGAAAGAAGTATGGGATCTTCTAGTACAGTAAATACATAGTCTGCATCTTGATATTGCTTGTTCTATGATGAATTCTTCCCTGTTTTCATTTAAAGCTGATTATAAATGAAATTATTCTTGCTGCCGGAAAGTGAATTCCGAATGGATTTTGTAAGTTTCACTCTGAACTGTTATCTTGATTTGTCTTTCGTTTGGATTCCACTGTTAGGACAGTCATGTGGAAAGAAATAGAGATATGAATGAATGACTTGGAAAAATGATCTTTTCTTCTTTCATTCAGTTGGAAATCTGGAATTCGTGAATAATGAATTTTATAGTGCTTAGATGGGAGCAACTATATGCATTGTTGTTCGCTTTCTTGTCTGTACTTGATTGCTTTGAATTTAATATGATTCATGAACTGAAAGGAAAGTAATGAATTTATATTTCAGTTAGTTTCATCCTTTGCATTTGTTATTAATGAAAGGCGTGGAAAGAATAACTGTATGCTATATAGGCAGTAAGCTACTTGTATTCCTAACTTTACAAATATTGTGAATTGATACTTGTAATGATTATGTGGAAACGGGACAGCAGTTCCTTGGCTGATTGTGATGATATTTTTGATAGTTCAGTTGTTATGCTGATCTTTCTTTTGTGCCTATTTCGTGATTGATGTTTAACTGTCGTTTCATAAAAGCAGGGTTCTTTTATTGAGACAGTTAGTTGAAGCATCTTATTTTAAGGATAAGTGCTTAATATGCTCAGTTCATTGAACTGACCCGTGCAATTCATTTTGCAGATGAAATCTGATTAGAATGAAGACATGGCTGTTTTCTGATGCTTCTTGATTGGCTGTAAAATGAATTGTAATTGTTGCTTTTATTCCTCTTCGAGGAATTGTGAAAAGAAGAAAATATATTCTTCTGTCCATGAGTTGTATGGATGTTTTGTATAAACTATGCCCAATCAGCTGGATTGGCAAATGTACAGATTATGACTTGAAATATTGAATACAATTACAAATGTGATATTTTCAATAGTTATATCAGTTTGATTTGTTGTCTAAATTGGAAATATAATGTTATTTCTTGATTTGGATTTGTTTATTTGTCCTTGGATGGATGCTAAATGGAAACTGATATCTATTCTTACTTAAATGCAACTTTTAAGTTGAAAAATGCAATTAGTTCATACTTGGGTAAAGATGAATTTTTAATTGACATTAAAAAGGATTAGGAAGAATATGATTCCATAATCGGAAGGTATTCAGGATTAGCTTAGGAGCTAAGGAATATCAATTCAACTTCGGAGTAATCGAACTTCGCTTTCGAACTCCATTAATGATCCCGTTTGATAAATTCAGAATAAAGGATATAAGATAGATATATCCATAACTAATGGACCTTAACTATATGACGTTAAGGAGAACAAATGAATACATTTCTCGAAATTTAGACCTCGTATGAATGACGTCTAATAAGTTAATATTCTGAATTTAGTTGCAGTTGAGAAAATCTTGGCTAAGTTTAATAGGTTAAACTTATCACGTCCGTCGGCACGGACCGCTTAATCCAATGATTAAGAAGTGAACCAAGTAGGGAAATGCAGCCCTTCGATACGAAGGAGAAGATGCATAGTAAGCTAATGGACGGATTTAGTCCCTCTTAGCTCTGTACAACTGTAACGGAAACGAGGATCAAGGGATCAGCATAAATGTTGAAAGTTGATTTTAATTATTAATTCGTGGCTAAGTCACTTGAGCAGGATGTGTATTCTCGATGGGTGGATTCTGCAGGACATTGGCATACGCCAGCTACAGCAAGGTGTCTTCATGAAGACGGGGTCTTCATGACGACACAATGTTGCAGCTGACATATAGCAATGCCCTCCCGAATTAAAACATTTAGAATACATAGGCTGAATGTGTAACTCTTAGCAGGGGATAGAGTATGATCAGATATACGGAGTGACTCCGGAATACTAAAGATAATTAGACACACGGAGTCGTGGGGTAACGACACCGTATGTCTGCGTATCTTTAGTTATCAGGAGTGCCTTCTTATATTCGTTCATATTCTAATTGGAAAATTGAGAGTCTAAAACTGATCTTAAACGATGATGACTGGTAGGAACCAGGAAAGACCATTCTAGATAACAGGTGAAGTGAAGTGAAGGACGTATTCCGTAGATGTGTATCACATCCAGGAATATGATCATGCAAAGCATGTGAAAATCTTTGGCCAAAGTATCGCAATTGCTGGTTGCGTTGTCCTTATCACTTAATTTAAGATGCAGGATGTCAGATGAATATCAGTAACAGATATTCAGATAGGCTTCTTAAATGGATCACTTCGATAACCGGGAAGGTTATGAGAACAGTATATATATAATATACTATGCATAAACAAACATGAAGGATCGGTTGTTGCCGAGTCATGAACATGAAGGATCGGTTGTTGCCGAGTCATGAAATGAAGGATCGTTGAAACTCCGAGCCATGAAAATGGAAGATCGGTAGTTCCTCGAGTCATTTACAGCAGCATATAGAATCTGTTATAAGATTGAATGGCATTGAATGTGTGTTCCATATTGTAAATATGCGAACAGGGAACATTCGTTTTAAAAAGAAATTGTGTGATCCAAACTGTGTTGTTTGGGCAGAGAACAATTATTAAAACTTGAACGTGTGTTTGAATTTTATAATTCATAACAGTGAACGTTATAAAAAAAAAAAAAAATTCTTCCCTTGTTCTGGTGTTTTGAATTGAGAATGTTACAAATATTCTTCTCCTCGTCGTTGTTTTCAATAGTTTAATCACAAATTATTTGATAACCTAGCTCGATACCAAAACATAATGTGGCCATTTTCCAATAAACTATTATTCAACTTTAATATTATTTCCCAATTACATTTTAAGTGGAAAACCCTAGTTTTACCATAAAATATCTTATGCCTTAATTACTTATATTACTCAAACATTTGAACACAATAAATTAATAAACATACAGCAAAACATTAAAATTTAAACAATCATATAATTTACAAGAAGACCCAATTTATTCAAATAGAGTTAGAATACATATTTGTGAACCGGTCTAGAAAAGGCCCTCAATTCATTTATTCACATTCAAATATATACATGCCCCCATCGAGGTTCCTCTCAATATCTAAGGGATTGAGGTGAAATTCAACACGTCTGGAGGCGGTGGAAGATAGTCAAGTTTTGGAGCTAGATATGGGACATGTTGGAAGATAACGTTCACCTCCTATTCTCTAGAGATTTTACTTGTAGATTTTATGGTGTCCAAGGTTTAGTACAAGATCTTTATAGATGGGGAAGTAAAAATTGGAGTACCCATGGAGATTATGAGATCAATTCATGCCCTCGTGGGTACCTTATCAGTGTTTTGAAAACAGCAAGCGATCATGAGACTTCGGGAGGACCATATGTTTGTTTATTGGATTCAAACCATAATTATCATGTTCAAGAAGTTCAGTTCATTCAAAAGTTTGTTTCATTCGGAAGGGCTTTAAAAGTTTGAAAATTCTGATATTTTAGAACAGTTACGTTCAGCTCAAAAAACCAAATATTAATACATATTTTATATTTATATATATATATATATATATACTCAAAAAATATAAACACTATAAAAACATGCAATCTTTCGGCTCTAATCTCAATCACTTTATAAAAAATTAACTTGGCTCAAACAACATACAAAAACATTTTAAGTAATAAAGTTACACAAAGTGCGTCACTTAAGTCACACCCCCATTTAGTAAAGTAACTCAACATGAAACCATATGGTGAACTTAATAAAGTTTAAGTCTACTTAAATGTAGCTTAAGTTTAATAAGACCTTTTCTTCCAAAAGTAAAGCAAACAATCTCTACCCTTAATTTAGGTTCTATCACAACATTAAGATTGAACAAACACCAAACATTTCCCTAATCCATAAGGATGCCTCATAAAGGTCAACGTAAAATTTGGAGACTCATTTGCCACATAAGCAAGGTTGGGAGAAGGAGAGTGAGCGCGGATAAAGGCTTGTCCTTCCTCTCTCAAACTCCAACAAAGCCTCCAGTACCCTCATGCTAAAGCTTGTTATGGACGTGGAGGCTTCATAGTTTTAGGACCTCTAAAAAAACAGTTGTTTCTTGTTTGTGTACGCTCATCCTCATCCTCTTGACCCTTGAACAGACTGGTTATGGCCATATAAAATGAAAATTAATATTTAACATTTGCAACAAGATCAAAAACTGTAGTTTTTTCATTTTTATATGTTTTTGTTCAATTCGATGGATCCAAAAAAGTTCAGTCCAAATTGTATATTCCCCTACTTCAGCCAAACATGGTAACTATGATTCAAACCAACAAAAGAAATACCATCAGAAGTCGTTGTTTCGTTGCATTTGTATGCTCTTCCACATGAGCTCAAGTTTGATTACATGTTTCAAGCTCCAGGGAATTTCATGGGCTAGTTAGTTTGTGTTCCCAAAGCAACAATAGGGAGAGGAGCATCAAACTATGCGTGCCTCTATGTTGACTGTGATCTAGGTCGCCTCTTTCCAAAAGTATAATGCTGAAGCCAATTGGGTTGGAATAAATCCAGCAAATCGATAGTGAGGCGAGGACAAAGTAAGGTGCATTTTCCAATTCAAACAAAATTAATTAAATACCATGCCTTAAAGGATTCTATTAAAGGCAACCTAGAAGAAATTCAGGGAAGAAGGTCATCAGAAGAAATCATTGTAGAGGAAGCTCAACAAATACCAAATGGAATACCACAAAACCAAGGAAGAGACTTAGTTGTTCAATTTAGGGTAAAAGGACCAAGAAGGCACCATGCAATAAGATATGAAAGACAACCCCATCGCCCAATCAAACAATGATGACAAATTTGGACATGGGACACAGCAATAGAGATAAAGACCATTGCCACTAGGGTGCTTGATAAGAACAAAAATGCAAACTAAATCAATAACGGTGATCATTTAGAATATTAGAAAACGCATTCTCTGCCCTAGAGAAGAATGTTGGAATTTTTATTAACAAAGAAAGGTGTGACATTTATGCTCCTAGAGACTAGGTTAGCAGAGAATTATTTGGTAAGATATGACAAAACACTTTGGAGCACAAGATTGAAGTTGTGTGTCAAACTGGGGCAAAATTTTTGTTGGAGCAGAATTTTGTCTCTTGTGATGCAAGTGAGTCATCTAAGGATTGGATTACGTGCAATGTGTGGAGTTGAAACTCAAAACATCGACTTTGTACTCACAAACTTTTATAGACCTCAAGAAGCAGAACGAAGTGTGAAATGTTTGGACTACTTTAGGTCTATTGGACACATCAAGTCGCAATGTCCAAATCATTAACCTATTCCCTCCCACAAAATGCGGCATCCTAATCCTAATGGCATTTCTGCAGATTTCTTAAAGAGAAAAGTTCTTTGATCTGGTCTTCCCCTGACAACATCGAACCTCAATCTCCAGGCCCAAATTTGACCACTACTAACTTGTCTCTTAATCGAATGACTCCTAAAACCATGTGCATTGAATCAGAAAACACTGCAAAGGAATCAAGTGGCATCACATCGATCTTGTTGCAATTGCTAATGAATGGAATTGCGTAGATGGCATCAAGGAAAGTAGTGATTACATGGATCAGCCAACACCAAAACCCTCAAAGGATGAAGATGAGGTCAAAAACTCTAGCGTGTTGGATATTGATTCAACTCCTTGTTTATTGAAAGGTGTTAATTGTGGGAGAAAGCTCAAGAGTGGCAGAAAATCCAAGTTTGAAAAGGATTTATTGGAGGTAAAAGCAAGATCTCATTAAATCACGAGTTTTTTTTCAATTTGGAATTAATGTGAGGTGGGTGGCCCCCCTCTCTTTGATTTGCAAGAATCATGTGTGTGTTTGATTCAGATGTACGCTTAATGGATGTTAAGGTCCTCTGATTAGGTGGGATATAAAATTTGTGATTGAGATATGTGCATATGGGTAAGCAAAGACTTCAATCCTGAGTTAGCTAGTTCTTTGAGATGGTAGTTGTGAGTTGATTTCCTTATTTTTCCTCTTGGCTTCTTTCTCTAAAGCATCGTCCTTTTTGATCGAGGTTTAAATATTGTTGTAATCATTCTCTCTATTTGCAATTTGAAATTTTCCGGCAAAAGGGCCCTTCCAACTCTAGTTTATCTATTAAAAAAAATAGTAGAATGTACTTGGGTAAAACATGGTTGTTGGGTAATAATTTCAATATGTTGTTTGTTGACTCGATAAATAAAGTGTCTTTCCATACATAGACATGAACTAGGGGCTCTTCAAGATCTTGTCTGATATGCAATTTTGGGATAGCAAAACTACCAATGGACACTTCACATGGAACAATTGGCACATGAGAGATGATTTCATTGTTGATCATTAGGAGAGGCTTTTCGGATTGGAGGGCTGGTTGGATCATAATCTAATTTTGAAGTGTGAAATGTTGCAAGAGGGAGGTTCTCTAACAATCGGGAGGTTCTTGAGAAGATGCAATTGCAGCATACAAAGTTCTAATAGGTGATGAGATGGTCGGAAGAACAGGTGTGGAGATATAAATTGTTCTCCTTGGTGGAAAATCTAGAGTTTTAAAAGATAAACTGAAGATAAGATAAGATAAATATATTAAATGTCCAACAAGTGACCACAAAAGTAGGTCAAAGGGACTGCACCATACAAAGGGACCAGAAACCAGCCGGGAAACCAAGACGGGTTTCCACGAGAAAACAAGAACAGAAATACAGAAAGAGAAGAGAGAAATGAAGCGAGGGCCAATGGCCAAGAAGTGCCACCACAGAAGCGTGCACGACCCACGACCCCAGAGTCGGGGACATGGGGAATACAATGTAGAAGAGAGAGAAGAAGAGACAAAAGGAAGGGAGAGAATCCGAACAGGAACTCTCTCATCTAGCATCCAAGGCCGGCTGAAAGAAGCTAGTAATGCGTTGATGTCCAGTGGAGGACGTAGTGGAAGGTATGGAACGCTAATGTCCAAAGTGAGAAGCTCTCTGAGAAGGTTTAGTGGATCGCCACAGACGTCTGTGAAGGGATGATCTCGGCCTCCTATGTGTCTGGAAGCTCCTAGACTGGAGGAAGGTGCCTCGGTTCCACACCGATCTAGTGCGGGGCCCGGACTAGTGTCATCTCGCGCTTAGTGCCCCACCACGAAGAAATCACTGTGAAGGAGGTGATCTGTTGGGTAGTCAATTGTCTAGGCGGGGGCTAAAGGGTCTCACAACGAAGTCTGAGAGTCTCCTGCATATATAAAGCTAGGCACCTCTGGTCATAGTATCTGAAGAAACTAGTAAGGGTCGGATGCTCTCTGAAAAGACAGTGGAATCTCCCTCTGATCTCGTAATAGATGGGACACCAGAAAATGAAATGGTCCTCCATCTTGACCTCTTGAAGGGAGCAAAGTTGGTACACCCCGACATAACGTGAAACGATGCTCGCTTTCAACCCGAAGCCTATGGGAGCCTACTCTGAACTGGCCAAGAGGAGCGTAGAGGGCATGCATCCAGTGACGGGAGATGTATTGGGGTCGGGCGATAAGACCATTGTTAACCACTAGGAAGTGCGTAGCATAGAAAGCCATCTTAGGACACGCCCTCCCTGAGGGTTAGTCCATGTGATCTAGACAAACTGTCTGTAAATGTCGTCTCGGATGATTTTGTTCAAAGTCTGCTTGCTCGGTAGGAGGCGGGTTGGAGCATCCAAGGAGTAATTGAATGGTGGAAGGTGGTGCATCTGAATGCCAACAAATCCTAGTAGGCTCAAGACTCCGACATACCAACAATGAGAGCGACTAGGGTGGTCCAAGAAGGCTATGGCCTCTGAGGAGCAAAATGCTAAATATGGGTACTGTCTCTTCCCACAGTAGAATCAGCAAGTCTCCGGACGCGATGCAGGAGCGAGACGAGGCCAAAGATTGCTTCCAGTCGAAATGGACGAGCACCAAACTCAGCTAGGATGATATTGTGGGGTATGGTCTCTTTGCATCTAATGATGCGCCGAGCAAAAGAATCTGAATTCTCTCAACAGTAGCCCAATCTGACTCAAGTAAGGACGGCCCCTAGATCTCAGAGCCATAGAGGACCGTGGGCCTAATGAGGGAGTCCGTGAGGGACATCTTAGACAAGGTGTCCTGAAAGTGGTGTTTGAAGCACTTTGTCTCTCCAAGAGAGCTAAAGACCCATACCCTTTATTGACCCGGGGTTGAAGAGTTGGCCGCATACTGAAGCGAGGTCCAGAGAATAACACTCCCAAGTAGGTGTATGAGCTGGTGATCTCGAGCTCCTCCCCTCTGAAGAAGAAATGGAAATCAGATGTCTTCAACCCATTGAAGAGCATAACCTTGGTCTTGCCAAGGTTGACCGTCAACTGCTTATGGTCACAAAAAAGAGCTAAAGCATCCAGTTGTCTTTGTAATCCTTCAGGGAGGAGGCGAGGAGTACCACATCATCAGCAAAGAGGAGAATGGATATCAGAACCTGGTGAAGAAGACAACTGTCACCCTCCTGGATATGATCACGGAGAAAATTCTCCAACTCATCAATGTAAATCCCGAACAAAGTCGGGGACAAGGGGCAACCCTGTTTGACCCCAATGGTGCTCTTGATGAAGTCTGACAACCCAATGGCGGTGCGGAGGCGGCCAAGGACCTCCTCATAAAGGCACATAATGGCAGCAAGAAGGATTTCAGAAATGCCAATGTCTCTAAGCCTACGGAAAAGGGCTTCCTGCGGAACAGAGTCAAAGGCTTTCTGAAAATCAACAAAGCAACAAAAGACTTTGGAAGAGCGGTGGCGTGCTTCCTCAATGATGGCCCAAAGGGTGAAGATGTGATCAGTGGTCTCGTACAACGAGACAAAAACCTCGCTTATCCCCTGGCTCTAAGGTGCCCGTGCTCAAAAAAACTCGAGAAGCCGCATGTAAAGCACTTTGTCGCATAAAGCTTAGAAAATGTGTGACCCACCATAATCATTCTGTAGTTATTGGGATCTGAGGTGGGGCCCGACTTATGGATCGGGTGAATAATATGATGGGACCAAGTACTCGGAAAGCCTGTACAAACCACCTGGTTAAAAAGATCCACTAAGTAGTTGTTCAGGACATGAAGACCATGCTTGAAGAACTCTGCTTGGAAGCCTTCCTCAACCATTGCTTTGTTGTTGTTCATAGCTGAAATAACATCTTTGACATTCGTGTAAGTGAAGAGGTGGCAAGACGACGGTGGAGACACAACTCGAATCTAAGTATATGTGACCATATCAACAAAAACAATCATTTAATAAAGACATTACAAAACAATGCTAAACCCGAACCAATCAAAACCGATTGGTTCCCCTTCCTTCTCACGCTCGAATTTCCAATTTTCACTCACCTGAATTTGATGCTAATTGAGAACTAGCTCGTAACCCTTTGCAATTCCAATTTTAACTTACTTGAATTTGATGCTATTTGAACACTATCTCATTCTCTCCATCCCATATAACCTTAATAGAGAGAAGGCCTTTGAATCCAAGGACACACATGTGCCTGAAATAAAATGTATCATAAAGCAAAGAGAAAAGAGAATGTTAGATGCCGCATCATATTTTCCAAATGGAACGGAGTTTTGCATGTTTCATATTATCAAGAGCCACAGGACATGAATGGCAACAAAACTACTATCTCCTTCTTAAACATGCAAAGGCTCAACACACATCCGAACCATATTTGTTATGTCATATTCAATAGTCGGGAAGAAGTGGATATCAAATTGATTACACGTCTTATTAGTTGCCTCTTTGCAAGCCCGCGTATTACACTAACAAACATAAAGAGGATTACGCTTCTTCAAGAACTCATATCCCCTTTTGTTGCTCCTTATGATACTTTTTATTTTGACATTGATTCATGTTTATGTTGTGGGTATTGTTATTGATTCATGTCCTTGATGCGATAAGCATCGTACTCGTATTGATTATATGATAGATTTCAGTATTGGTATTTTGATATATAATTTGATTCAAGACATGATTTGTTACTTGTTTTGGCATTTATTATTGAAGACATTATTACACCCAATAGATGTTATTGATGTATACCGGTTATGTGTGTGTGTGCAGGCATAGGACAAAGTACAAGTCCTAGTTGGGTGGTGGTGATGTCGGTAGACTCACCATTTCATGGGAGCACCCATCAACATTTTTACTTCACACTCGGAAACCTCCATGGATGTCCACATTGGGTTCGTTGTAGTTTCTTGTGTGGTTTCGCTTGTTTTGTGCTTTGACTAGGTTGCATATTGTTTTCATATTTCTTCCTTCTTGTTCTAGATTGAATTGTCCTTTTGACTTGTTTTGTCATACTTCGCACTTCGACCATTGCATTCGGCTTTATTATACAAAGACGTGCGTTTTGGACTAATCGATTTTCTAGTAATGTGGATAGTCTTTGAATATCACATCAATCGATATGTGATCCGGAGGTCGATTCGGTGGACAAAATTTCCTAGATCTCCCAAAATCATTACACTACGCTAGAGGACTTCAAGAGCTTTCCAATGCCTATTTGAACGTGTGAAATGGACTCCATTTGAGCAAGATACTATCTGCAGAAGTTCCTAGTTGGAGGAGCAAAAATAGGGGGCAGCAAACAGATTGGAATTTGACACGTGGTAGTGCAAAAAGATAATAAAAGGGAGTTTTTTTTGGTTTTCGCCTCGGTTCTTCGACACTCGAGTTCGGACAAGTGGGCCCCGCTATTTCCTGGTTGGGGGCCCTCAGAAGGGTCAACACACTCTTTTGCAGAGGGGTGTCTTTGCCTTCGTATCTTCATATTTAGCATTGTTGCATTTTTTATTATATATGCCTCGTGATGTAATTGGTTAGTACATGTGGGATTAAAGTTCACTATATTTTAAATGATTTACCACATAAGATGTCAACCCTCCAGGTGAGCATACAACTCGTTCAAGCCACGGGAAAGTTTGCTCATCCCACATGCCACCGACCTGCTAAGTTGGGCACTCACCACATCCCAACCAACTCGACAACCCTTGCACCCAAACAGAGCTAGCAGAGCATGTCTCCCAACCAACTCAACCGTCAAACCGAGCCAACTCACCACTGACTCCAACCGAGTCACTACGTGGCAAGTGTCAAAAACGCCTTATAGCCACCTAATCCAACCACAAGCGCCAATTTTAAACTCCACCTCCCAACATAGCACAAGGAATGTGGGATTAAACTCCACCTCCCAACATAACACAAGGAATGTGGGACTAAGTCCCGATAGGGAAAATTGTTGTTCGAAGGGAGTTGGAGGGGATCGACCTCCTAACCGCTCGCATGCAAAAATATAGGCCCGGACATTAGAACATGCGGTTGAATAAGTCTATAAATGTACTTTATTTAGACCGAGTTATTTTGAAACAAAGCAATTTGCGAAAAGTGAATTTTCAAGTAGTTTAGGGGCATTTCCAAATCTCGGTGTAAGTGGAAAGTTGTCCGAATTCCAAGACGTTGTTAGTGCATCTATTATTTTCCCAATTTGGAGTTCTTTTGATGTCGTTTTAAAGCGTGAAAGCAGCTTTTGACAGAGAACGAGGGAAGAGACTGTGCAAGTGCTTCGAGAAAGTGTAGTACGAACGATGATCATAGTCAAAGTCTTTTGAAGGTTTGAGTGCACGAATTTGCAAGATTCGTGGATCTATTATTATTTATTGTAAGTTTGATTGTACTTGCAATTTTGACAATTTTTACAGATCGATTCGAGACCACGGAGACATGGGCATTTGCCGAACTTCGTAAACATTTTTTGTGCGTCTCCTATCTAATTTTTGATATATTTTCACGTAATTAAGTCAAAATTTAATTTAGATAAGCATACTTAATTCAGTTTACGAAATTTACAGAAATCGGGTAAAATGAAAACTAGATGGCTTTGATTGAACTATTGACTAAGTTGATTTTTAGGAATCTTTAAATCAGTTATGGTCAGTTTATAACTTGCAAAATTCAAATTTTAATCAGTTGTAGATTCATAAAAATCACAAAAATTGATAAGTTTACTTGATCGTGTTGTAAACAATCAAAACAGTAGGGGGTCTACTGTTGTTTACAAATCAAGATTTTTGGTCTAAGAGCCGGTTGAATTCGTTGGTTTTGCTTTCAGTTTTCATTTGATATCAGTTTGGTTTTCTAACTCCAGCAGATTGCAGACATTATTGGCTTGATCTTCCATTTGCAGTGTGCATTGTTTTGGAAGTACAAGTTGTTTGCAGTAGCCATGGGTAAAGCCTTGAAAAGAGAGAGGCTGGAAGAGCTTGAAAGCATAAATACATGACATTCAAGAAAGAGAATGCTTTCCTGAGATGCAAGCTCTACTCCCTTGAAGAGAAAATTGAACGTTTGAAATCAGAGCTAGAGACCAAAGATGAGCTCTTGATCAGATTGCAATGTGGTGAGCAGAAGAAGGATTTGCCTTCCACTTCGATGCGTAAAACCATGACAGATGATTGCATTGTAAGTTTATCACCATGTTTTTCTTCCTCCCATTCAGATTTAGGTAATGCTTTTGGTGAATTTGAAAAACATACTAAGGGCATTGGATCTAAATTATTGCTTAAAATGGGATTTGATGGAAGAGGCCTTAGTAAGAATGGCCAAGGTATTTCTAACCCAATACAGTAGAGGATCATCCTTGTTTTGCAGGTTTGGGTTATTCTAGTGCAGGAATGGAATTTGGAGAGTGTTACAAAACGTCAAAGGAGACAAGCTTCGACAACCAGTACAAGTCTATAAATGGGCGAGTTGCTATTTGTACAAGGGTATTGTTTAGACTGTGTTATTTTGTAACAGAGCGGTTTGCGTAAAAGTGACTTTTTCCGCAATTTAGGGGTATTTCCAAATCTCGGTGTAAACCTGGAAAGTTGTCCAGAATTCTAAGAGGCTCTGATGCATACATTATTTTCCCACTTTGGAGTTCTTTTCATGTCATTTTAAAGCGTGAAAGTCGCTTTTGACAAAAAACAAAGGGAAGAGACAATGTAAGTGCTTCGGAAAGTGGAGGAAAAATGTTGATCATCGTCAGAGTCTTCCAAAGGTCTGAGAGCACGAATTTGCAGGTTTCAAGATCTATTATTGTTTATTGTAAGTTTTATTGTACTTGCAATTTTGACAATTTTAATGGATCAGTTCGAATAAACCCGAGACGTAGGCATTTGCCGAACTCCGTAAACATTTTTTTGTGTCGTCTCTTATCAGATCTTTCCATTTCGATTTCTGATATATTTTCGCATAATTAAGCCAGATTTTAATTCAGATAAGCATACTTAATTCAGTTTACGACATTTACGGAAATCGGGTAAAATGAAATCTGGATGGTTTTGATTGAATTGTTGATTAAGTTGATTTTTGGGAATCTTTAAATCAGTTCTGGATCAGTTTATAACTTGCAAAATTCAGATTTTAATCAGTTTTAGATTCATACAAATCATGAAAATTGATAAGTTTAATTGATTGTGTTCTAAACAATCAAAACAATAGGGGTCTATTATTGTTTGCAAATCAATATGTCAATTTGGTCATTTTGATCGTTGTGATCTTTTTGGCATTTCGATCTCGTCAAGTTTTATTGTAATTTGTTTTGAGGTTACAGCTCGACTTTTGTGTTTCCTTGTAACTTCGTAAGTAAATGTTATTGTATCAATGGCTAGGACTTGGTCTCTTACCTAGCACAGCTGTGGTTTTGATCTTTACGGCTACTTATTGCAGGCTACTTGGTTAAGTTGCTAGCATTATTAAACTAGGCATGACGCCTTAAAGGAGATAACTTTGGTTAGATCTAAAGGGCAGGTGTTATGTTTTAATGCTAAAGTGATTTATATTCCAAAATATATTAACAGACTACTTTGGCCCATAACAGCTTAGAAAGTAGTTTGGCAGGGCATATTCATTGATTAATAAAGTATCCTTCAAACCCTTGTAAGACCTGACATGCCTCAAAAAACCTTAGGAAGATTGCTAAGGAAATTAAAACGTAAAAAGGTTTTTGAAGCCACTGAACCATGGTTAGAAGGAAGGTGACCCACATAGGGTTAGGGTTGCGACTGGAAAAGAAGAAGATTAGTTTTCATTTCTTTTTGGAGGGTAATGGAGAATGGTGGCAAACAAGGGGCAAAGTCCTGGTAAATTTGGATTGATAATCCATTTTGAATGAAAGAATCAAACTTTACAACCAAGATTCAATTTCATTGTTTTTGCATGAAGAATGTGGTCTTACCATTCTGTTTTCATTTCGGGAAAATGAATAAGATTTCTCATAGAGGCATTGCAAGTCGTTGCATGGAAAACACTTCAACTTCAAACCTTAGATCATTACAACCTTACTGTCGCCATTGAGGAACGGATGAAAGCTTTCAAAATTTTAGAAAAATGAATGAAAAGGGAGAGGAAGATTGGGGAGAAAAGACTGGGGAAGGGAAAGGAACAATTGAAAAGGGAAATCTGCTTTTGCATACATTGTTCGACGTCCAAGCAGTCCGTGTAAATACTGAGGAACGTATTCTTGTTTATTCTTGCAAATAGATAATGGTAAAATATTGTTGCTTGCTATCTCTGGAAATCTGAAAAGTGAAGGAAATAACAGTTTAACTGGTAGTCACAAAAATGGTTGGCATTGAATAGAAACCCATAGCCAAGACTGGGTTATTGTTCTACTTGTTAAATCTGGTTTACATTTTTGGATATCTGTTGTGACCATGACAGTCGACTGTTACTTGATTATTCAGTTGGATCTTGTTGATTCACGAGTGGGTTGCTCTTGTGAAACTTGGTGTGTTCCTTGTTAAGGAGTGAGACACTTAGTTTGGATTGTCATGTGATTTTTTCATTGTCGTGACCTGTTATTTGGTTTGTTGCTCTTGATCTGAGCTAGTTGTGCATATTCATTGCATAGACATGAGCAGATTTTAGAAATATAGCTATTCAGTCTCAATTGAATTAGACCTGCTCTTTCGTGAGTTGTGATCACCTTGTGAATCTCTGTTGGAATTGAGTTTTTATATACAATGTTTGGCTATAGTTGTTCCTAAGCAATGAATTGTGTTAAGTTTCCTCGATAGGTTTGCTCATAGTGTTTTTTGATCACTTGACTTTATAGTGTGATTGACTGTGTCTTGGACTTTGTTGAACTGTAGCACTGATACCTTTTGCTGTTAGAAGTTATAAGGACTGATTTTTAACTTGGAAACTGTTTTGTTTTCCATGATTTATTGGCTTGACTTGTATTATAATTATTGTAATTTGGCAATCCAGTCCTCAACTTGGCCGAGCATGTGATAAGTTTTTATTCTCTTAAGGATATGTTTTCTGTAAATATGGCTGAGATATATGCATCCATAAATCTGTATTTAATCTACATAAAGATGGTTAATGATGGAGATGCTTAAGTTGCATTTTTAGTTATTATGTGTTTTTGATGTTGTACCTACCAATCACGCATACCAGAACTCACGAGAATCCCGTGGGAAAGTAGCAAGATACTCGTATATTTTATGAATTAGTCATACTTGGCAGAGAGTGGCAACAATATGTGGAAGACGCATGTGGAAGCACAAGTGCATCATGTATATTTTGTCAGTGACTGACAATTACGAACAATTCATAACAGGAATATGAGTGCACGAGTCATTCACATGAGCAACTGATAAGCTTTCATACCTGTGGCAAGTCGTATCTGTGTGAATAAACTCCTGTTTGGTTTTGTCAAGTAGCCTGACTGTTGAGTGTGATGCTATATTCTACTTTCATGACTTGTATGACGCAAGTTTGTTGTGCTAGGCTGTTCTTGTAAAATGTTTGAAACCTGACTGTTGAGTGCAAGCTCTGTTCTACTTTTATGACTTGTATGATGCGAGCTCTGTTCTGCTTTTATGACTTGTATGACGTATGTTTGTTGTGCTAGGTGGTTCTTGTGAAATGTTTGAAAACTATGAACTTACATAATTGTGATCCAATTTGATTATTTGACATCAACTGCCAGATGAACTCATAGAGTTCTGAGTTGATGAATGAAGCAATATGGGGTGACCAATGGTTGGGCTCATTAGATCCATTCTTTACCATGACTGCGGTGAAACTGGCTTCATCAATTGGCAAAGTGTACTACAAATTTAGTCACTACATTTTAATAGATATGTTGAAATTTAAAGATCTTAATTCTGTAACAATGAAATTAAAGTATGAGAGAGCTTATGACTTTTAAACTCGTCTTTTTACATATTCTTTGCTATTTGTAGTACTATGCCGGAAACCTGCAAGTACGATTAACGATCGTAATTCTTTAACAATGTAATTAAAGTATAAGAGAGCTTATGACTTTTAAACGCATCTTTTACTTATTCTTGGCTATTTGTAGTACTATGCCGGAAACTTGCAGGTACACTGGGGAAATGCAGAGGGTACGCAATTCAGCACCCAGGTTTCCAGTATTATTTTTGTAATGTTCTTTCCCTTTTTTGGTCAAAATATAGTCAAAAATGACTTTTCAAACATAAAAAAAAACCCCTAACCCTATTATACACCCCACAAACTCTCTTTAAACAGCAATAACAACACATCCACCTCACATTGCATACATTTACCTCGGTTCGACCGATGAATATCATGACATTTGGCATTTACTTATCATTATGTTGTGTGGTTGTTTACATTATTTTGTTTACTCTATTCATGTTATATGGTCAATTTGTTTACTAGCATTGTTTTATTTATTTTAGATATTCTTTATACAGCCGTACCCAAGGCCCCCAAAAAAATTGCCGTACCAGGTTCCGGTCCCCTTACCCGTACATGTACCCGTACCAGCGACATAGTTTCTACCTACCCTCTAAGTTTCTAAAATCTCGTATGTGTTGACTTCCAAGATTATTTGAAATTTGGACTTGACGACTTCAAGTGTGTTTTCTTGGTTTGCTTTGTCTAGGCCAACTATGATCAAGTTTAAAGCTGTCGTTACTTGTTTGTGTTCTGATTTTTGAGTTTTGCTAATTGCATCTTTTATGAGAGTAGGTTCAAAAAAGTTTCTTTCTAACAATTGTGCATTGGCATTGGTAGATACATCTATATTTTTGGCTTTATCCAGTTCCTTAAATAGAATGAAAAAAGGGATTCTACCAGCTCAAGTCAGTGTTTAAAGTCTCTCATTGTTTTGGGTAATGTCTTCAACATCTGAACTATAACAAGTTATTTCTTTGTTGCTTCTTGTGAATTTGGCACCAATGATTTCCTTCATTTAATTGCAGGGATTTCTTTTAACATGTTTATTCCTCTTCCACCTTTTGCAATCTTGTGCAAAGGCCATGAATTTGGTCCTCTATTTCGGTAAAGTGTTTGAAGAATTTTGAGTCTTTGACAAGCTCCATGTTATGCTCTAGTGATTCAATCCTTTCAAAAACATTTTCTGATGAAGTTTGTCACTCCATAGTTCACCCAATCGCCACATAAACTTCCCCCATTAAGGTTTTCCTCGTTCATCACACAATGGCATAGTTATGCTAGACAGAGCCACTTCTATTCTAATTTCCCTACCACAAGTTAAGGCTCATTTTTGTGTCAGTTGAGTAGAGAATCCCGACCACTGGCCTCTAGCCTTCCAATGCTTACGGGCTTGACCCATGTCTTTTGATACCTATCCTAGGAATTTACACCATATTATATGTTGATTCTCCAATTGACCTTCGCAACTACTTTTCAATCTAGGTGGTCTCGCTTTTTGTGCATTTCGCATCAACTTATGAACCTCGATTTTGGAATCCTCCACAAGATTCTGCCTCTTGTTGGCATCTGCATTGTTTGGCGTGTTGATGCTCCGAGTAGCCCTCTTAACTCCCACCAAGGTAAGGATATCTCACTTTTTATACAATTTACACTAAGACAACTTACCCTCAACCCCCAGGTCCTCATTGAATTGTACTCGTATCCCTCAAACCCCCGTAAGGGAAACCCTCTTGAGTTACTTGTCCATTTGACGGCTTGTGCTCCTTGAGCACCTCAATGTGGGATGATCCTTCAACACACCCAAGCCAATGAGGACCTAGAACAAATAGAAAACCACACAAAAAAAAATAGAAAACCACCAAGGAAATAGAACAAATAGAAAACCACACAAAAAAAATGCAAGCAAGAGTTAGATTCATCGCTCCATAATCCTTAGTCTAAACCTATCTTGTAATATCAAGCAACTACAAGATTCTGAAACATTTTAGATAAGTAAGCACCAAGAAACTACTGGTTTCGCTTGGTGGGCTGGTAATGCCCGACTTATCAATTTGTCAGGTAAATTACTTGGGGCTCACGTGGCTCATGCCGGATTAATTGTATTCTGGGCTGGAGCAATGAATCTATTTGAAGTGGCTCATTTTGTATCGGAAAAGCCTATGTATGAACAAGGATTGCTACCAGTAAGGAATTGGTTTTCTTCCTATTAGAGGAATTTCCTGGTCTTTTTCTGCTTGTGATCCAAATGGTTAAATATAACCAAGATGTCAATAAGCAAGACGTACTCTTATTTATTGACAATATCTTCCGCTTTGTCCAAGCAGGATCGGAGGTATCAGCATTATTAGGCAGAATGCCTTCCGCTGTGGGTTATCAGCCAACTCTTAGTAGGGAATGCCTTCCGCTGTGGGTTATCAGCCAACTATTGGTATCAAAATGGGTTCTTTGAAAGAGAAAATAGCTTCAAGATCACAGATCTTGAGCAATTATCATTCTTTTTGTGAACCTTGGACAGATTCATATGTTCAACAGAGATTCTCAATTGAACACGGATCATTTTTCTGCTTTGTTGACCCCGAATGAGTTTGGAGTTAAAAGCTTCATGTCTAATTTGAGTTGATATGCTGCAGAGACACTCTATGAATTAAACAACTGAATCATTGAGAAAATAAGAAATAGGAGGCATGATGTATTAGACGGTAAATATTCACATAGTATCGAGCCCGTACTGCCTACCGTGAACTTATAAATCTATAACTCTGAGTGCGACACTGATACCATTTTTTAATTTTTACTTCACCTGTCTGTTTGAATAGCATCAGGTTAACTTGTTTCCTTCTTATGGGAATCGTTATAATCTTCGTAATATTATTCGGAGATGGAGATATTATTCCCCACTGAGCCCCCACAAATACTTGCAATCATCCAATTCCTTCACATTGACTTCCAGTCCCGTTCCCAACTGAACCTCAATCCTCTCCGCTTTAACCAAATAATAGATCAATACCCACAAAAGAACTCATGCCATCCTCCCATGCAATACTAACTGCCAACATACTATGTAGCCTAACAAAATAATCAAAATACTTTTGTAACAAGCTACTTAAGAAGCCAATAATGAAAGTACAAAATTGATGAAATTTGAATCCTTGGAAACAAGTTACAACCACAAGCAAGAAGAAATATCTGAAGATAATAATCTAAGTACTTTTGTAACAAGCTCAAACGCAAGACACGTTTCTATCACCCCAATGAGGTTTTCCCATTCTCAAAGAAGAACTCGATGAATTATCTACATCGTACCTCCTCCTCTCCTGGAAAAGTATCTTTGATGGCCAGCTTCACTTCTGGAACCGAAGATACAGCTACACCTTTTGGAACATTCACTCCATATTTGCTCATTAGATTTGCACCCTGTTGACAAATCCACAAAAGCTATATCAAAAAGAAGATAAATGCTGAGTGTTGAACATCTGAAGTTTTAATAATTCATATATCACATACCCAATTAAATGGCATTTTTCAGAGACTGATTCAGAAAAGAAGATTGACCTAAATTATCATGCTCAGGGGCACATGTTTTACCTCATATTGTTGTCAACCAATTCTTCTTTTATTAGATTATATTGGCAAAGTGAAAATGGAATTCAATTACCAGGGTTTAAAATAGTAAAAAATACTAAGAAAACTAAAAACGATGTTATATTTGTTAAAATACTGAGAAAACAACTGATTTTGTTATTTCATGTCAACATAGTGCATAGAAATAAAAATAAACATAGTATGGTTTTAAAATGCATAGGGTTTTATGAAAAACTATTTTATCTTTTCTGAATAGAAATTATGTAAGAAACAGACTGGCCCTAACATATTAAAGAGCCTGCTATTTTAGGGAGAGCCCTGTGTTTTTAACCTAAATCCTCAATAGCACATAAATCTTTTAAAAGAATTGACATGTTTAAAAATTTGACTTTTAAAATATATCTATTCAAAGTAGAACTTATAAAAAATAATTGAATGTCCATCCTTACCCTAAACTAGAAATTTTGAGTGTGTATGCTCTGTATTTTTCTGGAGCAGTGTAAAAAGATCGAAAAGAGAGATATATATCAAAATCTTAAGAAACAATTTTTGAAATCTCGAGAAGTATCGACACAGCAAATTCCAAGGGTCACAGTTACTCACAATTAATTGCAAATAATGCTGCGAAGTTATATGTGAGCCATATGTTAGTGTGGGTTACACTTATAAATCATTTAATTTCTCACAAATTCAGTACAAGCAACAGCATTAGTGTTCAGTCTATATTAAAAATACTTTTGTTTGGTATTAATATTGATAATGCTATAGCATGTTGATAATGTACTTCTGCATTTTCCTTTTACAGTGTCCAATTTTTCCAAAAGTTGTGCTACTCTTTCAATATAAAAAAGGTTGGTTTACTCTTTCAATGTAAAAAAAAAAGCTATGCTACTTGTCATGCAAATGTGTTGCATAAAAATTTCAAACTTTCAAGCATGACAACTAGACCCAATGTGAAAATTTGCTCCTAAGTCTTCTTGAACCCCTCTCCAAGTCCGTCCGCTTTTGAAACATGCCCATCCTAACCTTGTATGTCATCCCAATGTGTTAAATAAGCTTGTGCAGGTGTTTGAAATGAGATAACAATGTTCATTCATCTCATACAGGAGTGTGCTTCCAATGGCTAGATCTTGATGAAGCCTAGAAAGGTTATTTTTAGCCTTCCCAAGACAGGTGTGCATCCTTTGGGACTAATTTGAAAGCCCAAAACCATCCAAAGGCCGTGTTAAAGAGTTCGGAGAGTAATGGAAACTGATTTTGGAAGATTTAGGAAAGTTTCAGAGGTTTACGAAAAGTTGCGGTGAAAGCGGATTTTTGAGGATTAAGATTCATATAGTCAAAAACAGTACCTGAGATTCTACAGAGGATTCTGGGAGTTCCGTAATGAGTTGGAAAGCAAACAAGTAGTCATTAGAAAGCTTAAGGAACCCTCTACATGATGAAAGTATACTATCCTTCACAACACCTAATGGCTTCTCATGGCAGTTCATTTTTGGCAGGCTCACCCTGCTGTCCCAAATGAAAAAGGTCATTTTTGGAGAAAGAGGTAAAATCAGGTCTTGAAACCCATCCCATTGATCTTGGAATGATCTTGGGAGTCAAAATAATATAAAATTTTGCATAAAAATACCTCCTAGAGCTCCGGGAAATGTGTTCTCAAGTTTCCATACTTAGCCATTTTTCAAGTTGGATAGGTGGCGGGTTTTCTTGTCCCAACTGTCCTAATTGTCCCTATTGTTCCTCTTGTCCTTGGGACAGAGGGGACAGAGAGGACAAGATAATGCGCCCCACCCCTCTATTCTTGCCCATGGTCTCCCATGTGATCTTTCTTCTTCCCGACGGAGTGCTAAATCATTTTCCCAGCACTGCATGAGAAACTGCCAAGTGTCATCATCCTAGCAAGGCGCATTTTTGTCCCTCCCGTCCCTCTTGTCCCCGAAATAGAGGGGCAAGTGAGGACAAGAAAATGCGCCACACCCTAGCCCCTTCCCAGGTTCTTCATATGACCTCAACTTCAGCTCCTGGGTGTTATGGATCATTTCTTCATCTCTCCCCCTGTCATCCAACCCTACAGTGACACTTGGCAAGCCCAAAATGAGGCGCATTTTCTTGCACCTCTTGACCCCATTCCCAAGGTGACGATGGGGATGGAAAAATGCGCCCCATGCCAAGCCCTTTGCAAACTTTACCCTAGTTGATTTTACTCTTTTGTGTTTGAATTTGACTGTGGGCAATTGTCAAAACATGAAAAATGACTAGCTACCATGTCTTTTTCCTCGCCGGGTTCGAACCATCTGCCATTTCGGAGGCCATGAAACCTGCAAATTCTTCGAACACAACATTCATGTTGTCCAAGACCTTCCGAATAATCATGACCGCGAAGATTGAGTGTTGCACATAGTTCTTCATCCAAAATTGAAGCACGAGATCCCTGTACGAGGCGGAACAAAACTAGAACTCATTGTTTGTACATGGATAATTTTTCTTGCTATGAAAGCTCGTAGAGACTCCATTAATGGCTACCATGACACAACAGCGAAAGAACAACGTGGCTCATTTTCACTTCCCAAGCATCCATTCGATAGAATCACTTGAAAACTGGAGGAAACGATCCTTGAAAAATCTAGTTTCACGTAAGCAAATATTGTGCCATTAAGTGCCTATATTTTAGGGATATTGAGGACTATATTTTTCATCAGCATTCTTTTCTCCTCGAAAAAAATTTCATTTTCCCGAAGATCCGAAAGGCAAAATCATCCAAAATTCGGAGCGGGAAATCTCATAAATAAAACCCAGAATTTCAAGACCTCTTTTGTTGCGATTCTACACCCCCAGTGCACTTAGTAAAAATAGCATGTGTCCATTGCGAGGCATGACTAAAAATAGTAAGTGGTCGAATAATGTGAATTCTCGACATTCGTGGTCCTCCGAGATAGGCAAGATGCAAGGAATGTAAACAGGGCAAAATTGCCAAAAGAGCAGTCCTTGCTAGGACCTGCTAAAAATAGAAAGTCTTAGTTTTGGATGTAGAATATTGCAGTTGGCTTCGATTACTCATATTGATGCTTTTTGACATCCTCGCCGAGTATAAGGTTGTTGCATAACTCAAACAAGATAATTCACACTTCACGAGGATCTTGAAACATCATTCCAACCACGATTGTGTCCGGAAGCAAGGCATAGCATTTTGAGATGCGGTTTAACTGGACATTGCACAGTCTGAAAAGATTTGAAAGCATTCAAGAACCTCGTTGATTCATCAGAAGAAGTCATCATGCTCATCATCGAGTCTTGAAGCCATCATCATCTCACCGAGTAAGCTAGGTGAGCTGGTTGCGATGAGTTGGTTGTGGTGAGCTCGTTGCGGTGAGTTGGGCGAGCTAGGTGAGTTGGTTAAAGCGAGCTGGGCGAGTTGGTGAGGTGAGTCAAGTGAGTTGGTTGAAGTGGGCCAAGTGAGTTGAGTAAGCTAAGTGGGTTGACTAAACCAGTCAAAATACCTAAGCATTCAAGACATTCTATGCGGAGAATCAAGAGCTCACCCTTTCCTATGCAAGTATTCTTAAACACTAAATCAAACACCCGCAGTGTGGTTAGTCATTTTGATCATCAATGTCAATTGAGAAAGCCTAAGGAGTGAGGGAGTGAGCCTCACTCTCATCGTGAGATCAAGGATGAATCATCATGGCTGATGACCGTAGTCATCTTAGGCTCACATCGGAAAGTCTCACAACAAAGGTTTCTACACACGCATTCAGCAGTCCAAGATGTCTTTGCATCTTACGGAAGGAAGAGATTATGACCACCATGCCTCGATCAGCAAGTTCTACATCGAGGGAGCTTCTTCAATGTGATCAATCAATCCCTTTCCCTTCTCTTCTCCCCCTTTCTTCTAATTCTTTGTTGTACGCAATCCTGGTATTTTGTCTCATTCACTTAAGTGACTTTCGAAAGTTAAATTGTAAACGTCCCTTTGATTTATAAAAAGGGAACTTGTATTCCTCACTTCCTGGGAAGATGTAAAGTCACATGTTGAATGAGAAGTTGAAGGATCATGTGGGGGGTAGATGAGAAGAAAATTCACAAGGCTATATAAATTGGGATTGCTACTCCACTCCAGAGGATCCTGAAATTTTAGTTCTTGGTAACAATTGTGGATTGTGGTTTGCGTGTTGAACTTTGTATCACCAGCACTAGAAATAAAAGCTACATTTCTTCCATTCCTCTTTCATGTGTGTTCCTCTATTCTCTCTCTTTTTTGCGCTTTGCAAACATAGTGATCAAGAAGGAACTTTGCATCCTTGATTGATGAATCTGAATAATTGTGTCTCTAGTTTGTTAGTCTCACTAATGGCTTACATCATTGTTTTCCTCTGATTGAATGTTGAACTAACCTGGTTATTGGGTGTGAACTCTACTATTGCCTGCTCACAACAATAACCTTCCCTTTCCTAATTTCTCCCTTTATCCTCATCGTTGCAAGCTCCTCCGTTGTACCCCATACAATCATTTTGCCACATGTTCAGTGAAGTGTTCCTATATGATCCCCGGCCTATTTGGCCACCCCACAGCATTTAGACAGGATTGGGATAGTTTATATTCAATAATAGGAGCCTCCCCATACACAAGGAGGGGCATAGCCCCATGAGCGTTGGTGGAAACACATAATTTGCAACACAACAAATTATTTCACCAATACTGCTCTTTCATTCTATCCATTTCTATCATCCATGTCCAATTTATATGTATACACAATAAAAGCATGCCTAAGCGTTTTGTGTAGGGAGCTGTGGATTACTTCCTTTAACTCCAACAATCTAAGAAAAATTTAAAAAACAAATTCGACTTTAGACAAGGAACCATAAGTTCTATCCAAAACCCAGAAATTGAAGGTTCAATCTCAACATATTTTTCTGCACAGTTGATCTCATTACAGCAGGCCAAAATTGAAAAAAGATGGATAAAAGCCAATATGTATCAGTGAAATGCCAATGGTCACTATATTCTGTAGTACTGGTATTTCTATGTTGAATGTCTTCCGATTTACAGACAGCCAACAAAATGGGTTTCAAAAGATAAGGTCTGCAAACAAAGAATGTCCCATGACTCTCTTTCTATTCAATGTTCTGTACCATGATCACTTATAAATCAGGAAAAAAACTCTACTAAATAACATTGTCCATTACTATGTCATAACTTCAGCAACATACAGTTTGACGATTGAACTGAAAGAATTTAGAAAAATATGCATGCCATGAATCACAAAACAGGAAAGCGTATGCAGTCTCACATTGGCATTTCAGAACCAGAGATGTTCCGAGAACACATTTCCAAGCTCAAAAATGCTTTTCAACTGAAAACAGCCCCTAACTGGAAAATAGCGCTTCCCACTCAAGTAACACCCAACAACAACTCAGAAAAGCCAGAACAACTTTTAGCTGTTTCTTTTCCTTTTCTGATCATGTTGCTCTTCTTAAAGCAGGCATTTGTAGAACCTATTGAGCCCCAAAGACTATTCTAATACAAAAAGCTTTCCATTTTTATTAAGTTTTTAGTCTGATCTGAGCCCCTGACAGATCCAGTAAACACCAAAATAAAAACTCCAAGACTTCTGCTTTCAGATATCATAATAAGCCTAAAACGAATTTAAAATATTCTTCTAGAAATAGATGTTCTTTTTACTTTCTGTTGAACTGTCGATAATAGATGTTCTTTATATTTTCTGTTGGGCTGTCGATATTTTTGTATTAGTTTTTGAGTTTCTTTCCTCCTTTGTGTTTGCAAAGGCATCACAGCAAGCAATGAAGCAGCAACAGCAGTGATATGTTGCAGATAATGGCTTCAACTGCCCCTCATTCCACTGGTACATGGACGGTGGCAGGGTACAGATGAAAGAAAGAATCTCCACCTCAGGAGGATAAAAGTGAGGAAGCAGTACCTCAGCTGGTCTAATAGATGTGCATGTAGATGGGCAGTCCATAGAATGAAGAAACAGTGTAGATAATATCAGGGAATCTAAATTCTCGGCTCGAACTGGAGGAGAAGGTAACCACTGCTGCTGCTGCTGCTACCAAAGTATCCGACAGTCGACGGCTGCATGGGTGCAAACACCATGATGGGAACAAAGGTGTTGAGGATAGGAGGCAGAACGAGATGGTTTCTGCATTTGTTCCACACAAACTTCGGCTTCTAGTTCCTTCATGTGTATCAGATACGTGCAACAATCCATTACATCATGCCCAGCACCTCATGTCGTAAGCAATACGGTACCAGATCATCTGAGGGGTTTGTAGTCACAGTGGTAGAAGGTGTGGGTGTAGCAGTAGAGGAAGGCAAAGGTGGGATAGTAGAGCTAAATGGAGAAGCCAATGTGTGTTGTGGATCAAGCAGCAGATCAAAGGGAGGAGCGATGATGCGTGCGCTAGTCAACGGAACCAACAGGGATTGTGGTTTGGAATCTGATTCACTTGGCGGTTGTGTAAAGGCAGTAACTCATCATCCTCGTCAACGTAGAGGGTGATAACAGGAGAATCTGTTAGGACCGTATTGATGTTGTGGTTAAAAGATGATTATCAAAATTCTAGGAATATGCAGAATCGCATGTCAAGAGAGGAGTGTAACAACAGTAGGTATCGAAGGAGCTCCACATTCTTAGCTTGGGCATGGCCAAACAAAAGGATTCGTCAAGCGAATAGCTGTCATCAGACTCGGATAACTTCACTAGATGGTAAGTAAGCAGGTCCTTGGTAGGAGGCAAAGGAAAAGGTATAGTGATGGGAATTGCATCAATTAACTTCTTGCGAGAACCGGGTTGCAGAGGAGGAAACGGAGCAATGCTAGAATCGGAAAGGTCAAAAGTCTTCATCTTAAGATGGATCTCGATAGGCTCGTCATCATCCAAGTCAAGGAAGTTAAGCGGGATGTTCTCGAGAAGCTCGAGGTACCCATTGATATCATCACATGAATTCGACATGGTAGTTGAAGCGTTGATACTCTTGAAATGGAACACAAGGTAGTTCTTCAAGAGAGGAGATTTTATAGACACCATGTTGTTGGAAGTATTCAAAGTTCCACAAGTTTGTGTCACCCTAAATCTTATACACAAAACCAAGGTAAGGGAATTTGACACATTGACATGCAAATGAGGTGATTGCACACATCCAATGTGTCCATGGATGGCCAAGAAGGATGTTATATGAAAGAGGAAAGTTGAAGATCATAACTTTCACCCTTACGGTGAGAGGAGGCACAATAATAGGCAGCCAAATGCAACACATGATTTGCCTTCAATCATACACTTGACACATGTTACATGTAGATTTTAGGTTGTTAGTTGAATAGCCTAGGAAATTGATGGATTCTAAAGCGACACATGTGCCCGAACCCTTGTCCATAAGGGCTCGTTTGACTTACATGTTTCGGATCTTGACAGAGATGAAGAGAGAGAGATTGTTTGCACGGAAAAGCAGCTCACCCATGATCATAGAATTGATTAGAAAGTGAAGAGATAAGGATCAATCAGTAGTTAGAACATTTTGAATAGAAAACTCTCCGCATTGTTGAAATATACTCTCATCTGAATTATGCATGAGGGAGTCTTACACCAAAGTTGGTGGTGAGGGGATATTCATAGCAAAGAGGGCTGCCATGAATCGACTGTGATGTTTAAGGACAAGTTCAGATTAATTCAAAGAAGAGGATTTGGCTTAGAAAGTGAGAACTCCATGATTGGATCCCATTCCTCCAAGCTAGATAATGAAATGTCCCGATGGACTTGAGGAATCTCATTCTGAATTTGATCTGAACAAATTGAGAGCTAAGTGGAGAGAGATTTTTTATTTTTTTGGTCATATTGTACAGCATCGACCATGCAAGATGGTCGAGGCATCCGAGGCAATGGTATTGCCCTACAGATGTACAATGGTCGATGTAGTTAGGGATGTCAGGTTGTGAAACAAATGGCATCAGACCTATTGGTTCGGGATGGTCGATGGCATAATTAACAAGTTTTTCAGAACATTGGTTTTTGAAGATGAATCACATAACATTTAACCTATAGGGTAGAGCTGAATAGTCTTGAAGGTTTGGTGATGAGGAGCAAGGAATGCGGTATCAATAGTGCCAATCACAGGTCCCATGCCATTTCTTGATGGGATTTAAGTCAAGATTATAAGTGGTTTCTATAGTATCGATAGAATATGTTGTTGCTTGTTTCTCCTTTCCAGGTTGAGGAGCTTCCTCAACCTTAGAATGATTAGGGAAGGGATCAGGGTAGACTTTTAGGTGTTGGTTGCCTTGATTAACAACATTGTGACGGTAACGTTGTTGAGCATGATCATGTGATGCAACAGCTTCATCGAGTCTCTTACGAACCATACCATCATAATCAAAATTGCCACCACATTAGAAATTAGAAAATATAGGCGAAAGCGCAAAGTGCACAGCAATTCTTGTCGGAATGACCCTTTGTCGAGTCTCTTACAGACCATACCATCATGATTAAAGTTGGCACTTGCTAAGAAAATATAGGCGAAAGCACAAAGTGCTTTGCAAATCTTGTGTGAATGACCCCAATCAGCATGTCACCGACAAAAGAGCTTCTCATTGTACCATGGGGGTAGGGCGGTAGGCATCTGCAAGCAATTGATTTGGCATGCCCCACTAGATTTATTGATGTTGATAGTTCATGCGAGCAAAGTTTGCATACATTTGAAGAAATTGATTGGTAGTAGTAACTTGTTGTTGGCTCATTTGGTGAATGAGTTGCAAAATGAGTTGAGTTGTATCATTGGGAGGATTTGGTGTAGGATTTGTGGATTAGAATGAACAGGTGCATTAGTGGTAGCACATATCGCCCGAGAATTAGTAGTGTTGGAGGTAAAGGCGAGACAATACATGCTTTAGTTTGCTCCATTGGTTTAAGGGTTCGGTCCAAGTGGATTTGTATTCCTCCATGTGTGCTTGGATAGCCTCAAAAGGTTTTTCGACGAAATTGGAAAAGCTTTGGATGAATTGTTACATATCAGAGTACGGTTGGCGTGAACATTATCTACCTCGTCATCCTCTTGCTCATATTCTTCCTCTTGGAGATTATTGAGATTGGATCTAGCATTTTGTCTATTGGTTACAATAGGGGCAATCTTTCTACACGATGTGTCGGCCATGTTGCAATCCAAGTAAAGGGGGTTTGGTTTAGGAATGGAATCCTTATCGGTGGTTTGAGAATCAAAGTTTTGTTGGGTATTTTGATAGTTAAGAAGAAGACTCATCTTAGGAGATTCTAGGAAAGAATTAAATATATTTAGAAAGATTTTGCAAACACAGGATAGATTTTTAGCAAGACTTTACGAGGATAAGATAAGATATAATAAGAGATGTTATAACGTTTAGGTGACTCAATCGAAGGATGGAGAAAGATTAATGTCGTTCACGAGAATGTATGCAAGTAAAGAATGGTTTAATAGAACATCCTCTTTGTCTTCTTGATGGTATAGACTAACATAGTGAGAGGACCAATCTAAGATTACCCACAAGAGGGTTGTAAGTTGCTAATACCATGGATCTAGAAGACGATAGTCTAGACTCTATTTAAGATGTATGGTTCCAAAGCCTAAGTCTATGATAGGAGATAACGTCTTACTACAATTTTGATTGCAGATTGATTGTATGAGATGTACACAAGATAGAAATACTTATGCTAGGGTTGTAAAATAGATCAAGGATCGATCAGTTGTAGAGCCCAAAAAGTAGATTGCAAGGTAAGAACTGATAGATAATAATGCAATAGATTAAGAATGCTATTTTATTCTAACCTACTCATGACCAATCAAATAATTAATCAAATATGAAATAACATAAAGGCTATAAGAGATTAGAGATACCTTTGTACTGAGACACCATTAGTGCATTAACTTCTCTCTAGGGTTAGTAATACCTTAGAAGAGAGTTGATGTGGGGGACCACAAAGAAATAGAAGACCTAGAGCAGCCACTTGTTGAAAACTTCGTGGTTGGGTAGATCATGACAAGTGTAGATCCTATGCTTGGGAGTCCTAATTACCTCCAACAAGTAGATTCCAAAAAATAAGCAAGACTAGCTTCAAGACCATTAGCGCATTAGCTTCTCCCTAGGGTTAGCAATACCTTATAAGAGAGTTTATGTGGGGTACCACAAACAAATAGATGACCTAGAGAAGCCACTTGTTGAAAACTCTAGGGTTGGGTAGATCATAACAAGCACAGATCCTATGCTTGGGGTCCTAATTACCTCCAAGTGTAGATTCCAAAGAATAAGCAAGACTAACTTCAAAACCTTGAATACCTTAAGAGCATATATATGAGCACAAGCAGACCAAAAGACTATGACGATGTAAATGGACTCGAATACCGCATACATATAAAGAACATGATTGTGCATTATAGTTTCCTTTGCCCAACAACATCAACAATGGTTTGTGTATTCGGATGTCAAAAATAAAGGAAAGACAACACCAAACATTTGATGTAGTTAGTCGTCACAAATAAAGTTAAGACAACATCAACCATGGTCAATACCATCACCATTCGGTAATGTGTCATCATGGGTTCCTAGAAGGATCTCTCAAAAGATGAAGGAAGACCTTGGAGATGTTGAATGGTGATATGACAGAGGTACACATGTGTTGTAGAGTAGATATGTAGGCGACCGTAAGAGAATAACAAGGTTATATTGTATGGAGACTGTAAAAAAGATGATTGTAAGGGTATAAAAGGTAAAGGTATCATAACATCGACTACACATCAAAGACCTCTCACGGGGACCATGACTAACTAGCCCATATGACCATTTCCAAGTATCCCTCCTCTCGGCAATATCCCTAAAGACATCACTCTAGGGAAGTTAATGCGCCAATCAGTAGCTACAAATAGCAAAAGTCAGTAAGAGTGAAAAAAAAGGCATATACATGGAGTTGCAAATCTGCAAAAGGTGATGTATGGTGTAAGTGGGACTACGAGATGTAGTGCACAAAGGTACTACAAGATCTGCGTGGATCACAAAGTGAAGCGCATGTTGCGAAGTTTTGCAAAGTGAAGCGCATGTTGCAAGTTTCGCAAAGTGAAGCGCATGTTGCAAGTTTCGCAAAGTGAAGGGCGTGTTGCAAGTTGTGATGGTGCTACATGTAATGCTCTATTGAGCTACATCAATGTCATGATGCATCTCAAGTCCGTGTGCATAGCGAAATGGGCTGCAAGGTTGAGGAGCACAAAGTCCCACAGAAAAGTGTGTTGACTTGCACAATTGCGAGGTGTTGTGAAATTGCTTGCAAAACTATGCAAGGATCACCATCACTCAAGAGTGGTTTGAGCTTTATTAGAATTAGAGGATGAGTCCCACACACTTGGTTAGGGTAGCATGACAATGTTAGATACGAAACCATGTTCCTCAAGCTTTTGAAGCATGTTTACTAGAGTTGGAGAATGTGACTTAAGGTCAACCATTTCATCAGTAGTCTACAACTAACTATAGCTAGTAGTGCATGGATATTTAGGTTGTCCAATCTACATGAGCTCATTAAGAAGGTCAAGTAGGCCAATAATCAACAATTCAACAATATAGTGTTTGGAGATAGCTACTACAATCATCAGCAACATTACCATTCGCATCATGAGCAGCATTACTATTCGCATCATGAGAGTAGCGGAGACATTTCCATTCGACAAGATAGTGTTCAAGAGCGTCGCATCATAAGCAGCATTACCATTCGCATCATGAGTAAGCAAAGCCATGACAGACCAAGGGATGTAAGAGATAAAAGCAAGCCACGAGATAGGTTCATTTGGGTGGCAATATAAACCTATTATCGACGTCAACTTAAGAATTAATCTCCTTCATAGTTGGAGACTATAAGGCCTAGCATCAATGTCGCACGAACAATTTTGTTGACACATGACAACATCAATGTTGGATCTCATCGCACTCAACTTTGCCCCTTACTTTGCGAGGCAAAGCCCCATATTACTTGAGAGGTTCTCGTCCACAAGATTCAAGGGCAACATCCCGGTGAGTTAGGATTGGTCGTTACAACTTAATGCAACTCGTCCTTTACTGACAGAAGACAAAGAGACACATGCAGAAGAGCGATTGTTTATCTTCATTACAAGTTTCTTCACATTTTGTATCACCACTTACATATGTATATGCATAGATTGAGTTAGACATATAGATAGTCATTCATCTCCTTCAAGAAAATGGCGTGTGCAAAACTCCAAGACTACCCTAGGAGAGAACAGATATAAAGGAAAGAGCACCAAAGGGCACATCATGAAAGTACGACAAAGGCAAGTAGGAATCAGCTAGTGACCATGCGTGGGCGATGCAGAGAGGCTGCCACTGGGCAATTGCATGAGACAAGCGTCAAACTGCATGGAGACACTTGGCAAATTGCATGATCAACACACCGAGGTTAATGATATGTTCTTGCCCTATATAAAGTCGTCACCAGTTCATAAGAAAGGTTGGTTGTTGGCTGGTGGAGGGTTGCTATTATTTTGAGTTGCTGTTGTTATTAGTGTAAGAGTTAGCCAATTGGCAAATTGTACCAATAATTGAGGTATATGCCTAGTTAAGAGTATAGTAGATGCTGCCATTTTGCAGCCAAGATAGTATATAGGTATTTCATCCATTGTTGTAGCTGAAGATGTATGCCTTTGTGCAAAATAATTTACCATGATGATTTGCTGCATTAATAACCTACTTTCAGCTGGTTGTGTAGATTGGAATGAATGGGTTCTGCTATGAGCTAATATGACATGGGTTGCTCTTGTAAGTGTAAATGTATTCACATGGGTTTTCTTTTACTTGTTCATATGAGAGCTAATAGAGAGGATACGAGCTATGAGATTGTTAGAATAGTTACAGTTTATCTTTTACCTGACACATCCTCTATTTTCAAACATTTTGACAGATTCGGGTATCTGAAGCGCTTTGAGTGAGACTTCCTACAAGCGATGGTGTCTTCCTGGAATAGTGAAACACCAGCACTCCCATGTATCCGTTAAATGCATGGCTGTTTGATTAAGCACGCCATTGATCCGAAAGGATTGGAAAAAACAAACATCTTCATCATCCAGCCAGAGAACAATAAGTTTCAGTCATCAAACAGGGCTCCAATTGAGCATTTTTAGTATGGGGATTTAAACCACCAGTGTTCATAGCAGGGGTTACATAGCCGTCAGTTCCCAAAATGAGGGGTTACGTAACCACTGCAACACTGGTCTACAAAGTGGCAGTTTTGCACACATCAGATGTGCAGGAAGCGTACTGGCAGAATGGCGATGTCTCTTCATTTTTAAGTGGATTGGGATTCCTTAAAAATGATAGAGTTGGTGTTCTCAGTTGCTTGTAAAAGGGGAAAAAAGGTTATAGAGAGTGAGTAAACAGCAGAAGTAACTTATGATATTGTTCTATAATCTCTTTGCATAGTTGTTTTTGGCCATAAGAAAGATAAGGAAGACATGGAATTGCCACTTCCAACTGGTTTTTACCCACCCCAAGTCGAAAGTCCTGGCCATTGTTTTGTCTACGTTCTGCTCACCATTCTTGTTGTTCATGCTTGTTAACATTCTGATTCTGTACTACAAAAATTGTCATGTTCCATCAGCAGACTACACTAACTCTAAGTCCCTAAAGCATTCTAAACTGTCATTTGAAGTAAAATTTCATGTAAGACAGCAATTTGTGATCCTGTAAATTCTATAAAGCAATTGAACTTGGGAGTTGAGAGATCAGCTACAATATCATAAAAAGAGCCAGCATTTTTGTTTTGTTGCCAGAACCTGTCTCTTTTGTGTTGTTGAACTGTGGTATAACATGGCACATCACTCAAAAGAACTAAGAGGATCAGTTCAATCTGGTCAGACTCGAGTTTGTTGGAAAGGATTCGTCAAGAGGATCGTTCGATTTGTCAAGAGGATCATTGACCCCAGGAAAGAAATGTTTATGATTTTCTATATGATGATTTATTGTACAGATTTTAATTGAGTTGTACAAGAGGCTACATGTCAATGCTGGTCGGAGAAATCACCGCTTTCAGCAATCGGCAGAATGGATGATGGAGAGACTGGAACATTTGGTGCTGGTTGATGAAGTGTGAATTTGCATTGTAAGTGCATTCCAGTGTGGCGCATTTTATAATTATCTGTAGCAGTTCGCACGGACAACTTAATCATGTCTTAAGGAGGTAAAAGTAAAGTTTCTAGAGGGGACGCACAGAAGGTTTGTAATGCAAAACCCCTCTTGATTAAGAATTCGATTATTGATAAAGGTATGGAACCTTTCTCAAAGACCGGCGAAATACATGCAATCAGTGATAGCACAAAGACGGCAGGATGGATGATGATATAGAAAGAGTGTTGGAAAGTACGGGGATATTTACTTGAAGAAGAAGAGATTGCAGGAAAGCTCCAAGTGGGCGGATGTTCAGACTGTCAAAATATTTGGAGGCTAGAAAGTTGGCATTGAGAATCATCATCTCTCACAATCTCGGGGTGCCAGGAAGAGATATTGCTGAGAGATCCTGAGGGAGGGGGAAACCAAGGAATTTTGTCCCCACGCATAACAAATGTGTCGGATACTAGGGAGAGGAAGCAAAACCAAGTAATTTGTCACCTAAAGCCAGAAGATTGGAAGATGGCAAGATACAGAGGACCCCAAAGAAACTCACAGGCTGCACTTGATAGTTGAGATGGAGCTCAAGCCCTTGCTGGAGTCATTGACCCACAAGTGCTTTTCAGATTGTGAACAGCAAGAAGAAAATATTGTTGCAGGGTAGGCATCAAGGTAAAGGATTGTTTATTAGAGAGTCTTCATGCTCATGAGAGCACAAGGAGAATAAACAACAAAAGCAGGCAGTAGAGCCGAGCATGGTGGATCTGAACTAGAATCAGCAAAACCCAGTATGGCATTGTTATGGAGCAATAATTTAGTTTACTAGAGTACAAAGGACATGAAAATGTTAAGGAACGTGTCCAGAAGTGTCGAAGCATCTAGCATGCCAAGGGAATGATGTTAGTTGCGAAGAAGGCAACTTTGTTTGCTACTACCCAGTGTTTTAAAAAACGGTCGAACCAAAACCAGACGGTTTGACCGATTCAACATTTTTAGGCACAAACCGATTAAAAAACCAACCGTTCGAGCGGTTCGGTACCAAACAGTCAAACCAGTCCGGTTCAACTTGAACCGGCCGAGTCATGCAAAGACGCATGCATACAGCGTTGAGTATAAACAATTCTTTTTTTTAATTAAAATTTTTGCTTTTAATAAAACCTAAACCCTAATTTATTACTATATAGAGCCCCCTCTATTCACCTCACACCTCTCTCATTGAGCATTTGTGAGAATTTGTGAGCAAAAACATTTGGAGTATAACATTGAAGAGTTTAGTTTTGGAGTGAGCTTGGAAGTTGGAGCTTGTTTGCCATTGCTTGTGGGCTCTTTGTGGTGATATTGGCATCCATATAGAGACTTCCTCACTTCTATTTGTGAGCACCTCTCTCATTTGTAAGGATTTGGAGGCTTGGAGCAGCATTGAAGAGTGTTGATTTGGAGTGAGATTCGGGTGTGTTTGCAATGCTTTGTGGGCTCTTTCTAGTGGTCTTGACATCTAAATTTGGAGGGTGCAGCCCATATACAAGCTTAGAGTGTTTCTTGACCGCATTTATGTTCACATTGAAAGGTATGTTAAGTTTTAAACGTACCCCTGTCTTTAAATCTTACTAAATAGGAAATTTGAAGTATATTTTCTTTATTTACATTTTCAGTTTTCTTTGCATTTGCAATGGCCCTTCAAGTTAAAGACCCTACAAGGAACCATGCTGACATAGTTGATAATCAAGTATTTTGTAAATATTGTAAAAACACATCGGGGGCATTCATAGGTTGAAACAACACTTGGCTGGTCAAAGAGGCCAAGTTTCCCCATGTGATGCACCAAATATTAATGCCATTAGATTGAAAATGATAAACTTGCTTGAGAAAAATAAAGAAGAGAAGGCTAGGCAAAAAGTGATAGATGCTAAAATAGGGACGAGGCAACATGTCATAGCCCATCCGACCCCTTTGTCCATGTTAGAGACCCCTTTCGGTATATACCTCCCACATCCACTCATAGTCATGAAAACCAGCCTCCAAAAAGAAAGAACATCCAAAGCTTTTTTCCATCTTCCTCCACACTGCTAGTACCTCCATGCCAACAAAAAATCAGCCCACCTTAGATAACCATTGGAAGAAGCAATATAAAGAATCTGCTTTCGAATACATTGCTAGATGGTGGTATGATGCAAATATCCCTTTCAATGCTGCCCGCTCACCTTATTACCAACCTATGTTTGATTCCATTGTTGTTGTTGGTAAGGGCTTCAAAGGCCCTAGTATGCATGACTTGAGAGGATCTCTTTTGCAGAAAGAAGTTGCGTCCATAGATGAATATTTGAAGAGTTGTAAATTATCATGGGCCAAAACAAGATGTACTATTATGTCAGATGGGTGGAGTGATGGCAAGAACCGCACCATAATAAAAAAATTTGCCTCTTGTCCACAAGGAACTATGTTTTTGAAATCAGTTGATGCATCTAATAGGGTGAAAGATGCAAATTTGTTGTTTGAGCTTTTGGATGAGGTTGTTGTAGAGGTGGGGGTGGAAAATGTTGTACAAATCATCACAGATAATGCCTCTAACTATGTTCTTGTTGGTAAGATGTTAGAGACTAAACACAAAACAATATTTTGGACTCCATGTGTTGCACATTGCATAGACCTCATGCTTGAGGATATAGAAAAACAAGATTGGATCAAGAACATTGTAGAGCATGCCAAAAGCATCACAAAATACATCTACAATCACTCATGGGTATTGAACCTAATGAGGAAAAACACCAAGGGCAGAGAACTTGTTAGGCCAGCCATCACGAGATTTGCAACAAACTTCCTCACATTGCAATCTCTTCTTTCCCAAGCACAAAACTTGAAAAAATGTTTTCAAGTGATGAATGGAATGCATCAAAGTGGAGCTACAAACAAGATGGGAAAGACACAAAAAGAAAGTTTAAGTTTTTGACAATTTATTTTGGAAAAAAACAACAGAGGTTGTGAAAATTGTTGAGCCTCTTGTTAAGGTGTTGCAGTTGGTGGATGGGGAAAAATTAACCATGAGCTACATTTAGGAGGTTATGGATCAGGCAAAGGAGCAAATAAGGGCAGCATACATAAACAAAGTGTAAATAAATATGGGCTTATCAGGAGATTATAGATAATAGATTGAACAATTAATTTCATCGTCCTATACATGTAGTTGGATATTTCTTGAACCCAAGATATCATTATAGAGCTCAGCTTGGAGAAGATCAAACTAGAGAAGTCAAAGATGGTTTGTACAAGTGCCTAAAGCGCACGGTATCGATAAGAAACAACTTGAAGTTCACCGACAAATCGGTTTCTTGACAAAGAAAGCCACAAGTACCTTTGGGAAAAACCTTGCAAAGATTGCAAGAGATATGGACCAACTAGGTAAGCAATTCTAAGTTTTTGAAGTTCATTTGATTAAACTTTATAATGAATAATCATGAATTTTTAGCATAAGACACAATCTAATTTGTTGAATTACATTATAAGTTATAAATTTTAACTTTGTTTTTATCGTCATTGTTTAATAATTAAACATTTACATTTTTTATTACAGCTCATTGGAAGTCAATGTCCTCAATTGCAAAAGTTCGCAATTCGGATTTTGAGCCAAACTTGCAGTGTGCTTACGGATGCACATCTTGGAGAAGATCAAACAAGAGAAGTCAAAGATGGTTTGTACCAGTGCCTAAGGTGCATGGTCCCTGATGAGAGGCAACAACTTGAAGTTCACCAACATATTAGTTTCTTCAACAAAGCCATAGGTACCTTTGGGAAAAACCTTGCAAAGATTGCAAGAGATGTGGACCAACCAAGTAAGCAATTCTAAGTTTTTTGAAGTTCATTTGATTAAACTTTATAATGAATAATCATGAATTTTTAGCATAAGACACAATCTAATTTGTTGAATTACGCTTTAAGTTATAAGTTTTAATTTTTAACTTTGTTTTTATCGTCATTGTTTAATAATTAAACATTTACATTTTTATTGCAGCACATTGGTGGGATTCATTTGGTAGTCAGTGTCCTCAATTGCAAAAGTTTGCAATTCGGATCCTGAGCCAAACTTGCAGTGCTTCCGGTGCAAGCGCAACTAGTCCATCTTTGAGCGGATTCACACGAAGAAGAGAAACCGTTTGGAACAACGGTTAAATGATCTTGTCTTTGTGCAATACAACCTTCGGCTAAGACGCGACCAGTTACTGTCCCGAAGACCTGATACAGATCACATTGTCTTGGATGATATAGATCCAACCTCAGATTGGGTAGAGGAGAGTCACCAACAAAGTTTGATCCCGATGACTTGGGGTGGATGGCTTTGGATCAGGATGATGAGCCACTAGTAGCACTGTCACAAGACATGGCAGGCACTAATCGCACTCGTCAGCACGCTAATGCAATCTGATTGTTGCAGATGTCCCTGAGGATTTGACTGGGTCCGAGTCAGAGGAACGTGATGATATTGATGAAGATGAGCCTAAGGATCCCATTCTCAGCAGTGGTGCGGAATTTGATGATTGAATTGATGTCATCTAGTATCTTGTAGAGTTTTGTAACTTGTACTATCAATGATCATAACATGTTTTTGTTTGGAGACTTGGACTATAAAGGCCATTTAGAGCCTCATTATTTATATATTTTGTTTTAATCTCATATATGATATATGTATTGTGTATTGGACTTGGAGTTCATGTCATTTTGCTATAAACACCTTTCTTACATGTTATATAGTATATACATGAGCAAACTTTGCATATTTTGTGTGTAATTGTTGGAATCATGGTTTCTAATCTTTCAAATATATTGTTTTCATTAAAAATGTAATTTTTTATGTGTTTTTTAGTAAACCAGTTCATAAAGTTTGAACCGGTCCGGTCCAACCCTCAACCAATTCCAAGTCCGGTTCTGATTTTTAAAGCATTGTTACTACCCCATCAGACTCATTTTCAGTAATGAAAGACTATTTTTAGAGATTTTCTGCACCAGTTGCCAAAATATTTTGTTGCAGAACAAAATGGAAAAATTTTGCAAAGGAGCAAAGGAAAAAGTCCCTCTCTATTCTAAGGGAAGGTTCCTTTTATTGAAAAACGAAAATATCAAAATGAAAGCACTTCATAAATTTACAATTCAAAGTGTATTTTTAGCTATGGAAAATAAAGAGGCAAATCACATACAAAACTAAATAAATGCAGATTTTAGTCAGCATGTGACAAAGAAATATAGGTAATAAATTTTGACAATCAACTATAACACATTTTCTTGAAAAATCATGAAAGATATAGAATATCCATTATCAAATCAGAAGGATTTTTTCGCAATACAAAATGGGAAAAAAATTGCAACAGCATGCGTGACAAAGTCCCTCCTCTATTCTGAGGGAAGGTTTCTTTTATTGAATACCAAAAATATGAAAACAAAAGCAACTTATAAGTTTACAATTTACAGTGTATTTTAAGGGGATTTGCATGCAATAATAATCACATACGAGACTACAGAAATGCAGAGTTCGGTTAGCATGTGATAAAAAAGATAAAAACAAAATTTAGCGTCACCTATAATGCATTTGCTTGGATAACCATGAAAGAAATAGAATATAGATTGCCAAATCAGAAGAATGATAATGCCATGCCATGAACAAGAAAGACAAAGTTCAATTCTTCTTCTATATTTTCTTTCAGCGGAACACAAAGTTTCCAATACATCGATACTCATACGAAATTGCATTGACTACCGAAATTCCTTATTACAATTCAATGAATATTCTATTTATAACGTTTAAAACTCAAAAGGCAGTTATAATAACTGCCTTCAACCAACTTTCAAAGTCGCTTGAAACATTTTAAGTATTAATAGTATGACAAAAATAGTATTAAAATTATCCAACATTTGAAACCACTTATCAAGCGAAACTTTTAATTGATCAGTTGCTCCTTTTAATCGTCAATTCAATCAGCTTTCCACCCTCAACTTGTGTTCTCTATAATTATTAATTACTTCCATGATGATCCATCATCACGGATTCACCAGAAAATTTGATATACCTTGCTCATATATCCCATGCATATTGTACTCAGAGATTTTCATTTGGTTGTTAACCTTTGCTTCAATTGTACCTTTTCACTCTTCAAATAAAATATGAAGTTCGAACATTTTTTGTATAGCAGCAATATTAAAGTCGGTCAACTTTGATATCTCATCTTTTATCAGCTTAGATAATTGTTCCTTGATGTCTTTAGAAGATCAGGCTTGAACTTGGTCGTTGAGAAATTCACAAAGAATCTTACCAATGAAAACTTGTATTACGAGAATTGCGTCATGATTATATACTTGGACATCATTATATGCCCTTAGACCTGCTTGTCCATTTTATTGCTTTGAGCCATTCACGCGAATTCACATGAAGAGTCTGACATTGCCATCTCGATCGAATCTGGAACTATATTTTTCTAATGTGAGAGCTCCTATTCAACATTTTTCTTTGTACTATCAATTTTATTGAATGTAATAGGCAATTTCTCCTGAATTTTCAAAGCCTCGTCAATTCACTTTAACCCTTTTATCAACAAAGTCTCAATACAGATCATCAGCAACCTGAACAGTATCTTTATCAAGGCCTAGGATTGGAATAGATGGAGGAACCACAGCTTTAGTAGTATCTATGGGACTGATCAAATGTTGAATATAAAGTCCCAATTGATGAATTTGTTCCTCCGATTCCTTTGTGGATTCTCCATTTTTCACATTCTATCACTTACAAAACTCACATAATCCTTCAAGTGACTTTTAACCCCTGCCTTCTAGATTTACCAACCAGAAATTGATAGTCATGAACGGTCATGTCCGGTTTGTTTAAATTGGCAATTAGAGTTGCCACCTCAACATATCTTGTACCCTTTTCATCAGTATTTATTGTTGATTCCGTCGCAGCCTTGTTCACAAGTTACAGCCGAATTAAAGAAGCAATTGTATTGAAGTCTCGTATTGCAGCCTTAAATACCCTCTGGTGTTGTAGCCTCGACTACCCTCTCTCTTTTTATCATTAATTCTATCTGTATTAGAGCATTATCATCCACCTTTTTAGTTTGCACTCCAAACTTCGTAGAAGTATCAACCCTTGGGAACGAGAAGCTTGTTGTGTAGTGGAGGGGAGACTCGAGTTTGGACATTTCGATTTAGAGGGCCAACACTAAGAGTGGGTAAAGGCTTATTGAAATTTGGTATTATAGCCTTGACTACCCTCGTTCTTTTTAATCATTTCTTCAATCCATACTAGAGTATTATCATCCACCTTTTTGGTTGGCACACCAACCTCGGTAGAAGCATCAACCTACTCAAGGGAAAGAGGAGCTTGTTGTGTATGTGGAGGGGAGACTCAAGTTTGGGTATTCTGATTTAGTGGGCCGATATTAAGAGTGGGTAAATGCGATGAGCAAAACTAGACGACCTAGGAGTGTCAATATACACATGACTTTGATTATGGTCAAAATAAAGGTATCGTTAGGTTGTATTATCATTATTTCAATATTATTGAGCCTTTTAGGAAAGGAACGAGGAGGTGAAATAGCAGTACTAGTAGATTGGGGAGGCTTTTGCAAACCATTTAGTGATTTGACATAAATATAGTTGGTTTGGAGGGTTAGCCCCCACCACAAGTAGCATCAAACTTTTTGTGTTGGTTAGGATCCTCACCATCACCTCCACTCATTGCCTCAACTCCTGAAGTAGACTTGATTGTTGTTGAAACAGTTTGTCCTTCAAATGTTGTTTTTTAGCAGAAGAGGAAGATTTTGACATAGACCCATGTCTTTTGGATGACCCCGCAATCAGTGTTTTTCTATGTGCATTCTTGAATTCTCTACCCCGACCATAGCAATGTGCGATCAACCACGATTTTGATTCTCATAGTAAGTGAAATTTCTTCACACTTTGACCAATCAATCTTTGGGAGGGAATCAAGAAAGATCTTCCTTTGGAGATAAACAACGATAGTAAATTATTTTCATCATTGGTCAAGCCATAAGGAATTGGCTTCAAATTACAATTGATAATTTGTTCTAGAGTCATTCAACTGTAATCTCCCCTCCGGCCTTGAGTCTCTCTCTTACGGACTTTATTATCATCTTAATGATCCGCCCATAAGTCTTTAAAGAAAGGGACACGTTGATGAACAATTTTGAGGATGCCTTCTCTAACACCACAACTCATAAGACTATCTTTTCTAGTGCAAATACAAAACACAACAAATCATTTATTCCTCCAACAATTTTGTTAGGATAATTTTTGTAAGTATAATCAAGTTAATGAACAATTCGAGAATGCCTTCTCTAACACCATGTCTCATAAGACAATATCTTCCGGTGCAACTACAAATCACACCAAATCATGTATTTCTCTAACAATTTAGTTAAGGTGATATTTTTGTAAATATAATCACCAATGGTGATATGGAAGTGAATACATGCTTTGTGCCTAGAAAAGAGGAATTGGGAATAACAAGAAATCGTGTGCGAAATTCCATCAACAAGATCTTGTCTCTTACATAGCGAGGGAATCTATAAAGGGGACCACTAAAGCCACCTATATAAATATATGAGAAAGTGATGAATAAAATAAACCAATTGCAACATATAGATACAACTTCGATTCCAACTTTAAAACTTATTTTGCCAAAATCCCCTTAAGCAATCTAATTACATAGTAAATGATTCGAAATTCTTTGCGCCTTCATTTCTCTCAAGTTGTGGATAGAATTGATAGGCCCTATGGGTGGTTATTGACATATTCCCAACTTCGTCACCCAAAGAACAACCTTCTTCTAAAAGAGCATACACCAAATATGGAGTCATGTAGAAAAGCACGGTTGTATCCAATTCACATAGATTTCGATGAATGACATCGCTAACCAAAGCACACCATTGAATATGTTGCTTCCCACCATGAACAAATACCATTATTTGATACATCCATGGACGACACTCATGAGCCTCATCACTCCCAAGGATGCGGTTGAACAATGTGATGGTATCTACTAACTCCTCATAGAAATCGCTCCTAAGAAGAACCTTCGACAACTTTTTGATGCATGTCTCCTTGCTCTTGACCATATGCTCCAGTAATTATGTTGGGATGTTGAGTATGGTCCTAGTTCCAATATACTTAACATTCATCAAGTGCTACGAAAAAAACCTCTTCAAATTCTGAGATATCAAAAAGACTCTCAATGAATTTATGATTTAGTTGTGCCGCAATTTCACCATCCGAGTCTAAACCTCTCTTGTTTCTACGTTGTAGTTCTTTGCAAAGCAATCACTAACTTTGAACACAAAATTGAAACTAGAAATCCTACTACCTCCACACATTGTTGTCATACAATCAAGTGCCTAGGAGAGATCCTTCTCAATTTTACTGACCTAGTTTGCAAATCTCACAAATCAATATGTCTAAGGACTCGGTAACTGAGATTTTACAATACTTGATTCAATGTCAAACAAGTGTTAACTCCCCTAAAGTTATCCTATGTGTTTTTCTTTGCGAGATGAGAAGAAGAAATTGGCAACAAGATCAATGTGATAATAACTTTTGAAGAAATCATGAAAACACCTTCAAAATCACAATCTTGAGAAGTATATGTGATGAGAAATCCTTTCGAGAACTTTTCACAATTGTACTTCAAATCCCAAGATAATGTTGCCTTCAATCCCCATGAAAAAACAGAGGGTGAAAGATGGCAATATCTATGAAAAACTCCACCTCTAACACAAGTGTTGTTGTAAAGCCACGACTCCCACTTCACTATGCCCTTCAAACAGACACAATTGGATGATTTGCATGCTTGCAAATGGTTGGCGAGTAATGCAGAGGGCGAAAATGCACAAAGAAGGAGAAGTGAGGAGTCGATGAAATGAAATGGGTGAGGAGCTATATATATCATTTGAATGGATGAAAGGGAAGGAGAAGTCATTAACATGAACTTTTGGAGTGGAAGTAATTGCAAGATAAGCATGCGGGAAAGGCACGCTTTTACTAGGCACAAAACAAGCATGTGTGTGTTAAAAGTTCATCGAGTTTGCTTTTTAAAGTGTTTTTGATTTTCTTTATGGTTCTATAGGGAAACAAGGTTGGCATTACATTGCATTCATGATCTTTGAGTGTAGTGGAAGTCCACAAGACTACCTTTCTTGAGACCATTTTGACGATAAAGCGGTTGGCAAAACTTCATTACACGTTCACTCATGAGCAGACTTGTACCAAAAGTTCACCAAGTTTGCTTCCTTAAGTGCAAACGAGCCAAAGTGAAGGAAATACAATAAAAGTATAACTTTCTTACCCATTCGCTCACATACGAATGTGTAACAAAGTATATCAGCTCCACCCACCTTTTCATAACTTGACTTGTGAATGAGGTGGAAAGGCGAAAGACTCAATACAATAATACACGTGCTAAACATACACAAAGTCCGCCAAGCCTGTCCTTTATAAAACAAAATGGGAAGTTGATACATATGAGATATATAAGTGCAAGTGTGCAAGAAGTCTTTGCATTGGACCACTAGGGTAGGCATGTTAGCCAAGAACAAAATCTTTGTCATTTACCGTAAGGAAGGTCATGGGAGTTTGTTCCCTACGAAGAAGCCAAGATGTTGAGGTAAATAGAAAGATGTGACCTAAGAGGATTGCTGATAAAGCGGGATGCAAAGCCATCCTAGACACGGAATGCCATAGATTGTTGAGCACAATGCAAATTACCCAACCTGGACCTATTATGCCTCGTGGAGGTTTTGCGGGATTACATTGGAGAAGAAAGAAGCAAACAATGAAGATTGTACGACCAAGCGAAAATGGTAATAAGACTAGATGTGGCGGCCTGTTTTTCTTGATTTCTTAGCAACATGTAGCAAGCTTTCAAGTGACTCATCCCTACAAATGGCAGAATATATCACATCCTTCCTTCAAATAGGGAAATCATTCTATGTGTGGCCCTCCTCTCCACATTCTACACAACACACTCCATCCTAAGAGTACGAAGATAAGGAAGAGATCGGTGTCTATACTTGCTACCATCTCAAAGACCTACACTTCAACCATACTTCTTGAGCTTGAAAGGTCGCCCAACTCCTTGCTTGGGTTCTTAGTGTTGCCTCAAGAGACTCTCTAATCTCTATGGGTGCTATGAACATATTGACTTAAACGTCACTTAATCTAAGTCACCAATCCAACAATGAACAATTCATTGCTATATTCCTTATCTAGTTTGAACGGTGACTTGTTTACCAAATTACGATAAGGCAAGTTATAGCCCTTTACACTTTCCTTTGCCTTTTGCTTGATTTCCCATAATCCCACAATGTGCTTCTGTGTAAGCATGGGGTAGAACAATTCTCAAGAATGCCGCCAGTAGTTCATTACAATCCACACAAGTTTGATCTAGATCAAACTAGCAATACCATGTGTGGGCACAATCTTGCAGCATCACTGCAAATTGAGCGACATTCTTCATGGAGGCCATCATTCCAAGCATGCATTATATTACCTCGCAGTTTTCCACGTGCTCCTCCACTCTCCTTTGCCCTAAAAGTATGGCACCACAAATGATATATTCATGGCAACTGTCTGTAAAGGAAACACCCGAGGCTTAGACCAGGTATATTTTGATTTCATTGATTGGTCGCTACTTTCTGTACTAATATTGTCCTTCTACCAAACCCTCCCTTAGCTATTGCTTATTTTTGCTACGACAATTTTTCTCTCTACGCAAAAATGCGGATGCAAGGCGAAACTTTCAACAAGGGTATGGAAGATGGCAACACGATGTGATTGTATCTCTTCTGCTGACCTCACTGTAAATACCTTCCAAGCCATGAGGGCAGAAAACAGATAAGTTTGAGAACATCAACTGGTTTTTGCTACTTAAGTGTAAAATTAGTCTATTACGTGTGCATGAAGATGGATGACGGTGTATATGCCCTGCCCTCGTCAAAGAATGGAATGTATGTACGTACCTGATACTCGTGGACATTGAGATGGCGCACTTGTTGGCGCTGCCATGATCTGCTCGCCCTGCTAATCAACCGGCACGCCGCCCCTCGCACCATTTTTTTGAAAACCCTAAACTCCAATGGAAATGGATCGCCTTCCTTCAACGCACCCAAACCGTACCTTCCCACCGCATAAGAAAGCCGTTCCCGTTAATTCGAGTGATTACCAAGCTCGTTACTTTGAAGGTTCTTTTTTACCTTCCTCTTTTTTATTATTAGGTACCTCCGCCAGCGAAATATAGCGTTTACTTTTTAGCAAGGGCGTGCTTAGGCATGGTTGGGTTCAAAATTGAGCCCGTCACAGCCCTTCCCAAGGCCTCAAACCCGTCAGAAAAGGGTGGGTAAAAATTTGCATGTCAAAAAAAAATTAAAATGTAAAAATCATTTGACAATACAAAAAGGTGAGTTACTTTTAAAACTGTCAAAAGAAGGGCTATGGTGAAAAAATGTTTGTCAATAATTTGTGTGAAATTATTATATTTTAAAAAATATTTTTGATGGCTTCTACAAATAACAATTACCTCTAGTTTTCTAGGTTTTACGCATATGGCTCGTAGATACGTTAGATGAGTCGTGGTACTTGAAATTACCAAAAAAATAATATAATAAATATACTACTACTATAATACTATTAAGCTCAAATTCCAAGTTTCTAGCAAGTTGTTGATGTCACTTAGCGAATACTTGAGCACAAATACCTAAAAACCAAAGATTTAATATTACCGTTTACGGTTCTAGCATTTTCCTAGGATTTATTCGGATGAATTATTTACCACTTTGTACTTTTTTTCGATTTTTTATCGCAAGATTCACCTTAAGAGACATAGAACAAATCTAGGATCAAAGCATGCACATAAATATTGGAACACATCTAGTGTGTGGTGACGACCACTAGTTTGGATATACGTTGAGATGGATATCGAGGTTGGAGAAAAGTGTTGAATTAATCTCAAAAAGTGACTTCAATTTGTGACTCACAATGTAGGGTGTCGAGAAGGCTCTATTGGAGCCGTGTTGGTTTCAAAGGGTGGGATGAGCTCGCAATCATCTTGATCTAGATTGCTAGATCAATTTGGGCTCAACCAAGATGATTGGATTAGCTCTATTTGTATGCAATGGAGAAGGATCTCGGGAAAAGGTAGATGGGGATTGCTTTCAAGCAAAAAAAAGGTTGAGTCACTTGAGGAGCTCACCCATTATGACCCTTGCAAATAAGAACCGAGCTAAGTGTTGAGTTGTTTCCTAATGCAAAGGTTGATTGGACCTATTTGAGATGGCAAAATGCAGGGAAGAGGAGAGGAGCTCATTTTAGAGGAGGAGAATAGGTAGAGATAATCTTCTTCATCCATTGAAAGAACCCCTCCAAGTCATCATTGGTATCTTCTCTCTAACCGTTGTTCAATAGTAGTGATGTGGAGGCCAACAAGAATTTTATATTTACAATTGTGCTCAAGACAATGTTCTAAACTCTATTCCTAAGGAGTTGAGGAAGAGGGTTGTGAATAGATTTAGGGAGGATTACAAAGGTGTGTGTGTTTAATGGAGTAGTCTAATTTGGTAAAATATCATTTCTATGTAGTAGATCTGAATGCATATTGTGCATGAGGTGAAGCTCTTGGATTTGAAATCTAACCAAAAATATTTAGATATATTTGTTAGTGACATAGTTAGTATGGGTCTTTCAATGTACGGATGCACATTTTCTTTAATTTATTTGGAAGATATCTAAGTCAATACATTTTACGAGTTAAAATTTATGTGTCTTAGTTTTAGTGGTTAAAAGATGAATGGTTTTTTATTGAAGTGGTAAAAATCCAAATGGGTTTTATTTTTATGACTAAAATCCAAGTAGAAGTTAAATTTATTTATTTTATTATTTACAAGTTTTCTTAATGATTTTGATAATAGATCCTAGTGTCCCACGCGTAGTTTGATGGTATTTATGTGTTTAGTGATTTGTGTCTTATTTTCTCATTTAAATTGTTTGTTTATGTATTTATTTATTAAATTTATTTAATGCTTATTTTAGTTATGGTGATTTTTAGGAAATTATAATATTACAAATTTGGGCTTTCTTTACATCATAATTTGATTATTTTACTAGTTTAAATGCAGCTTAATTTTACACCATTATGATTGAGGGGTCATTTTGTTTGGATTACTGAATTTTCCCTTTTTATTTAAGGTGTCATTTAACTCGTGATTTTGAAAAAAAAATCATTTAAAAATATATATTCTTAAGTTTTGTACTTGATTTATTATTGTCATATGAAGTGTAAAATATTCATACTACTTTTCATCATCGAAGGGTTGGTCCAATATTTGCCCTTCACAATAAAATTTAGACCCGCCCTTCAAATTTGATCATTGTTTAATTCCCATGGAGGGGACTCGAGGTGAAAACAAGACTAAGATATAGCAAATAGTTTCAAGGTGATGTTTTATGGGATGCGAGGAGGAAAATTGTATATGAAAAACTTGTAAACAAATGTAAAAGCAAACAGCTTTTCTTGAAGTTTTGGTTTATAATCTGAACGTGAACTCTCTCGGTATGTGTTACAACTATGGGGTTTTGGTATTGATGTCTTTTTTTAATCGTTTTGATCTGGTTTATGGAAATGTTTTTTCTAAGCTTTATAAATATCATGTCCTAGTTAAAATATGTGTGTTATCAAGGTTGTGCTTTTATAGAAATTTTTGTGTGCTAGTTCCTTGATAGTTTGTATTTCGAGCATTGGATGATCAAATGAGGAGTTGTTATCAAGGGTTAAATTCAACGGTCATTTAGACATTTTTCATTATTTTAGCCATAAAATGCTTACAACTATTTGAATTATATTGCATCGTGACTTATATATTTAAAATGTAACCATTATCAAAAGCGTAAAATAATTTGTTCCTAAAAATGATATGATATTATTAACAAAATAAAAAAACATAATTTTTAAAATAGTAATGCGAAAAGGATTTCGTTAGAAAGACCTATGTTGAGGGACATCATTTCACCATGTTAATTTGAAAAAATACATATAAATATGTTTTATTCAACATTTTGAATCACACATTCCGATGACCCATCACATAAAACCATAAGGGAACTTATAAGAATGTGAAATTAAAATAAAAAATAAAAAATAGATGTCAAAATTCATCCGCTTTAGAATTAGAGAGACAAGAGTTTTAAAACCAAAGGCATTTGCCAAACCACTGTCACAAAATCACCGTGTCCCCATCCAACCTCCAAACCGAAGGAACGTAAAATGCATTACTTACAACAGCAGCTTTAAAAAGAAATTTAATCTAGAGCTACGTGTCATTATGTTGATCGTTAAATGACAACCTATTCACATAAATTATGGGAAAACAATGTTAACAAGAAATTTGGGGAAATGAAAAGTTTGTGACACAAGTGCCCCACAAAACCAAGCGAGTATGGAGGAAATGGGGATGTGTGAAGTTGTCACACTTAAAGAAGATGACGACAGTTTAGCCTGACATTTATGCATAAATTAAAAGCATTCAAACTTATATAGCATAGTCCCAAATAAATTCACATTATATGTAACCCCAACTTGTCATTGTACTCATGGAGTTTCTCTGTAGCATTTAGAAGAGTAGTTTTACTCTTACATAGAGCAAATATGATCTAGTTATGTTTATAGTTCTTAGTTGTGCATATGCCAAAGAAAGATAACTACTTTAAAAATGTCTGCAAGAAATGCGGCTTGTGTTAGGATATTAATGTTTACATTATGGTTTAGTTGATTAGTTAGTGGTCTACAAATCACGAATATATTTTGTGGGTATATAATTTGTTATTAACAGCTTATATTTGTATTTATGAATTGTTATGTAGGTTTAAACAACCTACATATATGGTATACAGTTGTGTGTTGTTTCCTAAATATTAGGAACAACCTCACCTATATATTTGGCTTTGTATCTTTCTATATTCAAATTAGAGTAATAATACAAAAGATAGATTATTGATCATGTCAAACCGATCCAAATTTATTATTTGGTATCAAAGCGAGCTCTTGACAATTTATGTAATGCATTTTTGATATCAATGGAGGGACAAAGCTATGTTGTTTTGTCCATGCGAATGAGAAGCGTGATTTGTTTGTAAGCCATTAGTTTTATAATAGAAAACATTTTTGTAGATGTGTTTTGACTATCAAATATCTTACGCTTATGCTATCAAATATATGATTAAGTGATTTGTGTCCTTGCAATTAGTAGTTCCCAACGATTCATAGATCTCATTCGCTCATTACAAATCGGCTATCTTTGCATTCATAGGGATTGATGTCGTTTTTTTCACCATTCAAATCTATTTTCGACACGTATATACAAATCCGACTAGGATTTTGCTTGATTTTTCTACGATAGCCTCATGTTTTGTTCATATATTTGTCTTCATAGTCATGTGAAAGTGTTACCTTACAACATTGGCAGTTGATATCTTCTACATTTCAATTATGTTGATTCACATATTTGATTAAACGAGTCAATCGCACGTGTTTATTGCATTCGTTGGAGCGGTACCATTAGTGCTCGTGCATTTCTATGAGCTCATTTTCACATGTAGGTGAAATAAAATACTAAGAAATATGTAAAAATCACAAGGTTGAACCATTTATAGAGCACTATTAAATGGTGATCGAAGGAGAGCTCAGCGGTATTCTAGCTCAATCCACATGTAGCACCTCTGCCTCTCCATGGCATCGACCAAGCTCTCGTAACCTAAATCAAATGTACATTGCATGGTGATTTAATAAATATTTGCATGCATTGTAATCCCCGCTATCGTATCATCATTGATGTCATCCCTACAACCAAGAGATCCATGCATGATTGTTCAACATGAACTCCTACAATGTCCATGCAAAACAGTTGGTTTCTCCATATGTTCACGGTGCGTTTATTGAAGTCATCAAAATTTTATTGCTTTGGTTTCTATCAAGGTTCGCATCTTTCCTTAGATATAGTGTTGAGTCTAAGTGTCATGTAATTGTCACGATGTCGTGGTCTTAATTCCTCGTCACTCGGTGGTAGATGTTAGTCAATGGTTTTTCATAATAGTCTTATTTATTGGTTGTCTTAAAAATTAAAAGTCTCTCATTAATTTATGTAGTATATGTCACTTTAATGTTATAACAAGAGTTGAGTGTAAATCCAATTTTTAATTGGAAATTGTTTTAGTCGCCAAAATTAAAATTCAATAGTCATGCTTTTTGTCATTAAATCCTCTTAGTAATTCTTTGTCAAGTGTTGTCGTTGTAAAAGTCTAGTGACTAGCTAAGAGTCATTTTTAGTACATGTCACGTTATCAAAAGTGTTATTACATATCTAAATGGTTATAGTTTTGTATTATCCAATTAAGTTAATCTTTGTGAGTTTTCATTGTAAAAAATCCACAAAATTAAAAAAAAATTGCCTTAAGGACGCATTTTCTGTTACCCAACGTCCAAAAATAAATTGTTTCACATTGCGAGAGGGAAAATATACCAATAAATCCAATGTGGAAATAGTTGAGCTTCAACGTCCAATTTGCTGAGTGAGCAACGTGATAATGGAGGACGAAGGCAACGGAGGCCGGAGTACAACCAACAACCTCTACAGTCGATCGCCAACAATAAGGTCGCTTCATTGATTTGGTGCCACGTGTGTGTAGTGTGTTTGTTTTCGCTTTTCTAATCAGTAAACTCTTCAACTTTGGTATTATACATAGGATCATAAATTAAACGCTATTGTTCTAATTTCTATTAGAAAATGACAGAGATAGCTAGTGAATTAATTATGCTTATGCTTAGAATCCACAATTGCAGGAAAGGAAAGAATTTAAGCTCATAAACACCAACAAGTTTTATCTTGAAACCTGCCAGAGGAGGAGAAACTAGTCGGGAAGGGCAATTGCTCTTTCTTCGCACTTTTATCGGCCAATTCAAAATAACAAGTACAAAATTTACAATAAGTATGAAAGAGAAGTAGATAATATCTCACACTTCCTCCCAAATACTTGTTTGCTCTGTCTTAACACTCCTTTCTTCTACAAAACATAGTTCCAACACTAAGAACTTCTTGCTCACTTGCTTTCATGCTTCAATGATCCTATTCTCTTCTACAAACATGTATTTATAGCCTTTCTCATGTCCTCCCATGCACTAGAGAATGGGAAAGGTCATAGAGGAGAAGAGACACAAACAACCTTTCAAATTTTGGGTTGTTTGTTTCATATTTTTGTTTTCTGTCCAAAGAGCCAAGACCGCCACCCAAAGCAGATCAGACGGCGGCCCAAGACCACCGCTTTGGTTGGGCGGCGGATCTATAATCACCGCTTTGCATGGAGCGGCGGTCTTGTTACTAAAAGATAGAACCTCCGTGTGTTATTTTTCCTTCTTCGTGCTGATTGATTTGATGAAGTAGAGTCATTTTGGATCCCTATGGATCACACCGCCTTTGCTTAGGAGGCTTTTGGTCCCACAAAATCTTAGTGGGGGAGTAGTCGAGGAAATAATTCCCTCACTTGCTCCTTCGAGTACCACCAGGCCTACCTTGGTGTCTTTCCTTTCAGTCCAATCTACCAAGACTCCTACGGACCTCTCCTAGTCTCTCTGACCTTCTGCTGCAGCACTAAATCTTCCTCCAATTCACCTCGTGAGTCCATGACACAATCCTCAATGGAAGGTATCAACTGTAGTGCTTCATCTTCATCTAGCATGGATGGCTCGTATAGGTGTAAGTTCTCACGCTTTACTACAGAGTACATCCTCATAAATGATGGAAGGTCAAGTCGAAAATCATTTTCTCCAACTCCGCTCCAATATGTCAAGGGCCCATATCATAGTGGCTTGAGCTTCTAGGCTTGACCTTGTAGTCTCTCCTTACTCAAGTAAAGCCAAACTTTATCTCCAACATGAAGCTTATGTTCTCTCCTATGTTGATCGTGCCTAGCTTTGTACTTGGCTTGAGATTTTTCTAGTTGTTCTTTGACTTTGAGATGGATTTGTCGGATCCTCTTAATAAATTTGTTTGCTTTAGTCACCTTTGTGTCTCGTGTCTCCTCCTCCCTGCCCCGCCGCCCAACCGATATGTCCAGCGGATTTGTAGGTAGATATACCAAGCATGCTTAAAACGGTGACTTCATAGTGGATGTGTGTACTACCCGGTTATAGGAATGTTGAATGTAGGCTAAGGACTCATCCCAAGTCCTTGGGTATTTGTTGTTATACCCTTTAATCAACTGTACCAAAGTCCTACTCACCACCTATGTCTTTCCATCTGTCTGTGGATGGAAAGTTGTGCTCCTCTGTAACCTGGTATCCATCTTGTCCCACAAAGTAGTCCAAAACCTCCCCAAGAACTTGGAATCCTGTCAGAAACAATAGACTTTGGCAAACCAAAATGCACCCAAAGATTGGTTGCCTTATGTGCTTTTACTGTATTTTTACATGCCATAAGAATACACATCTTATTGAATCTATCAACAACAACATAGAGATAGTCATGGCCATGTTTAGACATAGGTAATCCTCCTACAAAATCCATAGAAATGTCCTCCCACGGATGAGTATGTATTGACAAAGGCATATACAAACCCTCCTTCCCAGTCTTAGGCTTGTTAGTACAACAAAGTTTACATCCACGTATAAATTTTGATACTTCTTCTTGGAAATTGGGCCAATATATGTACATTTACAAGTGGGTTATGGTCTTACCAACACCAAAATGTCCCACTAATTTCAAGGTATGTGCTTCCCTCATCAATAGAAGTCTTTCTTATTTAGGCACACAAAGCTTCCCCCATCGGTAGAGCAGCCCATCCTTGAGATAACAATCTTCAATCCCTATCCTTTAAGTCCTTGTGGATCGCAATTATCTGAAATTTCACCCCGAAGTCTTTATCATAGGCTTATGTCTCTCCATAAGCTTCCTTTGTGAAGGGCTCAATCGAGAGATAGTGCCCAAACAGAAAATTCTCCTATGTGGGCAGCCTAGACAACATGTCTCGCCACCAAATTTGTACTACCCTTCTTGTATTTAATCACGAGATGAAATCGATGAAGGAACCCCATCCATTTGTAGTGCCTTGTCTTCTATAATTTAGACAATGCTTGCAAATACTTTGGAGGGGTTTGTGGTCGATGTGCACAATAGTTGTTTACCCAACAAATAATACTTCCATTTTTAATTGCCTAAACTAGTGCATACATTTCCTTATCATATATTGAATATCCTTTAATTGTTGAAGTGAAAGTTTCAGAATGATAACATATGTGTTTACCTCCTTAAAGCAACATTGTGCCCATGGCGTAATCACTTGGCATTTGTCTCTACTTCAAAAGGTCAAAAAATTAGGAAGAGCAAGTCTTGGAGCATGACTAATCTTGTATTTCAATAACTCAAATGATTTGTCGTGTTCCTTACCCTAGTTAAGACCCTTACTTTTTTTCGGCCCTTTGTGTGTAGAGGTGTTGCAATCACATAGAAGCCTGAATGAACTTCCGCATGTATTGCACTGCTCCAACAAAACTCCTAGTCTCTGTGGCTCCTGTTGGTGTTGGCCAATTAATGATGGTTTCCACCTTCTTTGGATCCACTTGTAGCTCTCCTCCTCTAACCACATGCCCAAGATAGACAAGTGACTATTTGAAAAATTCACATTTCTTCATATTACAAAGCAGTTGTTTTTCCCTGAGAACTTACAAGACTTATTGTAAATGAGTTAGATGTTCTTCCCATGTGGCCCTAAAAATCAAGATATCGTCTAGATATACAATGACACATGAAACTATGAAATCCCGCAATACATCATTCATCAATCTCATAAATGTAGAGGGTGCATTACATAACCCAAAAGGAAGTATTAACCATTCATACAAACCTTGTTTTATCTTGAAGGCAATCTTCCATATATCCTCCTCCTTCCTTCCGACTTGCATAACCTGGACTTGAGATCTAACTTCGTGAAGAATTTGGCATGTTAAAGTTGGTCCAAGAGATTATCTATGTGGGGAAGTGGATATCTATTCTTTATGGCGATCTTGTTCAAAGTGCGGTAGTCGATGCACATTCTCTAAAAACCATCCTTCTTTGGCACCATCACAAGAGGCGAACCGCATGGTGAGGTGCTCGGACATATCACCCCTAGTCTAGTAGTTCTTTGAGTTGTTTCTTTACTTCAATAATCTTAAGCAAGGATTATCTATACAACACGACGTTCAAGAAAGGGGACTCTAAAGCAATAGTGAATCTCATGCTTTACTTCTTGTTTTGGTGGTAACCACCTGGGAGCCTAAAATACTTCATGAAAAGACCGAATAATACTATGCAAATCATGCTTTACCCGGTTGGAAATCCTCAAAACTTCTACCTGTCTTGTTTATCCTTTAACAAAAGTAAACAAAACTGATTATGATTTGCTGAATAAGTAGTTTTACTTGGTTATCACTCATCATAAGTAACTCGTGTCTTACGCCGGTGTGTCTGGATGTCAGTAGCTGATCCCATCCTTGACCCATCTGTACTCAGGTTTTCCCTTCTCATAAATATAGCATCCCTAATATACAATTAAGGATCCCGAATACAACATCAAAAGCATCAAGAGGAATAACATCAACTTCCAAAATATCAATATACCGAGAATTTATCCCAAACTTGACCTTACATCTTCTTGTTACTCCGAATTTCAACACCCTTCTTCACCCAACCCAAAGGATAAGGGTGTGGATGCTCGTAAGTCTCAAGGCCAAGCTTCTTTACAACCGCTTTGCTTGAAATCAAGTTAGATCGAGAACCAGTCAACCAAAGAATTTACCTTAGTTCTCTTGATCTGAATTTTGATTTGGAATAGTCTACTCATCTCCTCTTCTTGTTCCATCCATGTTGGTGGCCGTGCATCCAAGCCTTTTGTCTAGATCGAGTCATCTTCAATTTCCACCTCGTCCTTCTTTTACAAATTGTCATGGACTTCTTTGAGTCCTTGGTTGGTTCTTTAGATGTAACTCCGGATGCAACTTCCAACATGTAGCGTCAGTATGACCATTGATATCATAGTTCTTGCAAAAATCTTGGGATCTTTACAAGTATTTAAAGCAAAGATGGAAGCTTGTTTACCTTTCCATTTCCACTTACCCTCATTACTTGTTTGCCCATACTCTTTTCTTTGTTTATTTGTCGATCATTTCGCCCTTGGCTCTACTTGTCCTTGCTTCTTTTCATCATCTATGTAGTATGCCTACACACACACCTCGTTGAGATCTTTGGGCTTTATGGAGATGAATTTTCTTCAAAGGTGAGTGTGAAGTCCTCCCAAGTACTTAGTTAGAATATCCTCATCCTCCAAGTCCATGTTTAGCAACATGGCCTACCTTCAAACTTTGTAGTATAGTCCTACACACTTTGACCACTGCTTTGTCTAAAATACTGCCATTTAATCATTTGGTCAGTCTTATGGCCAATAGGATAGAAGTTAGCTCTAAGTAATTCTTTAAATTATTGCAAAGATTTCACAATAGGACACTTCTTCTTTTCACAAGTGGTTAGATGGGTCTCCCACCAAACCGTAACGTGTCCCTCCATGTTGAGACGTGCAAAGGTGATCAATTAAACATTCACAAGCTATAAATTGATCAATGATTAACACAATAAACCAAATATTTCATAACAAAATATTGTTCTGAATATAACTGAAAGGCTCAAAGTATATGAAGCACTCTTCCAAGCTTGAAGAGTAACTTCCCAAATGATCTAAAAGGTCTCTTTTTAACTTAATGCATCTAACTATTTATAAGTTCAAGAGGTTGAGCCATTACAGCTGAACCTTTAACTAACTAGTTACTAAAAATAGAGTGCAATTAAGTTCAAGGGAACATGCTCCCATAAATATAACAAAGTTGTTGCACGGGTTTGACCAAGTCAACCTTGCAACTTTGACTGACTTAGAGCTTTGGAGCCGTTCCAACAATGATCACCAGGCTTAGCTTGGGACCTCGCATCATCTTTCTTGTTCAGTTTCTCCCCGATCCTTTTCCCACATAGCTAAACGGTTCTTGTAATCAATGAAATCTTTAATAATTCCTTGTTTCTCTTTTTCCATCGTGAGTTGAGGATAAAACTCATAAATATGTGAAATGCTTCTAACACCCTTTGTATTTAATCCATTAATTTCTCCCATGACAGTTGCTGCATAGACGAGGAAAGAAGTCATGAAGAAGTTTTTCAAAGTCAAGACATTACCCAATTGAAAAAAAATTGAACTACTAATATGTTCTCCTCATATTATAAATTCCTTATGTTTCTTAATGGTAGCAATGTAAAGAAACATCCACTCTTGAAATTCTCTTGTTGAAGCGAGACCCGAAACTCTACTCAAAAGCACAATAAGGTCATTGACTTCCTGGATGAAGTCTGAGCGGAACAATGTTTTGGGGAGCTTGGTAACACTCTTGGCCAAATAATTATTCATCATGATCTTTGTACATAGTTCAAATTCCTTATCCCAGTATTCAATTACAGCCTCTGGGGAAATTTTTGTATATCCCTTGACATCCGAAAGTTTGAATAAATCTTCAAAAAATCAATGTCTAGCCTAATCACAACTTTGCCATCATCATCCTTTACTGATTTAGAGGCCTTATCAAGTGAGTTTCTGCAGCCAAGACAAACTCAGGGCAATGCATGGACGAAGGAAAACCAATAAGCAAACAAGCCCACTTTCAAAAATAGTTTGCATCCAAGATTTTTATTAGAGGCTCTTGATCTTTCTCGTAATTTTGGCAAATCCACATGTCCCAAGTCCATGTATCCAATGTTTTCCAAATATGAGGACATGCATGTATGAGGGCAACTCCTAAGAAGGTATACTTCATCTTTTCCTTGCCTTTTGAAGAAGAAGAAGAAGACATCAGTTCGTGTTTGATCCCGATCGAGCCTTGAAAATTTTATAGAAACAATTTTGAAAACTTCTAAACACCGAAGTTCGAAAACAAAACCTTTGAAAAGAATCTAATTCCCAAAAAGATGAAGCCCAAAACTCTGAAAATACAAACTCTGCTCATTTTGAAACTCAAAAGCATACTCAAAGTCTGAAAAGCAAGAAGTCCTGAAGGTTCGAAAAGGTAACAAGTCGCGAAGGTTCGAAAAGGTAACAAGTCTCGAAGGTCCAAAAGGTGTTAACTTAAAAATGAACTTCAAAAAGCAAAATTTCAAAATGTCGAAAGCAAACCTCCAAAAAATAGACCTCCTAAAAGGCACACCAATGAAAGCACACCAACTGCAAAAGTTAAAGGTTCTGAAGATTTGAAATGAGGTTTTTGTGAAATCCTTGGGTTCAATGAGACTTGATGCCTACATGATTCGAAGCTTGCAAGATTGAACGAAATACTAAACAACATGTTTAAAATGAACAAAAACAAACAATGAATCGACAGTGGCTTCCATGTTTTAAGCAAGAAGAAAATGGAAAGAAACAAAAAACAAAACCATGGCAATCTAAACCAAAAAGATTAAAGAAAACCCAAAAATTACCTTGAAATTGATGCCTAAAAGTATGATATGGTGTGGTAAAAAAAGGTGTCAGAGTGAAAATGACGGGTGAAAATCCAAGTTTATATAGGTAAACTTGAAATTAATGCCCAAAAGTCGACATGTGTGGGGTGGTTGGGAATTAAATGTTATGCAAAGAGTCCAAAATCTGAAATGCAAGCATGACTGTTCTAATGCAAAACCCGAAGTCCAAAATCTGAAAGACCGAAGTTCCAAAATTTTGAAACTTTGGGATTTCGGACTTCGGAACTTGGGAACAAAAATAGCCTCAATGTAAAGTGAGACTCCGAAACTTGAAAACTTGAAGTTCCGAAATTTTGGAACTTTGAACTTTCAAAGTTCGAACTAGAACACTAAAATGACCAAAAATGTCAATGAGAACTTGAAGCCTAAAAGCTTGGAGTTCTAAAAATTTAGAACTTTAGGATTTCAAACTTCGGAACTCCAAGAAAAAATTTTACTTACAAATAACACAGAACCCGAATTAAGAGAACCTCCGCATTCCAAAGTCTAAAATTTCAGACTTTAGAAATCTCCTGACTCCCCAAAAACTTAGGCAATAAATTTCACATAATGGTAAAAATTTTTAAAAACTACCCTCCCGTTAAAGGTAACTTGATAAGTTAACAAGTGGGCTCATAGTTCCAAAAATTATGGTTCAAATGTCTCTAAATACATGCCTTGTATCTCAAGTCAGATAGGCAGAAAGTTCTTCAATGCTTCTCAAAATACCTTTTACAACTTTAAAATCTTGGTTCATTCAATTCACTCATTGCATAGATTACAAAGATAATAACTGGTTGAAAGGCTAAGAAATTTGGTATTACCGCAAATTGTAGGAACCACTTATTTTCTCATGAGCTATTTCCTATGTGAAAACGGTAGGGTTGCAAAAGTTCCGTCTGACAAACCGCATAATAACAGAGATATTGAAAAATAATTAACATTAACATGTAAACATTTGTGATAACAAAACATTGTGTGCCATTTTTTCATTCTATGAACCATTCACAAATGCTTAAATCCATGTTTAAAACTGAAAATGCTCGCTAATAACCAAAACGGGCAAATGGGATGGATGGATTACAACAAATAGAGATAACAGGCTCTAAGAGTGCTTATCTTGAAAGGAAAAATATTAATGGAGATCGATATTGTCAGTCCATACGATGAGCTTATAGAAAACGTGAAGAATTTTAATAATGATGATTGGAATCACCATCATTCGGATTAAAGAAGTATCGAAAAAACTCTACACGGTTCAATGTATATTTGAGTAGTAGTTTGAATGCATGTACTTGCACTTTCGAGTACTAACAAATTTAAAAACTAGTTACAAATTTCACTTCAATTCCCAACTACTGTCATTCTTGAATTCACAAAATTAATACAATAATCAACTACTATACCTTTTAGTTATATTTGTTCAATCCTCCAACTAGATGGAAGTTGATCACAAGATTAATATTGGACCTACATTTATGCTTTTCCATGTCAACATGACTTGGGATAATGCAAACAAAGCATTTAAAGAGAACACAAACCCAATAAACATATTATTCTTGTCATTTATCTGTAAGTCTTTTTAAGGGTTGTTCTTTGGAGCATGAATCAATCAAATGTGGATGGAGTTGTCTTTAACATTGGCATGTGAACACAAATTCTATCAAAAGTAGACAACAACACATTCATGGAAATAATTAGAAATGAATGCCATTTTGAAATGTGAAATGTCTCTCTATCTGAAAGAATGTTACAAGTTTCAATTTGGATAGAATTTAGAAAGGCATAATCCTATATTATTGGCATTTACACCCATCTAAAAGGTAAGGGTGCCATGGACAAATCTTTATGGTTACATTGACAAATTCTCAATGGCGTCCACCTTGGTGTTAATATAATTTTGATCAAGTTATACTGAGCATATGTATTTATATATTGGATTTTGATGGTGGGTTCGTCACTGAATAAGGAGAGAAAACATTGTGATGACATTGTCTTGAATGTAATATGTTTTATTTATCGTCCCAGATTTCAATGGATAAAAAATATACTGCTCAAACATAAGAGGGCAATATGGATTTATTAAAGGCTTGTGCTGGGTAACCTGGGTTACCACTTACCAATGGTTGATCCATTGGGATAAGTGCCTTTGTTTTCTAGACCTTTCCCTTTCCTAGGTGGGTTCATAGTTCCAAAAATTCTAGTTCAAATGTCTCTAAATACATGCCTTGTATCTCAAGTCAGATAGGATTCTTCAATGCTTCTCAAAAATACCTTCTACAACTTTAAAATCATGGTTCATTCAATTCACTCATTGCATATATTACAGAGATAATAACTGGTTGAAAGGCTAAGAAATTTGGTATTACCTCAAATTGTAGGAGCCACTTATTTGCTCCTGAGCTATTTCCTCTGTGAAAATGGTAGGTTTGGCAAAGTTCGTCTGCAGACAAACTACATAACAACATATATTGGAAAATAATTAACATTAACATGTAAACATTTGTGATAACAAAACATTGTGTGCCATTTTTCCATCCAACACCTATTCCAATGTCAAGGGTGAGGAGATTGGAAAGACCTTCAAGAGAAGAATTGAATGCTGAAATTTCGAAGGTCTATGAGGAGATGAATGGCTTGCAGGTAGAGTTGAGGAAATTAGCTCTCTAGTGGATGGCATGACACCAAGGCAAGAATTCTCTGTCTGCACAGATTGTTCAGGTGGAGGAAATCAACAAATTACAACATGAAAAGAAATGCATACCATATTGCCTGGATGACCCCAATGAACAAGCCAATTTGGCAAATTCCATGTCTTGACCAACTCCGCAAATGGCCCAAAAACAAACCTGAGAGTCTCAGCTATTGGGTATATGTTAAAGAAAAACAAACTTTAAAATCCAACTAAATGAAAATCAATTTATTCTATGCTTGAGAAGCAAAGAATTACAAACATCAAATTCCAATAATGGCTATATGGTTCATATATTGTTTCTCCTTAGTGGAAGATAACTTAATTTTTGGAGACAGATATGTGTAGTATTAACTCTAGATAATGAAAGCTAATAACATAGGGTCCAAGAAAAACAATCTACAAAAGCAAACATGAAAAATGAAGTTTCTTTGATACAATCAGCTAGTCAGATTTAAATGTGTTTTTGACGAAGGAAGAGATAAAAAAAGATACCACCAGAAGTGCAACAAGTATGAGATAAGGTAGAGGGACGATTGAAAGCATTGAACTCTCATTTTTGCTTAGAATTTCTTTCATATTCATCAATACCTGTGTCTTTTTCTCCTATTACTGCTTGAGCCATGGTATCCAGAGATTCACAGTCCTCATCATACTCTTCCCGGAGATTTTCATGAATGTTTGAGGAACAAATTTCCCATTTTAGGGCCCTACATTATGTGAAAAGATTGGGTGAATGACTATAATCAATGAGCATTCATCTATTTCAAATCAGTGATTTCAGTTGCCACCAAAAGCATGCCATGGACTCTGCTTATTATATAATCACATAGGATGCACTTTGTTTACTTGGATGAACTCTATTAAGATAAACTTTGTTTACAAAATTTGAACAATATAAAGAATGAACACAGAGAAATCCCTTGGTGGGGGTTGAAAGGGGGACTCATATGCTAAATTGGTATCTGGCTTTGCAGTGATTTGAAAGGAAACCTTGACATTTACCTTTCACTTGGATGATTTAATTGGTGAAGATGCTTGGCTCACATACAAAATATATAGTAAGGTTTGGTAGCTTACTCAACTCGCTCATTTAGTTGGTTTCTCATGTGTAATGATATATTTCAACATGGAATTTCTCAAATAAAAACAAAGTCTCTTCTGCTAAAAAATGGTAGACAAATCATCTAATGATGTTGAGGTGTAACCACTTAAGGAATTAACTACAATAAACAAGTTTGCACTTTATCTCATATTTGTGAGCTTGAATCAGCTTGAGCAGAGTAACCAGATTTAGTGAGTATCCATTAATGTGGTTTAACAACCTGAGATGAGCTTGACTACCAACATTTATATTACATTGCCTTAAATAAATCGAAGTTACGGGATCCAACTTACTTGATACAAGGTGCCCCCTGTCTGTTTGAATGGGATTCGAATAATAGAATGTGGGTCATTCTTTGAATTTGCAAGAACACGAAACTTCACATTACGACACTAAGAGAATGAATTGACATAACTTATGCGGTGCAGTAAAAATAAATGGTAAGCAATAGAATTTAAACATGAAAACTTTCTTCACTAATTTTACCAAAACAATCGCCCAAAACATGCAACTACCGATCCTGTAGACAGAAAAAAACAACTTAAAATGCGAAAATGTCAAAACCCTATCAACTTTAATCACGTCGAGAAAAAACGTCAAAACGCCACAAATTTAGGCCAAATGGCGTGAACAACCATAGGCCCTTTATCATAGGGGGAACACCTTCGGTGTAATTAATTCTAGAGGGGGTATTTAATCGATGGACTTAATTTAATTAATTCCAAAGGGGATGTTGTGGTAGGATAAAATTAATTTAATTAATTCTAATTGAATAGCGGTGAGATAAAAATGCGTATGTATTTTTACGGTGTCTACACATATCAAGTATGAGGACAATTTGAAAGAAGACAACCTACCATTCTTGTTCGAAGACGAAAGACTTGTCAAAACAACAAATCTTTTGGTCAAGATCCACAATAAGAGATGTAGCATCAAAAAGACAATGAATCAAAATTGTCAGGACAACTCTTAAGATGACTTTATACACTTCAATTGTGGCTTTAGGTCCCATATACTATTTGGTTATGACCATGTGCGCCGCCACCTATACCCTACGAGATCTTAACGCTGGTATCTAGACCTCTGCTCTTACTGCAACCTCTTTGGCATGACAACGCTGGTAGGGTGGCAATGGTGGTATAACCACGTACACCGATTGCCCACACCGCCTCATGACCCTATTCACCGCGTGTGTCTCTACCTAATAGATGTAGTGTCCAATCACCTCTGTAATGGCCTCCAAAAACTCTACTTTTCGACAACCGGGCCATTGATCCACATTCCCTCTGTAAAGATGCCATGTAACATCATCCGGACCCACCTTATTTAGTGGCCGACACGTTCTAAGTGCTCTTAGTGCATCATTGAGTCATAATTAATAATTAGCATAGTTCAACACTAGTTACACTACCCCTCTTCGACTAAGTGCTGGATCTGTAGTGTTGAATAAAATAGCTCCTTTTCTAAAAAGGGGGACAGAGATAAAGTGTAACATATTCCGTGTCGAATAGCAAAGAAGAGCAGCGGGAATTGTGAAGAAAAAGCCATGCCTATTTCCAATTTTAAGGAAATGGAGAAAACTTGTCACAAGTACGGTGAAAATGCTGCACTCTGCGCGTACCCTACAAAAATGCCCAAACGTATTTGCATTCTCGATAGCTAAATCCAGCTACGCACGCTACCAGTCGATGTCAGTAATCGCAAGTTCGGATAACATGCGAGAACGTGTTATTAAGGTGATAGCCATTGCTGGATCTCTCAGAAAAGCTTCCTTCAATCGGGGTTTGCTCCGTTCTGGTAAAGTCAAAAGAGTTCTACATTCGAGAATTATGATGGGTTTTTTGGGTGTTGACTCAATGTTTTCTGTTTTCTATGCAGCTGTTGAAATTGCGAGAGAGAGCATACCGCATATGGAGATTGAGACGCTCGAAATTGGGCATCTCCCATTTTTAAATACCGACCTGGAAGTAGACAACAAATTCCCTCGATCAGTGGAGGAGTTGAGGGCTAAGGTCCTGCAGGCTGATTCCATACTCTTTGCTTCTCCAGAGTACAATTATTCTGTAACTGGTAAGTTTTCTCCGTCACTTTTTCATAAAATTAGACTCATTTTATACAACTTTGCTGTAATGTTTTACTGGAAGTAACGATATCTAAAGTTGTGAAAGCAATATAAGATAACTGACTCATAAAGGTTGTTAGATAACATCTTAAGGAACTGAAGCTAATGCTCAACGGTGTAGATTTAATCTTTTGGGATAATGTCCAACAGGATTACAACGAATCCCAGAATCCTTCTCCAGTAGGTTGAAATACCATTTCCGAGTTTCCAAAACGTTTTCCCATCCCAGAAAGTTCTTGACATGGACGTTGAAACTTGCATATACCCCAGTATTCATTCGTTTTCAAGGAGTTTTTAGAATTTTCCTTTGCTTGCACTCAGCTTTATGGAGTACTCCTATAGCATTTCTAGGAGAAAGTTCACGACATGGTTTCCTGGACTTTCTGCTAGTTTTTTCCATTTCTCATGTCCCTTTTCGCGATTGCTCTGCTTACTGTCATTGCCTTAAGAACTTTATCCCAAAGTTTCCACCATTTCATGACCTAGCCGTTCTCACTTTGGATACACATGTTTCTACAATTCGATGGACTCAATTCCAAGTCTTGGTGAAGCATAGGCTAGGGACACACATTTCGGGGTGGCTCAAGTCACCAACTGATTGAGTACAACACACAGAAAAAGAATAAGCAGACAAGGAGCAGAAGGGCCGAAACAAGAAGAAGAGTAGTCCAAGGCTTTCCATATGTTAACTATTTTTCTAGTGAAACTTGCTTTATATGTTACTTGAAATATAGTACGAATGCTGGTATTATATCTCTTATAAAAACTCAGATAACAATATAACATCCACTTGAATGTGAAAATTAAGAACAGATCCAAAGATATTGATGTGCAAATGATAAGTGAAGTAATAGGACTGAATGAGATGTACTGTCCATTTTGAGGGGGCAACCTCCAGAATGCAGAACAATAATGAAATAAAATAGACAATTCAACTTATGATAATTCAGAAGAGCCTATCTATCCCTATTTATAGACATGATTAGGTACGGGCGACCCCGTATTACTAATTAGGTTGGCCTAAAGAAACATTTAGAACTAACAAATGAAAAGATATAGGTTATCCACATCACAAGTTGGATACTTCATAACATTAATAAACTTAATGAAGATAGAATATTAGTGCCATAACATGCCCCCTTCACAAAAAGTTTGCGTTGCCCTCAATGCTTAATAACTCTGGATACTTTTGCATGAATTCTTGTCTTCCGATGTTGCATCTTCCACTGGAATATTCCTTCACTTGATCATAAATGGTGATATGGATCGGTTGCACAACTGCTTCACTCCCTTCTTGTTTTGCTCGTTGTTTCGTCATATTTTAAGCCATAACCAAATTTTCCCGAGGATTTGAAGAGTGTCCTGCTGGTGTTGAACATGATACTCCACTGTGTAGGTTTTGGGATGACCCTACAACTAAGAAGCAATAAATGATGGCGGATAGCCATAAAGAGCCTCAAATAGTCATCTTTGTTGAAGTATGAAACATGGTGCTATGTCACCATTCTGCCATCAATATTCATTTGGACCATTGCTATTACTTGTCTAAAGCAAAGCAATGAAGATATTCCTCCAAACATTCATTCATAATTTATATCTGTCCATCAGATTGCGGATGATAAGATGAGCTGCATGCTAGTTTTTGTGCTCCATTCAACAAACAGGTCTTTCCAGAATATGTTAGTGATTACAGGATCTCAACCACACAATGATTTTGGGGGAGCCATGGAGTTTCTGAACCTTTTTCATGAATACTTTACAACTGCAATAGCTTGAAATGGGTGGGAAGCACACAATAGTGGCATACTTGGTAAGTCTATCCACGTCCTCCAATAGCACATCCATGTTGTCTTAGACAACCCGTAGACAAAATCTATTGATATCATATTTCCTCTCAATGCCATGCTGGAAAAGATTAAGGCTGCAAGATACCTTAATTCTTGACCGTCTCTCCCTTATGGTGTTTACTTGCCAAACATTCTGCAACAAATTTTTGTACATACCCCTTTAGACCTTCCCAAAATACCCCTTTAGACCTTCCCAAAATAAATCCTTCTTTGTATATTGACAGGTCTTTAAGAACCTTGAATGTCCTATTGGTGAGTCATGCATCTGAGATAGAATATTGACTTTCAACTGAGATTTTTGCCATAAAATTAGCCTGTCTTTATACCGTAAAGAATTTCCTCTCCAACCATATTTATTTGAAGACAATGGATCCTACGGAAATTGTTGAATGAGTTTCCTTTTTGCAATGTCTTGTTGCCATTCTATTCGGGCTGCTTCTACTGTCTACCCATTCCAGCTGAAGTAAAGGAATGACACAGATTGCAGCTTGCTTTGCCTCCTATTGAGAAAGCACATCATTTGCAATATTCTCCTTTCCCTTCTTATAAAAGACTTTGAAGTCATACCCCAACATTTTGGTGACCCATTTTTATTGCTCCCAGATAACAATTACTGCTCCAAAAATACCTGAGACTCCCATGATCCAACTTGAATTTGAAGGTCCTACCCATGAGATACTGTTGCCACTGTTTGACCACATGAATGATAGCTAACATTTCCTTCTCATATGTGGGCCTTGCCAAGTTCTTTTCCTTTGAGTTTGTTGCTTTTAAATGCTAAGGGACACCCTTCTTTCATGAATACTGCCCCAATGCTTTGTTTGGAAGCATCACATTCTACCAAAAATCTCATAGAGAATCTGGGGTAGCTAGAACATGAGTGAAAGTAAGGGCCTTTTTGAGTTGTTGGAATGCTGGGGTGGTTGCCTCCGACTATGAAAACAAATCCTTTTTCAATGAATCCATTAAAAGTGCAGCAATGTGAGCATAGTAGGAAAAAATATCCTGCAATAACGTGTCAGACCCAAGAATCCTCTCAGACCTTTGATTTTTTTAAGTATTGGCCACTCTGCTGCTGCAACAATCTTCTGAGGATCCATCTTTACACCTTCATAAGTACTCCATTTCTTTCAAGGCACATTTGGATTCTTTTGGCATTGAGTTGATTGTCTCCAACACTTAGTTTTCATGATTGGATATTTATTGGATAAGGCAATCCTTGATTGCAATTTCTAGTTTTGTATTACACTCTTAGGTTCATTGGATTTTTTGATTTTGGAGCGATTCATGGAGAGAACTAAGTTTTCTAGAAAAGAAGATGTTAGAGAATGTTGGCTTGTATCTATTGGTGAATGGCCTTAGTTTTGTCCCTTACTCAGGAAGCTAGCAGTTGGGTGTGCTAAAACATGAAGGTTATGATGTGAAAGGAAATCAAAAAATGAAAAAGAAGAAGATGATAATTAAAACCCTGCCCTTAGATGAAGAACATCATGAAGGAGGCCCAATTGTTTTCTCCATAAAACTAGTAGGAGGTATAACTTCATCAACACTAATCATCCAAGGTGGCTAAATGTTTAAGCAAAGAATCAAGGTCACAGTTTTAGAGTTTTAGGAGCAGAATATTTACTTTAAAGAACCATTGATTTCAGCAGATTCCAGTTTATCTTTAAACAAACTTATTGATTTATGGTTTCATTTGTAGGGTTTTCTAGCTATTATTTCTAGCAGGTTTATCAGCTGAAAATGCTCATGATCTTATGCAGTTGCATCAGATGTTGGCAAGAAACTTCCAGCTATGCTTTCTGTATAGATTTGCGATTTCACAGCTTTTATATACTGTGTTGTAAGCCCTGGGATAGAGTTTTATATCAGCAGATTAACTTCTATCCGTTAGCATATTGGGTTCATAACATGAACTATTCCAAAGAATCTTAGACTTGGCCATTTCAGAGAAGAATCTATAAACTGTATTCCTATTCTTACCTCTTTAGTCTTGAATGATTAGCAATATTATTATTGTACCTATAAAATTACAAACATCTTTCTTATGTTGATATTACTTTAGGATGGGTTTAATAAACCCCTTCATATTGTTGACAAACGAAGTAGCATGCCCCATGTTGGATTTCAAGCGTATTGCCATACTGAGGCCCTTTGTTTGAATCTAGTGTTAGAAACATATGGTGGCATTATCTATGCCATCTATAATAGAGATCTATTGTTTGTATCTGTCCTTGTTTCTGCTGGTCTTACAGGCCATTTATGTGTATATAGTATGTTTTAATTGTATACTTGACACTCAAGCAGACTATGTAAACGAATGAATTGGAATACAATCAACTGCAGGATTAACTTTGAATCTAGGATGGCGAGAACCCCTTGCCATCTCATAAGTGATCATCTTATGGTGCACACCTTGCTGTTTAAATATTTGTGGAAGTGTACTTCATAACCTTGTAACCTGTATTTTTAGTTACTAAGAATATGTCTTGGTACGCTAAATCATTGAAATTTGATTAGGCAATGCCCAAAAGTCATGTAGCAGCAAAGTCATTGCTGGTCGGAATAATGATCAGCTCTAGGGCTGGTGCCAGTAGTTTGTTTATACCCTTATTTACTTTTGTCTCAGGATTTGTGCTGAGGATTTGAGAAAATTGTATGATGGCCTGTCAGGATCAATGGTTGACCTGTAAAAATGTATTCAATATAATGACATCTATGTTGAAATTCGGACAGGGTGCGGGATCAAAAGGAACCTAAGAGCTAGCTCACATCAAGACACTGATATAAATTTAATATTGCATTAGGAATGAATAAATTTCATACAATGATGCTTCTCATGGTTCTCTTATCTCACTTTTTCTCATTTGTCTCTTATTTAGAGCATTGGAGTGAGAGGAAGTGGATCGCATTTGACAATGTGAAAATAGATTAGTTGCCAAATGAATAGTGTAATCCATATGTTGAAAGAAACCACATGAATGTGGACATGCAACAACCATGTTCATCTTCACATGCAAGCGGAGAATCTTATGTAAAACAAGTTGCACTAATATCAACATATTTCCAAATAATAGAAAATAAATCTACTCTAGGTAAAACTAACCTTAGTAAACTCAAGCCTAGATCTAAATGAATTTTACACTAACAATTCAGGTGGAACTTAGGGAGTGTGTATGAAAGATGAGGGTAAACTTCTAAATGGGTCCCAACAACTAGACCTGATGAGGTACTTATGTACAATAAGTGCTCAAAAAGGATGGGCTGATTCATTATTGAATAGGTGCACTCGATGGGTTGAAACCATCACTGAAGTACTGTCATTAAGGGATGTTGTGCCGTAAAGTTACCGAAGAGAACGATCAACACCACAGAAAGTAGTACATCACACCCTCAATACTGAATGGGGTGGAGTGGATGAAAAAAATCTCAAATAAGGCAGCAAAATGCTACCAAGATGACATAAAAAAAGGAGAATCACCACAAGGTTATCACTGTCCGTATTGGGAGAGCCATCACATGGATTCCAAAACAGCGAAGTAATTGAACATATGCTAGGGCTATCAAAAATTGCACCTTTCTTGTGGGAGACGGTCAATCTATAGAAGAAGCCTTCATGAAGAAAAAAATTGCTCCAAGAAGGGAACACTGCTAGGCAGCAAGAATTATGTGCTGACGATGCATCTAAACAAAGGAGGAATTACACCAATCGAGTCCATGCAAGGAGTGATGACGCTGCCACCATAACCGATCATCAATCCATCCAAGATGACATCAATTGGTAGAAGTTGAGGCATGTAGACGAGCCTTTATCATGTCCATGATTGGTGCATGCAAAGAAGAGTTTGAGTGCGCCTTAGATAAAGACTCCTGGACTCTTATGTCCACATGTGATCCGTATTGAGGTGCAACTCGATGGACAACAGACGAAAGATGGTAGTTAATGTGTTATAACAATCAATTCACAATGAAAGAATTGTAAACACAAACTAATTTTATTGCAATTCCAAATGTATACAAACTGGCAAACTCCATTTGAGAGATGTATGCTCAAAGATCTCTCTCTTTATCAAAATAAGCTGCTTTATAGTCATCTGATGGAGAATATGAAAATTGCTAAAAATAGAATATGAAGGGTTCCGAGGGGAACCAAAAGGTCATCTTACATGGAGACCATTCATATCCACCTTAGGGATGGATTCGAAAAGATAGAAGTGGAAAAATACGAAATCTATCCTATTATTACTATTATTTTATTTAGTGCCACTTGTTGGGGTCATATCTCCTAGCCCGTTGACCTGTTTTGTGAACACCGGATCCATTGGAAAGATGACAGAACGAACTTGAAAAACATCATTACGATGATAACACTTTGACTATTGTTGTACAATCCGAAGCCCATAAATTGCTCCGAAGACCCCAAAATGTAAAATACTAAAAGCTTTCAAAACTTGCTAAAAATAGATTTTCAAGACTTTCCAAAAATAGATTTTCAGAAATCTGTTCTGGATCATTCATCCCTCCTTAAGAAGCAATCGCCTATTGCTCTCAAAATTTTGACCAGTGTTGGAATGGTTTCTCAACCTGACTCATGGTGAACCATTTCCTTGGTGTGCGATCCTGCCTGCGTAAAGTGTGATTTGTTGATGCTTTATGTCCTTGACCACCTTATCAATGATCCACCAAAGTTCATTGGCGTTGCACATTTTGGGTTCAATTTGTACTGCAATTGTCCACTAATGTTTGATATAATGAAGAGTGGAGGAAAGTATGGGCGGAACAACTCAACATTGAAAACTGGATGCAACTCGAGGTAGGGTGGAAGATTGAGCTCAAATGCATTCTCACCATTTTTTGGTTATTGTGTATGGCCCATATCGCAAAGGCCTAAGTTTCTGTATGGACCCTGGAGTCGCTCTTTCTGGAGATGTAGCTAGACCTTATCCCCCACTTGGAATTGATGAGGAACTCAATGGGCATCATGATGCTTGCTTGTACTTCTGGCTGATTTGTTCCAAGATCTCATGAACTTCTTGTTGAATGTGTCGAATTCGTTCTACAAATTTGGTTGCCTTATCCACTTTATTTTTGCGTATGGGCAAATTCTTCTTCCAACATGAAGGGCAATGCTACATCAATGGGAGCCAATGGCTGGAATCCAAGACATACCTGAAATGGGCTATGTCCTGTGGAGCTATGAAGAGCTCGATTGTAGCTATGTTGGACATACACAAGACTTTCATCCCATGTGCGTGGATGTTTGGAGTGATACATCCAAAGAAGATGCATAATCATATGGTTGACTACCTCTGTTGCCCATCGGTCTGAGGGTGGAATGCAATGAACTTGTTTAGTTTTGTGTCCATCATGGACCATAGTACAAACCAAAATACCCCCACAAACCTAGAATCCCTATCTAACACAATGAAAGATCCCAATAGATCTTTTACCCTAAATCAGATTTTTAATGTATGGCAAATGATAAAAAACAGTTTTTGAAACCCTCAGCGAAACAACCTAGGGCAAAACTGAATTTATTACAGCAAATGCGACTAGGGTTTTAATGGATCTTCATGCAAATGATACCAAAAAAATTATAAACTCTATCCCAAATGATTGCCGGCAATTTTAAAACCCAAAATATGAAAAAAATCAGATTTATTTGCAGCCAGATAATTCAGAAAATTCAGATCTAAATCTGATTACAAACTGCCTGAAAAACCCTCCAAACTTGCTTAGAAAATTATGAAATTACAGCTCCTTTATTTATAAAAATTCAGAGATATATGGCAATATTTTCCAGAAGTAAAACCTCTAGAATCATACCCAAATAGCCCCAAACTGGGTCGATCCAACTGCTGCAATATGCTACCAAAAAGATCATGAAAACACTGCTGGAATTTGACTGGAAAATCAGAATTAAACCGCTGGAAATTTCTGAGTGAAATCCCCTCTCAATCCCTTGGGGTTTTCGTCCACAAGAGGTAGAATTCACAAGGGTTTTCATCCTTGGAATTTCTGATAAAAGCAAGCAATATGCTATAAAAAGATCACGAAAACACTGCTGGAATTTGACTGGAAAATCAGAATTAAACCGCTGGAAATTTCTGAGTGAAATCCCCTCTCAATCCCTTGGGGTTTTCGTCCACAAGAGGTAGAATTCACAAGGGTTTTCGTCCTTGGAATTTCTGATAAAAGCAAGAGCTCTTAACAATGCAAAATCTGATAATAAAAATCTGGATTGATAAAATGATCATATGATGTCCCTCCTCTAAGTCGACCCTTCCTTTTAAAGGGAAAATTGGCCCAAAGGGACCTCCAACTCAACCAATCACAACAAGTGATTTCTTCTAGACATGTGCCCCAAATTTTCCTTAGACTAGGTCGCATTTTCTTGGGAGGAGTAATAATTTTTATTCTTTCAAAACTCCATTCTTCCTCCTTTGTCCAAGTCGCATTTTTCTAAGGAAGCTAATGTCACATTTCCCTATTTTCCCATTACATGGACAAGTCGTACCTCCCTATGGTAAATACAATTAAAAATAATTGTATTTTTACATTTGACTCTTTTATTTTATTAATAAGCTTATTATTTATTATATGTGCAACTTATAATATTTTATTTTAATATTTGCACAATATAATAAAATAATAAAACTTAGTCACCCTTGACACATCCTTTGGCCGTCGGGTAGACAAAAAGGACCAAAGGTCTTCAATGAGATCTATTCGAAAAGAGGGACATTACACTTTCATCCCATGTGCCTAGATTTTAGAGTGATACATCCAAAGAAGATGCATAATCATATGGTTGACTACCTCCTTGCCCATCGGTCTCATGGGTGGAATGCAATGGACTTGTTTAGTTTTGTGTCCATCATGGACCATAGTGCAAACTAGAATACCCCCACAAACCTAGAATCCCTATCTAACACAATGCTTTTGGAAGACCAAAATGAACCCAAACATGCTCAAGAGAACAACTTTACAATTTCCTGTGCTAATATTGTCTTCTTGCAAGGTGCCAAGATTGCCATTTTTGAGAACCTATTAACCACGACAAAATCATAGTCATGGCGATGCCTGGTGGAAGGGAGACCTGACATGAAATCTATCAAGACAGACTCCCATGATATTCCTGGAATCGACAAAGGGGTATAAAGGACCTGCTTTCGATTGGTTGGCTTGGCAACTGCACAACTGTGTAGGATTTGATGTATTTGGTAACATCACGATGGGGCTTTGGCCAGTAGAAATACTTCTGCAAGAGACCGCCATTGTTTTTCTATACTCCAAAGTGACCTCCAACTTGACCGTAGTGAGTCTCGTAGATCAATTTGTGACGCCTCCCAGACAGGGACATGAGGTGTCCCATGTGGCATAGAACCCCTTCCTAGTAAATGATAGTCTAGAACATTTTTCCATCCCTTAGCCTTTAATAGATGTCAGAAAACTCAGGGTTGTGTTTATACATTTGAGGCGACTTTGATGTCTCATGCCTACACGAGTCAAGGAATGTCTTTAGAGAAGTGATTGGGAGTTGACTCAAACAATCAACAACTTCGGTTGACACTCCCCTTTTTGTGTAGGATGTTGAGATGGAACTGTTGCAGATAGGTGGACCACCTCGATGACGAATATTCTCAGAACTTGCCTTGGGTCTGTATTAATTGCTAAGGCTTATGATCTGTGTGTATGATAGTTTCTTTTCCTAGAATGTAGTGCTTCCATTGTTTGTAGGCTTGCATAATGGTGTACAACTCCTTGTCATATGTCGGGTACTGTGCATTGTGTCAAAGAAGGTCTCACTGTGGTATGCCACCGGATGCCCATGTTAGACGAGGATCTGTGCCAAATGTGTATTCTGAAGCATTTGTTTCTATCTTAAATGATTGTTGTAGATCTTGCAATACTAAAACTATCGTTGAAAGCGTAGTGTCTCCTTCATTTGTGTAAATGCCTTCTTTTGTGCCTTTGTTTGTACGAACTTTGCTCTTGATCCTCTCGTGTGTCACTTGATTTAAAGGCCATGCAATGTGAGAAAAACCAAGTACAAACCTGCGATAGAAGTTAGCTAGTCCCAAGAAACTTCGGAGTTTAGTGACGGTCTTTGTGCCGCCACCTCTTGATGACCTAGATCTTTTTGGGTCTACATGCACACCATCCTTGTTAATGATGTATCCCAAGTACTAGATACTCTCCATGCCAAAGGAACACTTCTCTATGTTGGCATAAAGCTTGTGCTGATGTAGGGTCTTAAGAACTTGTTAGACATGTTAAATGTGCTCCTCCCATGTCTTACTAAAGACAAGAATGTCATCCAGGTACACGACCACAAATGAATCAATGAATGGTCATGCAGATATTGTTCATCATCCTCATGAATGTTGTAGGTGCATTTGTGAGCCCAAAAGGCATGACCAACCATTCAACAAGCCCTCCTTGGATTTGAATGCAGTTTTCCAAACATCTACAAGATCGATGGGAACTTGGTGGTACCCTAACTTCATATCGATCTTTGTGAAGAACTTAGCTTCCCTGAGTTGGTCCAAAAGGTCATCAATCTATGGAAGTAGGTATTGGTTCTTTTACTGTGATTTTGTTCAAGGCTCAATAGTCAATGCAAATGCAAAGCCGCCACGTCCCATCTTTCTTTTGGGCAAGAACAATCGAGCTTCCACAAGGTGATGCACTTGGTCGAATGTGCCCCTTCTGAATCAGCTCCTGAATTTGATGCTTGATCTCTTCATTCTCAAGTACCGAGTGCTTGTATAGGGGCCCATTCGGGAGTGGTGTTCCAGGGACCAAGTCAATTGTATGCTTCACTTGACAATGCAAAGGCACACTTGTTGGTGGTACGAATACAATTGTGTATTCAGATATCATCTGATCCATTTGCTTCCGCCGCATAGTTTGGCTTAGTGGGACCGCTCTTGTGGTCGCTACAACCTTTTGCTTGTCCTTAGGCTGGATCATGAGTAGGAAAAAGGTCCTAGTTTGAGCAATCAATTTCCAACACTGCTTTGCATTGATCAGGGCCACTAATTTAGTAGAGCGACCTTTAGACGTAGTAGCGCTTACGACCTAGAGTAATGATGGCACTCCTAGGCCTCGCCTCGTAGACACCATGGCAATCCCACATGTATGGTTGTCCAAGAAGTACATCACAAACATCTAGTGGTGCGACATCACATACCACCACATCTTTGAACGGTTTGATTGAATAGGGAAGGTGACACTGTCGATTCACACAAATGTCTCTTCCTTGATTGACCCAACCAACAAAGTATGGTCACAGTGAGGAGTCACCAATTTTTGCCTCTTTACTATTTTTGTAAATATATCGATTCTTTTTTTGACTACCACCGCTATGCAGAGTAAAGTGAAGAGCCATAATGTTTATGGAATAAATGTTCGCATCCTCTTTTCTTTGGGATACTATTCGTGCAAAAGTGGCAACAGATGTATATGGTTTTGCATCTACAATCAACTCTTCTTCTTCATGTGTGCCTTGGTTCTCTGCAGAGGCGTCTCCTGTATCTGGCTCCCATGACTTTGTTAGCAGAATTTTGTTAACAACTTGATAGTCCTTTGTGTCATGGTACTTGCTCTTGTGTTTTTCACACCACATCCCTGTGTCTTTTTGTGGCTTTTCTTTCCATGCTTGCTTCTTGTCTTGTTTCTATGGCGGTGCATCCCTTCCTTGCTGCTTGGTGTCAGCTTTTCCTTTCTTGGAATATGAAGTATCTTTATTTCCCCTACATTTGGACCTTTCTTCAATCTTGACACATATCGGTAGGCTTCCCCGAGAGTATTGATGTTTGCAAACTCCATCTCTTCTTGGATGTAATATCGTAACTTGCTGCAATATTTGAGAATCTGATGCTTCTCGGTGTCTTGTGCACCCACTTTTGTTGATAGGATATGAAACTCATTGGTGTAGTCCACTTTTGGTCATGACCTTGACGCAATCGGTGCAGCTTTCTTGAACCGCTTCTCACTGAGTTTTCATTGGATAATATTCTTCTCTGATGGCCTCTACAAAACTACCCCATGTTTCTAGAGGTTTCGTATCAACCGTTACATAATCATTATCATCCTCTTGCAGGAGTATGATTCCCACCATTTTTGACATGAAGAGATGCTTTCAGAAGTGCAAACGTTATCTTTTCACCATCAAAAAAATTATTGACAGAGAAATATGATTCTAGTTGATCGAGCCATTTATCCAATTCATCAACATCAATTTTCCTTCAAATGCGGAATGTCAAAATTTACTTGTACCTTGAATGGTGTTAGGCCCCTAAAGGGCTTGCTTGATGTGGGTGCAGTTGCGGAGTGGGGCTAGTTGCAGGGACGACCCGAGAGAGGACATCAACAAATTGTGCCATCATCTCCCTCCTCTGCTTCTCAAGGGCTTCATCAAGCATTTCTCTAAAGGGATCTCTCATTTCCTCTTGTGTTGCTTGAGGTTGTTTGAAGCGACAAAGAAGGTAATCCGAAGGATCGCGGGTCTGGACACCGTGCTTCTGATATTTTGACCTCATGCGTTTTGACATGCAAGAGTGGAAAGAACCTAACTTTGATACCATTAATCCAGATTGAGGTGTAACCCGGTGGACAACACACTAACGATGGTGCTTAATGTGTTATAACAATCAATTCACAATGAAAGAGTTGTAAAAACAAACTAATTTTATTGCAATTCCAAATGTATACAAACTGGCAAACTCCATAAGAGATATGTATGCCTGGAGATCTATCTCTTTATTCAAAACAAGTTGCTTTATAGTTATACAATGGAGAATATGAAAAACTGCTAAAAATAGAATATGAAGGGTTCCAGAGGGGAACCAAAAGGTCATCCTACATGGAGACCATTTGTATCCACCTTAGGGATGGATTCAAAAAGACAAAAGTCAAAAAATCTATTCTATTATTACTATTATTTTATTTAGTGCTACTTGTTGGGGTCATATCTCCTAGCCCGTTGACCCATCTTGCGAACCGTAGGATCCGTTGGAAAGATGATGAAACGAACTTGGAAAACATCGTTACGACCATAACACTTTGGCTACTAGCGCATAACTGAAGCCCAAAAATTGCTCCGAAGACCCCCAAAATGCAAAATACTAAAAGCTGCCGAAAACTCTAAAAATAGATTTCAGGACTTTCCAAACATATATTTTTCCAAAATCCTGTTCTAGATCAATGTGAGTCCAATACAACGTTAGATGTTTCATGCTTGTATGAATATGATGATTTGTTTGGACTCTCATTGTAATGTCCCTTTCTAGGGTTGAAACTAGGAATAAGGGTTTGGCCTTGAATCAAATCTGAAATTGCACCTTCAAACACACAAACATCAATCTAAAACAGTTGAGAATGCTCTTCAAACAATCAACACACAATATCAATCAGCCCTCTAGGGCAGCGAACTACATATGAGGTTCACATCAACATTTAACCATGCAAATAGAGCTGAAATGCCACCAAATAATTTATCCAACCACGACAATATTTATCAATCTCAAATACATAAAAATATGGAGAAACGAATGATAAATCACGCCCTCGTAATTAATTTTCATGGCAACAAACATACTACCAAACTAAGTGCTGGAAAAAATAGATAAACTTCTCCTAAAATCACCAAAATGTAGATTCCGACCTTATAAAATATGAAGAACAAGAATACCAGCTCAAAATACCAAATTGTGCCCTAGAAGGCACCAAACTCAACCCTCAAGCAAGTCGCCTAGGGCTAGAAATGAAGATCAACTGCATAAAATCACTTTGAAGTACCAATGTGACCTCCGTGTGAGATCACCCTTGCACACAAGAGGGTTTTCATCCCCTAGTGTGATCCTATTGAAGGGTTTTGTCTTCAATAGGTGACCAAGGAAGGGTTTCCGTCCTTCAATGGCAAGAAGAGAAGCTACTTGCTCCACCTCCAAGAGAAATCAATATCAAAATCAACATAACCCTCCTTTAGCAAGTCGAACCACCTTATATAGGCCTTGAAGATGTCAATGGGCAAATAGAATCCTCTAGAGAGGCCGACCCCCTTAATGAAGGAAAAGAACATTAAAGTCACCATGTAGGCCTCCACAAGACCGACCTCCATAATGAAGAAATAGAAATCCTCCTTGCATTGTTTGACAAGTCTTCCACCACCTAGTCGAACCACTCCAATGCCATGATTAGTAAATAAAATAATTAATTACTAAAGTACAACACTTACAACCATGGCGAGTTTCCTTCTTTGCTCCTTCCTTGATGCCCACGAGAAGAGGAATGGGCATAAGGTCTTCCATATCGAACTAGCTTGGAAAAGGGGACATTACAGTCCTCCCTTCCCAAAATTGCTTGCCCTCAAGCAATTGCAACTCTCATACCCAAGTGCCAATGTGCCAAAGTGAAAGAACATGATGTAGTACTCCCATAATCTAGCTCCCGTGCCTGTCAAGTGAGAGAACTTATGCAAAAACAAACTTATGCAATGGCTGCCCCTATCTTCATTGAAGTCCCTTGGCAGCCCATGAAGTTTTATAGCTACTTTGAAGAAAAAGCAGTTGTCCCAATTTTTTCCTCAAAAACAACAATAGCAATTTCTTCCTTGTACACTCAACTGTACAAAACACTTTCCAGCCAATTGCAGGCTCAAACAAAGGGCAAAAACTGAAAAATGCTCAGCAACTTGACCAACAAAAGCATTTCCCAATGGGGCATCTTCCCCTTCCATCTCACCCTTGTCAACTATGGTGGAAGAACACCCTCTAATCACATGCATGAATGCAACTGAAAAAGAATGAGGGCTGCCAAAAATGATGTCAACAATGCTATTGAGTACAAATGGGCTCATAGCTGTCATAAGGATGCTTCTTCTAACACTTGAGAGTAACCAAACATCACCCCTTATTTCTCCTATGCTTGGCTGGAGCCTTTTTGCAAAAATAACCAAATTATGAGTCATCATACCTTGCTTTTGCTGTGTTGCTCTGATTTTCAAGTGGGTTGCCCTTTGAAACTCACCATTCACCAATCTCCAATGGTGCTCTACTCTCCAAGACGAACTAGGAAGCATTGTGCAAGGCTGTCCCAATGTGTACCACACAAGAAAGTCACCTTGCTGTAGCAAACTCTTTTGCTGTCCAAAAATGATGATTTGTGGCTGCCAATAAGGAATTTCGGGCTGCATACTCGCTGCTGCCCTTTGCCTCTTCAATGTCTCCAATCTTTTCCGCTTCAACTCAAGTATGGAAGAAGCTTCATCTCCTTGCAAAGGGTGATCACATGTGACCATAAATTTGACATTCTTCATGATGTCATCTTCTGCTACAGCTGCAATCTCATTTGCTCCTTCATTTGTATGGGAAAAGAGCAAACTCAGTTGCTCTTCCTTCATCACACTTGTACTTGCACATGGAACAAACTTATTAGAGAAAACAAGAGTTCTTTTCTTCTTCATTTCATGCCTTGTAGATATGATGGCCAACTCCTTTTTGCTTGCAAACTTCTCACAAACTTCATACAAGTGATGGTTGTCCAAAAACTTAGTGACGCTGCGCCAAACATAGCTGTAATCACTCATTTTCCCTCAAAAATCAGAATGAAAGCAGATGGAAAATCTCTTATGATAGCTGTAAGCATGTTGCTATTGTTAGCACCCTTCACCCAAATGGCTGGAAATTCTTCTACAATTGTTAACAACAATAGAAAGGGGCAAGTATAGCTGCTGTCATTGGTCCAAAAATGGATCTAGAAGTACCCAATTCTATGTATTCTTTGTTTAACTTGTAAGATCCTCTCTCTCACATGTAAATTTAACATAAGAATGGTTGAGTTAGTTGAAGGTGATCCAAACAACTTCAAATGACAAGGCAAGAGAGTTCTGTTCTAAGAAGGAAGTTTGGCAGCAGTTACGCGGCAGTTACGCAGCTGTTATGCAACAGTTAAACGATGAGTTTGCAATAATTAAAAAAATGTGAAGGTGAATGGTTGCAAACGTTTAACCTTCCCCAATCAATTTGTTTCACTTCCTCCTTCCTTCCTTAGCAGAGCAATTATAAATACTAGTTCATTTATTCATCCAAGCAAGTGATTTGAGTGAATTCAAGTGTGAGCAAAGGAGGAATTTGGAATTGTTCTTGTTTTGTTCATAAAGAGTTGAGTTCTTTCTTGTGGAGGATTGTAAGCAAGTAATGTAAGTAGAAGGAGCTTGAATCCTTCTTGAAGGTCATAGTTTGACAGTAAACTTGTATTGTTTTGGAGATTTACATAGTGAAGGGAAGTAATTGCTTACCCAGCTGGAGTTTTTTCCCACATTGGGTTTCTCCAGATAAATTTTTGTCTCCTTGTCTTGCATCTTTCATTTTCAGTATTGTGTGAATTATTCATTCATTATCACAACATAGGATCTGTTTATTGTTTAAAAGAGGCAGTTTACGGATTAGATTGGTATCAGAGCAGTTAAGATCAAATTGTTTTTGTGTGGTTTAACTTGTGTTGACATTTTCAGTTAGATGCCCTCACCCGGAAGGGTAGTGAAAGCGGTGAAGGTATCCTCATTCCTTTTGAAGCAGAGATTTCCACCAGAAGTGGAAGCAAGGAATCCGAGACATGGCTCGTAGAGAAGATGCAGTGAGACTGAAAAAGATACTCATGGGTATGAGGAAGAGCAGCCTGTGCCAACCTTACTCCTCCCCGTGCCAACCTTACTCCTCCATTCAAAGCGAGAGGCAAAGATAAAAATTCAACCTTATGATGGGGATGTGAATGCCGAAAAGCTAGACCATTGGCTAGCTCAACTTGAGGTATATTTCAGTTTGCATCAAATCAATGAGAGTCAGCAAATTTCATTTGCAAGGTTAAAATTAACCAATCATGCTTTAACTTGGTTTGAAAGCTATGTTCATTCTTTGGTTGTTAATTTAGTCATTTTGTGTAGTAACACTATCTTATAGAGGCTCCAAGGAAGCAACTAACCCCAATTCACCTAGAAGAGATGGTACAAACACCAACATTCTTCTTTTTAGCAATATCTATATTCATCTCATCCTAGGAAGATATGGTCTACCATTGTATTACGACATCATTGGCTTTCTTGGTTCATTGCATTCTTAGGGTGAAGGTTTCAAAGCAGCTTGACAATTTCATTACAAAAGACCATACATAAACAATAACACACCCTTCATTCCTATTTATATACAAGTCTTATTTAGTTTGCTTCCAATTCGAAAAAGGATCTCCCATTTGTGTACTAACGTGAGGGTTCCACCCCACTTTATAGTTGCATACAACCAATTGTAAAGTGTTTTTTAACCCACATTACCACCTCCCTAAAAGCTTTCCAAATGACAAACAAATGTAATATTTTGACACTTTTCACTCCTCATGTTTCGAAAAGGTCTATACCATTTGACATTTATGCCACACACACACACAAACCAACACCTACCGCTAGGTTTCTAGGAATACACATGAAGATTGGGTCCGTAACATATCTCAAAAGTAAGTCGTAGGTCCTTTAGCGAGATTGATCAATATCCATACACTCCTCGTGTCATTATTGGATAGCCACTTCTCTTAGATTCCATTTAGGGAGAAAGACATACGATAAACACGTGGTCTAAAAATTCTTCACAAGGCTTACTAGATTAGGGTCCTCATGTCGTCTTTTAGGCTAACATATTAATATTGTTAAACCATTTGCAATGCCTATAAGGTGGTTTTGTGTCATTTTTCCATTTAACGCGCATGATCGAATGCGTATTCTAAACTGTAGTCTTATTTTCTCTACGTTAGTGGGTGCTAACATGTGCTAATGCAACTAAGACCATTCCTACAACATTTGTTCGCTATACTACAATGAAAATTACAAGTATTGACTATCCATAAGAATATCTTCTTTTCTCCTTCCTTACCATTATTATTATTATTTTTGTTCTCTAATGGCTCGTAGATTATAAAATGAATACATCCATCATTTTACCATTGAACTTGCTGTACAATAACGTGATCATTTCAGTTAAGTATTAGGACTACAATATTAACCAAAAGTAACTTACAAGTACTCTTCCAAGCACGGGTGAATTTAACTCAACATTTCCGGACAAGTATTGTTATCATTTCGTTAGAAGAAGCAAAATTAATTTCTCGAATGATTAATAAATCACCCAAAGAACCCACTCATTATTCTACACATGAGCATGCTATAAAAATGATATTCCAATTTCAATTATTTTATACATTTGTACCCTTAGCAACATATAACCCGATTAAGTAATGTTATCCAAAATTCACCCCTCAAGGTAATTTTGATAACATGCATCAAATTATTCAGTCCTGAGCAAGTAGATTGATTCGAGGCCCAAAATCATGTTTTTGGGGTCCCTTGGCTTTTTCTAACTCTCCCATCCAAGAAGAAATCCCAACGAGTTAGAAAAAAATGGAAAAAATGCAAAAATAAGGTTGCAGGACTGTTTTGAAGCATTTCGGGTCTGAAGGGTTCGGGTCGTACCAGTGTGGGTCGTACCGAGGTTCGTCGTACCAAGCTTGGAGCCGAAATACAAAGAAAATCGGCTAAGTCAGACATTTTTGTCCCAGGCGGTCCGCGGGACAGTTGGGACGTCGGGACGCGGAAAAGCCAAACGGCCGAAAGCAAGAAAATCGTCAAGTTTTTGTTTCGCGCGGTTTTGGGACAGCTAGGACAAAAGTACGCGCGGGACGTGAATCGGCCGATTTGCCGACAGACAGTCCATTTCGGGCGGTTTGGAGATATTTGTCCCAGGCAGTCCAGGACAGTTGGGACAAAAGTACGCGAGGGACGCGTGGGACGCGAAAAGGTGAAAAAGCCGCAAACAGGAACAAGGAAGCCCGAATCGGCCGAAGCAGGAGATTTTCGTCCGGGACAGCCGGGACAAAGGTACGCGCGGGACGCGAAAAGCCGAAACGGCCGAAGGCAAAGGAGAAAAGTCAACGTTTGACTCGTGAACTTCAAACGGCAACAACTTTTGACTCCGAGCTCCGATTTTCACAAAATTGGACTTTTCGAACGAAACACGACGTCCTCTACGCCATAAAAATTGGATTTCTTATTTTTAACAAGGGTAGATATATTTAAATAAAAGAAACATATTCGCCCAATCGCTTAATGCTCATTCCGTCAAATGACAAAACGCCCGCGCAGACCCAAAATAGCAGCTCGCACTCGAAGGCCATAACTTTTGCGTTTCTTCAACGAAATCGCACAAAATTGGTACCGTTGGAATCGTGGCTCGAGCCCGACGCTGTAACAATCAAGAAATTCCGGATTTGATGAGAAATTGGTCGAGTTTTTAAGAAAGCGTGGCTGGGTTCATAACTGGTGTTTTATTTGGTGGTTGGGAGTGCAATTAAGAGGCATGGTCATCATTCTTTCTCTCTTTTGCAGCAGCACTGGGACAGTATGGGGAGCCTTTTTGTAAGTAATATATAATCATTTTACTCCATTTAATGCCTCTTACAAGTGGTTGAAGGACAGATTTCGGGATTTTCATTTTTTCCCCCTCTCTCTCTTCTCATCTTTTCTATAAATTGGAGTGTTGGGCTCATTGTAAAAGAAGAGGTAGTTTTGTAGCAAAGCTCTACCAAATTGCTTTGTGAAGATAATGTGTTGCAGGCCCTTGTTGTGGACTCCTTGCATGGTGATCCAGGCCCTTTTCTTGTAACCGATTGAACTGTGCATAGCAGAAAGCAATAAAATATAAGTTTGTGGATGCATCTGCCCTTGCTGTGTTTTCTTGCATTCTTCTTGCCCCTTCAACCTTGATTACAAGAATATTGTGTCTATTATTATGTTCATGCAGGGATCCATTATCATTGTGTATGTTTGAAATATTGTTGTGAATGTGTTTTGCTAGATTATGGAGAACTGTCATCACCTCTTCTAGTGTGCACTTTGCTTTTGTATTTCACGCATTTGAAGACTACTCTCACACCCTCCTTTTCTGGTGTATCACCGCTTTAGTGTAGGCTTTCATTTTATGCATTCTCTCTCCCTGGTCCCTTGGAAATTTAGATTAGAATAGTTATTTTCCCCTGCATTAGAGTAGATTGTGGCAGGTAGTTTAGGAGCAAGAACTAGTTTTCTGTGGAGGTCTATCTCAAGTAGCAAGTCCCACAACTTGGAGATAGTACCCATGTTATCCAATCACATCGTGAGTTAAAATATATGCGCTTGTATAAACCATAGAAGGGTGCTGTGATTTGGTGATAACAAGTATTAACCACATCAAATACCCATAACATCCCAATACACTAACATTTTTATGCTTTTTACAGAAACGATAATTACATTTTTATTAGTACAATAACAAAGATTTATCCTTTTCAATACATTACATCCAAAGATTACGTACTACTACAATATCACAAAATAACGCTAAATAATCCTTTTGTCCAAGGTACTGCGCAGCCAAAAACATGGTCAGCCTTAGAGCCGGCATGCCAATCTCCTACAATCTAACATACTTCACATATGCATATTTTTCCATTCACAATGATGTCAAACACTTTATGCGCAGATAGAGAGGGTAAGGAATACATTTACAACTTCATTTACGGTCTAGAGAGAGAAGAGAGGGAAAACTCCATATTTCCCACAAGCAATTTTCTGGATACAAGTAACAAATGGAGGTTCAATACAATCATATAAGGGAGAGGAGCCAATCGTGGAGCATGGACCAATAATGGTGAGGGTAGATGTAAAGTCAAGGACTAGTACATGTCCATTTCTCACTTAAAATTTGAAAAAAAAGTAGCCAATAAAATGAGTCACATCAAATCACATCAAACAATCACCCAATCAAATGATGCCACATAAGTGGAAAAAATGCATGACATAATGCCCTACAAATGGTCCACCCTAAATTTCTTTGTATGGAAAACTACTTGATTTAAATACCTTAAAAAACCACTTTCCATACAATATAAATGCTCAAAAGAAAATATTTAGATTAAAAATAACAAAATCTCTAAGTAGCCGAAACGGCACCCCTAGACCCCGAACGGCAGTGACGCTTCGGGAGCGGGAGCGGCGACGGAGCGCCAGGCAGGTCCGGATACGGCTGGATACTTCAGTAGTTGTACCCGGCCGCTTCTGGCGTTCTCGCCCAAAACTATATTTTTTTATAAATTTTTAATGTTCTTTTTTAATTCTTGTTTAAATTTAATATATCATTACAGCAGAAATTTCAGTTTTCACAGCACCATTATTCTACGTAAGGTATAGTTTAAATTTAATATATTATTACAGCAGAAATTATAGTTTTCACAGCACCATTATTCTACTGAAGGTGTTTTTTAAATTTAATATATCATTGCAGCAGAAATTACAGTTTTCACAGCACCATTATTCTATAGAAGGTATATTTTAAATTTAATATATCATTACAGCAGAAATTACAGTTTTCGCAGCACCATTATTCTACATAAGGTATCAAGTACAAGCCATCATAAACATGGATAAAAATAGCATGTATGGGATAAATTATAAATGTAATAAACACCTCAACTAGATATGATAGGGACAATTGAAATTATGAATGTATGAGTAGTTTGTTGTGGCTATTTAGCTTGTTTTGTTTTTCATATGCATAACATGTGGTTAATTCTTATTTAGAAGGCTGAAATTTATATATTTTTTAATTTTTATATAGTTTTTGTACTGCCATATCCTATGCCGTATCCGGGGTCAAATTTTTTTGCCGTTTCCGCGTATCGGATACTCCGCTCCCGCTCCCGTATCCAAAACGTTTCGGCAACTTAGCAAAATCTATAAAAGGGTATTTTAAATTTTTTTTTATGGAATTTTTATGGGTGTACAACCACTGGCTCCTCTCCTTAATGGCGTCCAAAAGTTTCCCATCTGTTATTAGGCTTAAAGGGGGTCCCACGATAGTTTTCTAGTTATTGTTGCAAGTTTACAAAAGTGACCAAATTAGCCAAAGTGGCTACAAAACTAAGTTCGAAAACCAACATCCGAGACTCAAACACACGTTCTTTTAGTTCCCATCTACTCCCCTATATATAGAGAAACCCTCCGAATTTATATTTGGTAACCAAGTTCAATCTATGACCTCTTTTTGGAGTTGATTATCGTAAATGCACCAATTCGTTCTTGTTGCAGAATGACAAGTGGCCTACAAAACCTGCTTGCAAAACTAGTTCCCAAAGTAGTTTTCTCAAAACTAAAAGTTGATTATGATTGTCATGGTGAAACTCTAGAGGTATGTGGTGGTAGATATCCGTTTTCCAACATGGATCCCAAACCATGAGCCAAAACCAAAACAAATTTCTAACTTTTGGCAGCTGTCCTAGGCTGTGAAACAGCCAACTGGGCTCAGAAACACATGTCGTTAAATGATCAAATGATCATCCTAGGTTGGTTTAAAGATTGATGTGACATTCCATGTCACCAGGGGACACATTCAAATGTTGACAACTCCTCTACGTGAGTTTGGGAGGTGTTTTACACGTTAACTTTGGCAGAGTGTTTGAAGGTAAAAAGTTTGTACGAGAAACTCACATCCAACTTACAACCGAAGGCAGGTCTCCCAAATTTGCTCATCTAAATTTTCTATTAGTCTCCAACACATTCCGTAAGCGGGAATAACACTCCAACATGGTCGTTTTAGTTGTGTAGAAACAATTTAACTTTTGACGTTTTGAGCAACAAAAGATGTTTTAATTAACCAAAAATATACTCTTCATTTGATTTTAATTTTCGATACCATCATGAAGGGAAAACTATCAATACAAAAATCATGCTAGATGTAAGTGAGAAAACCATGCCTAGATGAACTGGTGCTTACAACTGCAGTGGAGGAGATCTAGTTGGTTTGCACACGTACTTCAAGAGACGTCCGTCAACTATTACAACCATTTGTCCACCAATTCATGTACCTCAAGCAATATAGCAAAGCATAACATATTCATCTGAAGCAACAAGGAGATTGTGAAATGCCTTCTTTAAGCAGTCACGCATTCTATACATCTGAAAAATATCCATTTTCAATTATTGTTTGAATGTCGAAACCCTGCTCCAAAGCTCCCATATTGGCACAGGCTAGGAGGATGCTAGCAAGGTTCTGAAGTATACCCTTAAACCCGCAAACGACATTTTCTTAATAGTCTCAGACCTTCTCAACAAACCCATTTTGTGCATTTCACAGAGTCATGAAATTCCATGAGATGACATTTACATGAAGCATTTCTTCGGAAAGCCTTAAAGACTTGTAAAGAACACCATTTATCCTGCAATCTTCACAATCCAGCAGACAACATTTCTGAGGCATTTTGTCAAACAAGCCACATACCTTGTCTAATGTTTGCATACTTGTCTATCAGGGCACTTGCAGCTATGTCTAAGGTCTGCATACATGTCTGGCAGGGCACTTGCAACTACGTCTAAAGTTTGCATACACGTTTACCAGGGCACTTGAAACTACAATACCTTACAAAAAGCGCTTTCCTTTGTGCTTTGATGGGTATTTATGCCCTGTTCCAAAGCCCCCATTTTCACACAGGTGGGTAGGCTGCTCGCAAAGGTTGTGGAATTTGGCTTTAGAACTACCAATCGCATTTGCTTGAAAGTTTCTAAAACCTTTTCAATGAACCCATTTTGTGCGTCTCATGCAATCTTGGCATTCCTTGAGCGCCTGCAACGCAATGGCCAAGGCAATACAAGGGGACAGTCCAAAACCTGCCCAAGGGATTTCATGGAAACCAAGATCTGGGATCAACAAATCCCGTGAAACCACATTTCAAACCTCCAAACAAGCTCCAACTTGGCACAAATCTGGGAAGCGCTGGCAGGTCTGGAGCCTGATTTTAAACCTGTCATTTGCATCTGCTTCAAAGTCCACACTAGTGTCAAAAGCAGCAGCAGGGTTTCCAAAGCGTTTTCAAACAACCATTGCAAGCTTGTGCGTCCGAAGAAAATGGTATTTGTGCCCAAAATAAGAGTTGTTTAGTCAAACAGCTCCTATGCCCAACGCATTTTTCCACAACTATCAACGTCCTCACATGGCGTGTAGACAATGCAAGAGCATGTGGATGGAGCTAACATGGTTGCGGAGTGGCTCCAAGTTGTCACGTATGCTTGAGCATTCCAAGAGATCATTTTTCTTTCCATTGACCTGACCACCACAAGTATTTTTTATTATTTTAATTTATTTCTATTTACTTCTCCAAACCATTGTCCCTCTAACGACAATCACGTTCCAAGGAGGCACATGGAGGCGAGGACGATATGTCTCCCACAAACCAGAACTATCATGCAGTCCACTCATCAACATGATTCAATTTTTTTTTAATTTATTATTATTATTTTTATTCGTAATAAAGAACGATCACATGTCTAAAACTTAAAACACGCGAGACAACACAGATTTGTGGCTAGTTCCCCGTCATGGTAATCACAATTTCAATCATTGTCCAATGACAACTTCATAACACAATCGACACCAAATATCATCTTGGGATGAAGAGAAGGCGGTTACGACATGTTTTGCCTCTCTCTCGAGCAAGGAAAGATTCAAGTGAGTTACCTTGTGATGGTTAGCCACACAACTACATCGAATCGAATGCTTCACAAGCGGGAATGACGGCGAAAGTGGAAGGGGCACTAATTCAAGAATAATCTTGAAGGGATAATTCAATAATTAGATAACTTACCCAAATATACAAATTTAGAAAATATGGTTTGCATTCATAAACATTCAACCATGTGGGTAAGAGAGCAATCGGGTTATAATAGCCACTTAGCTAATTCATGATGATCTGGGTGTCATAGAGGGATAGACTAGCCGGAAACCTCCTGCAAATGCGTCGACTTAGATTCTGAAAGTGTATAATGAATGTGGACCGAACTATTATTTTGGACCAAACCGTTTGGTGGTTTCGTCCTTCTACATAGTTTGGTCAAGGTAATCAGCTGAATTGAACCAAAACCCTAACCATGGATAAAACCCTTGCAAAAATGTTAGTGTTTGGATTGAAGTGCAATCCGTACACCGCCTATGTTGGCACTACTCCAAAGAGGCCTCAAACCGCATACAGTTCTTTGCCTAGAGATATTATATTGTATGGATGCAACTATATTTGATAACCCAATCACTTGATAATGCTCTGCAATGGCTTGGCTTGTTTGTGCTTGAATTTACTTTTGGGGCTTTTGGCTTGGGAAGTTTGACTCTTGAACATGGTTTGGAGTGCTTTAGACCTGTGTAGGGGTTTCTCTTAATGTCTGTTGCTGCTTTAGGGAAATTTAGGAGAGATTTGTATGCCTTTTGAGTGATATTTGCCAAGGGAGCTCTTAGAAGTGCTAGGTGAATGCCGGGAGTAAATGAGTCCATTCAACTTGCTTATATAGGGTTTTGTAGGTATAATTTCACATTAAGGTTGACCCATAGGAAAATTACTGACCCATAAAAGATATCAAATTGAGAAAATGACCATTGGGTGGCTCTAGACGAAACCCTTATTTTCGAACCAAACTGTTGTACGGTTTGGTCCAGGGGGAAGTGTGGCACACTTTGTAAAGTTTTGTGCATGATAATTATGAGCAATGGACTGCCTGTGACTGATGTAAGCATTTTTGTGAGTGACTGAGCAGTGCAATGAGGAGAGCAAGTCATGTGGTAGGACTAAGGATATATCAATTAGGCTTAGAATAGGTGCATAACTCATGATTTAGGGATCAAGCCAATATTGACATTATCAAGTGATAAATTACCAAATTTATGTGTCTACAAAGCCCACAACTTAGACGTCTGGATTCTGATTCTGGTGAAACAAAATTGTGCCTTTGGGTTTTGGACCCTTAAGGATGTGGTAGTGCAAACGGAATTTTCTCAAAGTGCCTTGATCAACTTGAAACTGATAACTGCCCCCTTAAGAGAATTCTTGAATGAATAACTCCATTACCAAAGCTCCAAAATCAATTAAATGAGAGGCACCCTAGGGGTTTTAGACCCTTTCGAATATGATGGCATAGTCAAACTTGACACACGACACAACAAACAACTCGAAACATTGATGGGGTTTACTTATCACGGCTTTGATACCATTTTGAAATCTAGACAGGGTGTATGCTCAGAATGAACCTAGGAAATAGCTTACATCAAGCGACTGACAGAAATTCTATATTGTATTAAGAAGGATAAATGTCATGCAATGATGCCTCTCATGGCTTCTCTTCTCTCATTTCTCTCTTTCTCATTTGCCTCTTATTTATAGCATTTGAGTGAGAGGAAGTGGACTACATTTGGCAATGTGAAAACAAATTAGTTGTGTAATGAATAACAGAACCCATGTGGTAAAAGACACCTCATGGATGTGCACATGTGCAACTACCACATTTGTCTTTACATGCAAGTGGAAAATCTCATGTAAAACTAACATAAGTAAAATAAATTTACATGCAAGTGGAAATATCCACATATATCAAAATAAAGGAAAATAAATTTCTTCTAGGTAAAACTAACATAAGTAAACTGTGTAAGGTGTAAATGCAATTTTACACCAACAATCTAGGCTAATGTGGCCTATGTCATCAAGGTCATCGTGTTAATCTTGAAAATTTTAAAAATATGACTCAAGAGGGTTACAGAATAAATAAGGACTGGGCCTTGATTGGTTTTGATTTGTTGATGTGTACAATAATAATTGCTAATGTAAATGTAATTGTCATCACATCAATGATGCTTATGTGAATTAACGATAATGATGCTTATGTGAATTAATGACGGCGTATTCTTTCTTGGTATTTGAACTTTAATGTCTTCCTTGTTTTCTATCTTGAGACTATCTTCAATTTGTAATAGACTTCTCCAATAGTCATTCTAAATCCATGGAAAAATGCTATCTTTTTTTTTTGAAACATTTTTTTCTTCCGTAGGAAAGAATGGTTGTTCAAAGTTCCGCTTTTCTTGTTCTGATATCTGAAGGCTAAATTCCATTACAATTACCCATGCTCACACGGGCACAACACTAAGAAGTCTTTAAAGCCCACACCTATTCATATACGTGCCAACGAGGATTCCTTTGGGTATCCTCGATCTGGAGCTTGTGAAAGAATTGCCGCATGTGTTTTCCTTCCTCAAATTTACTTAAACGTGGATAGCTGAAAGGAAAGAAAGTAATTTGTTTTTCATTTCAATCCAAAATACTCTCATGAACTTGAATCTAGAGCATATCCTTTTATTTTTGTACTACTTAAATAGACTAGATTTTGCCAATATTTAATTTTAAGGTACAACAAACCAATCTAAACATCATTCGTTAATAAGTGAAGCATCAAAGTGCTACATCAACTTTCATTATTTGTATTTTGCTCCATCCTTGTACCCCTATCAGATCATAGGATCAGGATGGAGACTAAACATCAAGCATAAGGTGTAGAATAAATGAACCAACCATCATGATCATCTGAGTATACAGGAAACTACAATTAACACGGGTTTCAAATATTTATCACATTCTTCTTCTCAAATAATCAGTCATTGTTCATCCAATCCATCCCATATGCAAGGTTTAATATAATTCTCTAAAACTCTGTACTGGTTCCCAATGAAGTCACACTCAGGGTTTCAAGTACAGTCATTTGTCAAATTGGTTCAAGGTTTAGGATGATCTCAATCATACAACAGTATGCTACGAAACATATTCTCTATTCACTCTATACAGATCTAGGGCGATCTCAATCATACAACAGTATGCTAAGGAACATATTCTATATTCACTCTATACAGGCCTAGGGCGATCTCAATCATACAACATTATGCTAAGGAACATATTCTATATTCACTCTATTCAGGTCTAGGGTGATCTCAATCATACAACAATATACTAAGGGACATATTCTCGATTCACTCTACCATACAACAGTATGCTAAGACACAAATTCTCTATTCACTCAAGTATACAACAGTATACTAAGGGACATATTCTCTATTCACTCTATACAGGTCTAGGGTGAACTCAATCATACCACACAGTATGATAAGGAACATCTTTTCTATTCACTGTATATCTCTCGACTCTCTGCACAAGTATATCCCCCAAAGAATGTTGGGTTCAGCAGAATAGATTGATGAGTTTATTTCTGCACATCACATACAAATTTGTGCCCGGCTTTGCATATACAACTCTGTTAACACTTAACAATAACTATTGCTAATAAAAACGGTAAAGGTTGTTTTTAGGTCATGGTCAAGCTAGATGCCAATTCGGCATATGAGGCCCCCTTGTGGAATCCCGCAGGGATTTCTTGTCATTTACCTTTTTTTTCATATTTTTCTACGCCTAGGTTTTGACCTCGTGATCAAATTTGGGTGTAAACCAGACCTTGCCAATTCACCCATGCCTGGGGTACACAACTCTAATAATTATAGCCACTGCCCAACACAAAGGATCCAATCACCATCGGATATCAATGGTTTAATACACTCATTTTATACATTTGATATGAGTTGAGATTGTATCAGAATCAAGTCAATAACTCAGACAAGTTTACTGGATGCAGAATCTGATTTCACTCCAAACTATAGTTTGTTCAAGGTACAGAATTGGAACAAATGCCTGAACACATCATCATCAACACATACTAACCTTAATCCCAGGTTGCTAAATACTTAAGGTCCATCAACTAACTGGTATTAGTGACACATTGAGGTCTAATAAACTCAACAGTGCAGGTTTCAAAATAAATACTAAGATTATTTTAAGTCAAATACCAATCCAGCTATCACAATAGACTCATATAATTCTGCCATAAAATCCAAGGAACATAGTACATCTATTGGAGAATACAGCCACCTCTTGTGCAACAATTATAACAGGAACTGATGTTATGGCTTTTACAAGCAACAAGTCAACCTCAAGGAGGAACAAAGTATATTCTTCGTAGGTCTGCAGTATAAAGAGCAACTTCAGAATTCTGTATCCTAGTTACAGGAATGACTACTTATCAATGAAACAGTCCAATCCATAGAGAAGTACAATATACAAAGCCTATACAAGGTCCAAGAATGTTACAACACATTCATAGGAGTCTTAATCAGATGACATAAGCACCAAGTCTGCTTTCTAGGAATCAAGCAATCTTCTCAATACAATTTAAGTAGTGTAACTCAACAAAGGCACATACTTAAATACGACCCATATTTTTGTTATTCCCATTGATAACATATTTGTCAACAGTAGATTTCATTAAATCATAGATCACCATGTTAGCTTAACCAGGCACTAATGGTACAAGATCAGATATTGGACTTTTATGCATCATGTCCTTGATACACATTCTCAGTTGTACGGTACATAACTGAATGGATACTGAACAAGAATATCAATAGGTTTACATCATAAGGTGGTAGTAGTTTTTTATATGGATTTCTATGGCTACATCAAGTACATTTCTTCATTTCAGTACATTACTGGGTGCACACCATGGCATCTACAACCATAAATGCCCAAGTTACAAGATTGTCTTGAAATTAATCAATAACTCTGAAACACATCTAAAAGTAAGAATGATGTTCAATTCCAGCAAATGATAGATCCATCCAGCAAGTTTGCCAATCAATATGATGGTATCCATTGGAAGGACAAAACCGGGCAGGGTAGATCTATCCTCCCATCCTGTAGGATGTCAAATCGATACACCCTTACGCTCATGCTCAATGGGTGCTATCTAAATGATGGGCCATTGTATAGTGCACGTATTTAATATGCAAATCAAACGTGTTTTAAATCAAGCAATGATAGAAGGCACTCATAATTTCACATACTTCATATTCTAACAATCAATTGATGTGGCTCTTCTGGAGAAACAGGCAGTTCATCTGTCATGCAGTCGATGCTTGGAGAAAATCAATTTGCAACATTGCTCATCAGGGATATCACTCAGAACCAGTAGGCATAGACACTATATTATAGGAGTAGGACCATTCACATCTCACTATTAGACTAATTTGCTAATGTAAAGCATATGATACGTAGTGTTATATTTGGCTTGACTAATAGTTTGTTAGTAACAAGTTTGATATATTGTTAGTTTGTAGATTTACCATGAAGCTAAGATTGTTGTTTAAAACGAGGGCTTGATAATATTCTCCAACATACTTCCCTACTCATAATCTCTGGCAGAAGAATACGTTAAGCAAAATGGCTCAGTCAAGTGTGATACTCCATGCTACAACTAGTTCAATGCAGATTGGTATGAAGGCTTAATTGAAAACAGAGGCACCATCTGGGGAAAGGATGAGACCCTTTAAATCTCTTCAAGTCTCGCAAAAGTATTTCCTGAATATATATACAGGGCATAATATTTTGAGCTCAAATCAGGGGATGGGAAGGGAGCTATGAGTCATTCTTTAGACCCAAGGACTTGCCTACTCCATGCTAGGATGCTTGACTTCCACAGCCACATCAAAACATGAAATTCATAGAAGATATCAGGGCCCAAGGCCAAAGTTCTAATTTAAAGCAATTATATTAAGCCACAATCCTTACATTCCCGTCTTCACTGACTGGGCAGTCCAATTACCCTCCAAATTCCCCACCTACCAGGTGCATGGAATTCTATCACCCAATCTTTAGGGTTTAAAACTTTTCATACAACAGAGCATAGATGAATATAATGACCATTCATAAACACTGGGAGAAAGTGTGCAGAGTGACCACCAAACTCTAGCTAATCAAAGTCCATGTGATTTTCAACAAAGCTGACTTGAGCATTATCAGAAAAGCTACTTCATTTATATCAAACCAAACAAAGTATTTTCCAGACAACATTACATTGCTTTATCTCAAAGGTAAAACATTGATTTTCATTTTGAGTTAGGCAGATAGCTTACTTATAAGTACTATAAATTCAAAATAATAATTTTCATAAAGGTACAGACACCACGAACTGTCCACAGGGTTCAATCACTCTCCTATCAAGCTGTCAGTCCATAATTAATGCATCAAAAATAAATAATAAAAATGTGTAACTTTTCTATAATTAAGCTTGCTCTGATTAATTAATTAAAAAGGAGGATAAGAAGTGATATGCCACTGTTATATTGAATACGCAGTTAATGGCTTCGTCATGCAGTGAAGGGCTATTCTAGATATGACATCTAACTTGTTGAATTGATCAATGTACTCTTTGCCCTGTGATTTATTGAAGAGTCATCCATTGGTTGTTAAATTACTCTTTGCACTAAAGAGGGTAAAATATGTCTCAATCTCCAAAATCTGTGGCACTCTTATGTGACTGTGGGCATGTGAGATTTAAGCGTGCCAAAATAGTACAGCCTCCACAAGGAGATACACAATCTTGAAATAATTACATATTTGAACTTTCATGATTCACAACATTCATGACCTCTAAAGGGGTATTTAAATTGCCAAACCAATAATGAAGTTTATTAGAATTGACCCCCATATTAGCACATATATCAGCTACCTTATTCCCTTCTCTATAGGTATGTGAGATGGTCACATGCAGAAGTGTGCTAAGGATGAGAAGGGAGTCCTTGATGACCTTGTTAATAGACCAGCTAGGGGTGTCTTCTTTTTACTTCATTATGACCTGTAATTAGTCCCAAAACCAATTTGGAGTTAGGTTTGACGTTGTAAAGTATCTGTATGTCAAAAAGTAGCACCCTAGGATTTGCACATTACAAATCCCTACTTTTTGCTAACATGGGGCCTCCTCAAGTTGTGGGACTTGCAAACTGAGACAAACCTCCATAGAAGGCTGGTTCCTCCACCTAAATCTAATGCTAACACTACTCCTAAAGAAGGAAATGCAGCTAACTAATCCTAAACTAACAATTCCAAGGGACCAGGGAGAGAGAGAAGGGTTAGAAAGATGCATGAAAGGGAAATCCTAAGCTAAGAGGTGGTGATAACACCAAAAAGGGGTGATCTCTCTCCACAAGGGGAAGGAAAGAGAGAAAACATGGGAGAGAGGGCAGACATATGTGCCATAGACAAGAACCATAGACTGAAATTTCCCATGCATTGACAACATAGAAAAATGAAACTTGCAAGTAGGAAATACACATAACATGCCAAGAAACTAACAGAGAGGCAAGACTGCAAATAAAATGAGCTAGGGCAGACAAAATATGCCGATTGCTTGAAAACAAAATATGTACAAGTTCTTTACATTCATGGCGGAAGGCGAAAATACATTGCGAGACCAAATTAGAGGTATAAAACTCATGGGAAGTCTGCTCACAATTTTGGCATGGTGTTATTCAACAAAGAGCCATCCTTGAAGATAAGCATCAATTTAATATATAGCAATAGAATGGAGAGAGAGAGAGAAAAAAGAGAGGGAAAGAGATCGATTATATCTTGCCATTAATGAAAATATCTGTTTTCCTGCAACATGACTTTTCAAACTTCACCACCGTCGATCATGCATTAAACTCTAAAAAAACATCATGGGCACCCTTATGCAAACCATTCCACGATGTCCTTTTGCTTGTAGGAGAAGGTAAGAGCCCCATACTTCATCAATTTGGGTGGTTGAGCCATCTGGATGTGCACATTAATGGCCTGAACTATTTTTCCTCTTTTTCTCCCACCAAACACCACCAAAATCGGATTTAAATGATGCCAAATGAAGGGCTCAAGGAGACCTTTCCAACGAGATTGATTTTGCGTGATTTGGAGCTCAGTGCGAAAGATATGGCCATTTGAATATTTGCATGTCGGGATGAACAAGAACATGACATGTGGCAGCATTTGATTGGCTTAGGATTGCCCTCTGTCAATATGTGCACTTGATTTATCCTTTCCATGAGTCGGTCCTTTCATTAAGTTAATGGGATCGGGCTTTGCTTCCTTTTCCTTTCTCGCATCCTTGTCCTTGCGAGCATGTCTCTTGTTTCTTCATGAAATACAGCAGCCAATAAGACAATGCCACGCTCCTCGCATGTCGAGACTCTTGATAGCCCTTACAAGCGTAAGCCAATGTGGAAGCTCCTGTCGCACACTTCGCAATTCTCCTTTTGTGGTTTTTGATAGCCCCTCCATTACCACCACATGAAACAAAGTGTGAGCCAATGAAAATTGCTCCACGCCCCTCGCAATAGTCGGTCCTTTTAATTACCCAAACTTCGCCTCTGAAAAACATGAGCCAATGAGAAAGCTCCACGCCCCTCACAAATGCCCATCTCTCTCCTTCGTGCTTGCCTCTCGATTGGCTTTGCCTTCACGTTTATCTTTTAACCATGGGCGGACTCAAACTTTTGCTCCAAGAAATCGCCCATGTCCTGTTGACTTTATCTACCACTGCACACGGACCCAAAACTTTTTGAAACTTGGTTGATTTCATGGGCTTAAAGTCGGCAAAAACCAAATGTCTCAAAGAGACCCGAAATCCACCATTGGCCTCACCTTTTGATTGATCTTTTGTCGTGGGCGCTTCTAACTACTTTAGTAGTGTAGACTTTGTGGCCAAATGAATGTCACGTGACCTTTTAAATAGAACTTGCATCAATGAATTAGCTAAGTCTCCCATGGGTTTTTTAAAATGCCAACGGCCGGTGCTTTGAGGTTGGTGAATTTGACTTCGTTTGAACATATTTTGCCCTTAAAAATGGCTAAGTCCATTTTAAATCTTATCAAAGCCAAAAATAACCCAAGAGGATAAAATAACAAATTTTGCGACCTCACTGGGTAATCTTCCTGCTAGATTAGATTAGTGGCCTTTATGCATCCATTGGGCATGGAGTCGAGCCCAAAACTTTAAAAAACTTATCTAAACTTTTTGAAATTTTCTTACCCATGAGCCGTATGAAGCACTCATGAATGAACTTAGCAAGACTGTGGAGCTTTGAATGATCCGTGGAAATCTCTCCAACTATCTGATTCCGCCAAGGAAGAGGCACTGAGCTCTGAACTCGCAAATTGATCTTGGGTCACCATGAACATGAGCATTTAAAAATGAATATTTGATTTGGCACATGAACAACCCTTTGAAAATTGGACTGTCACAAAAAAAAAAGCCCACAAAAAATGAAAATGCTTATGTATAAACATGAAAAAAATGCGTAGAGTGTGCACAATGCACTTCTTTTGCTAAAAACAAACCTACCTACTCTACTCTAACCAAAGGAAGAGAAGCTAAACAAAACCTACAACAGTAGTGAGAAATAGCATCCCTTTCTCACAAAATGTGGCCATGTGATTAATTTGGCAACAAAATCACATGGTGGGAATGAAAACATGCCTTGCACTCCTTGTTTCTTCAAAGTATCACTAAAAAAACATGATGAATACCTCCTCAAGTTGCTTTGCATTTTGGTTGGAGGTGTTGAAGCTGACCTTTGGTACTTTGATGATCATCCTCATGCTCTGAAATGAGCATGACTAGTTGCAACTCCTTCTTTGGCTCTAAAGAAGCCAAATACTTGATTGGGCAAGGGTTGGTCCTTTGAAGTTTTCCCATCTTCTTTGAATTCAACTCCAAGAATGGAGCTGGTAGACACATTTTCTTCATCATTAGAGTTGCTTGCAAGCTGGTTTAAACCTTGTTCTACTTCTTCAAACAATTCTTTCTCTTCCATGATGACTGATTTGGCAATGTTGTCATCATCTTCCTCCTTTTCCTCATCCAACATGAAGTTTGAAAGATCAAACTCTTCTTTTTTTCTTCATGAGGATTGATCTAGGTAGTAGGCTTTTCTTGATGTTCTCCTCCATGGCGGACTCATCAAAAAAATCAGGTTCAACAAAGGATGAAGGAAAAGATGGATCTCGAATTGTTACCATCAAAAGAAAGAAAGAATCTTTCTATGATCTCTTCTTCATCCAGACCTCCTTGTGAATCTGATTTGTTCTCCTCTATAGGCGATTCTTGTGAAGATAAACAACAACCTCCATGAATATGGTGCCATGATGCACACTACACTTAGAGCATAGAGATTGTTGATCATCTTCTTCTTGTGCTTTCTCTTCTACAAAATTCAGCTTCCACCTTTTGTTCTTCAGTCCCAACCTCTGTTGAAGGCTTAACCAGTTGTGGCATCTAATTGGTTTCAAATTTTGAAGCCCAATCCTTCAAATTTTTACATGTTCTTCTCTTTGGGTTCTTCAACTTGCTGCCCTCCTTGATTGATTTTCTGATTTGTTTCTTCCCAAAATGGGTTTGGGAATGCAAGAGGAGGGTGGGTTGGGTCTCAAATGATTTTGCAATTGTTGAGGTGAAAGGGAGGTGCAAAATCTTCTTGTGGAGGAGAGGAATGGAAGGAGAAGCCTTGAGGAAGCTAGGGACTTTAACCTTGGGCTTGGGTGGTTGATAAGGGATGGGCATTGGATATTGATAAGGAAGGTAAGTGGGAACATCCATTGACATGTTTCCTCAACCTTATGCTTATTAGCCTTTAATGCCTGCAATGAAGAAATAAACTCAACCATTTGAGTGAAGGTTTCACTCATTACCTCAAGATTTTGTTGTGGGCTAAACCAACTAGGTATAGGACCTCCCCATGGACAGGGCTGCCTAAAACTAGGTTGTTTAGCATGCAAGATTTGTAGTTTTCCTTGACATCTTGTAAGATTTGCTCCATTCTTTGAACTCACCCTCAAAATCTTCTTCAAGTGTAGGATGACCTCCAAAGTTTGCATACTCATAAGAACATGCATGCTCCATCTGATTTTCATCTTAAAACTGATTTGGAGGTGTGTTACAATTTGAAGATGGATTTTGGAAGGTTCTGAAAGTGTGGAATCCTTTGAGGAAATGAAGTCATGATTGCACAACTTCATGGGAAAGAGAAATTAAATGATGGAAAGAAAAAGACAATGGTCTCATTGAAATGAGAAAATGGGTTGTTTGGACCAAAGTGGAGTCACCATATATGCTTGAAAATGCCTCTAAAGGCTGAAATCTCACCAAGAGCACATCAAACTTGGTGAAATGAAGTTGTAAACTAGGATGTTGTCAATGGAACACCCTGTGAAAATATGACTTTCAATTTATCCCACCCATAAGTGCGTGCCAAATCAAGTATGTCAAAAAAAGTAGCACCCTAGGATTTACACATTACAGATCCCTACTTTTTTCTACAAGGGACTGATCTCACAAGTTGTGGGACTTGCAAATTGAGACATGCTTCCAGAAAGGTTGGTTCCTCGACCTAAATCTAATCCTAACACTACTCCTAAAGAAGGAAATGCAACTAACTAATCCTAAACTAACAATTCCAAGGACCAGGAGAGAGAGAAGGGTTAGAAAGATGCATGGAAGGGAAATCCTAAGCTAAAAGATGGTGATAACACCAGAAAAAGGGGGAGAGACTCTACAAGGGGAAGGAAAGAGAACACATGGGAGAGAGGGCGAAAGATGTGCCAAGTGACACAATAACCATGTAGATTAACTTCCCACGCAATGACAACACAAAAAAATGGAACATGCAAGTAAGAAATACACACAACATGTTAAAAACTAACAAAGAGGCAAGACTGCAAATAAAATGAGCTAGGGCAGAAAAAACGTGCCACAAAACAGATTTTATTGCTTAAAATATGCACAACTTCATTACATTCATGGCAGAAGGTGAGAATACATTACAGAGACCAAATTAGAGGTATAAAACTCATGGGAAGTCGGCCACCATTTTGGCATGGTGCCATTACAACAAAGAGCCATCCTTGAATTTAAGCATCAATTTGCAATATATAGTAGAATGGAGAGAGAAGGAAAAGAGAGGGAAAGAGATCAGATTATATCTTGCCATTAATGAAAATCTCTGTTTTCCCAACATGACTTTTCAAACTTCAACCACCGTCAATCATGTATTAAACTCTAAAAACATCACAGGCACCCTTTAAAAGACCATTCCCCGATGTCCTTTTGCTTGTAGGAGAAGGTAAGAGCCCCATACTTCATCAATTCGGTGGTTGAGCCATCTGGATGTGCACGCAATGGCCTGAACTATTTTTCCTCTTTTTCTCCCCACCAAACACCACCAAAATCGGATTTAAATGATGCCAACATGAAGAGCTCAAGGAGAGCTTTCCAACGAGATTGATTTTGCGTGATTTGGAGCTCTGTGAAAGATATGGCCATTTGAATATTTGCATGTCGGGAGCACAAAAATGTGACACGTGGCAGCATTTGATTAGCTTAGGGATTGCCCTCTGTCCAACGTGTGCACTTTGTTTTTGTCCTTTGCCATGAGTCGGTCTCTAGTTGAGTCATGGGATCGGGCTTTGCTTCCTTTTGCTTTCTGCGTTCCTTGTCCTTGCGAGCATGTCTGCTTTCTTCATGAAATACAAGCTAATAAGACAATGCCACTCTCCTCATAGTGTCGACTCTTGATAGCCCTTGCGGCGTAAGCCAATGTGGAAGCTCCACGCAATTTCGCAATTCACCTTTTTGATAGCCTTTGACCCACCACCGCAACGTGTGAGCCAATGAGAAAGCTCCACACCCTCGCAATGTCGGTCCTTTTAATTACCCCTTCGTCTCTCGCGAAACATGAGCCAATGAGAAAGCTCCACGCCCCTCACAAATGCCAATCTCTCTCGCTTCATGCTTGCCTCGATTGGCTTTGCCTTCGGCGTTCAACTTTTAACTCATGGACTTAAACTTTTTTGGCTCGAAGAAATACGCCCCCTGCCTGTGACTTTGCAAACTCATGCGGACCCGACGACTTTTGAAACTTGGCTGATTTCGCAGACTTAAAGTCGGCAAACCCAAGAGGCTATGATAGACCCGAAATACGCTTACTTGGTCTCAAGCTGCCATGCAGGGCGCTTGAACTACTTTAGTAGTGTAGACTTTGACGGGCGCGCGAACGTCTGTCGGCTTTTAAATAGAACTTGCCAATGAATTAGCTAAGTCTCCCGTGGGTTTTCAAATGCCAACGGCCAGTGCTTTGAGGTTGTGGAATTTGACGGTCGTTTGAACGTATTTTGCCCCTTAAAAATGGCTAAGTCCATTTTCAATCTTGTCAAAGCCAAAATAACCCAAGAGCCAAAATAACAATTTTTCGACCTCACGGGGTAATCTGCCTGCTAGATTAGATTAGTGGCCTTTATGCATCCATTGGGCATGGAGTCGAGCCCAAAACTTTAAAAAATTGATCTAAACTTGAAATTTTCTTACCCCTGAGCCGTATGAAGCACGCAATGAACTTAGCAAGATCTATGGAGCTTTGAATGATCCGTGGAACTACTCCAACTATCTCGATTCTCGCCAAGGAAGAGGCACGTGAGCTCTGAACTGCAACTGATCTTGGGGTCTAAATGATTGAGCATTTAAAACTGCCCAATATTTGATTTGGCCATGAACACTGCTCTGAATTGAATTGACTGCAAAAACAAAAAAGCCCACAAAAATTATGTATAAACATGAAAAAACGTAGAGTGTGCGCAATGCACTTCTTCTCGCTAAAAACAAACCTACCTACTCTACTCTAACCAAACTGAAAATGAGCTAAACACACCACAGAAACAGGCAGGGATAAATAGCTTCCCTTTCTTACGAAATGCCATGTGATTAATTTGGCAACAAAATCACATGGTGGGAATGAAAACATGCTTTGCACTCCTTGTTTCTTCAAAAGTATCAGCTACAAAAATGATGAATACCTCCTCAAGTTGACTTGCATCTGGTTGGAGGTGCTGAAGCTATCCTTTGGTACTTTGATGATCATCCTCATGCTCTGAAATGAGCATGATTGGATGCAGCTCCTTCGTTGGCTCCAAAGAAGCCAAATACCTTATTGGGCAAGGATTGGTCCTTTGAGTTTTCCCATCTTCTTTGAATTCAACTCCAAGAATGGAGCTGGTAGACACATTTTCTTCATCATTAGAGCTGCTTACAAGCTGGTTTAAACCGTGTTTTGCTTCTTCAAACAATTCTTTCTCTTTCATGATGACTGATTTGGCAATGTTGTCATTATTTTCCTCCTTTTCCTCATCCACCATGAAATTTGAAAGATCAAACTCTTCTTTTTGTTCTTCATGAGGACTGATCTAGGTAGCAGGCTTTTCTTGGATGTTCTCCTCCATGGCAGGTTAATCAAAAAAATCAGGTTCAACAAAGGATGAAGGAAAAAATGGATCCGAATTGTTACCATCAAAAGAAAGCAAGAATCTTTCTATGATTTCTTCTTCATCCAGGACCTCTGAATCTGATTTGTCCTCCTTTATAGGCGATTCTTGTGAAGACAAACCAACAACCTCCATGAATATGGTGCCATGATGCACACTACATTTAGAGCAGAGAGATTGTTGATCATCTTCCTCTTGTGCTTGCTCTGCAAATTCAGCTTCCACCTTTTGTTCTTCAGTCCCAACCTCTATTAAAGGCTTAACTTCATTACATCCATGGCGGAAAACGAGAATACATTACGAGACCAAATTAGAGGTATAAAACTCATGGGAAGTCGGCCACCATTTTGGCATGGTGTCATTACAACAAAGAGCCATCCTTGAAAATAAGCATCAAATTTACAATATATAGAAGAATGGAGAGAGAGAAGGAAAAGAGAGGGAAAGAGATCAGATTTGATCTTGCCATTAATGAAAATCTCTATTTTCCTGCAACATGACTTTTCAAACTTCAACCACCATCAATCATGCATTAAACTCTAAAAAACATCATGGGCACCCTTGCAAGACCATTCCCGATGTCCTTTTGCTTGTAGGAGAAGGTAAGAGCCCCATACTTCATCAATTTGGGTGGTTGAGCCATCTGGATGTGCACATTAATGGCCTGAACTATTTTTCCTCTTTTTCTCCCCACCAAACACCACCAAAATCGGATTTAAATGATGCCAACATGAAGAGCTCAAGGAGAGCTTTCCAACGAGATTGATTTTGCGTGATTTGGAGCTCTGGTGCGAAAGATATGGCCATTTGAATATTTGCATGTCGGGAGCACAAAAACGTGACACGTGGCAACATTTGATTAGCTTAGGGATTGCCCTCTGTCAATATGTGCACCGCTTTTGACCTTTGCCATGAGTCGGTCTCTAGTTGAGTCGCGGGATCGGGCTTTGCTTCCTTTTGCTTTCCTGCGTTCCTTGTCCTTGCGAGCATGTCTGTTTCTTCATGAAATACAAGCCAATAAGACAATGCCATGCTCCTCGCAGTGTTAGACTCTTGATAGCCATTGCGAAGCGTAAGCCGATGTGGAAGCTCCACGCAACTTTGCAATTCACCTTTTTGACAGCCCCTGACTGACCACTGCGAAGTGTGAGCCAATGAGAAAGCTCCACGCCGCTCGCAATGTCAATCCTTTTAATTACCCCTTCTGTCTCCTGCGAAACATGAGCCAATGAGAATGCTCCACGCCCCTCACAAATGTCAGCGTCTTTGCTTTGTGCTTGCCTATGATTGGCTTTGCCTTCGTGTTGCAACTTTTAACTTGGGCAGACTTAAACTTTTTTGGCTCCAAAGAAATATGCCACCTGTCCTGCTGACTTTGCAAACCTGTCCGGACCCGACGACTTTTGAAACTTGGCTGATTTTGCGGACTTAAAGTCCGCAAAACCGAGAGGCTATGATAGACCCAAAATCCTGCCACGTGGCCTGCTGCTTCGCGGGCGCTTGAACTGCTTTGATGGTGTAGACTTTGACGGGCGTGTGAACGTCTGTTGGCTTTTAAATAGAACTAGCCAATCAATTAGCTAAGTCTCCTGCGGGTTTTCAAATGCCAACGGCCAGTGTTGTAAGGCTGTGGAATTTGACGTCCATTTGAATGTATTTTGCAACTTAGAAATTGTTAAGACCATTTTTAATCTTGTTAAAGCTAAAATGACCTTGGGGGTGGTATTTTAAAGAACAATATCTTATATGTGCCTGCCACTAAGTCAATACCTGCCCCCTTTTCTATGATGCTTCGACTCTTGAGCATCAACCAACTGCTGAGTTTGAAAATATGCCTCTAAACCATGCAATTGTGTATCTAGTAGTTAATGACGTATTTGTTTCCAACTTAAACCATGGTAATGTGGGGAACATTATGGGCATTGCTAATATGAGTGAACATATGGTGAAAAATCATTATGATGTGATTCATCAATTTCTACTGAAATTCTTGTCTACTTTGTTACTACTCGCAGTTGCATTTAAAGCTGTACAATATCTACACTTTAAAAGGGCTTCATGGAAAAGTTCTTCACTATATTACCCTGATTCCCTGCTGACCTCCTGCTGGTAGTTTTCAATTGTGTTGCAATATGCATATTTTTCCAAAAGTACTTTTTATGTGTTCTTTTAAACCTTTTTCTTTTAGTTATTCTTTTTAGTTTACAAAGCAATGCTCATAAAGGATTCAATTTAAAGAGGTTCCTAGATCACACTCTATTGGATAAATTAGTATTTTTTAATTAGATCATTTTTAGAATTATAACTGATATCCTATGGAACAGAGTCTCGGGCATCAAACTGCAGATCTATAGGAGTTCTCCGAATTCATCGCACAAACTTTTAAAGAGAGATGCAGTTTTCCGTCTGATTTCATTGACAGTGCCTTTATTGCTGTTCACGATGATGGGTCTCTAATGTCTTCACCATATGCTGGGCTCAAAGCAAACTTAAGCTAAGATTTCTGTTTCTATTTTGCTGATCGTCTGGACTTTCTCAATTATAAGGATCACACTCTAATATTCATTTTGGCTCAAATTTCTCTGAGACGAAGCTTGAATGTAAATGTAAAGAGAGATCACGTGGATGAGAAGTCTTTCTCTGATACCAAAAACTGATATCACTAATCACACAAATACTTATGAGATGAGAAAACATTTCAAGATCAAATTTAGTGCTGTAGTAAACACTGGATTGCCTTGAACTTTGATATTTTTATTTGTAGAGAAAAATAAATTATATGAATGCCACGAGTGATGAAAGTAGGTTGGTGGGAATTGAAAGGATATCCAATTACAATTGAAAAGTATTAGGATAGAAAAGAATCGCTCGAGCTGAAAAACTAATAGAATAAAGCTAATCAATGGAGCAACAAAAGCATTCAAAGGGAGGCAAACCCAAAGCGGGTAAACCCTAGCCTCAAAATACAAGTACAAATGTAAATAACAAAGCAAGGAGAAGTCCCCAAGGAAACAAGAAGCAGATGAAGACCAAACAGAAGACTGAGGCTGTAAAGCAATGCAGTCATATGTCTATATCAATGCTTGGAATGGAAGAACACCTGCCAACATCGTCATCCGCCACAATCATATGACCAGCACAGAATCTGATACTATCCTTCGGAGAATGTCATGGGCTAAGGGCCCTAGTTGGAAAATCCGAGGAAGCATGACACTTCCCCAGAGTCTCTTGTAACAGTTTAGACCGATGAATCTCTAGAGGTGGAGCAAGAACTGGTGATACATACTTGCCCCTTTTGCCCCAAGACATGGACAATTTGGTCTAGAGTGTAGTTTTACATACATCCATGTGAATGAGAGCACTGGGATATCTTTGTATTTGCATAGAGGAGGACACCATCTTACCAATTTGACACCATTTATGTGTTGACTAGCTGAATCCAGGGGATGCTTAATACTCCTAAATAATGTGATCAACTGAAAGAAAGAGGCTATCAGTTTGGCAGCATTGGAGGTTTCCTAGAATGTCCCATGTCTAAGAGTGACAACCTCCCAAAGGAAAATGGCCAAGTACTTCTCCGTAGAATAACAAAAACTGTAGATAAAGAATCTCTCAAAACTTTGTATAAAAGTTAGTACCTACCCCAGATATTATAGAATGTAAAAACAATGATCTTATATTGACTTAAGGGAGTTGCTCCTAAAGTTCCACGTTTTCATTTCTTTCATCATCTACATTGGTCCATTTTATATTTAATATGGTATTAACTTCTGTCTGTTATGGTTTAATTGTCTAAAATAGTTTCCATTGCATGGTTGAAGTTGAAAAAGACATTTTCGTCCGGGACCACGTGTAAATCTGAAATTTTCCATGCTATCTAAGATAATTTTCTTTTCCCTATTATCATGCACCAAAATAGTCTACATTCTTCCCATATGGTTTATTCTGGTCTTTCTTGCCTTGTACATTTTTAATGTTGATAATATATGACTCCATGTTTTTAGGGCCTTTGAAAAATGCCATTGACTGGGGATCTAGAGCTCCCAATATTTGGGCAGAGAAGTCCGCAGCCATAATGAGTGCTGGGGAGGATTTGGTGGGGGACGAGCTCAATACCATTTGAGGCAAATTGGAGTTTACATTGATTTGCATTTTATCAACAAACCTGAGCTTCACATCAAAGCATTTGAACATCCTGCAAAATTCGACAATGATGGAAATCTTGTCGATAATGATACAAGGGAGCGGGTGAAAGAACTACTACTATCTTTGTATGCATTTACTGTTAGAATTCAAAGCAGAGTAGTGCTAAGTTGACATGGTTTGTGTCATATCCTCTCCTTAGTAGTTGTATCATGTCACTTTTGTTTTTCTTTGATTCCTGTACTGTTAGTTTTTGAGACTATTTTGAATATTTTTATTTGTATGAGACTGTTTGGATACTATATGTGCATTATTATGGGACCATGGATATTGTTATTGGCATGCGATTGTGGTTACTATTTCGGCATTACTATGATATCATTTGATATTAATTATGATTCCTCCAGTGATTTGATTATATCCACTTTTGGCTAATTTCTTGATGAGATGCTACTGATGTATTTTGTGGATGCAAGAACACTGGAGTGGCGGACTTGGCAAGATCGATAACAGTACTAGTTGCAGTGCAGTAATCACTAAGGTCGATTGCCTTGGTAGAAGGTCATAGGCCCTGTCCTATCACGTTTGTTATTGTTATGGTGTTGCATAGTTTTATGGCTTTCACTTCGGTATGGCGTATTTCATGTTTGATAATGTAGCATTTGAGAATTGGACTTCGGTCCAAGGGGCCCGTCAACAAGTGGTCAATCCTTTGGTGGTCATTAGTAATTCTTGAAGGATCTCAATAAACAATCAAGCTACATATATGTTAAGTCCCTGGTGCTTGGGATATTATGGAGTAAGATTGAAATAAAGGCTGTGACTAAACATGGAGAATACACACACACACACACACACACATACACATACACATACACATACACATACACACACATATATATATAATTAGATGTTTGCATGTTGTATAAAGGTGAATTAAGAGTTGGGAGGATATATATTCAGCATGGCTTATATTGCATAGTGTTGTAGAACTATTGGGGTGAGAAGGTAGTAGGGTTTGATAAAGCCATATTGCATAGACTATGGAATTATAAAATGATTGTTTGGATTAAGACTCACGTAGTCTTATTCTTGGAAAAATATTTGACATCATATGCAAAAACATGATTAAAACCCCTAGAAATTGCAGTCAACTTTCAAAAAAGTAATGATATTGTTGGAATTGAAGTCCGGATGATTATGAAGGAGAATGCATGGACTTTTAGGGCATCATTGTGTTTTGCATGAGAAAACCCTAGGTCTGCGGCATAGATGAAGCAAAAAGGTTGTAAATAACATTTTAATATTTATTTATAGAAGGTTTATTAAAAGAGTTCATAACAAATTGAGATGAGCTATTTTCAGTCAGCGTAGTACAAGAGCAAAAGAGGATGGAGAAGTGGGAGTTGAAGTGGAATATTAAGAAGGCTACTGCCAGAAATAGAGGGAGATGCCTCCCACTACCCCTGGAAACAAATCGATTATTATTAGAATGGAAAGTACTTATAAATGAAGCATGTGGGGTTTTGATAGGGATATGCACGAGGGACAATCTGTAAAAGTAGTACCATAGTTACCTAAGTCTCGGGGAAGGGGGACAAGGGACAAGGGGATAGAGGGATGGGGATTCCTGGGACAACAATTTTTTTCCCAAATTTTGGTGACGGCTATTAAAATAATATATAAAAATTAATATTTGAATATTTTAATTGTATTCAATGAAATTTAGGGATTTAAATTGTACTTAATGTATTTTAGATACTTTCAAGATCATAATTTAATTTTCTTGGTAAAAATAAGAGCTTTTTAAAAGTAAAAACTTAGATTCTTTTAGACATGATTTAAAAAAGGGGACGTCCCAAGTCGTCAAAATATTTGGGATGGCGCTAAAAATCTAAGGGATGCATCCCCACGTAACAATCAAGAGTACGAAGTCAAATAAAGAAGTCGAGGGATTGTTGATTGGTGCTTGGAAAATTACCAAGTATCTCGGTCGCATAGCTAAATGATACTGAAACCATGTAATAAGAATGGAATGCTAGGTATGAAAATGATTTTTGTGAATTGTGATTGAATATTGCAGTTTTCGAAGACTGTTAGGAATGACAATCTCATTGGTTGTTGCTTGTTGCATATTGGTTGTCACATTTGATATAGCTGCTTTGGATCTTTTGTTGCTAGGAACAAGTTGATATCGTTTGATCTATGAACTATACCTACCAAGTTTGGGAACCCGGATCCATTCGGGAGGGAAAACATCCAAAAATATGGTGCAAAATATAAAAATATGAGCATAATTTCATAAAAATGCAAAAAATGACAAATATAATGATTTTTTAAAATAATGCAATATAAAATATTCACATGTTTATTATTAAATAATCAATATAATAGGTCGTTGGGTGTCTTTTTTGGCAAAAGAACTAAAAGACCTACTTTTTTTTAGAGGGCTGATTTTAACCGAACTTATTTGGGCTGATTGAAAAATCCGTACCCAACCGTATTTTGAGATTTGGCGTGTTTTTGTAGCTATGATATGATTTAACCTTCTTGTTTAGGCATTATGAGACAAATGATGATTTTAGATACATGGTTGGTCAGTGAAAATGACCTTGAATACCCGATGTTGTTGTATTGCTTTTGTTCGAGGTAAGTGTTACCATATTTTCCATGCCAAGAAGTTTAGTTCTATTTTTAGAAGTGCTAAAAATAACATTGGCTAAAAATAATGGTGCTAAAAATAACGTTTGGCTAAAAATAGTTGGTGCTAAAAATAGAAGTTCCAGTTCTATTTTTAGGAGTTGAAGGGAGTGCATGAGTGGATGGATAAGATTGGTTTGATAAATTTAGCAAGTGCTGCTCCAAATAGAAATTGGCTAAAAGAGAAGTGCTTTTGGATAAATTTAGCAATTGTTGTTCTAAATTAATCCTTGGCGCCAAAAGGGGATGAGTGCATGAATGGAATTTATTAAATTTAGCATGACTGTTTTAGACATGGCATCAAAAGGAGAAGACTTTTATTAAATTTAGCAACTTTGCAGTCCTATAATTGGCGCCAAAAGGGGTGATAAAGATGAATAAAAACAGTCCTAAAGCATGCAATTGTTGGTTTTAGATGGTGGCGCCAAGGATGGAAGAGGTTTTTTATTAATTAATGCATGCAACAAACATACAAGACTGTGGGCACCAAAAGGCAGCAAGAGGAAATTTAATTAATTAAATCATGCATGCAGCCCCATGCGCCAAAAGGGATGAAAAGAAATAATAAAAATAAAAATAAAGGAACAATAGTTTAGACACAACAGTCTATTATTGGAGGCAGAGTTGGATTCATCTTCATATAGGTGGTTTTTGATTTTAAAAGGATACATACATTTGGGTGGATTTGCTTTGTGGCAATCCTAGTCTTGTACTTGCACCTCTGAATTAAAAAGCTCCATTTGCCCTCTCATATTGCTTTTATTAGAGTTTTTATTGTGTTTAATAGGGTATTGTATTGCCTTAGTGTGGAAATTAATCCCTCTAATGTTGTCCTTTTACCTAAACCCTAGAATTAATTTTGTAAAATAGCTTAGAGTTGTGCAGGTGTGTGGAACTTTGATTTTCTGTGTGCAGAGTTACATGCATGTGTTAAATTATTGGTGTATCACTCTTATTTCTCTTTTCCCGCTTTTCTCCTCATTTTCTTTGTCAAAGTTTTTGTTTTTTTAGGTGATTCACAAGGGAACCAACACTCTTTGGAGGTACTCACAACCTTGAGGTGTTCCAATTTTGTCAACAGGGAGAGAGTACACACACCATTTTCTATCATGGTGCAACTTCCGGGTGACAACAATAAGCGGTTTATTAGTTTTGAGTGAGGACAGTTTAGGGGTTGCATGTGGGTTTGATAATTCCATGTTTTTGTTTAGCTAGGGCATGGGATATTAATAGCTCTCCCACATCCCAAAGCCTTTAATTCTATTAAATTATGTTGCCACTCGTTATGAGAGCGAGATTTGGCTTATGTTACCTCTCATCTTGCATTGAAAGAGTGAGAGAGGGAGAGGATGTGTTTTGTTTGGCTTTCCAACGTGTTGAATGCATGTGGAGAGGTTTTTGTACTCAACCAAGGGTTGGTGAGAGAATACAATATGGGACTAGGGTCCACGTTATATGAGATTGATCTTGGATGGGGCTTACCCACCTTGAACATTCTTAGTTCATTGGTAGTTTGTCTCTTGAGTCTTTTTTCATTTTTCTACCTGTAAGACAATTTCAATCTTTAGTCCTTGGTGTTGGTAATCAATCATAATAATTCATTGTGTTGTTATCGGTCATGTTTTCTAATGATGCTTGGATGGTGGACATGGCCACCTATGGAGGGCTTTTTTGTCCTTACTCATGTATTTGTTAAGATGTCGAGGCAAATTGGACTCAATGTTGTAGAGAATTTATGTCTCCTCGGACACATTGGACCACATTATCTTTTTGTTCATATGATCGCATAAATGCTATACATTGGATAGATGATTATGTATGTAAACTAAGATGGTCAATATAATGATCCTCTCTTTAATTTAGAATATAAGTAAAAGACCATCCTAGATCCAACATATAAGAGAGATATAACCAAAGGTGAGTATGATGGTTGTATGTGGATCTAAGAGGGGATGTCTACACTCAAAGAGAGTAGGCCCTAACTAGAGGCTTGAAGGTGATAAACAAGAGCTATGATAATAAACAAGAGTTCATTCTAAACTAATTGTTGTAATGCTATTTGCCTAACATGTGCTATAAAGAAACTATGATGTAAGAGATAATGATATATTTGTTTTCCAAGAAACAAATTGCAACTATACCCAAGATTGAATAACATTACACGCTTTAAGTGTTAAATGACACAAAACAAATGAGATGCATTTGCATCCCCAAACCCTAAAAGCCAAGGATTTTGTCTCGATCAACATAAGCAAATTCCGGCTAGAGAACCCAAGAGAACCACCCACACAAACTCACAGAGTAAAGCAATTACAATGCATAAAACAAACATACAATACTATGGGCACGCAAATTAAAAAAGCTCCTCAAGCTGCCATACAAAAGAAACCAACAAAATTAAGAGGATATAACCAACATCAAGGTGTTGTCCATCCTTAGACAACGTGTTAGCCTCTTGATTCACTCCTTGAAAATTATGATTTAAAGTGTATTTTCAAAAGTTCCAACCACCTCTAACAATAGGTCACCCAACGACCTGAGGTGAAAATTATGAAGAAGGCCAAAACCCTTTATCCAATTAACGACTAAAGCACAATCACCAAACACTTGCAATCCATTAACCCCACGGTATGTAGCACTCTTTCAAAGAAGACGGGAGCTTGAAATTCAACATAATTGCTCAATTACGGACTAAGACCCAATTTATACCATATGAAGTGAATCGGAGAGAAAGAGCACACCGCTAGCGTTGCTAAAAAGTCTGAATTTTTGGCTAAGCTCGTTAAAAACTCCATAACACGACATTATTTATTTGTAGCATTCCTACTCGACCTTGCTCACTTGTGAGATGCAATAGTCTTGCGTTTTGAGATAAGGGCAAAGAACCCTTGCAATAACTTGGAAAGAAGGGATCCATTTTACTTCAAAGAGAATTGAATTTCTTGCCAACTAGATACCTCAATTGTCGTGCCCATTCCCGGGGCAACGAACCAAACCCGAACTTACTAAAAATTGGGGGAATTTTTTTTTTTTTGAGTGCGAACTAATAGTTTGCATAAACATTCTCATTAAAAGATTTGATTCTTAGCGATAACACTTTTAACCAATACGCTAAACATTGATTTCTATTTAATTTAATTTATTTCGCTTCTAATAATTTTCATACATTTTTAACAAAATATAACTCATTGACTAATTCCACCTACATGAGAAAATAACTACCCTTTTCTAAATTAAAAATTTCATTCCCCATTCAAAAGTCTAACCCCCACAATATTACTCATTTTCAAAAGTAAGTAGAGTTTTATTTGAACCCTAGGATCAAATGCATCTTGTCCCTAGATTTTTATTAAACCCTAAACTTCTTTATCCCTTCTCCTTTCCATCTCTTTCTTTTCATTTGAAATTTGCTTTCTTATTTCTCTTTTTTTTTTTTGTGCAGGTGGAAGGAGACACAAAAGAGTTTGGTTGCTTGTTCTCTTCTTTCATTGCATTGTTTGAAGATTGCAATCAATACATTTAAATCTTTGTTTCATCTTTTTTTTTTTTTGATTTATTTATTTTAAAAGAAAAACTAATATTTTCTTATCTTTATTTCCTCTTTTTTTTTTGTTTGCTGGTTTTGATTAGGAACAACGACTGGGATCGGTGGGGGAGAAGGGAGGGAGGACGTGGGGGAAGGGGCCTTGGAGGTGGGGGAGGGCGGCGGGGAGGCCAGGTGGGGATCGGGAGGCGTGACGGGGGTGGGAAGGTAGGCGGGGGGGGGGCGAGTGGAGGCGCGGCAGGGGGCGAGGCGGAGGGGGGGGTGGGGGGGGGGATAAAGGGCAGGGCGTGGGGTCCGTGGGGGCAGCGCCCCCATTGGCATTTAGGGGGGGGGGTTTCCCCAACAATTTTGTTTAAAAATATGGGGGGGGGGGAAACCCCTACCCCCCCAACATTTTTTTTTTTTTTTAAAAATTTGTATAAAATTATATATTTTTATAATACTATATATATATATATATATATATATATATAATATATTATTACATGTCATATATAAATGTAATATAATATGTAAAAATATATATATATATCTATATATTAAAATAAGATTTTATTCCATCTAAAAGTAATGCACTTTTAAAACAAAAGAAATATAAATTTTATTTTTATTTTTTTTTTTAAAAAAAATAAAAAAAATGATTCATATTCTTTTTTTGTTTTACCAAGCTAAATTGATATGTATATAGTTAACTTTATATTTTGTGTTACAAGGAAGGTAAACCAGGCCTTTTTCCAATAAAAATAAGTCTTACTCCTAAAAGAAATTTGCAAGGAAACTTAATCAAGCATGATTGTTTAATATGAACAAAACATTAAGTTCTCATGAGAAGAATGCAAGACTATTCTTATTCCATGCAATATTGTTACCAACAACACAATACAAGAGGGAAAACTTTCTTTTCAAATGCAATTAAAGATTATTTCATATTCTTAACATGGGAGATTCTCAACATGGAATGCATACATATTAACAAGAAGACATATTTTCAAATATATTCTTTCATTTCAAAAGGAGATTACATATCATCACATATTTAAGAAAACAACAAATACAATATATATTTTTTTTCAAGTTCATACATTTCAAAACCAAACATGCTAAACATACACCCAAAAGGGTTTTACACAAGATTTTTCCAAGACTTGAAATAAGAGCTTTTAAATTACAAAATGGAATACAATTTCTTACAAGTGGATACAATTTACAAAACAAATTTTAAGATGACTTACAAAAATGAACCCATACTTCAATAGCCATAGTTACAATCAAAGTAATGAGAGAATAACTTGAGGAAATAAGGAGAGACCAAGATGCCACAAATCCAACCATCTCCATGCAAGAGATTCCAAGCTTGAGATACATCCTTCATGCCTTCAAGAAATCCAACAAGGAGAAAGAGCTTGTTTGCCACCCAACCATAGGCATCATCACATGCCTCTCCCAAGGTTGGGATGCATGCTAGCCTCCCCCAAGCCCATGGGAAAGAGGATAACTAACCAAAACTTGCACAAGATGAAGGGTAACTAACAATAATGATACAAGCACACAAAAATAAGACAACAAAAACAAGACTCCAAAATTTACAAGGAGGAGAACCCATGTTCATCCTCAAAATGGGGAAGAGAGGAGAAAGTTCTCCAAAATTATACATCAAAATTATTTGCACAAAATACACATCTCCATATCCTCCTTATTGCTCCTAATTCAATCAAAGCCCTCCTTATTCCTCCCCCTTTCTCCAAGTCCTCCTTGGAAGGATTTTCAAACCCCAAAGGGGTTTCCTTACCAAGAATGGGGAAGGAGATTCAAGCCAAATGAATCAACTTCCCCACCTCAACCATTTGAGGGGAAAATAATAAGACCCTACAAGGCTTGTCCATCAAGCCTTGAGGATTGAGAGGGAAAATTCCCTCTCTCTTCCCCCACACTCCAAAACTCCATCATGCCATATGATGGAGGGAGTAAAACAAACAAACAACAACCAAAAGCTACATACAACAATAACAACTTTCAACACCCAAACTAGCATCAAAAGAAAACAACACAACAAAGACATAAGAGCCTACCTCAAGGAAAGCTCTCCAAAAAGCTCTCCAACTTCAAATTTCTCCACACCTTGACTCAAGCCAATCTCCAAGCTCCAAAATCCACAAGCATCCCAAGCAAGAAGTTCCAAAAAAAAAGTCCCTCTCTTTTCCCATGAATGGGAATTTGAAGAGGAGCAAGCAAGCATCCTCACAAATGAGGGGGTGACATGTGTCACCCCTCTCCTCATCAAGGTCAAAGATGCCAAAACAAAAGAGAAAGGGTAAAATTAACTTTTTGCCCTCTTCTCCCAAATTCCCCTAAATGTTAGCAAGACAAAACTAGTGGAACTTTTGATAAACACTCAAATCCACATCCCTTACATGGATGTGACTAAACAAGAGGTAAAAAGGGAGGGAAAACTCCCTCTAGCCTTGAAAATAAGCCCCCTACCCATTAGGTAGGGTCCAAGGGCTCATTTTTATGTTAGGGGGACTCCCAAGCTACAAAGGGGTCCCCAAAAATGCCCAAAATAACCCAATTTCGGGTTTTGCATTTTTGGCACAAGGGTAGAGGGTGTGGGGACCACCCAAGGGTCTCACATGTGACCCTAAACCCTTGTGATTAAGTGACTCATTAAACAAAATCTAAAATTTAAATGAAAGTGGGATTATTAACTCCCAAAGCAAGTTTACAACTTCACTAGCAACCCTAAACAAAATTAATAATTCAAAGCACAATACATTACATAATTGGGGTCACTCATAGTGCCCAAAATAATAATCTCCTATACTAAGGCTTCACACAATGAACATGGCTAGGACTCAGCCCGTGGGCTTGTGCAAGATTGAGTAGCTGGCCCGAATCCCACGTTCTCCTCGTAAACTCGTCACCCGCACACTCATTGCACACATTAACCGCACCTGTCCGATACAATATAATTCAATGACATAGTAAGATATCAATGCGTTCTAAACTAACCTAACATCCTACTGAAATCAAGATGCGACAACGTGCACAATTATACTCAATATTCCAAAAGTTAGACAAGATGATACGTGACATATAACCATAGAATTCCACATGCAACAACTATCCATTATTATAATTATGTTCCAAACACAACATCATATCCATTAGTATCCATGACATAACAAGAAAATGCGACAATATAGAAATTAAGCTAAATTGGCGCTATACGCCTAAATGTCCACACATGTCTAATAAGATCAAATATCTAAATATAATGTCCAAGATATAACCAATCACTGTCAAAACATGTCTATGAGCAAAGAAACAACAAGCTACTGAGCTATAAAAAGTGTGGGCACTACATCCCCCTCTACTAAAATTAGACTTCCTCCTGGAAGTCACTGAAAGAGATAGGGATATCTAGCCCTCAAAGGTATCGCATCCTCCCAAGTAGTTGTTGTCTCGTCGTACCGGTCCCACTGTACTCTAACCTGGTCCAAGTCTCGACCCCGAAGGGCCAACCTCCGGTGCTCCAGTATGCGTACGGGCTCCAATCTCCACTGTCCTCCATCCTCTACCTGTAATGCCGACCAATCCAAGACATGAGAAGCATCAGGTACATATCTACGTAGTACAGAAACATGAAAACATCGTGGGCCCGTGCAAGGCGTGGTGGCAAAGCTAGGCGATAGGCAACTGGACCGATGACCTCTAAAATATCAAAAGGCCCCACAAAACGAGGCGATAGCTTAGAACCCTTTCCATAACGGATCGGACTCTTATGCGGACGAACTCTCAAGAAGACTTTGTCACCCACTGAGAAGTGACGATCAATCCTCTTGGTGTCTGCATACGCCTTTGGCGTGCTCTGGCCTGCTCAAGACGCTGTCTAATCAGAACAACCTGCTGCTCTAAATCCTGAAGGTAGGCTGGTCCCAGAATAATCCTGTCATCTAGTCTATCCCAACTCAAAGGTGTCCTGCAAGGTCGTCCATACAAGGCCTGGTAAGGAGCCATACCAATGGAACTATGATAGTTGTTGTTGTAGGCAAACTCAACTAAATGCAAATAATCTTCCCATTTCTTCTGCTGATCCATGACATACATTCTCAACATGTCCTCTAACACCTGATTAACCCTCTCTGTCTGCCCATCTGTCTCTGGATGATAAGCTGAACTGAAATTGATCTGAGTACCCAGAGCGGCCTGAAAAGAAGTCCAGAAAACTGAAGTGTAGATAGTATCCCTGTCATTAATGATGGTCTTCGGAATCCCATGCAACCTAACAATGTCCTCCATAAATACTTTGGCAATGGCCTGTGCATTATAGGTGACCTTGGTTGGCGAAAAATGCGCAACCTTAGTCAACTTATCCACGGTGACCATAATGGCGTCATGACGATAAGAAGACATAGGAAGTCCGACTATGAAATCCATGGAAATCACATCCCATTTCCACTCGGGAATATCATGAGGGTGTAAAAGTCCTGCGGGATGAGAATGCTCTACCTTGACCCTCTGGACACTCAAGGCAACGTGCAACAAAATCTGCTATGTCCCGTCGAAGACCTGGCCAATAATATAACTCTCTCAGATCGGCATGCATTTTCTTCACTCCTGGATGTGCCGCATATGGGGCTCGATGAGCCTCTGTGAGGATGAAGCTACGCAGATCACCTGACTTAGGCACGTAGATGCGCCTGTGGAACCGAAGCAAACCATCTGTCTCTAAAACACACCCAGAATATCTGCCCTCTAAAGAACCCTGAGACTCTAACATCTGTCTAGCTCCCTCATAAAATCTGTCCTCTGGAAGGTGCTCAAGAATCCTGCCTCTCAAATCTGACTGAAGTGTCAAAGAAGCAAGCACATGTCATCGTCTACTAAGAGCATCTGCAACCACATTTTCCTTCCCTTTGATGTACTGAACCTCCATGTCATACTCACATAGGAACTCCATCCAACGCCGTTGACGAGCGTTGAGGTTCGGCTGTGAGAAGATATGCTGCAAACTCCGATGATCTGTCCTCAAAATGAAAGGCCTACCCAAAAGGAAATGTCACCAACGCACTAGAGCATGTAACAACTACTGCAAGCTCCAAGTCATGAGTAGGATAATTAAGCTCGTAGTCCTTGAGCTTACGAGACTCAAAAGCAATAACCCGACGCTCCTGCATAAGAACTGCTCCCAAACCCTCTAGTGATGCATCGCAAACAACAAAATCCTCTCGTCGTGTCCGAACTCTAAGATGGGCGCCGTGGTTAACCTTTCCTTAAGCAACTGAAAGGCTTGCTCACATTTCTCTGACCAATCAAACTTCTTCCCTTTCCTCTGAAGAGAAGTGATAGGGTGAGCAATCCTAGAAAAGTCCTGTACGAACCTGCGGTAATACCCTGCCAAACCCATGAAACTCCTCACCTCAGTAACTGATGTGGGTGCTGGCCAGTCCAAGATAGCCTGTATCTTAGAGGGATCTACAGAGATACCCTCACCTGAAATGATATGACCCAAGTACTGAATCTCTGTCTGAAAGAAGCTGCATTTTTCCAAGTTCCCATACAACTTCTGCTCTCTCAAAACCTGAAGTACCTGCCTCAAATGCTCCTCGTGTTCCTCCTCGAACGAGAATAAATCAATATGTCATCAAGGAACACTAAGACAAAGTGATCCAGAAATGTCCTGAATACTCCATTCATGAGGCTCATGAAGACAATAGCTGGGGCATTGGTCAAACCAAATGGAACCACTGTGAACTCATAATGCCCATAACGTGTGTGAAAAGCTGTCTTATGAATGTCTGCATCTGAAATGCGCAACTGATGATACCCTGACTTGAGATCAATTTTGGAGAATACTCTCGCTCCCCGCATCTGATCAAACAAGTCATCAATCCTAGGGAGCGGATAACGGTTCTTTATTGTGACTTTGTTGAGCTGCTGAAGTCTACACAAAGCCTGAGAGAACCGTCCTTCTTCTTCACAAATATGACTGGCGCTCCCCAAGGAGATACACTAGGGTGAATGAGACCCTTATCCAACAACTCCTCTAACTGAATCTTGAGCTCATGAAGCTCTGGGGTCATCATCCGATAAGGTGCCCTAGAAACTGGTGCTGATCCAGGTACTAAATCAATGGTGAAATCCACCTCTCTGTGGGGTGGTAACCCCGAAGCTCACCCGAAAACATCTCGCATACTCCTCAAAACTGCATGATCATCTAAGGGTGAATGCTCTGGAATGCTCTCAGATCGATCACTGATGGTGATAGCAAACAACTGACACCCTTACGCATGCTCCGCTTGAGTTGCTTAGCCGATATCATGCGCAAGGAGATAGGTCTCTGCATCCCTGATATCACAACTGCACTCCCAAGATCATCCTGACACTCAATGACCTTATTTCTGCAATCCACCTTAGCTCGATGAGCCTCGAGCCAATCCATACCCAAAACTACCTGATAGGAACCTAGAGGGATAACTCGAGGTCAAGAGTAGTGGAGAAGGCTCCTAAATCAAGTACGCAACTCTCCACATACGAGTCCACGGCGAGTTTGGCCCCAGAGGCCAACTCAACCTGCCAACTATCTGGTTGCCTAGCCACCACTAGCCCACACTGGTCCACTATAGAAGGTGATATAAAGGAATCTGAAGCACCTGAATCAAAAAGTACTGAGACAGAAATACCCCTGATAGTACCTGTCGTCTCAATGACTGTGGCCTGATGCTCGGCCTGGCGGTTGTCAACCACTGCATATACACGATGAGCGCGTCCTACATCACCCACCGTCTACTCGGATCTAGCAGCTCTCTGTGCATCCATGGTATTGGGTTTGTGCGGGCACATGCGCACATAGTGATCTGGAGATCCACAAATAAAACAACCTCCTGTACCCCTCTGAGATGGGGTCCCTCCTGTACTCTGGTGTACTGATCCTGCCGGTCCAACCCTAGCAGACTGCTGTGTGCGAGCTGGTTGTGCCTGCTGAGTGCCCTGCCTCCTATCCCTGGCTCCACCAAAACCACCTCTAGAAACACCTCTCTGAAATCCCTGTGTCTCTGTCTGCCTAGCCCCCCCCGCGGGTGGCCCCGCCGTGTGTCCGTGTCATGCCGCGCGCGCGGTGGAGCCCTGGGCCGGCGAGGCCAAAATCCTCCTCTAGGGGGTGGTGCAGTACCTCGTGACCTCTGACTCTAGAAGGCCTGTATCCTCTCCTGAAACTTGCTCTTGTTTCTATCACGATGCTCCTGTGCCTTGGTCCTGTTCTCCTCAGCTAAGTAGGCCTTCTCAACGGCCTTCTCAAGTGTGGGAGGAGATAACATCCTAACTACTCCTGCTATATCTGCATTAAGCCCTCGAATGAACCTGTTAACCTGTAATTTCTCATCTTGCAGGTAGTCCACATACTGTAGAAGATCCAGGAACCTGCTCTCATACTGCGCTACTGTGCCAGATCCCTATCGTAAGTCGTGAAACTCATCGATCCTCTTCTGCACAAAATGCTCTGACATATAACGAGCCCTGAAACGCTCCTCAAACATCTCCCAAGTCACTGTCTCTCGAGTCAGATGGAGCTTCCGCTCCTCATTCCTCCACCAAACGCCTGCTGCGTCTCGAGGAGGTGTGTATGGCGAACCTTGCCTTGACGTTGCTCTCGTAAGAGTGCAAGCCAAAGCAACTATCCAAACTAAGGAGCCATGACTCAGCCCCAAAGCCATCTGTAGAGCCGGTGTAGGTGGGCGGCTGCAAACGAAGAAGATCCCTGATCACACTGCCTGTATCTCGATCCTGGCGATGTAGTCCAACAGGCGAAGGGGGTCGCCTATCCTCGAATGGTCCCTCGAGACTGTGTGAGCGGCTACGACGGAATGAGGCTACCCTCTCGTGATGAACGGAAGGGCTACGTGACCTCTCCCGCCTCGGTGTATCGTGCTCTGGCGGCTCTGAATGCGCGTCCTCGCCTATCGGCTCCTCGTCTCCCAATGGTGCCTCCACTCTCGTCTCCTGCGGTGGTGGTAGCGCTTGCTCCACAACGCCTATCAGCTGGCGCAAGGCCTCTAATATCCGAGGCCCAAAATCGGGCGCCGGCGGCTCCTCCGTAGATGCACTACGCCCCAAACCTCTAGCTGATCGTCCTCGCTTGGGCGCCATCCTGCGCACGAGGTGAGCGAGAAATTTATTAATTTAAAATTTAATGGTTGTGGATGATTTATTTTAACTATTTATTTTTATTCATTTAGTTAATTTTGTGTTGTTAAAATTACCATTAACTATTTTAATTAGTTACCCAGTGGTCCGTGTGTGAACCATCAAGCTCGATACCAACTAACCGTAATGCCCATTCCCCGGGACAACGAAAAACAAAGAAAACCCAACTTACTAAAAATTTGGGGAATTTTTTTTTTTTTTTAGTGTAACTAATAGTTTTCATAAACATTCTCATTAAAAGATTTGATTCTTAGAATAACACTTTTAACCAATACGCTAAAACATTGATTTTCTATTTAATTTAATTTATTTAAGCTTTAATAATTTTCATACTTTTTTTAAAAATATATAACTATTGACTAATTCCACCTACATGAGAAAATAACTACCCTTTTCTAAATTAAAAATTTCATTCCCCATTCAAAAGTCTAACCCCACAATATTACTCATTTTCAAAAGTAAGTAGAGTTTTATTTGAACCCTAGGATCAAATGCATCTTGTCCTAGATTTTTATTAAACCCTAAACTTCTTTATCCCTTCTCCTTTTCTCTTTCTTTTCATTTGAAATTTGCTTTTTATTTCTTTTCTTTTTTTTTTTTTTTTGTGCAGGTTTGAGAGGAGACACAAAAGAGTTTGAATTTTTCTCATTTTTTTCTTATTTTTTCTTGTAAATGAGTTTGTTTGAAAATTGAATCAATATATTTAAATATATTTTTTTTTTTTTTTTTTTTTTTTTTGTTTATTTATTTATTTTAAAAGAAAAACTAATATTTTTTATCTTTATTTCCTCTTTTTTTTTTGTTTGGTTTTGGATCGGGAGGATCGGAGAGGAAGGGCTTGGAGGGATCGGTGTGGGGAGGGGCAAGTGGAAGAGGGAGGAGGGGCGGGGGAGGTGGGGGGGGTCGGAGGGGGGGGAGGGTGGAGGGGGGGGGGCAGGGAGGGGGGGGGAGGGGGGGGGGGGGGCGGGGGGGGGGGAGGCGTGGCGGGGCCGGGGGGGCGGGCCCAGGGGGGCGGGGGGGGGGGGGGGGGGGGTGGGGGGGGGCGAATTTCCCAATTACATGGGCATTTTATTTGGGGGGGGGGAACACCAAAATCCCCCATTTTTTTTGTATATATATATATATGGGGGGGTGGGGCCGAACCACCCCCCCCAAACCAATTTTTTTTTTTTTTATATATTTTATATATATATATAAATATTTTTTATAATATATATATATATTATATATATATATATATATAAATATATATATATATATATATATATATATATATATATATATATATATATATATATATATATATATATATATATATATACATATATATATATATATATATATATATATATATATATATATATATATATATATATATATATATATATATATATATATATATATATATATATATATATATATATATATATATATATATATATATACCCCTTTTTATAAATATATATATATATATATATATAAATATATATATTTTATTCCATCTAAAAGTAATGCACTTTTAAAACAAAAAAACTACAGAGTTTTTTTTAATTAAAAAAAACATAAAAAAACAAAACTTTAAAATATTTTCTTTTTTTACCAAAAAAATTGATATGTATAAGTTTACTCTATATTTTGTGTTAAAAGGAAGGTAAACCAGGCCTTTTTCCAATAAAAATAAGTCTTACTCCTAAAAGAAATTTGCAAGAGAAAATTAATCAAGCATGATTGTTTAATATGAACAAAACATTAAGTTCTCATGAGAAGAATTTAAGACTATTCTTATTCCATGCAATATTGTTTCCAACAACACAATACAAGAGGGAAAACTTTTTTTTCAAATGCAATGCAATTAAAGAGATTATTTCATATTCTTAACATGGGAGATTCTCAACATGGAATGCATACATATTAACAAGAAGACATATTTTTAAAATATATATTTTTCATTTTTAAAAGGAGATTACATATCATCACATTTTACATAGTTTAAATGCTCTTTACAAACAAATACAATATTTCATTTCAAAAGTTCATGCTAAAACACACATTAGGAAACAACTATCAACTCCTTCCCCCAATTGAAATAAGGGTTTTAAATTACAAAATTTTTACAATTTCTTACAAGTGGGTTCTTAGCAAAAATCAAAAGCAAGGAGGATACTTTTACAAAAAAATGAATTTTTCAAATAAAGTCCATAACCCATACTCAGAGTTACAAAAGAGAATGCAACAAAAATGAAGAGACAATGAGCTCCAAGATGACAAGAGATTCCAAGCTTGAGATACATCCTTCATGCCTTCAAGAAATCCAACAAGGAGAAAGAGCTTGTTTGCCACCCAACCATAGGCATCATCACATGCCTTCTCCCAAGGTTGGGATGCATGCTAGCCTCCCCCAAGCCCATGGGAAAGAGGATAACTAACCAAAACTTGCACAAGATGGAGGGTAAACTAACAATAATACAAGCACACAAAAATAAGACAAATACAAAAACAAGACTCCAAAATTTACAAGGAGGAGAACCCATGTTCTTCCTCAAAAGTGGGGAAGAGAGGAGAAAAGTTCTCCAAAATTATACATCAAAATTATTTGCACAAAATACACATCTCCATATCCTCCTTATTGCTCCTAATTCAATCAAAGCCCTCCTTATTCCTCCCCTTTCTCCAAGTCCTCCTTGGAAGGATTTTCAAACCCCAAAGGGGTTTCCTTACCAAGAATGGGGAAGGAGATTCAAGCCAAATGAATCAACTTCCCCACCTCAACCATTTGAGGGGAAAATAATAAGACCCTACAAGGCTTGTCCATCAAGCCTTGAGGATTGAGAGGGAAAATTCCCTCTCTCTCCCCCACACTCCAAAACTCCATCATGCCATATGATGGAGGGAGTAAAACAAACAAACAACTAAAAGCTACATACAACAATAACAACTTTCAACACCCAAACTAGCATCAAAAAGGAAAACAACACAACAAAAGACATAAGAGCCTACCTCAAGGAAAGCTCTCCAAAAAGCTCTCCAACTTCAAATTTCTCCACACCTTGACTCAAGCCAATCTCCAAGCTCCAAAATCCACAAGCATCCCAAGCAAGAAGTTCCAAAAAAAAGTCCCTCTCTTTTCCCATGAATGAGAATTTGAAGAGGAGCAAGCAAGCATCCTCACAAATGAGGGGGTGACATGTGTCACCCCTCTCCCTCATCAAGGTCAAAGATGCCAAAACAAAAGAGAGAAAGGGTAAAATTAACTTTTTTGCCCTCTTCTCCCAAATTCCCTAAATGTTAGCAAGACAAAACTAGTGAACTTTTGATAAACACTCAAATCCACATCCCTTACATGGATGTGACTAAACAAGAGGTAAAAAGGGAGGGAAAACTCCCTCTAGCCTTGAAAATAAGCCCCCTACCCATTAGGTAGGGTCCAAGGGCTCATTTTTATGTTAGGGGACTCCCAAGCTACAAAGGGGTCCCCAAAAATGCCCAAAATAACCCAATTTCGGGTTTTGCATTTTTGGCACAAGGGTAGAGGGTGTGGGGACCACCCAAGGGTCTCACATGTGACCCTAAACCCTTGTGATTAAGTGACTCATTAAACAAAATCTAAAATTTAAATGAAAGTGGGATTATTAACTCCCAAAGCAAGTTTACAACTTCACTAGCAACCCTAAACAAAATTAATAATTCAAAGCACAATACATTACATAATTGGGGTCACTCATAGTGCCCAAAATAATAATCTCCTATACTAAGGCTTCACACAATGAACATGGCTAGGACTCAGCCCGTGGGCTGCTTGTGCAAGATTGAGTAGCTGGCCTGAATCCCACGTTCTCCTGTAAACCTGTCACCTGCACACTCATTGCACACATTAACCGCACCTGTCCGATACAATATAATTCAATGACATAGTAAGATATCAATGCATTCTAAACTAACCTAACATCCTACTGAAATCAAGATGCGACAACGTGCACAATTATACTCAATATTCCAAAAGTTAGACAAGATGATACGTGACATATAACCATAGAATTCCACATGCAACAACTATCCATTATTATAATTATGTTCCAAACACAACATCATATCCATTAGTATCCATGACATAACAAGAAAATGCGACAATATAGAAATTAAGCTAAATTGGCGCTATACGCCTAAATGTCCACACATGTCTAATAAGATCAAATATCTAAATATAATGTCCAAGATATAACCAATCACTGTCAAAACATGTCTATGAGCAAAGAATCCATTTGTTCTTAACTCTAGCCAAAACCTCAACTTCCTTCCATATCTTTGAGAGTAAGAACAAAAATTATAAGATGATTAGTGCTTTCCTCTTTGTACTTTTGCACAACATACAAATGTTGGGCCTCTATCTGTCTCTTTTCTACAAATGATCCCAAGTTAATATCTTGTTTCTTAAAGACAACCACAAGAATATTCTAGTTTTCTTGGGCACCTTCAATTTCAAACATTGCTTTGCCATCAAATTGGATATTGGGGATATGTGATTAACATTGAATTAGATCCCAATCGAGCTATATAACTCCCTCCGTTTTGTTAAAAGTCAAGACTAAAGAATCAACATTCTCCCTTAGTCAAATATGAGCTCTTTTGAGTATGTCAATGAAAACACTCCACCTTTCCACTTGGATTCTTTTGAGGCCTAAATCCTATGCCTACGCAACTAGCATTGAGTCCATAAATCAATAGTGTACATGTCCTTAACTTGATGAAGTGTAAAAATCTTCTATCGTGTAGGCCTGAGATCATCTCCTATGGCCATTCCACTTTACCACAACCCAATATAGCATCCAATCCTAATCTAATTACGACGCATTGCTTACCTTTCGGGGTAAATATTGACTAGTAATGGGAAAAACACTCGACAAGGGCCTTCCAATGATTAGATACATTCTTCCTTGGATTTATGAACTAATCAATGATAGACCACAGGTTGATACATTTGTGTTCAATAATCTTCTTCCATAGACCATCCCCTGTAAGAACCTTCCATAGACTCTTTTCTGCAACCAAGGAAGTTCCAAATAAGGGCATGTTTTTAATCCCTATCCCCCTTCTTCCTTTGGTTTAGCTATATACTTCTATTTGATAAGTGGAATCTCCTCCTATCACCCTGACCATAGAAATCTATAACTCACCTTACAATTTTTTTCTAGGACCCCTTGAGGAATGTGGGCCAAAGAATGCTAGTACACTGGAATTGCTTCCATATCAAACTTCATTAAAGTTAATCTCCCTCCTATGGCTAATCACCGATTACACCAATGCTTTATCCTAGCTTCAATTTTTCCCAACATCCTCCCCCAATCCTTTTTTGGTAATCATTTGGCGTCAAAATAAAACCAACATATTTGAAACCATTGTTAAAATCTATGGAATTATAGGAAAAAATCTCTTTCGGACTATGTTTTAAGCCTTCCTCTAAGCCATAAAAACATATTGATTTTTTTTTTTAAATTTTAAACCATAGCTATCGTTGAATTGAATCTCATGTAGCTTTCTAGCTTCCCTCAAACTAAAATTAGTAAATAATAAGACATTGTCCATAAAGAGGTGTGTTCAAGCCATAGTTCGCCTAATTTTCTCTTTAGAGATGCCCCCGCCCTTTTGGTCTCCATAATAGACCGACTTAATCCTTCAGATACTTACAAGACAAGTTAAGGTGAGAGAGGACACCCTTGCCTCAAACCCCTAGAAGCCTTGAATAAGTTAGAGGTAGAACCATTTATGAGAATAACATAAGGCACTCAAGATATACATCCCATAATCCATTTGACAATATCCACACTAAAACCCACATGCAATAACATTAAATGAGGTACAAACAATTAGTTATGTTATAAGATTTTGACATATCTATCTTCAAACCCTTAGCTAGAAGATTATTCATTTTGATCGAATGGAGATCTTCTTGAGCCAAACCAATAGCTTCATAACTCAGTGCCTACCTCCTATAAACCCAAAATAATTATGAGATATCGTGTTTGAGAAAACCTTCTTGATTTTGGCCGCCAAAAGTTTTGCAAAAATCTTATAAATAAAATTACACAAAGATATAGGTATGAAATCCTCAAAAGATGACGCTTTCTCCTTTTTAGGTTTCAAGGCTAAGAAAATAAAATTGAATCCTCTTAACACTTTACCATTTACCTGTCACTTCTTCTACCAACCTAAGTAGGTCATCCTCCAGGAGCTTGTAGAACTCAAGAAAAATTCCACCGCCAACCATCTGACCCTTGAATTTTATCCTTCTTAAGAGATATCAAAACCGACTTTAATTCTTCTATCATTATTCTTTCCATGAGCTTTTGATTATCCTCCGCTTGAAACAAACTTGGAAAGAGAGATACAATTTTCTGAATCTCCTCTATGTTAGTTCATTTAGGTTCTTTGTAAAAAACATTAAAATGTCATACTCATAAACTAGTGATGTCGGAGAAATCCCCAATTGATTCCTATTTCTCATTTTACATTTCCGAAATAGTATTGTTCTTCCTCCTACAACTTGCATAATCGTGAAAGAAAATTGTATTTTCATCACCCTTTTCAATCTAAACAACCCGACATTTTCAACACCATTCCCCTTCCCTCCACTCTAGAATCTTACTCTTCTTAAACTCCAAATCTTTACGTCTAGTTTTCTCAATCTCACTAAAAAGACCTACCTCATTGTGTCCATAAAGCTCATCTATCTCTTTATCCATTGATATAAGATCCTTGTCCATTCAATCCTTCTCACGGATCCATGTGGCAACCATGCATTTTAGTTTTTTTGAGAGCTCCAACAAATTGAAAGTTAGTCGATTCACTAGCTTTTGTGCCATAATGTTTCCACTCCTTTTTAACCTTATGGAGGAAATCTTCATCTCGAACCACATGATATTGAACATTAAAGGGATTTTGGGTTTATTATTCTACCTCTCCATATGAAGAAAGAAAACACATGATTAGAGATGCCTCCAACCTCTACCCATGATCTAGACTTCTTGGTATTTGTGTAGAGTGATTCATAAATTAGAAAACAATAGAGTTCCTATAAGATGCCTGCCACTTTTGATCAATTATTCCACCAAATGGGCTTAAACTTTATAGGTGCTAAGTCGATGAGACCGACCCTCAATATTATGCCGAAGTAGTTAGCTAATACATTAGGACATCCATTATTCCCTCAAATTTCAGCATGACTCATTGTGAAATTTAGGTCACCATCTATAACAACATTATCCCTTTTATACAATCAAGGGAAAAAACTAATCCTAGAAATCCTATTTGGAATCATAAGGGACATAACAATTAATGACCGAACTATTCATACTCTTTAGATAAGAATTCAATTTAAAGATCAAAAGCAAGAAAAGATGAATTTAGAAGAGAACATTTTTTTTAGCATGTTAGATGACCCCGAGTTCCTTGAAGCGTTGAGCATCAAGAAATCCCAATCCCTCAAGATTTTTACCAAATGGCCCTTGATATTTTTACCATCCCACATAGTTTCTGGAAAAGAATAACATTTGGTTTATGAATTTCTACTAATCTTGCTAAATCCAATCTTTTTGAGGGACTACCAAGACCTCACATGTTCATAGAAAGAAAATCATTTGTGAACAAAAGTTGAGGGTTCGTCTTGCTCTAAGGACCACTGTTGCCAAAACTCAATGTTGTTGAATTTCTCAATCACAAAGAATCTTGAGTGAAAATCAGCTTAAAACCACATGCAATCTATTTATTTTGATGATCAAATTGTCCAATTCTAAGCCACCACTATGTTTTCCTTGTGATCATGACTTCAAACTCAATGAGCTCCTTGTTTTCTCCTTTTCCTTTTCATTTTGTGCCCTAAATTTCACGAAGTTTGGGCTCCCGTTGGTTTAAATTGCCTTTTGCTATGTTTATTTGAATTTGCAATGCATTGGTGCCAACAAATTCCCACTAAATCTCTATGCAATAGACTTTAGACACTTGGTGGATATTAAACTTGTTTGCTTTTCCCTTTCGCCGACGGATCCTTAAGACTTGGTGTTAATCAACTACACCGTGTCTTGCAAGGTTTTGAGCTTAGTCATTTTTCATTGCTTTCAACGCATGTGATAAATGGGAGACACATGCCAATCAATGACATCCCCTCATGTGATATAGTTTCTGTTTTAACTAAGTTTCGGTCTCCAAACTCGTAAAACACTAATGGTTAACAAGTGGAAGATAACGACATGTTTAGGAGCATGGAGGTCTCAGTGAAATTTTATGCGGTGATAGATCTCTAACAAGTGGCGTCAATTGACACTTCAATGTTTGAGAGACTAAAAACTCACCTTTGATGGATACGTGACAAGTGGTAGGCATTGGTTAATGGGACTATCTCAAGCCTTGGTCTCTTGCCTCCAAATTTTGTAGAACACCAATTTCTTACATGTGGTAGAGATTGACACATTGCATCATCTCAAAGCTTTGAACTATGCTTTCTCTCCCTACCAAATGCCAAGGCATCGACGATCAACACGTGGCACAAATTGGTGAAGTTTGAACCTGTTATAGTGTCTCTGCCAGAGATTAAATTTAACAGCTTTCTCTTTGTGGAACATGAAGCACGAAGATGCCATAGCTGTAATAAAGGCACACAAACATAGCTATGGTTTTTCGATGACATATTTCGATCGAGAGCTCCAAATGAAAATGAATGATACCATTGGAAAGCTAATTTAGAGAGCTTTGCTATGATCCTAATTTAAAGAAGAATGGCCGAGGGATCTTTGAGATGTTTATGACTAATTTTTCAGGTATCTATTACTCACATAATCAAATCTAATGTTTCCCAAATCACCCACAAATGCTCTAGAGTTGTTCTTTTCTCTTGTAAAATATGCTTTCAAGATGAATATTCCCCTCATAGTCTCACCCAAATTCAAGGGAAAAAGTTAAACATGCCGTGGATAAGAAGAATAGCTTTTCACGGTGGTCTTAAGTGTGAAATCATGATGTATTGAACAAATGAAAACTTCATCTTCACTCATTCTCTTGATCTCATGGGCAAACATTAGTTCTTTATGAGAGATCAATATGAAAACAAAATATTTTCTTGCTTCTAATAACCAAGAGCATCAAATCATTAAAAAGCGGACTTGTTTGCAAACACATGAATGTTTTCTAGATAAAATTTGTTTCAAACCATTCCTAGCTATGATCCAATGGTTATGGATCATCATTGTGCTAACAATCATCCCAAAATATGATTGAGGTAGTTTTGGGTGGATCTTTTCATACAACTATGATATGTATGAAATAGATAAGCATGAGAAGGAGATATCTTCTAGCATATTCTTGATCCTTTTATCCTCTTTTCCCTTTTCTATAATATGTCTAGGCAATCTTGTAAAAATAGTTCCTCCTTGAATGCAAAGTTACTCTTCTCTTTTGAGTGCTAAGCTTCTGAGTGCCTTGGACCTCTGGTTTTTAGCTTTGTAAATGCATAAATGCCTTGAATTATGTTTATAACAATCTGTGTATGTTACTTGTCTTAATACATATATCATTATGGCTTATGTCCTTCCCTTTGACTTTGTGTTATTGTCCCTTACTTCTTTGTTATTCTTACGGTTTATTGTGCGTGTCATTTACAAGATTCAAATTCACTGTGTTTGATTTAGGTTGAGAGGGAGAGTTAAATTTAAATGTTGGTCTATTGTGACTCATATCTTCATTTTGGATTTGTTTTGTCCTCTTTCTTGTTAACTCATACAGGGGAGGGTGACCCCTTATTTCTTAGTGCACCACCATGTTTGGTTTTCATGTTTGTCCCCATTTTCTTGTGCAATTAATAGATTAGAGTAGATTAGTGATAACATAGAGTAGTTGGGATATGCACCAAATTTCTAAAGAGTTTCACCTCAAGGAGCCAAGTTCCCATACCTTGAAGCATTCCCATTGTTTTTATTGAGACACCAAACATCCAATTGATTCTCTATGGGCACACACTTTCAATAGCCAATATACCTCATTTAGAATTTTGTACTTCACTTGGTTGATCTCCTTTGTTGCTTTCTTCTTTGCATATTGTAAGAAAGATTTCCTCTCTACCGTGATTGAGGGACAAACTTTTAACAAGTCCAAACCAAGTCCCAAACCCTTGACAAAGTCTTTTGTTCGGATGTCTAGACCTCAAAAAGTATTTACGAGAAGAACTTGGTTTAGACCCCCTTAGAGATCAAAGCCCCTTGAAAAGATCTATTAGGGCTTGAGGGACGACTCTCTCCCTTATTGCATGAGAGCTTATCAATCCTTTCTCTAAGTGAGCATCATAAATTTCTAACCCAATGTCATCACCTTTAGTATTAGCCTTAATGAATGAAGTGTTGGTGGAGTCTTCTACGGTAAAAGGCCAAATTGTTTTGTTGCCGAAATCTAAATTGATCTCTTCGATGGAGCACACAAAGTTTGAAGGATCAATGGAAGCACCTTTCAAAACATATGGTGATTTTTCTTGCCTCTTTGTTGTCTTCCGACTTACCCTAACTTCTTGACTTCCCATTGAAAATATGGGGTGCTTTTCACCAAAAATGTGATGTGTTAGCTCTGTAAATTTTTGCATTTAATAATAGGGACATTTTTTCTATCGTCAATAACAAAAGTTGGTACCAAACCTTCAACCGAAATCGACTTCAATACCTTCATTGATCCTTTAACAACCTTGAGGGTGAAAAGGAAAATTCCTCTTTAGATCAAATTTCTACACCAACTTGTTTGTTATTTCATCTACAAATATATATTTATCCACTATAGTAATTAATATACTACATAATTTTTGGTTGAGTTGTATTTTTCATTTTTTCCTTTTATCTTTGGCCTAAGTGCTCCTCTAGAACCCGATACTTTAACCTTCTTTCTCTATATCATTTGCACGAAAACCTCAACACAATCAATGGCAACATGACTATGAATATGGAAATGCACACACATAAAAGGAACCTTCTCATAATCCAAGAGTTGGTTACAAACAATTTTCCCCAATTGAATTTTTATTGTCTCCAACAATCCTTCGCTAATGTCATTCTCTACTAGGACTTCGGAAACCCTCCATACACCACTTGTTTTAAAAGAAAGGTCCACATCCATTGTCTTACCAATGCCATTCCCTACATTTCTCTACATTTCATCTGACTAGAACTCTAACGGGAGACCATGCATTCTTACCCAAATCAAGATCTTCTTTATAGTCTTTGATCTATGATCCAAACAACCTTACTAGGGCTTTAGGGATAAAAATCAGTTCCCCAGAACCAACATCCATTTAAAATATTCCTTGCATTATCCTCTATGTGAAACAAAATGCCAATCTATTGTTGGGCCAAAATATGAAAGACCGGGCCATACCCTAAAATATGTATCCATGATTTCTCAACCCACATACTTAAAACCCTATTTATGGGTAGTTTTACCATCAAACTTCATTTGCAAGTGACAAATGAGATTAAGGAGTTACCTAAATACATTTACACATAATTGGTTTTATGAAAGTTTATTAAAAGCTTATATGTATGAACTTATATGTATTTATTCCTTTCTTCTTGCTTCTTACCTTCTATTCTAAGCTTGTCACCTTAAAGTTTTCTACTTAAAGTTGTATTCACCTAACTCCCAATACTCTTAGTAATGTTCTCCATTCCTGCACACTTCATCCACACATTTCCCTTACTAGTATAATCACATGAAACTTACACTACATCTAAACATGGAGTAAAATCAATTAAAGACTCTCATACACACATTACTCTATCATTAACCAACGAAGATATTTACAAAACAAGAACAAAATCCTTCACTAAGGATGTAATACCAAAATTTAAAAAAAAACACCAAAGATTTCTCATAGCATATTTTGTTTATTCTTCATATGTATAAAAGCTTAGAATCATGTATTACAAAGGAGTTCCTTATTTCATATCCATTTGTTCTATGATCGAGTTCCTCTGCGTATTCATGAATATGAAAAACTAATTTAAAACCCCTAGGAATGCTATAGACTTATACCTTCTTATTATTCGGTGGTGTCTCTTCATATTCTTTCAAGAAAGAAGAAGTTACAAACTAAAACTTCCTAACTAGAGTAAACTTTCTACTAAACCTCACTTGAGTGGGTTAGGAACCTAATTACAAGTCATTTGTCCCTTCTACCACATTTGCATCATCCTCTTAATGACACCACTAATTCATCACCCTTGATACTACCTAACAAATTCTAATTTTTGAACTTGTTATTTTGGAGGGAAACCCACTAGACACCAAAATGGATCTTCATGAAGATTTATAATAAAATTTTAATCTTGTCTTTAGATGCTCCTGAATCATATGAGACTTTGGTCAAGTAACATGGAAAGTAATTCATGTGGGGTGTCAAGATTAGGTGAGATTGTAATAGATGTAACATGAGGTGAAATGTCCAAAGTATTGATTATATTGGCCATATGATTAATGTGGATATTTATAGAGTCAATATGATTAGGAGGAGATGAACGCGATTAGCACTACAAGAAATGTCTTTGAGCCGATAATTTCCAACCCTAGTGGATACCAAGAGAGAGTGAAACATAGAGTCATCTGCATCAATAGGATTAAAATTAAGCTTGTGTAAATTATCATCCGTGAGGGCGATTGAATCATCATCACTATCAGTAGCATATTCAGGTGCTTCAGGATGTTGCACAACACCATCTAATAGATTTTAAGTATTAAGTGGTGATATGCTAGGGGTGGAATACATTGACGGAGCTATAAAAGGAATGTCGTCTTGTGACTCAATAAGGGGAGGTATATTTGAATGCTCAACAGGAGAACTAGTCTCACCAACAACATATGTATCTAGCTTGTCCATAGGAATAGGTTTTGGTGAGGGAGTGACTGAAGGTGCTCTTAGATTAGCCATATCTACCTTACAATATTGATAAGGATCAAGATCAACATTGACAATATACTTAGTGTCATTATGTAAAAATTTGATGTAATGATGGAAAGTAGAGGAGATAGCTTGCATATCATGGAGCCAAGGATGGCCCAAGAGTAAATTGTATTGCAAATCAATGTCCATAATGTGAAATGTAGTGGGTGATGTCTTAGGACCAACAAGTAGGTAAAAAGTAATAGTTCCAAGTGTAGAATGCGTGATGTCATCAAAGCCTCATACAGTAGTGGGAGAATGATTGATTGCAAGAGGAGAAATGCCCATCTTTGTAAATAATGGTTTATGACTTATAAGAGTAGTGTCTTGTGCTAAACATATATCATCAACCCTCCAAGTCTAATCCTTCCAGACATTTGACAAAGCCTCTATCATGGCCCGCAAACTAGAACTGTGCACTCTTGAAGAAGGTAAAGTCAAATTTAGATCCAAAAACCCAATCCCGAGTCTTCATTTAAACGTTATTTTTAGCAATGATAAGTCTAAAGGATCAACAAACGAGGTCATTGTAAAAGCCACGTCCAAAGGTCATTTGGACTCCGAATGGACCTGACCTCAACATAACTACACACCCATCGAAGAATATTATAGTGTGGTCTTGACAAACTCCTAGCCACTTAAATGATTAAACTTGCTCCTATTCGTAATATTCACACATCTGCTTTACTAAACCCTCATGGTATCGAGACAATGACTATTGGAAATAACATCAAGTATGAGGTCATGACAATTAAAATTGTCATTCATTTTGGAACGTCCTCCAAGATCTTATTGACCGAGGTGAGTTGTAACTTGACAATCCGAACGCACCTCCAAATCAAAACTTGGATTCTTTGAAACAACCTTTCCCGAATCATTCCTTGTCTACTAGTTAGCCAAAATCCAATGCCGTCAATTCTCATCATGCCATCAACATCGTTAAAGAACTCTCACTTACACCTTCAACACCTAGTGTCTCTACCATCAAAAAACTAGCCGAACAATCCCACTCTTCAAGTCTTGTTCACACGAAAAAATCACAAACCATCCCGCATCTATCTCATCCTCTTGAGACCCACATGTTGCCTCTTCGAAAGTCCTAGAAAGTAAACCCATGATAGAAATCACAAAAATCTCTTTCACTGACCGCATCACCCGACACCACATCTAGAACCTCGCAAGTTCACTACACAACCCCCAATGCATTCATCTAGAAGAACAAAAAATGCACCATGTAATCATCAAACAAACTTATCAAAAATACATAGCCTTTGCCTTCTATCTTGGGGCCCCATCCCTTGTCTAAATTGATAGTTCTTATTACAGAATCAACAACCGTTCCTTAACTGGAACCTAAATGATTCACACTTGAATAAGACTTCTTCATCCCAGCACCCTAAATCATCACACAATAGATAGGTCCCTTCATCCGAACCATCACCCAAACAACTATGACAAGATACTCGTACTAGAATCCTCGAAACACTCATCCAATCATCCATCATAACATTACCTCCTATCAATTCATCTCGCCTCTCAAGGGTAGAAACCCTCTTGGTATAATTTCAAAGCATTCTGTGCATACCATCGACACCATGATATTCCATTTAGGACTCAAAGCCCTCAATACTACGATTGAAAGTCTTGTTAAAAGGGACTTCTTTCCATAGATCCAAAACATCCAAATTAAATCAAATCAACTTGCTGATCCCAAAAGCCACCCGTTCAATCATCATCCAACACTACATCCATATTCAACAAGAGCAAGGCTTCCATAAGTAAAACTCCTCTTCATCGATTTATGTTGTCCATATAACTACAAGAGCACGTGTGTAAGAACCCAAGGCCTCATATCAAAACATGCCCAATGTCTCTATCTCTCTAGCTTCGAATCACCTACTCCATCAACCTCTAAGGCTAAGGTGTTCATCCTCGCCGCCCCATACACCGAATCCACCACCTCAGTACAAAACACCATCATTAAACAACTTTGTCAAGCTCTTGTGAAAATGTCTCACTACGAGCTTGTTCAAACTTCTCATGACAAGCGATGATTGAGGATATCCAATCCATTTTAGTACCATCGATGATCCTTAACCATTCTCCAACCTTGTCGACACCCTTAAATGTATGCTGCTATTGCCTTTGATGATTTTGAAATCCCATCTTTACAACCTGAAGATCATGACCTTCCACTATTCATCACCACCCAAATTGATGATACTCTCATCAAGAGAGTTATGATTGATAATGATGCTAGCATTAACATCATATCTTCTCACACCTTCAAACAACTTCATTTTGACACTATCCTTACCTAGTCACCCGATGTGTTACACACCTTTAGCGACACCACCGCCCTCCGATTAGGAACGATCATTTTACCCATCAAGGTAGGCATTAAAAATATTCACGAGCTCTTCTATCTCATAGAAGGAGAGTTTCAATACAACATGTTGTTAGGTTGATCCTAGATACAAGGTATGCACTGTATCCCATCAACATTGCATATGTGTCTAAAATATGAACACAAAGGTAAAACTCCGTATTGTTCCCGCTAACCCAAATCTTATTAAAGAATGTCACATGACCTACCGACCTAATGACATGCTCATTCCTAAGACAAACTCAAGCTCTTCCGATGAAGCTTATACCGTTCTTTGATCCGCTCATCTAAATTACCAGATGAAAACTCTTTCAAAGATGTCATGCAACATATTTTGCTGGGGGAGTACCACCTGTTAGCACTTAACTCACTCCCTACATTGAAAACGTATGGGAAACCTCGTCAATCATCCCATGTACGAACCAAATCTTAGAGATACCATTTCTTCCGGTCCTCCCCATCTTAAAACTAATCTCATCTATGGAGGGATCAATTGTTTTTCCCCACACCACAACAATCAACATCAAGTTAAACCCTTTATGTCCAATTTCTCATTTTTATACAACCAAACCTTCACACTAATGTATCTTCATGGTTGTGCCTAGAAAGTTTTTGGTTTAGGTTGTTACGTTTAAGTCATACATGACATGGTCTTTGACCGGTTTCGTAAGCCTCTTAAGAAGTTCGGACTAGGTTTCAAAAAACCATCCTCGGACACCTTCGCGATTATTGCACCTTGATCTATAGTAGAACCAAATCCATCCTCTCCATCTTCACATGACAACACTATCAACACGTAGATGATATTTTTATATTACTCCTAACTTTTTTTTAATCAATACGATCACCTTAGGACTGCTCACTTAGCAAACTAATGAAGGCACTAAGACCCTTCCATTTGTATTACCTAAAATGGTAGAGGAAGACTCCCCTACCATCAACATTATTCAATTCCATGATGATGAATCCATCTTATTCTATATGGGGGATGATCATTACCTTCAAAAGACTCCACTTCTGGCACATCAAATATCGATGTAAAAATAAGGACTTGAAGACCCTCATACAGTCAAGGTTGGCCAATCTTTAGATTTAGAAGAATTAAAGGACTTCACCTCCTTCCTTTCCAAGCATAGTTAGGCCTTCACATGGTCATACAATGACACGATAGGTATCGACCCTAACATCGTCATCCACAACATTTTCACAATCCCTAACATCAAATAAGGAAAACCAAAACTACGTAGAATGCACCCTCGAATATCCCTCCTCATCAAAGAAGAGCTACAACGTCTTCTCTCTCACAGTTAAATTCATACTATGCATTGACTATCCACAATGGGTTTCTAATATTGTACCCATAACCAAAGCCTCTAGAAAGTTACGTATCTACACAAATTTCGAGATCTCAATCTTACCTTTCCTAAAGATGAATTCCCTCTTCCTAACATTGATCAACTTGTCAACCTCACAACAAAGGCCATGAAATGCTATCTCTTATGGATGGTTTTTATGGCTACAATCAAATCCTTATTGTGATTGATGACCAACATAATACTTCTTTCATTACCCCTTGGGGGAATTTTTGCTATCGCGTCATGCCCTTCAAACTCAAGAATGTAGGGGCCACTTATCAACGCACTATGACTTATATATTCCATGATCTTATCTATAAAACCATAGAGACCTGTGTGTGGACAATTTGTTAGGTAATTCTAAGCACCAAAGAGACCTTCTCGTCATCCTAGACATAAAATTTTCCCGTCTTATCCAATAATTTCTATGCCTTAATCCAAATAAGTGTGTATTCGGTGTTCTCATTGAGAAATTTTAGGGTTTATCATTTCTATCGGGGTATTGAAGTAGACCTTGCCAAAATCAAAGCCATCATTGAGATGCCCCCTCCTCTAATATCAAACAACTTCGTAGTCTCTAAGGTAGACCCTAATCGCTTAGTCACTTCATTTCTCGGCTTTCAAATGGTTGTTAACTTTTTCATCATCTACTTTGAAAAGATGTCCATTTCAAAATGGGATCATCACACAAAATGCCTTTAAAGATCTCGAACAATATCTTCTATCATCATCTATGCTCACACATCCACACGAGGGGGATCCATTTTATTTATATATATCTCGCAACCGACCATGCTCTGGGTGATATGCTAGCGTAAAGAGACGAAAAGGTAGAGAGCAGGCCGTTTATTATATAAGCCACAACCTTCACGACTATGAAACTCATTACACCGAAGCAAAGAAGTTGTGTTGCAATTTGTACTTTACAACTTCCAAGCTTCATCACTATCTCCTTAATCATAAGACTTACATCGTCACTATTTTCAATCGTCTCAAAGCTATGCATTCCAAACATAACACAATGATCGCATCACTCGATGGCTCATTCTTATGACTGAATTTGACCTATAAATTCATGTCGCAAAAATGTATCAAGGGGAAAGTGATCCATAGAGATCCAAGAAAACACCATTTCATTAGAGCAACCAAAATTAGAAGGAAAAATAAGTAGAAATAGAAGAAAATTGTTAAGTTATAAAACCACCAATTTTTGTAGAGCGATTATTGCATAAATGCCCTAGTGCTTACGTAACCGCCCCTTTGCACACACTGGCGGTTGTGAACTGCCGTGATGGTTGCGTAACCACCGGTTTGTGTATACCGATGATCTTGTCACTGTATAAAACAAAAAATTAAACCCACGAACAATCGAGGATTTGGAGTGTTCTGGCTATGCCTCTTCCTTGGATGACTCTTCCTATTCTCTAGTGCACAGGAGGACATAGGAAGTAATCTATAAATATAAGAGGAGCATGTGAAATTAAGCATCAATTGATGGAAGAAGTGAGCAAGAAACCATTGGTGCTAGAATTGATTTGTAGAAGCAAGGTGTATGAGCAGAGCAAACAAGTAGAGAGGGTGGAAGTAACATTGTTGTCTTCCTTCAACTTCTTGTAATCTGTAATATCTTTATTTGGCCAATATAATATTGGAAGAAAGAGAAATTGCTGTTCCCGACTGGTTTTCCCTGAATCTGGGGGTTTCCAAGATAAAAATATTGTATTTGTGTGTTGAATTATTCATTCTTATTTGCTACAAAGTAGTTCTAAGCACTAGAATTCATTCACTAACTTTCAAAATTGTCATTTTCAAGTAAATTGGAAGTAGGAACAAAATTTGTGTGGTTTTTCAAGTTTCCAAAGTAGAAGTTTACGATCATTTTTGTATTAGAGATGACAATAATATCCAAGGGACTGAGGTATTCATTTTTGTGTGATTTCTATGACAGTGACAAGGTCTAAAGGTGAAGAAGTAACACCTTGCGATCTAAAGATAACTACAAAAAGGTGGAAATAAAGGATTAGAGAACAAATGGAAGAAGAGAACTTGGTTTGTAGAATTGAGATGTTGGAAAGCACTATGGATAGGGTGTTTCAACACCTAATGGAACTCGCAAATCAACAAAGGACAACTGTGGTTAAGAAATATTCCATCTACTCGGTGGTTCGAGCTTTGGCCGAAAATTTGGCATAGGAAAGAGCCATGATGAGGAAGAGCGGGAAGAGGAAACTCTAGTTGAAAAGGGAAAGGTAAAATATGATCATGCTCCTTTTAAAGCCGAAACTAAAGTTGAGATTAAAATATTTGAAGGAAAAGTAGATGCAAAATTAATGGATAAATGGTTAAAACAATTGGAGGTTTATTTTAGTGTACATAATATCACCGAGGCACAAACCATTTCCTCTGCAGTCTTAAGATGGAAGGACACACTCTAGTTTGGTAGGAAGCCCACCTAGCCACTTGTGAAAAGAAGAAGCGTCCTATTGTAAGTTCTTGGGAGGGTTTTAAAAATTCGCTAAGGTGAAATTTTTATCCTGCTTGGCCATAAGAATGACTAAATGATTAAATGACAATATTTTAGGCAAATCGGTGGTCAATGTGTGCAGGATTACACTACGAAGTTTTTGAGGCAAGCCATGTTTCTCAATATGGACATGGAGGATGAGGTTATTCTTACTAAGTATTTGGGAGGACTTCACACTCACCTTCAAAGGAAGGTCATTTCCAAAAATTCCAATGATCTCAATGAGGCATGTGTGCAAACATACTACATAGATGATGAGAAAAAGCAAGGAGAAGTGGATTCAAGGACAAAGTAGTCAACAAATCAGCCAAAGAAAGATTAAGGACAAACAAGTCACAATGGTAAATGGAAAGGTAAAAAGACCGCTACCTCCTTGAGTACTTGTAAAGATCCTAAGATTTTTGCAATAATTGTGATATCAATGTTCATACTTGATGCTACATGTTGGAAGTTGCATCCGGAATTACGTCTAAAGAATCGAACTAATGACTCCAAGTAGTCCATGACAGTTGTAAAAACATACGAGGAGGTAGAGATAGAGGATGATTCTTATGTAGATGAACGGTTTGGATGAATGACCACTAACATTGAAATCTAGGAACAAGAGGAAGAAATGAGTAATTTATTTCAAATCAAAATCTAGATTAAGAGGACTAAGATAAATGCAATGGTTGATGTTGGTTCTCAATCTAATTTGATTTCTGATGCGGTTGTAAAGAAGCTTGGTCTTGAAAATTATGTGTATCCAAATCCTTATCCTTTGGGATGGGTGAAGAAGGGTGTAGAAATTTAGGTAACACAAAGATGTAAGTTCAAGTTTGGGATCAATTCTCAATATATAGATGTATTAGAAGATGATGTAATTCCACTTGATTACTTATATATCAAGGATGTTATATTCTGAGAAGGGATAAGTGATACATATGGGTCGAGCATGGAGTCGCTTATAACATCCGGACACACTAGAGTAACCCAAAACTGTATATGGTAAGTGCTAACCAAGCAAATAGACTAATTCAAGAAAATCATAATAAGTTTTGTTTACTTTTAGTGAAAGATAAGCAATATGGGGTAGAACTTTCATATGTTTTTATCAAAGGGATGAGGGATTTGGATAACATAATTTAGTGTTTTTAGGAAGTGTTGCAAACTCCTAGTAAGTTAACACTAAAATGAGACGTAGAGCATGATATTCAATTGTTGTTAGAGTCCCCTTTACCAAATATTAGGTTATACATGCAATCCTTTATTGAGAGTACAAAGTTAAAGAAACAACTCCATGAGCTATTAGACCAAGGGGATATGCCCAAATACCTCACTATGTGGTTTTCCAATTATGACGGTGCCAAAGAAGGATGGTTCTTGGAGAACATGCATCGACCACGTGGTTTGAATAGGATTACCATAAAGAACAAATATCCACTCCCACACATAGATGATCTCTTCGACCAACTTCAACATGTAAATTTCTTCACAAAGTTAGATCTTAATTCTGGTTATGACCAAGTCCGAATGAAGGAGGATATATGGAATACTTGCCTTCAAAACAAAATAGGGTTCATATGAATGGTTAGTACTTCCTTTTGGTTTATGCAACACACACGATACATTTATGAGATTGATGAATGATGTGTTGCGGGAATTAATTGATTCATGTGTCATTATATATTTGGATGATATTCTGATTTTTAGTGTCACATGAGAGTAACATCTCGACACATTTGTAGCAAGTCTCGTATGTTCTCAAGGAGAAACATATGTTGTGCAACATGAAAAAATGTAAATTTTTAAAATAGTCACTTATCTATCTTGGGCACATGGTTAGAGGAGGAGAGCTACGAGTGGATCCAAAGAAGGTGGAAGCCATCACCAATTGGCCAACACCAATGTGAGCCACAAAGACTAGGAGTTTTGTGGGAGCAACACAATACATGAGGAAGTTCATTTGGGGCTTCTCTGCTATTGGAACAACTCTATAAACAAAAACTGCAAAGAGTAATGGTTTTGACTGGGGTAAGGAACAAGACCAAGGTTTTGAGTTATTGAAATACAAAATTACGCATGCTCTAGTACTTGTGTTCCTAATTTGCAGAAACCCTTTAAAGTATAGACAGATGTCAGCGATTGTGCTCGGGAGAAGTGTTGGTATGAGGAGGTAAGCCATTATGATATCATTATGAAACTTTCACTTCAACAGTTAAGTGATATTCAATATATGATAAATAAATGTATGCTCTAGTTCAAGAAATAAATAAATTGAAACATTATTTTTTGGGTAAAGAAACTATTGTGCACACTGACAAAAAACCTCTCCAATATTTGTAACCACAATCTAAATTGCAACACACAAGGCACTACAAGTGGATGGGGTTCCTTCAACATTTCCATTTGGTGATCAAATACAAGAAAGGTAGTACAAACTTGGTGGAAGACATGTTGTCTAGGCCACCCATTCAAGAGAAAATCTCTATTTTGGTCACTCTCTCTCATTTTTAGCCCTTCATGAAGGAAGCTTATGGAGAGGCGTATGCTTAAGAAAAATATTTTGGGGTGACATATCAAAAGTTGTAGTCAAAAGGGGCTGAAAATATAGCTATTGATGATTGTTTTATCAAAGATGGGTTGCTCCGCCAATGGGAGAAGATTTGTGTGCCAAAAGAATGAAGGTTCTATTGATGAGGGAAGCACATACATTGAAAGTATCAAGTTATTTTGGTGTTGGCAAGACCATGGCCCACTTGCAAAGGTATGTATATTGGCCCAATATGCAAGATGAAGTATCTAAATTCATAAGAGGATGTAAAATTTGTTGTACAAGCAAGCCTAAAATCAAGAAGGAAGGTTTGTATATGCCTTTATCAGTCCCTACTCGACCATGGGAGGATATCTCTATGGATTTTGTAGGAGGACTACCTATGAATAAACATGGCCATGTCTATCTATATGTTATTGTAGTTAGATATAGCGAAATGTGTGTTCTTATGGCATGTAAAATTATGATAAAAGGATGTGAGGCAAATGAGATTTTCTTTGCTAATGTATGGATGAATTTTGGTTTTCCAAAGTCTATTATTTTTATAGAGATTCTAGGTTCTTGGGGAAGTTTTGGACTACTTTTTGGGAAAAGATGGACACCATGTTATAAAGAAGCACAACCTTCCATCCCCAAATGGATGGGCAAACAAAGGTGGTGAACAAGACTTTGGTACAACTGATTAGAGGGTATAATAGAAAATATCCATGGACTTGGGATGAGTCCTTAGCCTACATTCAACATTCCTACAACAGGGAGGTACACACATCCATTATGTAGTCACCTTTTGAGACATATTTGGGATATATTCCTACTAATCCATTGGACATTGTGATTGGACAACATGAAGAAGGGGAGATACATTATTCATAAGTGACTAGAGTAGTGAAGTTCATTGAGATGATTCGGAAAATCCATCTCAAGGTGAAATAACAATTGGAGAAGTCTCAAGCCAAGTACAAAGCTAGACACGATCAACATCATAGAGAGAAAAAAATTCATGTTAGAGAAAAGGTTTGGTTGTACTTGAGAAAGGAAATATTATAAGGTCAGACAAGGAAACTCAAGCCACTACTGTATGAACCCATCACCATACTTTGAGAGCAGTTGGAGAAAATGATTTCAGACTTGTTTTGCCACACTTAATGCAAATGTGCTCAATAATAAATTGTGAGAAAATTCACGTATATGAGCCATATATACTTGATGAGGAAGAAGAATGTCAATTGCTTCCTTCCATATAGGATTGCGTCTTGGATTCACGAGGCGAGTTGGAGGAGGATGTATTGGTACAACAGAAGATCAAGGAAACAAGGAGAGGCCCACAAGAATCTTGGCATGTTGGACTCAAGGGGAAGACACCAAGGCAAGCTCAATTATAATCTAAAGAAAAAAATGAGGGAATTTTTTCCTCATCCACTCCCCACTAAGATTTTGTGGGACCAAAAGCCTTCTAAAAAGGGAGGCATGATCCATAAGGATCCATGAAAACACCACTCCATCCAAGAAACCAAAATCAGAAGGAAAAATAAGTAGAAATAGAAGCAAATTGTTAAGTTACAGAGCAACCACTTTCTACAAAGTGAAGATTGTGTAACCGCCCCTTTGTAGACACCGACGGGCTTGTGTAATTGCTGCAACGGTTGTGTATTTTCTGGTCTATGTATACCGATAGTTTTTTCATTGTATGAAATAAAAAATAAATCCATGAACAATCGTCGAATTTTGAATGTCTAGGTTATGTCTCTTCCTTGGATGACTCTTCCTATTCTCTAGTGCATGGGAGGACATAGGAAGCAAGCTATAAATACAAGAGCATGTGGAATTGAGCATCGATTGATGGAAGAAGTGAGCAAGAAACTAATAGTGTTGGAATTGATTTATAGAATCAGGGTGTATGAGTAGACCAAACAAGTAGAGAGGGTGGAAGTAACATTGTTGTCTTCCTTCAACTTCTTGTAATATGTAATCTCTTTATTTGGCCAATATAATACTAGGAAGAAAGATAAATTTCCCTTCTGAATGGTTTTCCCTCAATCTGGGGGTTTCTAGGATAAAAATATTGTGTTGTGTGTTGAATGATTCATTCTTATTTGTTGTAAAGTAGTTCTAAGCACTAGAATTCATTCAATAACTTTCAACTGTCATTTTCAAGTAAATTGGAAGTAGGAACAATAGTTGTGTGGTTTTGTAAGTTTCCAAAGTAGAAGTTTACAAATTAGTAAGCCATCACCGACCATCTCATAGAAGCTGCCCTTCCTAGTAATCAACCACCTCACGAATAATTTCCCGATGAATCCATTAACATTATCGATCAAGAATACACTCCCCTCAAAATGACACTCTTCTTTGATGGTTCTAAATGTCGGTAGGGGGACGTGTCGATCATCATTATTCCTCCTTTGGGACTTCTATCCCTCTATCATTTAAATTAAATTTTGAGTGTATTAACAACATGGATGAATATGAAGCTCTTATCATGGGTCTCCAAACATTTTTCATGCTTGTTCAAATCCTTGACATCTATGGAGACTCCTAGGTTATTATCAATCAAATCAAAGAAATTTATCAATGCAAGAATGAAATTTTACAAAAGTATAAATTTTTTTGAATTCCTCTTAGAAGCCTTCGACCATTAAACAATGCAAACAATTCCTCATTCATACAACAAATTTGTAGACACTATGGCTTCCCTCGCATCACTTATACTCTTATCTACTTGAAGATTCTCTAAGTTTTTCATTGTTGTGCATAGACTTGATCAACCATCTTATACCAATGAACTCCCTTATGTTAGTCTTATCGAGGACCATCAAATAGACCTTTGGTACACTTAAACCTATGACTATCTTTCTCAATATAAAATTCCCTCCGATCTATCTAAGAACGATAAAATATATTTTCTACAACACGCTAATTGATATGCCATCGTAGGCGACATCCTTTATAAATGCAGATTTGATGGCCTCCCCGCTTCGATGCCTTAAATCTCATGAATCGATTGAAGTTATTTAAGAAGTCCATGATGACATGTGGTGGACACTTTAGTGGTTTTGTTATTGCTAAACACATCCTATGGATGGGCTATTATTTGTCTACGCTTAATCAATATTGTTGTGCATACGTTAAGAAATGCGTTAAATGTCAACAACACCCCAAGGTCACTCAAATTCCAATTTAGGCCCCACAACCCGTTCAGGATTTATGGCCATTTGCACAATGGGGACTTGACCTCATTGGCCTCATCAACCCGCGCTTCATCACATTGACATCATTCCTTCATTACCGCTATCGATTACTTTATAAAATGGGTAGAAGCTATTCCCCTCATCTCTACTAAAGCTGATAAGATCATCGACTTCATCCACCATCACATCATTTGTCGCTTTGACATTTCTCACAAAATTATCTCAAATAATGACAAATCTTTAGAAAATAAAAATATTCAAAAACTTGGTGATACCTATAACATCAGTCTTAGCTTTTCATCTCCTTACTAGCCATAAGCAAATGGTTAAGCATAATATTTTAACAAAACACTCAAAAAAATCCTCATGAAAACCATTGATCAAGCAGGCAAAAATCGACATCTCCAAATTACATTTTCTCTCTAGGCCTTTTGAACTAACATCCGTACTCTTACAAGTGCTACCCACTTCTCTTTAGTCTATGACTATGAGGAGGTTTTACCCCTTGAAGTTTAGATTCCATTTCTTCACGTGTTCCTCAGAGATTTCATCTCTGACGAGGATTATCGTCAACAATGCTTAACACAACTTGAATTGTTAGACGAATATCACTTAATAACCCTTGAACATCATCATGTCTATCAAGAACACATCAAAAGAGCATACAACAAACATGTCAAAGAACATGACTTCAACATTGGTGATCTTGTCCTTAAAGAGAATCAAAATGTCACTACTCTGGAAAGGAGTAAATGTGGAAAGTTTTCCCCTAACTGGATCGGTCCATATGTCATCACTCACAAGTATGGGTTGGGAGCCTATCGCTTAGCCTCCCTTGATGGTAAACTTGAAAAGGAACCTTTGAATGCCTTGCACTTGCGGCCTTTCTATTATTTACACATATACTTTCATGACATTAGTCACATTAAAGATATTACTTCACCACCAACATTTCATTCACCATCGTAATGATTTGGAATTATGTGGTCCTCTGTCAGTATCCTATATTTTCGACCTTAAAGATGAGCACCACAACTTTGTTCATCGCATTTTCCACATGGACAAGTTCCTCTTCATAAGTAGGAACCCTATAATCATTACTCCCATCTTTCCCTTATCTACCAACTAAAAACATGCTAGGGGTACACATGTGTAGTTTGTAAAGTCTTTTCCTCCTAAAATGGTTTAGTAGGCTTTCCCTCAACTCAAATAAAAGTAAAAAATATACATGGATGCGCACTATCAAAAATACAGATTGATCCCTCAAAGGACAAATGTTAATCAAAATAATATTAAAATATAGACCGATCCCACGAATGATGACTATCTATAATCAAAATCAAAAGTCGTAGACCACTCCCTCGAAGGATGACTACCCATAATCATTACAAAAAGGCTTCCTCATCAATCAGCCCTCATATAAAAGTCAAAATAAGAAAAAGAATCCTATGAAAGCTTCCCGCATCGATCAAATTTCCCACCAAAAAAACTTCCCGCATCGATTAGTTTGCACAATAAAAATACATTTGGGCCATAAGCCTATAAAGCCATAAGAGGAGAACCTACTCCCCCATACAAACTACATATAAACACTTCCCATGTTGCGAGAAGGTATATAAGATCATCTCCATCTATATCCATGATCTTACATGTGATTAATTATTATTAGTTGTGTGTTGAAACTTGTTACAAGGCCTTAGGTGCATATTCATTGTCATTTAATTTACCATCAGATCATACATGTATCAAATTCAGTTCAAAAGCAAATATTTCACATTATTCTTAACGATGATAAATAGCATTTTGAAACATACATCTAGATCACCAAATTTGAATCACATCACATCACAATCAACATCAAACATCATATCATTATCTACACATCTAACATCATATCAAATACATATAATCTATTCAAACATCTCAAAATCTCATCACAAACTAATATACAACATCACATCAAAATAATCATTTGCAGCCTAGAATTTACCAGATAACACCCTAGTCGCGGCAGCACATCACTCACCTTTGACCGAGCGCTCACCAAGCACGTAAAGGTACCGTGTCCCTCTTTAGGGTTCTTTGAGAGATTTTAGCGTGATGAAGGTAGAAACATATAGATTCATAACTAATCTATCATTCTACAATGTATGCTACATTCAGATCTATGATAAAACAAGCTTTAAATAGTAATCATGATTGAATCAATAACATGTACTACTCAATTCCACACAGGAATGACACTTAGGTTCAGCCAATATCTTCCATCTATTAATAAACACAGAAGCTCCTTACAATAATGTTAATCTATACCAATGCGCATATGGATCTGATATAATAATTCAGTCATATGCGTATATCTCTATACCTCCATACATCCATCACACTCATATATTACCACTATGTACCTCACATCATATATATAGGGTGGGGACTTTCCCTTCACCGCTTATCTATTCCAGAAATAGGTCGCATGCTATTAATAGCCACATGCTGTTCACAGGCATATCCACACATGCAAGTGTGCTATCTATAGACCTCTTACGCTTAATCAAGTGTCAACCCTATTCTTAGCTCGTCTCCATGTAAAATGCTTTGATCCAATCCTCCAAATATAGACAATGCATGGCGCACACGTCTCTATATTGTCGGTGTGTTCCACACACCATATTTTAAAAATAGGTTGTCATGCTCAAAATCGGCTAAGTCCCGAATGCTAAACTTGCCTTCCGCGTGCGGGTCCTTCCCCCCTTTGTGCCCTTGATCCTGGCCTTCTCTCCTGTGCGGACTCCTTGTGTGTTCTCTAACAAGTATTCTCTGATCAACATTACCCCACACTAATCTCATTATATCGACCCGACAATTGGTATTACTCCAAAAATTAAAGTAAATAATAGAATAATGGGAAAGAATAAGAATGAAAGAATTTAGACAAATAAATAATTTTTATGAGGTTATGAGACAACCTCCTCTGTATCAGTTTGAAGTATCAATTCTGGATACTCCTTTATTTTGGCCTCCAAAACCTGCCATTCAAAGTGAGTGCAATTAGCTTCCCAAGCTCTTCTAGTCAAGTCTTGTGTGGCTCTTGTGCTGCTGCCAGGGCCTCACACTTCTGCTTAACTATTGACAATATTTCTGCGTGGCCCAATGTCTCATCCTTCATTGCTTTCTGGACCTCATTGTTTTCTTCTAGGGTCTTTATGCTTTGATAAGTGCCTCTGGAGCTATGCAAATATTTAAATCCTGGTCTACTTTCTTCAATACTTCTTGTAACGCTTGTAGCAGCCCTTCATAAGATGTAATATTTTACATCACCGAGTCTTTCTCTCGTTCGCGCAATATCTTATGCGCAAAGGTTCATCTTCAAGTACCAATTCCACCAAATTTCCTACATAGTGTATCGCTGAAGGAAACATTTGTGGTACCTTGGCCTCTAAGTGTGGCCTTGCTCTGATGACATTGTCCCCAATCTCCTCTACGATGCTGATAAATACTTCATTCTTCTTCTGCGAAGTCCCTCTCTTGTGTTATGCATGCTATCTCCGCATCCTTTGTCTTCAACTCCTCGCACAACACTTTGATTGTTATAGCTTTGTCCATGTTTCTTCTAGCCACTTCAGCAGAAATCTTCACCAATGCGCTGTTGACTGCTCATCGACATGACAAAGAGGCTTTACTTGTCATATGTCTAGCTCGGGGTCTTCTTCAACCATTTTGAAATGCACGACTCTTCGCATACATCAAAGTCGGCTCATCTATGTGAGTGTTCATTGACCATGACAGCTTGCTTTTGAGTGCACATAGTCGTCATATCCTCATCCATTAGCTCCCAACCGAATAAATCCTTATGTGCTATCGTGCTCTGGAAGCGGGCACAGAAAATTTTACTTGCGTCCTCTGTATACCCCATGGCTGGTGGAATGTGCTCTCCACTTGTTCTTCTAGACCGTTGTTGCTTAGGGACTTTAGCTTCCAAATTTGGGACTTGTGTCTCCATGTCTTGAACATTCTCGGCAGCTATCTCCTCTGGTCCCTTCTCATCCTCTTCTCTTCCCTTTGATTCCTCAACATGTTCTTCTATATTCTCTGGAAGTGTGGTAGAATTAGGCGTGCTTTCCTCTGACTCTCCCGCCTCCTCATTTAACTTCAATTTCCTCCTTTGCACGAGTTTCCTCCTTCTATGGAGAGAGTCTGGGTGATTTGTGCACCGTGGTCAGAGTAGCACCTTGGGTCCTTTTTCTCCTAAACACCCTCTTAAATATGTGCTCCTTGACTGCATTCAAGTCCTCATCATCCCCTCTTGTGGCCGAGGTGGTGTAATTGCGTGCTCAACTTCACCCTTATTTGTAGGATGTATCCTACCTCTATGCTCCAAACCACCACTATCTTCATGCTCTTCCTCCTCATCCTCCACATCAATTGGCTATATGGGCTTAGGCACCGGGATGTTCTCTATTGTATGCTTTCCCTTCGGTGGTGCTAGAAGTGCGAACTCACCTTCCACATACTTGTTATCCTCCATCTTTGGCTTCAGCTGAAGATACACCAATGCTTCCCCTACATTTGCTACAACCATACTTATTGGCTTAATAGTCAACACCTCTCGAAATGATCCTCTCGGTGAAGGCACTTCTTCCAGGATACACATACTTCTTTCTCAACGTGTGGTAGTCATAGTCAACCTTATCTGCATTGAATACCAATCGGTGCGTGTCTAGAAATTTTTGAACAGATGCTTGGAAATACCTTGTAGTGAATGCGTAAGGTAATTTACACCAAGGGCTCCAGACTCCATCTTTCATTGGGAAGCATGCGATGTAGAAATGCTGATATACAACAAACTAGACTTGTTTCCCTACTACTAATGGTAGGTCCTTTGGGATGCACCACTCTTCTCCAAATGCCGCACGGAGCTTGTCATACCATTTCTTTGCCCTTTGCTTTACGTCGTCTGTCATGGCCCCTTTACATAGATACTTGTTGAACCTTTCAGCTGGTGACTTATTCTCCATGGGGTATTCCCATAATTTTTCTTTGGCCCATCTGGTACTCCAATTTCCATGAATACTAGTGATAGTAGAACAACCCCAAAGTTGATCTTCCCTCCTGTGTGCACTTCCTTGACTATTTGTTCTGCAATATAGCCTAGCAATGTTGTAGATTTCTCCTTCTGACATCTTACGCGCAACATGTAACCACATAGTATTTACCTGTGACCACCGCTCCTAATCATTCAACTTTGTAACAAGGTGTGCTACTTCTTGCACAATCTTACATTTCTTCAATTTGTCTATATCCATAACGCATGGACCCTTCAGGTACCCCAAATCTTATCTGGTCTTTAAGATTGTGGCTTTATCTGTGAGATCATTCTTTATGTCCTCTCCTATGGCATTTTAACTTGTAACTGATGAGATAAGTGTAGATGAGATTCTAACTCTGCGTCCTACAAAGTAGAAGAAGTCCTCGTACACTCTGCTCATGAACCACCGATATAAGGGCTCATACTTCCTGAAATATGGAAGCTCATATAATTGGTAGATACCAATTCTCTTCAGAAGCTTCTCACCTACATCATCATAAACCGACATGTCATCCTCCATACACTTATTCATCCTAGCAGTGAGCAAGGAATAGAGCTCCTTGTTCTCTACGGTCCTATGATTATATTCACTCACTTTGCTCTTTCTAATGGGTGAATCCCACTCCTGGCCAACGATGACTCCTTCTGGATATTGTATTTCTGAAAGTTCACTTTCGGGTGCCATCTCTTATTCCTCAACGACCATCTTCTTCTTTCCTTTTTCTGCTGTTGTAGATGCCTTCTTGGGTGCCATTTTTTTCTTTGCAAACGTCTCCTCTTTAACTCTGCAACTTTTCAATCAAACCCTAGCTCGATTCAATCGTGCCCTTGGTGGAAAATTCATGCCCTAACTCCTCTCTACCTCCTTTCTTCACTCAAACCCTTCACCACCGGGACACAAGCTTCTTTTCACACAGATCTGTTTATCATGCTTGGTTTCACACCCTTTGCACCTTAACCCGATCACTCGGCTCTTCACAATTGGCTCTTTCCTCAAATTCTCTTAGTCGTAATGGTAAAAATGAATCTGCATCCCATCCTTATATAATTTTTTTCAAATTTTGATGCATTTATTGCTCCTTCACCTACCAAATATCCTCTCATTTATTGACCAAATTCATTCTGTTCACGCACGATACATCTTCGCGCCCCAACTATAACCTTATAGTGCACCTTCCTACCCTCTGGTCACAGACTTCTCTTCAGCATGCGCCCTTGTGCTTGAATAACTCATCACTGTACCTTCTCTTGGTAGTTATCATGGCCTTCACTTACCTCGTGTTATACTGTCCTCTCATTCATCTCCATCCTTGGTCACTTTTGAGAAGGAATCTTCTTTTGACTTAAAGCACACCCGTATCAGCTTATTCCTTTCATCTTTCAATTCCCACGGTCTTTTACTTAGATAACTACAACCATCCCACACTAAAGGTATGTGCAGTCCTCTCGCGCATACAAATTCTTCACATAGTAATTAGCTTCATGCGTGCAAGTGCGATTTACAAAAGAACACCAACTAAATTGACAAAGCATAGCAAAAATGAAGGAAATACATTAAAGAAATACAAAAGGGAAACCTAATCTAAAGGGAAATACCTTTATTACAAACACCAATAAGTCTTATTTATAGTAGGGCTTCACCTACTCCCGTTAAAGTAACCAGTAGCCGTGTTCCATCAAGTGCTTTTAAATGACAAGCACTGATTCAAGTATGTAAGTGATGACATACGAACCTAGCTAATGTACTTTGAGCTTGCCTGGATGGTGCAAGAACTTAGAGTCATAAAGAAGTACCATTTGTCCAATCTCAAAATTCTTATCCCTTATGTTTCTCATGCCATGCCTTCTACTCCTTTTTCCTCGCTTATGAATCCATCGTGCTATGGCTTGTTGCTCATCCAATTGAATCATCTTCTCGATACGCTCTTCTAAATCATGTTCATCAGCTTAGACCTCTTGCGTGCACAATGCGCAAAAGAAGGTAACATAAATTTTATAGGAGAATAGATTTCCACAAACACCACTGAAATAGTGTGGCTTTTTTCAATCGCTTGTAAGTTGTTCTATATGCCCAAAGAACAACTCGACACTTTGTCATCCCAATCCTTTCTTCCAACATCACAATTTTTTGTCAAAATATGGCTCAAAATCTTGTTGAAAGCCTCAATAGTGCCATTTTCCTGAGGATGGTAGGGTGTAGTTTTATGGTGTGCAACCATAAACTCATCTAATAGGATTCGATTGTCTCATTCAAAAAGTGTGTACCCTATCACTTGTGAAGCTTAAAGGACATCCATATCTTGTAAGCACATTCTCCCATAGAAACCTAGCAGCTGTAGCTACTGTACAAATCCTTTGTAGGTGTTGTTTCTACCCATTGTGTGAGATAATCTTTGTAAGTAATGATATAACGTGATCCAGATCCACGTGCACACAGTGGCGAAAATAGGTCCTACAAAGTCAACGACCCATTACTTAAATGGTTCCGCACTAGTAATTGGTCTTAAGGCATCTCATCTCTTTGCCCTAGTTTTCCTAGGCACTGACAATGATCACATGCCTTATAATATTTTTTACAGCTTTATACAATGTCTCCCACCATAATCCAAAGAAATAGGATCTTCCTGGGCGCCGCATCACCTGCATAATGGCCTATTGCAATACCACCATGAGCTTCTTCCATAATATCCTTGCGCTCATGCTCTAATACACAACGGCGTAATATTTCATCTCTGCCTAACTTGTAGAGGTCACCACTAATTAACATAAATGGTGCCGCACGTATAGCCACTTGCTTTTTTTCTAATGCCTTCATTCCTTCTAGCGCTACACCAATCCACATAAAGAAAAAAATGCCTTTTTATTCGATGGCGTGCGTTATAACTTATACAACTGTGCATCTGGCATGGTTTCTTCAATTGTTTGTGCTTCCTCTCCTAAGTTGATTCTAGATAAATGGTTTGATCCAGAATTACATTTCCTGGCTTCACCACAACCGTGAAGTCAAAATATTGAAATAAGGGCACCCATCTGCATATGCGCCCCTGTAAGATAGGCATGTTTACTAAGTAATTCAATGCCATGTGATTTGTATAAAACAAAAATGGTGTTGCTAACAAGTACTGTCAAAACTTGTGCAATGCATAGATCATGGACAAAGCTTCACGCTTTGTAGTTGTATAATTCCGTTCAGTAGGAGTCACTTCCTACTAGAAAAACATATTAGATGATCTACAATACCTTCGCTAGGTTGAGCTAACACAACGCCAATGGCCATGCTAGAAGTGTCCACATGCACATGAAATGGCTTATCCCATGAGAGAAATAGTAGAATGGGTGCGGTAGTAAGTTTCTCTTTTAATATCTCAAATGCACGCTGCTGTGGTTTCTCCCCATTAAAATGTACCTTTTCCCTTTAGTAATTCTTCCAAGGGTGCAACAATTTTTACGTACCCTTTGATGAATTTTCTATAATATCCTATATGACCTAAAAATACGCACACCTCACTTTGACTGGTAGGCACTTCCAGGCATAAAATGACTACAACCTTCATTGGATCAACTAGAAAACCTTCCTTGAAGATTATATGTCTTAACGATATTCCAAATGGTGTAGAAAATATGCACTTCTTGATGTTCAAAGAGATACTCAATTGTTTGCATCGTTCAAACATTAAGGACATATTGTTTCAATGATCTTTCACAAGCCCATATACTGTCCAATCATCTAGGTAGACCTGTAAGAAGTTGTGAATAAAATATTTGAATGCCTAAACAACTATGTGTGAGAATACAACAGGTGCGTTTTTCAATCCAAAGGCATCACAATATAGGCAAAACTACCCCATTCAGTAGTGAATGTTGTCTTTTCTTGATCCTCCTGAGCAATCCTAACTTGATGATACCCAAAACCCATATGTGAAGGAATATATTTCACGCCCTGTAATGCCTTCTAGTATTTCCTCAGTGAATGGCATAGGGAATGGATTTGTGAAACATGCAACATTAAGCTCCCTGTAGTCCACACATATTCTAATTTTTCCATCATTTTTGATATTGATCACCATTGGGCTAACCCATTCTAACTCATCAAGGGGCTTGATAATTCTAGATTTCAACATTTTATGAATCTCTTCCTTTACCTTTTTGTGTAAATTATAATTCATTCTGTAAGGTCTCTTTTTGACTGGCCGTACACCATCCTTAACTTTTATCTTCATTTCCCCAAGTGATTTATGCACACCTTTAAGTTCATGAAACCCTCGAGAGAATATTTCCGATAATCGCGAGTAACTAAATGATTTTTTCTACCTCCGAGTCTCGACTAGTAGCCTCAAATTATGGCCTCCTCGGGCTCAACCTCCAAACCTATATTCACCTTCTTTGTCTTCATGAGTTCATGATAGGCATGTGTATCCTTGTCTGCACTGTCCAAGACCTCGCACCCCTTGGGAATGTTCAATATCCAAGTTCTCAACTTCCTCATCATCCACGATGTAAACCATCTTTCCCTTCTCTTTCTCAAGGAAAGTGTGTTCAAGTAGTATGAAGTACATTTCTTCTTCCTTTTCAAAACGTGCTCCGGACTCTGTCTCACCAAATAATTCCTAAATATGCTCTTCTGATTTTACACTATCTCCCATGGTTAAGCACTTGATAAATTTTAATGCCTCTTCTATTGGAGGTTGAGAAGAAAAGTAGTCAAAGATCTGGATCATCCCTGCAGTCAAATTTTACTAGTTTCCAGTCTCTCGATGTAGTTCTTACACACCCTTGTAATGTAGAGTATAATTTATGCACCCAAAGTAAAGGTGGTAATGCTTCCTGTCATGTTGTCTAGATTGTCTCACACTGCTTTGTTGAATGTGATGTCTTGAACAGGGTTGATCACCATGATAACTATAAATCTGCATAGGTGCATTGTTCCTTATAAACCTAATAGATAGGGTGATTCCAATCTCTTCCCATTCTATAAGATTATCTCTATGGACTACCCACCAGTGCGCTACTGTGTTGTCCCAGTGCAAGGTATATACTAACATAGCTCTTCTCTTAATTTGATATGTCCACTGTGTTTCCATGGATTTCAAAAATGCAGGAAGATCTTTTGCCCCTATATACCAAGGTATTGTGCTACCTATCCGTCGGACCGAACGAAGTCCATTCTTGCACGTAACCACGCTTTTTACTTTGTGCCCTACTAATTCATATGTACCATGAGCCCAATTGTCACAAGCAATACTAATAGTATCACTAATAGAATGAGAATACTCCCACCGTAGGATGCCTTCCCTTGATGGCTCATTGACCTCTGGGTCCCGAATAACACGTACATAAATTTGGTTTAAGTTCTCCTCACTTAGAGGCTTAACATATGGTGTAGACTTCCCATCTCACAATAGTATCACAACCCTTTCCTCCTTGTTCTCAAAGCTAATATACCCCTTATTGAATCTCATGTCAACATTATTTGCAGAACACCAAAGGCGTCCAAACAAGGCTAGAAAATTGATTACTTCTGCAAGTGCTAATACCTCAAAATCCCCAGTGAACTTGGCCCCTTGTATGGTTATAGATGCATCCTTCAAAACTCCTATGGGAGTGGCCTTAGTCCGGTTTTCCATAAACAACACATTAGATGATGGCTACAATAGAGGCCTCCCCATTTGTACCCATGCATCTAATGTAAGCACATTTACTTCCGCACATGTATCAATCAATATGTTGCTCAACAGCCACCCATCCACAACAACATTCAAAGTAATTTCCTTGTCATAGTCAATGCTATTAGGGGGAATATTTACATGCAGGATCTTCCATCCGGTCTCAAGACTTGTGTGTAGAGTGTTCCCCTTTAACCAACTTCCTAATAGTGGGATAATGTTCTCCTGACGCAACATTCTACACACTTCTTGCAGATCATCGGTATTCGTTTGACTGTCTCTAATGCTTTCTTTTGCTCCTTTAAGTACTGTATCTCACCCTGAAGATTCCTTAGCACTTCCATGGTATCCTAGTAAACCTCCTTTTGATGAGCAGGATCTGGGTACCTTGCATGCAAAACCTCCTCCTTGGTGATTGTAGGCTTCTGGTGCAATGCTTCTCTTGCGCGTGCCACTTCAACGCGTGTAGTAATATTCACTTTGTCAATGCCTCAAGTCCTTCTGCTATCTTGGGCATCCACTGATCTTCTACCACGCATTGGATTCTAACCATCTTGACGCCTTTGTTTTCTTGCTTATGCTACTTACTCAGATGCTCATATAAGTTTGGGCACTCTTCATAGCTATGGTTCTTCCCGTAGAAAGAACATGTAATATTCTGAGGACATTCACGCCTATAGTGGTCAGGAGATCCGCACGTATAACATGTTCCACGAGGGAACTCACCTCTTCCTCCACCACAACCTTGTCCTCCATATCCACCATGATATCCACGTCCCCTTCCACGACCTCCTTCAAAATGCCCCTCATTCCTGTCATAGCACGTTTGATTATGATCCCGATCTTGGTGCTCATTCTTACCCTTAGAATTATCTGTTACACTTGTTTGTCGTACCCCAATGTCTATAACATTCGGATCTAACCAATCAATTGACAATCCTCAGTATCATGGGTCGTGGACCTGCAAATCTTGTAAAAGCAAGATACATTCTTCCTTATCGCACGTTATAACAAAGGACAGTGACTAGCATCATGATTCAAATGACAAATCTCACAATCCAATAGTAATGAGTGTACAAATCTGTGAGGGAAACTATCCTTGGTGTGACCTTCCACTTCATAATCTATACACCAAATTCTTGAGCGTGTTTCATGGGCTGAATTTGCTGATAGCTTCTCTAATTGCTTTGCCATAGCTGCAATCTGTGCCTCTAAGAATGGACTAACGCCAGTTCAATGCTCCCAACTACCTCAGCACACAAAGTTGCTTCCAGTGCTTTGCGTGGATCAATGTATGTCTTATGTGACGACGCCCTTCTAAATGGTATAATCAATCCTCCAACGAACCATTGTGCATGTTTGGCTAGCATGAATATCATAAGATAACTTAGATAGAAGTTTCTTAAAACGAGCATCATACTCACGTATACTTTCAGTAGTGGCTTGTTTGATATCCTTGAGTGCACTTATACTCTTCTACTCAAACTCAGGGATATGGATCTCTTTCAAGAAAGCATCTTTCAATGCTGCATAATCCAGGAAAGTTTGATTAGGGTCAAACTTCCTATACCAGCTATGTGCACGTCCCTGTAATTTAGTAGAAAATTGACTTGCCTTAGGTTTAGGATCCGTGATCCCTTTAGCGTGCCACAATATTTCACACATATGCACATGTTCGAAAACATCCTCTATGCCCCTATACTCTGAAAGACAAAGAGACATCTCCATATAAATATTGTGGTTGCAGCAGACCTTGACCACCTGATCTAGAACCTCTTGTGTTCCCTCTGCCTCCAGAACCACCGGATCCACTAGAACTAGAACCACCTATACCTCCTGATCCTCCACCAGAAGTGGGAATAGGACATGTAGATGTACTCCCCGTGTTCCAATAGTATTACTATACTTGGATCCCTACGATCAGTGAGGTAGTTCCCTTCCAGTGGTGAATCCAACATTCTACGTGTTCACATTCTCGTGTGGATGATGTGCCTAAGAATGTTTCTACAAATATCATTGAAGCCGTCCTTTACCTGCCATCAATGTACTTGCTCACCGACTTACTCCCGCTCTCCCTACTTCCCAAGTTAGCTTGCTTTGGTTACTTGTCATACTAGATACTTTGGAAAACCAAGCACAAGGGCTAGGTTACCAGGTGGATTAAGATGCGCGCTCACGATCTAGGTAGTCTCTGCTAGCACACTTTTGTGTGAGGCCGAGGGGGGATCTCTGATCATGTTTTCCAAGATGGGGGAGTTCCTAATGCTCTAGATCCACGTATTCTACGTGAGTTGTAAATCCTTCATGAGCCATCTCTCTCCTCAACGCCATACTTTCTGCAATAGAACGCTGCTTCTCTATCTCCCTCTCGCGCGCCTCATTATACTTAATCCACCTTTCCTCTCTTTGTCTCTCTACCGCTAGGTCTGCCATCTTTCACCAAACCTGTTCCTACCCTCGCACGTGGTGAAGTTTAGTTAGCCATCGGTTTACTCTCTAGGTTCAAAGTTACCATCAAGATCTTGATCGCCAATGGAATACCTCACAAATATGTTCCTCTTGGATACCACAAAAATTGGAATTCAGCTACTTCCGGGCAAGAGTATGTCAAAATTGAATATTCCGAATATAACTGTTTAGAACACCATGAAACCACGTATCCACAATGCGAGTCCAGATCAGATCAACATCATAAAGGGCCTGAAATTCTTCTTGTGTCCAGACAAGTGCACGATACCTCCAATTTTGTTGAGATGCATAAGCAGTAAGCCACTCGTATAGTTCTACTAGAAAGATGGCGAAAAATCTCTCATATAAGTTGTCATATAGATTATGTTCTACCCAAGTGCGTGCATTAAACTCAGATCCACTGCTGAAACCGCCATGCATATTCTTCCTCCGATCGTGTATCCATTCCTCAATACTTGCTAGAGTTAACCGGTATGTCTTCATCGTGAACCATCTTGAAAACAACTGAAAAAGAGGTACCGCAACAACCAATGTTGTAGCCTAGAATTTACCAGATAACACCCTAGTCATGCTTTGGCACATCACACACTGACCTTGACCGAGCACTCACCCAAGCACACAAAGGTACCAGGTCCCTCTTTAGGGTTGCTGCAAAGAGATTTTAGTATGATGAAGGAAGAAACATATAGATTCATAACTAATCTATCATTCTACAATGTATGCTACATTCAGATCTATGACATAACAAGATTTAAATAGTAATCATGATTGAATCAATAACATGTACTACTCAATTCCACACAGGAATGAAACTCAAGTTCAGCTAATATCTTCCATTTATTAATAAACACAGAAGCTCCTTACACTAATGTTAATCTATACCAATGCACATATGGATATGATACAATAATTCAATCATATGCGTATATCTCTATACCTCCATACATCCATCACACTCATATATTACCACTATGTACCTCACATCATATATATAGGGTGGGGACTTGCCCTTCACCGCTTATCTATTCCAAAAATAGGCCGCATGCTATTAATAGCCACATGCTGTTCATAGGCATATCCACACATGCAAGTGTGCTATCTATAGACCTCTTACAGTTAACTGAAGTGTCAATCCTATTCTTAGCTCGTCTCCATGCAAAATTATTCGATCCAATCCTCCAAAGATAGAAAATGCATGGCACACATGTCTCTGCATCGTTGGTGTGTTCCGCACACCATCTTCTAAAAATAGGTCGTCATGCTCAAAATCGGCTAAGTCCTGAATGCTAAACTTGCCTTCCACGTGCGGGTCCTTCCCCGTCCCTCCACACCCTATATCCCGACCTTCTCTCCCATGCGGACTCCTTGTGTGTTCTCTACCATGTATTCTTTGATCAACATTACCCCACACTAATCTCATTGTCGACACGACAATTAGTATTACTCCAAAAATTGAAGTAAATAATATAATAATGGAAAGAATAAGAATGAAAGAATGTAGACAAATAAAGAATTTTTATAGTGATGTACCCGATTTGTTCTCAATAGCTCTATGCTTTCCATAGTGATGTACATTTGGTAAGCACTATGTGATGAGTCACTCATAGTAACGTATCTCCTTCCCAATGCACAATACTTCTCAACAGTCAAAAATTGGGAGGTCCCATTTGTCGTCCCTTGTTGGCACTCCTCTTATAGTCTTGTAGTCTAGCTTGCACTTGGCCATCCTCCCTAAGATACACTCCTGTAAATTTTTAAGGTGTCCTCGCCTCCCCATACTTCACCCGAGTACCTCCTGTTGCTAGCGATATAAGTTCCTTTGCTGTTGAAATGTAACATGCTCTAAGCGTGCCTAGTCTCGCTCCTACTTTGGAAGGTGTCTCTGTCCTAATGAGTGGTCTCCCACTCCACTATAATCCTATCTCCCTCCAACTGAAATGCATCAAAAGATGCATGTAACCTATCTAGCTCCTCACCACCACCATCCTCCTCCTCCGCCTCCCCACCCCTTTGTATCTACCTTACTCTATCTTCACAGGCTGCCCACCGCTATTTCCACCACTCACTAAAACCATCTATGAAATCATCGACATCTATGCCCTCGGCTCTCCTCCTCTTCCCGATCAACCTCATCTCGCCACGGGTGTTAACGAGTCCCTCTCGGAATCATCTTGCCAATATATAATCAGCTCACCTAGTATCTGCTAAGGAATCCCAAATTACCTCTGCACCCTAGGGAACTACACATCCTTAATCATCTGCACCGTCCCACTCCAAATCCAATGCACCCGCCTTAACCCCACCAACTCCACATCCATGTCAGGCCATACAAGAAATCTAATATACAACCTTCGACTACATTGTGCACTAAAAACCATGTAGACGATCAATATAATAGGTCTGATCCCTCTTATCCCCACCACCGCTCATCTAATCGAATATCCATCTCTTAAAACCCACCACATACTATTCTAGGTCTCCGAATCTTCAAGCTAGGCTTGATGGCACGGCTCGACAATAGCTACATGCTCATACACCCAACATTGCAAGAAAAACCCCACATCCAATCCAAACCTCCTACTAGTCACAAACATGCATAGCTCATGGTCTACCCGAGCTAGTTACGCACATCCCCATCTATATACCGTATGGTGCTCCATAATAGCAGCTGCGAAACCCGTAAGTGTCCATGGAAATTTGTTGGCTCTTGAGTTTGGCAATGCATAAGAAGAAATCGCTAGCATAAGCACCGAAATCAGCCGAGTTCCCAAAACATCTGCATCATAATAAATTTTGATGTCAAACCCCCTACTATGTGTCCAAAATCGGAGGCATCATCTCCATACAACCTGTCTCATAGTATTTAGACAAACCTCTCTCGGTAATGGGAACTATCTTCTCACCCTAGATAGGTAGCCTCGGAATCTAGTACACATCCTCCAATGTAATAGTCATCTCACTAGTAAAGAACTAGAATGTCCCCGTACTCGTCTCCCACATGTCTAGCAATGCAACCATTAACCCAAAATCTCAAAGAATCCACTTTGGTAATGGTGGAATCGTCCCAAACCAACAACGGTCACATCCACCCACTCAACATCTGTTACATCTCCCTTGATCCTCTCCAACATATTGTGGAATTTATTAAGAAGATATATGGTGTCCTCGCCTACAAAAACAAACACAAAAATACACCAATCAACATTTTATTAGAAATAAAACCAATCACCGCCGATTTCCAATCGACGACATTTTCCTCATGCAAATTGACAATGACCCACCCGGTATGATCGATGCCGATCAGGTATACCGCTTAAAAATTTCAAAAACATAAAAATAAAAATAAACACAAAAATAAAAATAGACAACAAAATTTAAGACTACAAATCTCTCTCCTCATTTGCTTCCTCTTCCTACCTCTTCTATTCGCCCCCATCTTTTAAAAATGCCTTAAATTAATAAACCAAAGCTCTCGATTCAAAAAATAACACGCCGTAAATTAGCCATTTGCGCATCCAACTTGTCTTTACTATTTTCCATTTTAGGATTGTCGGTGATCGTCAATCACCGCCGATTGACTACCCTAACCGCTGACCATCCAAAATCATCACCGATTTCAACCCTTTTTATACACATTACTAATTTTGGTCACCTAGACCTATTTTATCACATTATGTTACCTTCAAAAGCTTATATACCGTTTCTTTGATGCTCGGTGCGTTGTCAAAACTTTGTTGTTGATCATACATAAAATTTTTGCACACATTGTGGATGTATGCCTTCGACCCTTTGGTCCCATGGCTTCACACATTCTTGTGAGAGCACTCTCATTAGATCCTCTCCATGTAGTGGTCTTCTAGAAGCATTCATCCGTAATATGTCCACATTAGCCTCACCCTCATTAGGTTGTATAATGCCCCCTACCAAGTGTTTCCAAGATTACTACCATCTTTACAAACTCCTCTAACATGGTCATTCTAGACTACAGTCAAGTGCTTTGGAGCATATTTTTAATAAAATCTATCCAATCAATCTAACTCTCTTTAATCCAATGACCAACAAATTTGGTCATTGGATTGAGGGGGAACAATATCCTCATCACAAAATTGGGGCATCCTCGCACTAGTTTTTGTCTCGTGACAAGTGCCCATAAACAACTCAATAAAAGGGGAAAATTTAGACATCATTTTTCACGCCTATGTGACCTTACACACATTAATCACAGTATCATTATTATCACTATCAAAGGTGCATTATCTTTGTAATCAAATTTATCATCACAAACACTCATTTACCATCGTAAATATGTGTAGATCTTTATTTACCCTCCCATAACCACCTAAAACCAACCTAGCCTAATTTCTCCTACCCATGCTAACCTCCTAACCTATTCCTACCTAGATTCCTAACCTCACATCGTTTATCAAACAATCTTAATCCTCGGATGGGAAGTGGTTTCAACCATTTGTCATCTTTCCTTTGTTGGTTTTTATATCTCTGGAAAAATAGAAAATGATTCATGATCGCCAATGATCATTGTGGACACTTTGTCGATTCTATATATCGCCTTCTTCCTCCATTACCCAATTTGTCAAAGATTGTATTTGGGAAAGAATTGTTGCACCTCCGTATGACATCACTATGTTTGGAAACATCAACACCCTACTGCCAATCCTTGAGGAAATCTTGACAAGTCATCGGTCACCCTTTTGGAGCTCTGTCATCCTTAGAACATCCAACAAGGTTAATACGTCTTCTCTTAGCATTTTCAATCATATTTTGTATTAATTATACTTGATAGTCAATCGTCTACACTATCCTTCATGTTTTTTCCATGGCCGAGTTCCTTGTTTAATAATTTAGCCAAGTTTATCTCCAATTTCAAAAGTGATCGCTGCCGATTCCCGATCGCCTTCGATTGGTCCCTTAGCCCCTTTTCCTTCATTAGTCCTTCAAATACATCTGAATCTCTATTTTTGAACTTCACATGTTTCTAAAATCCTTCCAGTTATTTTAAGACTATCAATATTCATCTTACATTAATCATAATCTATTTTATCAAATTTTATGTAAGTAAACATTTTGTCCATGATTTCCGTTGATGCCTATCTTTTTAGTCATTTCTAACATGTATCATATTTTCAAAAATTTGTTTTGATCTAATATGTTTTCTTGCAAGATGTATTCCTTGTAGATGATTGTTCCATGTCTGTCACACCCCATCACAAGTATATACGATCTATTGATCCTTCGTAATCCTTTCATGTGGGAAAAATTTGACATCTCACACAAACTCAACTTGTGTGCCATCACACTTACACAATAAATTGAAGACATATAAGATCAACTCAAAGTGATACGTGAAATACAAGAGGCAACAAAATATTCCCGGTTCAATAATCTCCTAGACTTCAAGCTCACCACAACCCTAGGTTGGGCCACTTACAATGTGGAGCATGATCTCTCCATCCCTCTTGAGTTTTAAATCATTGACATTATCTTATCATATTATATCACTTGATTGTATAACACAAGTTGATACCCTTCAAGGAATCCCTTTGGATTCTTGGGATTAGCCTTTAGCCGAAAAGCGTTAACTTATTATCTAATATTTATGCAGTTTAGTTGTCTTTGCATATACGTCTTCTTAGTTGGTGAAAGGAGTCTTTTACAATGTTTGTATCCAATCATCCCGACATTGCATTGTTGAAGTAGATATAAGTAAACCCTGTTTTTTTTTTTTTTTTGTATTTTAACATTATAGCAACTAACCAAAATTCACCATAAACAATGGTTTAGGAAAGGTAATGACGTCTCATTACCCACGGTTTACGATTGTAAGGGTGTAAATTTGGTCAAATGGAAGCAATGGTTGGCTTGATTGGCTCCCAAGTTAGGTCATCTAGGAGAAATATTAATACTTAATGGAATGGAACCATGTGATTTCTATTTTGTGGAACATAACATTTGGTAAAATATTGATTGAAATTGCTTTGAAAGGTTGAATTATCCCCAGGTTAGGTCATCTGAGGGAAAGAGATTATGAGAATTTTAGAAAATATGTGAAAATTTGAGATAGCTTGGCACTTAAGATAGCTTGGCACTTGAGATAAATTAAAAATGTATTCTTGGAGTAATAAATTTGATCATTGCTTTTTGATTGACTGAAAACTAGATTGTGGTATGTAACGTGTGTATTTCATTGGAAATTTTCTTGAATCATTCTAGGAGGGGTAATAGGATAACCCCAAATATTTCCCCCTTATGGCAAAGGGTGAGAAACAAGGGGACGAACCATGAGCCAAAAGAAAAGTAGAGTGCTCGTGTGACTAGAATCTTATAGAATGAGTACTGACGGGTGAGATACTAGCGTAACATGTAACAAAGTGGAAAAATGGTGGTAGTCAATGTATAATGCGGTAAATGGAAAAGAGATGGTTATAAGGCCGTTGAAGGTGCGAAAAATGGATAAATGATGCTTGAGATACAAAGGAAACAATGTCGTTGAATTAGTTGTCATAGGAAGCAATATCATAACTATAGTAATTATAGTAATGGTAGGATTTACTATAAATAATAAGATTGACGAAGTGAATAGTAATTCCATTTGTAAATTGATTCAATGAGATTTGATCTTTGGAGTGCGAAGATGCCATGAATATGAGAGGCTACACCGTCAAGGTTCGAGAGGCTACACATCAAGGTTCAAGAGATTTGTAGAAGCATTGCCGACTCAAACAACATATCAGCTAGTGATTATTACATTTGTGAAGTAATTTAGGCATTAATATAAACATTTTAAGCCATTTTTTTACATTTTTGAACCTTTTCTTAATTTGGGCATTGATGTCTAAGATAAAACCAAGTAGGGTTGGTTTTGTCTCTTGGATGGTACCACCTAGTTCTAGGTGGTAGTGTCCAAGTTTTGGGTGGTATCATCCAAGGTATTGGGCAGTTCAGTTGAGAGAGGTGCAAGAGTTTTAGTATGATGTGTTTGCATGTATTTGCCTCTTTTAGTATGTGTTGTGATGCTAACTTGGGATTGTTGTGCTTGTCTGTGCTATACAAAGAGACATACATTTGCAAGAGTTTCGTGCGAGAGAGATATTTTTTGACATTGTTGTACTTTGGTCTAGAGGAGGAGCAATGGGATATATTGGACCATGTGAAGATGTGACACATTACTAGATTGGGGAGGTGCCCCATAATATACGTTTGATGACGGAACTTTGTGAGAGATGGTGTGTAGACACTTATACTTTTTGTTACCTACATGAGAGGTTACGACGAACCTTAAGGATTTATATGTGATAGTGTAGTTACCGGTTGTGGGACAATGACTACGAGTTATGCCCTGTGATGCTTAGTGGCGGTGGAGAGCTACAAGATAATATTTTATAGGGTCTTAGGTACAGGAAGAGTCATTAAGTACCCTGGATGACATTGTGAGATCAATTATTCTGTGGTTGTGGAATTTTATCACAATCATATTGGCTTATTGTGTCGTTGTGGATAGAGGAGGTATATCCATAGCATATTGGATAAATGATATTTTTATGAGCATTAAGCAACATAGGACCCTATATACTTGGAGCCACGGTGTATTGGCCCACTTGTATAGATTTACATAGGAGGATCACGATGGAGGCATTGGTGCTACTACACTTTTGCATGCATTGGTGTATGAGCATATAGCTATGGTGAGGCCATTGAGTGGTCCACAAGTAGATTTGACATGACCTCATATATTTGTAGCAGGATGGGTAGGACCAAGGAGTCACGGTTTTGATACCATGACATATAGATCCATTCTAGACATGATGGGGTTTGGTACCATGATTTGGAGGCCTTATAGGGATTATGGAGGCTAGGCCAAGGATTAAGTTGAGTTATGATGCATACAATGCAATATGTGGTTGGAGGATAGGTTTCTAGGTGTTACCAAGTTCTTCCAGTATGAGTGTGTATCGTGACAGGTTTTGTATAGCACAAGATGTGCCTCCGAAGCCATATGTATGGCTTTAATCAATTCAAGTTGCAAGGAGAGTAGATGAGAGGCTAGGACCTTCGGGAGCCCAATTGCAACCACCGAGGTGCATATGAGGTCGATGCATATACAGATGCGGTTCATGTAGATGATACGACTTATACCTCGGATTATACATAGTGGTGGGTAGAGCATCATTGGGTGCTATTATTTCCAGTGGTAGTGGATGGAACAGGGAGGTCTACTAGGGGGTGATCTAGTGGGATGAGAGGCAACGACAGGGGGCATACACCTATATAGCGACAATGGTGCCACGAGGTAAGTAAAGTGAATATAATGTTTATTATTGATACATGTGTTTTTGTTTTCTTGATAAGTATGTACTAATATAGATTTCGTGTTGTGGGTGATGAGTATTGGAGGTTGATTGTGGATATATTGAAACACACCTTAAATCACAACGTAGTCCCATATTTTCTCGTGGGTGGAGGGATGTTGGAGAGAGTAGACTAAATTATCGGGAGCATTTATATTTATTTGATCCTGTGCAATAACAAAAACTACATGTACATGATTACAATTAGAAGAAGATGAGGCTTGGACATAGCTAGCTAAGGAAAAAAGGTAGTTAGAGGAGGTGGCCTAGCTCAGAACATGTTTGAGAGATACATGGATCTCCAGGGCTGATATGTAGAGGTGGTGGCTGAGGCAACGTCATTATGGACTCGGTTAAAGGAGCAATGATCTCGAGCATAAAGCGAGATCAAGTGGTGAGGCATGAATTTCTAGAGATATGATAATATCCTCTAGTAGTAGTGAGGAGGATGTATGATATATGTTGTAGTGGGTGTTTCCCCTTGATTTTTGTATTATGAAACTTTCGAGAGATGTATATAATATGATGAGATCATTTTTGGCACGATGATGTGTATATTTTTGTTGTATGATAAGTTGAGTATTTAATTTTGATTTGATATGGTATGTTGTTGATGTGATGATTATATAAGTGTACAAATTTGATGTGGTAACGTAAGATATATGTGTTGATAATGTAGAATATAGGACAATATAACATATGTGTGAGAATATCATATTGTGATGATAGTAGAATAGATGGTAGAATAGGCATGTATGTAACATGATTGTTGATTCGAAATTATGGTAGGAAATAATAAAGAATGGATCAAGTGTAATAATAGGAACAATGATATACGACTATAGAATAAGCTTGTAAGCATGTAGCACTAATGAACATAGGGACTCTAACGAGAAAAAACCCAATGACTACGCACAAATGAATCAACTACTAAAGTATAAGGTTCATATATACCGAATGACAAGCCCAAAGTGATTGTAACAACACTAAGAGGGCATGAATCATAAAATGGAGGGTGTTGTTCCTTTGGGACCCACTTAGGTTGAGATTTTATGATAAGTGGGAGAATCTTCTTGTCCATAGTCGAAACGAGGGAGGAGGAGAGAAAATGTCCTTAGGAGGATAAGATGTAGTCAAAGTAATGGATGCCGGTGTGCAATGTTGAGACATTGGAGAATATGATCTATCAACATGTCGTGTGTGAAACATAATCAACCCATTTTTCTCAAGTAATTGGAGCCTATCATTGAGTGCATACCAATCATTATCTCTATGACCATTGATCCTATGGAAATTACAGAATGGTTTGTTACAATTTCATCGTAACCGATGATGAGGATGATGTTTATTAGAAGGTATTTGAATCAAATTATCATAAATCAAAGTGTATATTATATCATGAGGCCTAACATAATTCAATAATCATAATGGCTCCTGGTTAGGAGGGAAGTGGAATGTGGTGTAGACTTATGAATATGAGATGAATATGTTAGGAAATTTAGGGGATAAATATTGTTACAAAATATAGATCCATCACATTAAATTGTCGAGAATTATATTTTATGAAGTGTAGTGATTAAAACATAGATTAAGATGTTTATATTACATATTACATAATGTAAACAACATGAAATAGAAAGTAAATGAACATAGTGACAAAAGATATAAGTGGGAAAACCATGAAAGGTAAAAACCTTATTGAAAATCACTTATCTTTATTGAGAATAAAAATTCACCCAATACTCAACTATTTCAAAAGATCCACTTGCATTTAAACCTTTTTGTTATGCAATATTTGTAGCTTTAAAAATTCAAAATCTTTTCCATAACAACCTAAGCCACATTTGAAATTTTTCTCTCGGTTAATGTAAAGCCACTTTGTGGTCAAGTTAGTCATTGTGTTGCCATCATAATGGCCAAGAGGGATGTGATAATATTATTTTCAAGTGTATTTCATGTGCAAGGGATGTAATTAAAGTTGATTCATGAAGGTATCTGGATCCAAGAGAAGATAAGTACTCTTGGAGGCCCAAAAAGGCATATTTTCAGGATTTTTTCACATGGTGAGCACTCCTCGGGGATGTAAAAGAAAATATCAAAAAACCGAGAGGTGTGTGAAAGAGATATGTAAACATATGAGAAATTTAGGAAATGTATAAAATAAAAATATGGTTTAGGAACAAGTTGTGTAACATTGGGCTACTTGGGACACCTTGTAAGGAAATGAAAGTAATGAAAAAGCTAGTTAGATTGTTTTGTATGATTGAGGATCCTTAGGATGATTTGGAAAGTGATAAGATACTCTTCAAAAAGATAATAATTCCTACTTCACAAGGAAAAGGGTTTTAGGAGATTATATTTTTAAGATTTTGAGATATTAGCCCGACAAAGTGCGAGATGAAGACCTCGATCCTGGTGTAGATTCAAATGAATATTCAGGAGCTCTAATAATATTTTATACCTGATTGAAAGGTCAATATGACATATGTGAGTCCCTCTTCACACCCAATATGTTGGTTCTCCTTTTGATCATCATAAACTTTGGTGGTAGTTTCTTTCACAGTGCACAGGCTTGAGTAGAATTGAAAAATGGGGTAATTTTAAAATTTCAGGAAGAATTGGATCCTGAAAATTGTGGGAATGTTCTCATCAGAACTTTTGGATTCAAAATAATATAAGTTTTTCCTATGGAACTCTTAGGGAAGCTCTTGAGGCAAGACAATGGATTCAGATGGCTATTTTTAACAGTGTTTGGTGAAGGCAAGGCTTCCAAAAGTGGTAAAGTGCACTTGAAACCCTTAATGTCCCTTTGTAACTTTGAAAAATTCAAAGGGGATATGGAGAACCTCGAAATGTGCCACCATGGTGAGATTTTTATATTTTTAAGTTGTGTGACTTAAAAGCTCACTTGGAGTGTTAGATGGGTGTTATCAACTCACCACCCAACTTGGCCCCTTCCTCGTGAAGATATGAACCTTGGCACACTTATGATGAATTATTTTACATTTTACCCTTTCCAAAGGGACATGGGGGACATCAGAATGTGCCACCATGGAGGAGAGAGTGCTTTCGTCACTTAAGTTGTAAGATGGAGTGATAAGAGCATGTTTTCACCTCATTGCTTAAATTGGCCCCCTTTCTCATGACGAAGATACGTCATGCTACATTTTCACCCTCTGTTGTCCCTTTGTCCCCTTTTTCCCTTACTAAATGTGGTAAGATACATGAGGGGTTCTGGAACCCATTTAGTAAGTTTGGCCACCACATGAGCTCTCTCTCTCTCTCTCTCTCTCTTTCGTCACTTAACAACTTCAATTTGCTCACTAGGCTTGCTTTCTCAACACCCCATCTCAATTTTTGACCCCCTATTAATTATTACTTCAACCATGGTGCATTTTCAACCCTCCAATGTCCCTTTCTACCTTACTAAATGTGGTAAGTGAGATGAGGATAGTCAAAACCCATTTGGAAAGTTTTAACTCCACCCCTACCATGGTTAGTCAACTATGGTCAAGATTTGAATTCAAAAACAAACAAATGGGAGGGAAAGCATAAAGGGGTGAGTTTGAAAACAAACATGGCTAAAAACTTATCCATTTTTATGTTTCTCCATGTTGTTATGGCTTCCATGAAGAACCAAACATCCACCATGGCCAAAATGCAAATTTGCTCATTGCTCCCAAACCCCTACTTTGATCACCTTGAAACTTGGACTGTAGCTTCCTTATGTGAACTCCTTTGGAATGAGTGTTTACATGACCTAATTGATTACCTCATTCATTTTTATAGTATTATGAAGTTTCCATTCATGAAAAATGTCTCGTCAGATCTAGAGAGTTGTAGTAATTCAAATTGCCTCAAAATTAGAGACAGAGACCTACAAAAAATTAACTTTCCAATGAGCACTTACTTTCCTTATGAATTTGAGTGTGATTCAAGTTATAAATGACTATTGTTTTTACATTTTACCCTATCCAAGGATGAAAACACATACCTGCAAGTTCACTTTTCATTTTCACGAAGATCCGGACGAGAGAAACCCCTGAAAATTGGAGCAAAACATCCCAGTGTGAAGTAGAATTTTTGAAACCATTTTCACTCCGATCCGACACTCCATGGCCAATGTCTATTTTTAGTAAGTCCCCATTCAATAAAATTACTAAGCACTATAAGTCCAAAGTATGAATGGATTCAAGCCACTTGGTTCGTTCCCAAGAGGAAAAGTACTTAATAGTCACAATTCAACAAAATTACCAAAACTAGTCACCCAGGAAGAACTTACTAAAAAAGTAAGTGTCCAGAAAATGCTCAAAATGGTCATGGTTGTTCTCCCTCCACATTCATCACTAATACAAACCTTCATGGAGGTCAAAATCATGTTTGCAAAGGGTGGATAATGACATTGTGTCTCAAGCATAAGAAGAGCCTTCTCGGTTCCCAATTTTGGTCACAGTGGAGCATTTTGGTCTTGGTGTGTTTCTCACTTCACTGGATGGGTTGATAAAAGAATTGAAACATTTAAATCCAATATATCACCTTTATTCATCATATGGTCAGAGTGTTCTTCACCTCATATCATTGTTGACTCCATTTCCCAAGGTTCGGGATCATCAGGTTGAATTGTGCAGGCAACGGTCTTAGTTTGCATCAGAAACTGGATAGTTTGGAGGCATTGCATTGTTTCAAGTATTTGAATGCTTATTAAAGTAAAAGAAATAAATCCTCATCATCTTCAGTGGTCAAATTCTTGTCATCTTTCCTTCCAATGAATCCAAGGATTCATCATTCTGGTGAGGTCTTGAGAGGGCAAAGTTTCCAAAGGATCAATCATCATCGGTAGTGCATCACAAAGTTGCAGAGGGTTAGCATAGAGTAATTTTTCATCTTCAACATCATCCAAGCTGATCTAGATCAAGGTTAGATGCATCTTCATCCATGTTTTTGAAGCATCCTTTCTCTCCTCTCTTCATTCTTTCTTCTCTTCTCTCCCCCTTTCTAATTTCTCATTATATGTAATCATGACATTTCATCCTATCTACTTAAGTGACAACAAAATATTTGTAAAATGTAAAATTACTCTCTCAAATTATAAGAGAGGTACTTAATTTGTCTTTTATGATAGCAATTAGAAAGTCACAAGTGGAATAGGAATATGAAGAGTCATGTGGTGTAGATGAAGAGTTGCACTGTAAAGCTATAAATTGGGAGATCCTCCTCACTTCAAGGGAGGGTGATCCTTGTTTACAAGGTCCCATTTTATCTCTAGTAACAAGTGATCAAATTTCCTCTATTTTCTTCACCTATGTTTCCTCTCTATATCAACTAAACTCCATGGGTATGTACTTGTTCAATATTATGCATTGAGACTTTATGTTTTGTGTGTTTTGCTCCTTGTTGATTCTAATGGCGTCTTCTCGTTGAATTCATGGATATATTATGGTTTTAAAAGAATAAACTCTGATGTACTATTTATCGTGTGAAACCCCCCTTGTTATTCTCTCCACACCTCTCTCTCTCTCTCATGTTTTTTCTTCCTTGTAGTTTCTACAAGCACTTTGCCACAGTGTGTAGGAGGTACTCCTATGTGCTCCCGGTTGAAAGACCACCCCAAGTTGATAAAGTAGTGTAAATACTCCTGTTTTCATTAAATGGAGCCACCCTATTCAAAAATAGGGACTTAGTATTGCACACTATTGGTGAGAATTCATTAATATTTCACCTTAAAAATTATTCACCAATAACCTTCAAGAAGGGATTACAAACTACCTCATACATTTTCTCATGTGTTTTACACCATTCACATCATGTATCTATGATCATCTCACACATATATCTTGCATTCATATGTCACACTTGATATTTCACATGTGTGTCCCCATATGTCGATCTCTAATGAGATCACCTTGTTTTATATAAGGTGGGTGACCTGTTTTGGGTCACTCTTATATTTTAAACACTACCAGACAACAATAGTGGATCTGCCATGCTTATATTTTAAATATAAGCTATAAACCAAAAACATATAGTCTTTGGTGGGTTTCTAAATAAGTAGTTCCCGATTAATATTATAAACCCAACACTCCCCCTTAATGTTAAGTAGGGAAACATGCAAAGTTGCATTTCCATGTTAAAAAAGGTTTGTTCCAAATAACACATGTCAAGTCATCTTTTGGTACAAAAGGAATTATAATCCATAAATCATCAAGTGATTTAGGCTAACATGCAACACAAAACACCATTTCTGTAGATTTGTAACTCCATGATATACTACATCAATGTTATGTTTCAACTGCTATAGTATTCGTAGAATTAAACAAGTTGCGAACCAAATGCAAGTATTATCAAAATTTTACGCTTTCGTAGTGGTGCAATACAATAGTGTCCCGTTTGTTTATCAACTTCGTGGTGCACTACCGCAATGTCTCGTAGATTTTACAACTCAATGGTACACTATTGTAGTGTTTCGCAAGTTTTTAACTCTATGGTACACTACCGCAGTATGCTATAGGTTTAAGCAAGCCTAAACAACTAAAACTATTCCGTGGGTTTTAGAAAAATTGGGGCGATTGCTTTAGTGCTCCACAGACTTCATGAAGCTACAACATAAAGCAAGTGTGTTGCGGGTTTTGTAAAAACCGCAGTACACTGAAACAAACCTATCAAGATAAAGTGATTAAGGATGAAATATTACATAAGATCATGAAGCTTTTATAAAATAAAAAAACCTCTCATATCTAATGTTTCATTGGGGATTACAAGTAAACTTCACATAACATGACAATTTACTTAAACAAAATGGAAATAGTCTAGGGAGTATCCAATTTTGACACAATCAAGTCGTTAAGAGATGAAATTGCACATGAAAAACATGCAACATGTTCATTTCTTATTTCCCCCTCAGGAAACTCGAAAGGCCAAAATTGATCGATTCGAGAGGTGAAGATGGACGTCGGTCACATGATCATAAGAGGTAAAATTTAAAATGCCCAACATATCACAAAATTTTTAGAACTTTGGAGCACATAATGGGTTGGTAAAAAAATATGCAACTTGTTCTTGAGTGGAATAAAACTTGAGATCTATGTCACCATTGATAACTTTCTCTTGAATGAAGTACATATGGATTTCAATATGTTTGGTTCTTTGATGTTGGAGTAGATTGTTTGTAAAAGAAATGCAACTTTCATTTTCGGATAGAAGAAGTGTGCTTCTTTTGAATCCCATGTGAAGTTCTTCCAACAATATTTTGAGCCACACAACGTCCTTGGTTGCTTTCATAACACTTCTATATTCTACTTCAGAGAATAGATAGATCTTGTTGGTTTATTCTTGCTACTCTAAGTTATTGCACCTGCACCAAACTAGAACACATATCTATAAGTAGATTTTCTATATATAATATCACCAACATGGTCAGAATCACAATAACCAAATAAAATTGCATTATCACAAGAAGAATAACACAAACCATAATTGATTGTACCTTTGATATACCTTAAAATCCTTTTTTCCATTTTCCAATGGTCCTAATAAGGATCTTACATGAATATAGAAACAATTCTCGACTACATAGGATAGATAATGCCTAGTGATAGTTAAATAAATCAAACTACCAACAAGTTGTCTATATAAAATAGGATTAAATTTATCACAAGAAGGTTTTGGATCTAATTTAACACCAACTTCCATAGGAATAGAGACATGATGACAATTTTTGGGGTTAAACCATATAACAAAGTGTTGCATGGATCTATAATCGGATAAAACATACAAGCAATGAATGCCAAAATAACTAGAATATAAAATAAAAGAAGAGAAAGATAACACTAGATTTAACATGGTTCCCCAGAGTGTGGGCTGCATTCACCAAGAAATGACCAATATTATTATTCAATGCTTTACAGAGGAAATACAATGAAGATCTGCTATCTTCCAACACCTCATAGGGTGTTCAATGCTTTTCCCTCACTCAGCTACTCTTTCTTGCTCACCAAGAAAACTAACATGTAAAACAATTGCTATTTTCTTCTCTCATACCCTCATACAATGCATACATGCATATATATCTATTCTGGGTAACTAACTATGCTTTTACAATCAATAAATCATCTTTAAAGCAAGAGATTTATTCTAATTCTCATTTAAAGAACAAAGCACTTTGTCACATAGGTGACTGATGCTAGTTCCTTCTTGACCAATGCCGGTCACTTCTTAACCGATGCTGGTTACCTTCTGACTGATGTTGGTTTCAACTTGATCCATGCTGGTCACTGTCAAAGCCAACAACATGTAAAAACAAGTTTTTTGTGAAGTAATTAAACTCTACACTCAACAACAATCAACCATATTAAATCTTTTAAGAAGATTGATATTATATTATGATTGAGATGCAATAATAGATTTATGACTTTGACAAATAACCATGCCTAGAAAATGATTTAACAGTCCTAAATTAGTCATTTCAAACTGTTGTCTTAATTTCTCTTTGATTTTAAGAATTAAATTCTTATCACTACTAGTAATCAAGAGATCATCAACATACAAGACAATGATAATAACATGATTGTTTTCAGTTTTAATGAATAAATCATTATCAAAAAATTGTTATTGAAACCAAACTCTTGAAAGAAACTATTTATCTTAGCATACCAAGCTCTAGGAGCTTGTTTAAGACCATACAAATATTTCTTAAGTTTACAAACATATAATTATTTTCCATGTTCTTCAAATCCTTTAGGTTGATGCATATAAATTTATTCTTTCAAGTCACCATTTAAAAATACATTTTTGACATCCATTTGGTGAATCTCCCACCATGTTAAGCAATTAGAGCTATAAGGATTCTAACAGTGCTCATTTTTGCAAAGGGACAAAGGTTTCAACATAATCCAAACTAGGTTTTTGAGTAAACCCTTTAACAACTAATCTAGCCTTAAATTTTTCAATCTTACCAACAGAGTTATATTTAATTTTATACAACCATCTAGAACCTACAATGTTTCTTTTAGGAGGAAGAGGGACTAATTCCCAAGTTTGATTCTTGATTAGATAATTGTACTCAACTTTTGCGATTACAATCCATCTTTTATCTAAGTTGACATCTTCAAAATATTGAGGTTCAACCTCACAAACAATTTACAAGTCACGATAGGAATCCAGACTACGGGTCATCTTTCTCAAATCATTAGGCTAAGAATTTGAAACCAAATTTTTAGCCCATATAGGAACTTTTGACTGAGAAAAGATTGAGAAGACTCCCCCTCAAGGTATACATCCATCATGTCATAAGAAGGATGATCTATCTCTTGAAAATTGGCTTAAATATTGACTAAGGAAAGATTATTAAATTTAAAAGATTTAGGAATTGAAGAGGAGGGAAGAGAGGAAGCTTGACACAATGGTTCTCTAGAACATAAACATTACTATTATCTATGATCAAATGTTTGAATAGATCATAAAATATTAATCCTTTTGTGCGATCACCATACCAAATGAAATGCAATAGTAGGAGGTATGATCAAGTTTTTGTCTTTTGATTTTAGGAATGAGAACGGAAGGACTACCAAAAATATTAAAATGAGAGATATAAAGTTTTTGTTTGGTCCATACTTCATGATGTGTAGTTTGATGAAAATATTTGGTAGGAATTTATTTATAATATGAACAATAGTGTTTATAGCTTCAACCCAAATCAAATTAGTCACATTAGAAGCATGAAGCATGACTCTGTCCATTTCTATGATTGTTTTATTCTTCTTTTCAACTATGCCATTTTCTTTGAGGAGATTAAGGAGGGGTTAGCTCCTTTGAATTTCACTAGACACATAAAAAACCATCAAACTTGTTATTGAAATACTCACCTCCATTATCAATTTTGATTCTTTTAATTTTTAGATTAGCCATATTTAAACCAAGGATTTAAACTCTTGAAACTTAGATAAGACATCAAACTTTTTCTTAATGTAATAAGACCAAGTCATTCTTGAGAAATCATCAATAAAACTAACAACATACAAGGCTCCACCTAGAGAAGAAACTTCCAAAGGACCTCTTACATCACTATGAACCAACTCAAGCAAGCAAGAGGAATTGGACTCGTGATGTTTGTGAAATGGTTGAACATGTTGCTTACCACACAAGCAACTTTCACAAGTTCTATGGTCTAATTTTATCTTAGGAATACCTACTACAAGGTTAAGGCGTGACATATCATACAAAATCTTAAATTTTACATGCCCAAGCCTTTCATGCCATAATTGAACAACATCACAAGAGGAAGAAGAAAGACAAGATTCAACAACAAATCCATAAAAAATGTACAAACCATTCTTTTGTAAACTGCAATAATAACTTTACCAAGCTCATTCTTAACATACCATTTATCTTGCAATAACACAAATTTATAGTTTTCTTTGGTTAATTGAGAACAAGATAAAAGGTTCTTCTTTAAGTTAGGAACAAATAAAACATTCTTAATGATGTCATTTGCTAACTTAACATTGCCATAACATTCAAACTTGATGACTGAATTGTCACCTAGATAGATATTCTCATGACAGTCAACAACATCAGATAGAATATCATGCATGTATGTCATATGTCTAGAGGCACCACTATCTAGGATCCATTCATTGTCATTAGAGGCTGAAAGGGCAGTATAAAGAGAAATAGTTTGCTCAACATTATTGGCTTGGTTGTTAGCATGATTCTAATTTTTATTCTTCTTATTTTTATTGTTGAAGTTCTTATTCTTAGCATTGTTATTAGACTTGTTAGAATGACAATTGGTTACTTTATGACCAAATTTACCACAATTGGTACAATTTCCATCAAAATTTACTTTAAACTTCTGATTATTCCTATTGTGTTTAGGTTTAAAGTTAGATTGCTGATTTATATTGTTGTTATTTTGATTTTTAAAAGACTTTTGATTTTGGGAGAACAATGCCTAAGAGGCATTCTCTTTTGAGTCAAAGTTCTCCATGACACTCTCTTCTTGGATAAGGAGAGAAGACAAGGTGTCTAAATCAGGTAAATCATCTTCATTTTGGTATTTAGAATTCAAAATGGAAATATAGTTTCTAAATTTCTCATGAATGTTAATCTGAATAATGAAGTAAAGCAACTTATCCTGAAACAATTCACAATTACATCCATCCAATTGAGCTTTAATGTTCTTAATTTTAGCTAGGTAATTAACAATTTTCTCATCAACTTTCATAGGAGTTGTGAACAATTCCATGATCAACTTGATTATTTTGGAGAGGTGGCTACCTTCATGCATAGTTTGCAATTGCATCCATGCATCAACAGGAGACTCCATGTGACCTATATGCAACAAAAACTCATCCTTGATGCTTTGCAATAGGATTGACATGGCCTCTTGGGATTTTTGGGAGAAAACACTCAAGTTCTCAGGTGTAGCTTGTCTCCCAGTGGGTTTCTTCTCAACACCACTAACTAAATCCCATAGCTTTCTAGCCATAAGAATAGCCTTAATCCGATTCTGAAAATACTATAATTAGACCCATTTAAAATTTGAGATTTATCCATGAAAAAAATAGAAGAACTAGTTATTTAATTTTTTATAGCTAAATTAAAAAAAAAAAAAGAGAGTGTTAGGTGGGTTTTTAAGTTGCAAAGATACACTCTAGAAATAAATCGACTAAAATGGATTAAAAATCAAAGGAGAGAGATTTTAACTTGATAAAAACACTCAAACAAGGTGAGAACACCAAGAAGGAAGACCACACAACACTAAGGAAAAACTGCGAGAGGTTATGAGGCACTAGGAAGAAAGTTATAACCTTTTGAAGAAAATGACAGGATGTTGTACCACAGACACAATGTTTCATGGGTTCTAATGTTTCGTGAAAAACTAAGCCAAAATCCATAGAACAAAGGAAATTCCATAAGACACTAAAATTCTACGAAAAAAAAGAAAATTCTGCGAGATACTAGAAGTCTAAAAAACAAATAAAAGTTTGTGAGGCAACTGGAAGTCTATAGAACAAAGAAAAGTCCACGAGACACTAAAATTCCACGAAACAATGAAAAGCCTGCTAGAAATTGGAAGTCCGTAGAACAAAGAAAAGTTTGTGAGACACTAGAAGTCTGTGGAACAAAGAAAAGTCATGAAGCATAAAAATAGGTTGTGAAGGTTTGCAGATGTCACACAAGCAAAAATTACTTGAATAAATTTTGAACTCGCAAGTACACAAATTTTTCAAAAACTAGAGTTTCGCGGTTTCTTCAAATTTCAACGATCTACAAATAAGTAGAAATGGTAAAAAGTTGTGGGAGACTAAAAATCCATGCAAGTTTAGAAAATCCGCACAAGACTAAATGAGAATGCCACGGAGTGAAGGATGTCATGAAGCACATAAAACAAAGCCATGAAGTTAATAATTCCACACGGTAATTAGAAAACACCATAAGAAATCAAATTAAAATGCAAAAGACTTAAACTATGCTTGGGAACAAGGAAAACCACAAAGAAAGCGAGGATGGCCATGAAGGGCTACTAAAAGGCCACAAAGGGCTATGTGTGCCACACAAGATTGTGAAAAGGCTGCGAAGGGTTAGAAAAGGCCGTGTAAGACTTTGAAATTTAAAAAGGTTGTGAAAGCCTCAAATATGCTACGAAAGATAAAATTTGTAGTGCACTACTAAAAAATGCCACTAAATATTCAAATTTTCTATGAAGGTTTGCAAAAAAGCCACGAATCCTAGAAAATATTAAAGGACAATTGTGGATGACAGAAAATGCATATCTAGACATAAGAAGGCTTTGAGGAAGATATCATGGATTTAAGTAATTCACTTTCAATTAATGTGGTGGGAATTGTAGTTTTGTACCTGATAACCTTGAAGAAAACCACAAAGCAAGCTTAGGAGTTGCAAACCTAAAAAATCTTTACTTTTATTCACACTTGTAATAAAAAACAACCAAATATATCATACACATGCATAAACACAAGATTTGATACCATGTTAGGAAATTTAGGGGATAAATAATGTTACAAATTATAGATCCACCACATTAAATTGTTGAGAATTATAGTTTATGAAATGTAGTGATTAAAACATAGATTAGGATGTTTATATTGCAGATTATAGAATGTAAACAACATGAAACAAAAAGTAAATGAACACAATGACACAAGATATAAGTGGGAAAACCATGAAAGGTAAAAACCCACTAAAAATCACTTATCTTTATTGAGAATTCAATTTCACCCAACACTCCCACTATTTCCAAAGATCCACTTGTAATTACACCTTTAAGAAGGGATTACAACCGCCTCATACACTCACTCATGTGTTTTACACCATTGTCATCATGTATCTATGATCAACTTGCACATATAGCTCACATTCATATGTCATGCTTGATATTTCTCATGCTTGTCCCCACATGTTGAGTTCTAATGAGATCACCTTGTTTTATACAAGGTGGGTGACATGTTTTGGGTCACTCTTATATTTTAAACACTGCCAATAATAGTAGTGGATCCACCATGATTATATCTTAAATATAAGAAATAAACAAAAATATATATTATTTGGCGGGTTTATAAACAAGTAGTTTCTTGCTTAATATTATAAACCCAATAGAATGATAAAATGTGTGTATAATAGGAGATTGATAATGTGAAGGGGGTGTAATAGGAGGAAGAGAAGATGTAGTGAGTGGATAATTTGTAGAAGAATTAGGAATATGAACAATAGTATGGTCATTAAGCATCTCTTGTTATAAAGCTATAACCTTAAAGCAAAAAAGTGTACTAGATTCAATTGTTTCATACGATAAATTTCCTTTTAAAGGAAGGATCAAACCACAAAAAAATTGCATATCTAGATCAATAGGATGATAAAGTAAATGATGGATGCATGATTTTCAATGTAGGATATAATCATTAACATGTTCAGTTTTCCTTGATGCAAAGTAAAATGTTCAAATGTAACTTTAGGATCATTGTTAGAAGTATGTATAAGAAATGCTTCTTCCATATCAAGACAAGTACTAATATATATACTAGGAAAATGATGAAATCAATGAGAAGCAATATTGGTAAGATGACTTGGAAATGCTTTGGAAATAATCTATCCTTAGAATGTGAATCCATAACTACTCTAAACACTTTGAGATGCATACAAGGATTACATGTACCATCAAAAAGTGTAAAGGCAGGAAAAGTAAATTCCTTAGGGAAAGTTGAATTGTAAATATTCTTAGGAATATGATTACCATGAAGTGAATTATTATCATTGCTAACATAATAGGCCCTACTATCAATGGCAAGGGTGTGGATATTATTTTGTAAATCACCTACAACATGCATAGGAGAGAGAAATTATTAAGGAGGAATGGCATTAACATTAAGGGGTTTAATCTTACCATTGTGGGTAGTCATAGGAACATTATTGGGTTGAAATTCAACTTTGGGATCAACAAGTGGAAAACTAGGAATAGAAACATGAGAAGAAGAATCAATAGGAAAAGAAGTTTGCACTCTTTTATCAACAAGTTCATTAGAATAAGGAATACAAAAATATGCACACTATCATTATGATCATCATTATGTATATGTAGTGCCCTCCCATGTGGGATCCAAACACAAGACCAAATAAACCAAGATTTTTTTACTTTCATTCTTCTTGATATAACTATGTTACACCATAAAGACCCCAAGAGATTTCTCAACACCACATGCAATGTTTAAACCAACATGAAGAACATGCAAATATCAAGATGACACAAGACATATCAAAGTCACACTATTACAAACAAACAAGTACAAAACAAGGACCCGACATAGTATGAACATCACAAATATATGCATTCCATATTACCACATTTTCATGGCTACAACTTTATTATACTCATATTTCATTATTTTAAATTTAATGATTTGAAGAGTACTTAACAAGAAGGCACACATTTTCCTTTTTCTATACGACTTCTTTTGGTTCGTTGAGTACTTAACGAATAATGGTTCCATCTAATTTATTTTGTTTATCTTATTTCACATGAATTATATAAATTGATTTTTAATTAGAAGTAACTTAACATCGTACAACACAAGACTAGATTACCAAATTAGAAACTATGTGTTTCTCCATTAGTCATTTTCACGTGGATTAAAAAACCTAATTTCACATCATAATAAAGATTTATTAAGTTACTAAAAGACTCCACGGTACTTAAATTCTTAGATGACACCACAAGGGTGCATTCTCAAAGCTAAGAGCAAGATACAACTTTTCCTTTACAATTAGAAACTTAAAGGTGTATTAATGCACATCCTAATTATCCCTGAGATCCCATGCACTTTACATTAATTTCCCTTCTAATGGAGTTTAGTTTCTAGGAAAACCATATGGTTACAAACAAGACAATTCATGCAATATGTCACAAAATTGACGCTATGCCTTGCATCTAAGCATCTTATGCACTTTCATACCCACTTTGAAAAATTTCTACTAGGTTCCTAAGGAGGAACATATAAACTCTTATGGATCCCGTAAGCCTCTAGGGATATGAAATATGGCAAGATTTGATACATTTGATTTCCCATAGGGTAGTTTCACATATTAAGCTATTAAATAGACATGCATCCACGGTAATAAGGATTCAAGATCTTATCTCCTTTTGTGAAGTTAAACTACTATAGTCCATAAATGATAGGATGCATTTTGAGGTACACATGGGTCATATGAATCCCATGTTTGAGAAAGAAGGTCTCATTATCAAATTACGTGTTCCCATAAGGGACAACTAAATTACAATTTAGAATAAGGAAGGGATTGCTCATGAGTTAAAAGGAGGTGGTTTCCATGATTCACTTTGTTCCTAAGCTCAACATTCAAGGGACATAATTCGATAGACAAAATTCAACATGGGTTTCGTTTGCCAATTACTTCTCTAAAAAGGGGTACTAGGTTTACTTCTTTCCTTTAGAATTCAAGGGATCTACATTTTGATACAAGTTAGTATTAGAACAATCCAACCTCTCTAAGATCAATTAAACACGAGAGGGGGTTAATGGAGTCAAACATGAGGTTTAACATGTAGGAAAAGTGGTGAAATAACTCCACTCACGTCTCTTAGATCTCTTAATGAGATCATTCAATGATAAGACAAGATACAACATGTGATTCTTTTCTTATAATGATAAGGGGTATTGTAAGCCTATACAAGACTTGTTAAGAGAGATACACAACAAGGGTTAAGAGCATGTATAATTTTTATAGTTTAGGAAAGGAAAGTTTCTACCAACAATACAAGTATTAAGAGAGAAACCAATAATTAACATTATAGAAGATTATTTCAAAACATCTAAACTATAAGAGCAACATATAAACTCGTAATCAAAATCACACCCAAAATAGAATGCCTGTTTTCCCCAATACACCAATGTGCTACAATATCTTACACATCACAAAAAAATCCATAAATAATATTCATGTTTATAAGCATAGTGTTGATATACATCTATTTAATATTACACGTGTAAAAAGGATAACTCGCTATTACAAAAGCATATAGAACGCTGCAATTTTCTTCATGTTCCACTTACCTACAACCACCACATGGTCAACATAGCTATTGGCATGACATCTAACTACAATCTAACATGATTTATGTTTTTACAATTTTCCAATACTAATGAAATATTATTTAAAATAATTTTAAGGAGAGTAAGAAATATAAATGCCATTTCATTTCGTTTTCAAAGCTAAAGATAGAGCTAGAGAGTGGACACTTTGAAAACACAATTTATTTTCACATTTAATATATTTTGAATAAAAAATCAATATGGATTCCTAAAGTCATTTTTGTATTTACAAGGTTTCCTAATCATTATTTTTCTTGGATAAGGTCATATGACAATTTTATTTAGTTACAAGTTTCCAAAAAGTGTCAAATTTAGACAAGTAGCTCAAAAATACGCATTCAAAAACCATCTTCAAGACTCAAACACATAAGGAAATAAAATCCTACCTACTCCCTATATAGAGATAAACACTCAGAGTTGATAGAACCCCTAACTGGCGAACTGGGTTAAATTGGTGCCCGTATTTACGAAGCTACCGATCGTAAATGCACCCAAATGACCTCGTTGCCCAACGACCAAAGGCCTACTAAACCACCTAGAACACTAACATGTAAGATAATTTTATCTGAATCGAGAGTTGTTTGTGATTGAAATAGAGAAATATAAGAGGTATTCGAAGCCAAAATCCATTTCTACACCTAGGGCCAAAACAATGGGTCAAAACCAAACTATATTTTTAACTTTCAACATTTATTTAGAGTTGGGAACTAGCATGTTGACTCCTAAATTGTCGAAATTAATGGTGTATGCTAATCTTGAGCCATTTGTATGTTTTTCACACCCGTTTTCCCTCGCCCCCAAGCATTTAAGCCGATTGACATTTATTTCCTTTTTGGCCGTTCGATATTTTTGTATTTTACCCGCCAAATCGACAGGCCGCATGTCTATTTTCCAGCTCCTTTTTATTCTACGTCTTTGGGTGGACATAAGTCTACAAAATCAGTTCTATTTGATATAGTCTTCAGTTCAGAAGCTCAATTATTTACTTTTCTTCATTGTATTGTCCTCTCCATACATTTTTTCCATCGCGAGACGTGATGCCCACAGTAAGCCATAACTTATATTTCGTTGGGTCTAGCTTATGTCTTGTATTTACTTGATTATATAGTAAGCCACAAAGGAGCACACATGTCTACATCTTAATGGAGCTAGTAGTCTAAGTCATCCAAAACAAAGAGTTGCGATGCAAATCCATAGCCAATAAATTTTTAGCACGGAGACAAAAAGATTGACAAGTGTGAAGGGCATGGAGCTTTCTTATTAGATGGAGCTTCACGTCTTGTGGTCTATAAGAAAATACTAACAGTGTGATGATGGTGGAGATTTCTCATTGGTCTAAGCCTTGTGTCACAGGATTGAGGATATCTAAAGCGACACCACAACTAATATAAGGCCGACATATGGTGACATTTCGATCAAACTAATGGAAATGGATTTAAGCAGATTTAAAAGCCGCGAAGAGTGGAGATAATACATCTTTCGGGTCCATGTCAAAGGTCAATGTATAACAAAATTTACTTTCTTGATTTGAGTGGTTTATTATTTGTTTTGGCCATGTGGTATCTTCAAAACTTGCATGCATGTTTCATCTTTACCACACATTTCCTATCCACGAGGGACTGTGGGCAGTTTCACCAGGCATGTGGACTGTGGGCATGTTTTATCTTTATCGTAGCATGGATCTAAATGAGATACTTGAATTTCAATTTGTAGAAGGATGATATTCCAGAATTTTAACTGAATTTATTGGGATCTTGGACCCATTGTTAATATTCAAACCTCACTATGTGAGAGTTACCGTAATAGTTATATAATTCACCTTAACGGCATATGTAATTTATGGTTTTAATAAAGAGATGATTACCTTGTATGAAAGAATATCTCAATATGAGTAAATGATAAATATTAGAAGTGAGAAATCTTACTTATCATAAATTGTTATATTTATTTATTTGATATTTGTCAATGTATGAAGCCGATAATTGAACAATTATTGTAACATTCAATTGTCTTTAACTTCTAAATTTAATAGCTATTTAGTGGCGTAGTTAATTGGAGGAATAATTAAATATATATTTAATTCGGTCTTCCGGTGAAACTGGTATTAATATGTTAAGATTGTAAAGCCTATTGTGTAGAGGATGAAGAGTATCGTTATAAAAAGGTAATTTAAGGTTAAAAACCAAACATCAGGAAAAGAGAAACTAAATGGGAAGATAAATAGATGAAAATATCCATTAGGCATATTAAGGGATAAGTACATGTGAAATGTTGAAATAGATACATTTCAGCATAACGAATGTACTTATCTCATGATGATCCTAGTTGGCCTTTGGCATTTATCTCGATATAAACTCTTGCAAGATAGGTTAAATTGGAAATAAAGTAAATACAAACTATAAGATCTAGATAACTGTGAAAGGGATAGTTGTGAGGTGGCGAAAGACTTAAACTCATAAGACTAGTGTCTTTGTCTTGAGTTTAGTCGTAACTGCACTTACCTGACAGAAAACTTTGGCCAAAGTAATGCATTGATGGTGTGCATTGTCGATCACCTAGTTCTCCAATTAAATTAAAATTTCGATAACTTTGATCATGAGAAGTTGAACACTAAACATGAGGTAGGCAATGGTCAGATACCAGAATACGAAGTCGGAAAACTAGCTTCGTGGTAGACCCAAAGACTTTCACATGGTTCCCATGACCTGAAAAAGGTTGAGCCAAAATTCTAGTAAGCATTTTCACTCGAAGTAGTGGCGAAGGGAGATCGTGGAGATCTGGATACACCCTTCTCAGCCGCACATGGCTTACATGGATGTTATCAAATAGATCAAAAGAAAAAATTTATTTAAAGAATTTGATTAAATAAATTTGTACGATTGTAGTTGTGTAATTTGTTTTTATGTATGTTTTAAAAATAAATCCTCCTTTTCCAGTTCTAGTAATTTTGAGTGTTACATTTTGGTATCAAACGTGCGGTATCACATAGTCAAAATAAGAAAGACAAGAAAAATATAGAGCATCAACTTGAGAAGACAATTTTTTGTAAGAAAAAGAAGCAAATAACAAGACACAAGAAGAGAGACAAAAAGAATGTGTAGAGTCATAGCTCTGGGTCTATAAAAGCTTTTTTAATTGAATATAATAGTTATATTTTGTGTGCTTTTGTGTTTTGGTTGTGTCTTTCCTTGTGTTGGTTGTAGTTGGCACCATATTTTTCCAACATAAATGTGTGAGGAAACAAGGTCAAACGAACATCTAAGGGACAACCTGGGTTGATTAATACTCCATGTGGCAAGGAACACGGTAAAAGTTTAATTTTCTCATTTCGGGGTTTATAGGGATGTTTTGCGCCTCATTGAAAATAGGTTTTATTAAGATCACACAAGGTCGTCAAGAAGTAGTTTTTACTAAGTTTTGTGGTTAACTCGCCAACCGAGTGGTTTCCATAGCCAAAACTAGTATCATAGTGTTTCCAACCATCTCACGAGGTAAATGAGTGTAGTGTTTACATTCATGGTTATTGGTCTAGTTGCGTACAAAATAGAGGTGCAATTTGCTATTGAATAACATGTTTCATTTAATTCACCTAAACAAATTATTCTTCTTTAGTTGATTAACAACTCCATTAAAAATTAAGAAAACTAGAACGTTAAAATCACGCAAGAATAGAGTAAGATGACCATGCCTATTAATTGAATTGGCAAGGTAAAAATTAAATGGATCTCATCTCATGGCCATCCAAAACATCAAAATTTTATCAATCTCTTTAGTTCCTTGAAAGTTTCCTTATTTTCTCTTCTTAAAGAATAATCCACTCCTTGTCCTTTCCCAAGTCTTCTCATTGTTTCAACATTCCATGATTGGGCACATGCTTGAGAAGGTGGTAGGGAAAGTTTTGAGTTGTCTTCACTCATAAATGACAATTGTTTTAAGTTTTAAATGCCTCTTTACTAAGCTTGAAATGTGCACAAAATTTTATCATAACAACGCCAAGACCATATGATTTTAAGCAACTTTTCATCAAACAATTTGTGTGCCAAGATCACACTTCCATAGTTGCATACAAATAATCTTAGACACTTATAATTAATCAAAAAATCCATTGCCCATTATGTTTTTCCTATTGTCTATGGCATGCTCTGGGCTCCATATTTTTGCCTTTGGTTGGGATATCTTGGCATGGTTGTGAGACCGGTTTTACACCACCAAATATGAATTTACTACAAACAAACACACTTAAGTGCCTATAGTAACCCATGTTCCAATGCACTTTGGCCATATGGTATCCTTGTAGGCCTAAGAACTCCGCACATGTTCATAGTACTACACATAATGCCCAACAAAAAGGCCATAAGGCCTTTTCAACGAATCCCTTTTGTGCATATTTTATAATCATTGTTGTCTATAAGCCTACATTTCTCTAAGAAATTTTATCAAAAAATTTACATCCTTGCGCATGCGGGTATGCTAAAAATATATATGACATCTAGACCTTCTAAACAATCCATAAAACCAAAATATTTCATACATTTTATCAAATAGTTTAAATGCTTCGCGTGGGGTCATGCCGGTCTCCTCTGTGGTGTCCCAATTTTTTAAAAATAGCCACTTACATTGGATATACCTCCACATTCTGCATACATGTCCATTTGGATGATAGAAATAAAATTCATCCAATTAAAAAACAAAAAGGCCCTTCTTCCAAAACCTAGTAGAGTCCGATTTAAAACAAAGGCACCAATTTTGTACATGTTGTGAGGATATTGGCGAAGGTTGCAGAGTCATGCTTGCACCTGCCACAAACATTTGTTTAGAAGTCTCCATGACCTATTAGAGAATGTGTTTTGTGAATATCCTGTAATCCTTACTATCCAGACTAAGCTTTAAGGCCCCCAAATTTGGCACGACATGGAAAATGTACGAAAAACACCGAGAATGTTGGCTCTGCGCTTGACTAAAGTAAGAAACCAAAAACTAACAGAAGTAAAATAGAATAAAGATACATTGCCAATGTTTCCACAATTAACTCATCTCACCACAAACACAAAGTGACCCGATGAAGGAAATGAGGTGATGAGAGTATCCATGAAGCTTTTAAACAAAATCAATTTTGTCTAAAACCTGCAACAAAGATAACCTTCATCATGAAATCTTCCACACCAAGCCAAGAACAATCCAAAAACATTCTCTGGCAATATAAAAAATCCCCAAAACTCAATTTCCCAAAATCCTCTCACGCATGCCCAAAAATTTCATTAAAAACATTCTCACATTAATAAAAAATCCCATTATTTCATTCCTTGAAATGGGGTTGGCACAAGCCCCAAATAGTTAGAGAAATTTAGGAATATCTTATGTTTAATTTAACTTTATTTGCACTCCATTCTATTATGTTTACTTTAAGATTTATTTTATTATTTTAAATTGGCTTTTCCCACGAACCTCAATAGCTTTGTTTAAGGCACTCACTTATCATGTAAATATCTTCATTTGAAAATTATGCGGATTACCTTTATTGATATCATAATATGATTTAGTTAGATCAACGTTAAAGTTATAAAAGATATATACATATTTGAAACTCAAGCATCGAAGATGCTCTCGAGTGTTGGAAGCACAATGAATGAGAGGGTGGCGAATCGATCTTCTTAAACTTTTAAATCAATTTATCATGCATAGATACAAACCATCAAGCATTAAGAATATGAAACAATGCATGCACCATCAACCATAAGAGAAAGTAACAGAATGACACAATAATACAATGATTTAAGTGGGAAACCCTCAAGGGGAAGAAAAACCATTTAAAATTTTGAATATATTACTCAATTCAAAAGACTTATGTGAATATTACACATCACACAAGATTTTTTTAGTGAAACACCCACTTCACAAGGAGCACCAACCCCTATTTAGTATAACACCCACTATACAAGGAGGATGTAACCCCTAAAGATAATTAAGCACCCACTCAACTGCTTGAAACAATGTTTGTCACCTTTGAAACATGTTATTACAATAGATGATGACACCTTTCAAGCTCAATCTTCACAATCTTGCTCTTTATTCTTCTTCGCTCAAGAACCTTCTTAATTAGACCTCATTAGGTCCCCCGAACTTTCTTGCTACCTATTAAATCCTTCTAAGTAAACCTCATGGTTTCTTTCCCCTTTCATTGTGGTCCTTAAGACCTTAGATTTCCCTACCTTCTGCCTTTTGCTTGCACTAGCTCATTCTTCCTTAGGCACTCACAACTAATCACAATAGGTCTTCTCCACATGCATATATACATTTCATATGTGTAAGCATCATATCATTTGGCCATCATAGCTCAAATATCACCATATAAATATGAAATAATCAAGAAAAAATCACTCATGAGCCTACATAGGTTAGCAAAGTGACCCTTGATACACCAAGTCCTTCACTAGGTCTTCAATTAGGCCTAGAAGCCTAAAACAACTACATCGTCAACTCCTGAGCATAATTGTCCTTAAATACCTTCACCAAAGCATAGAAAACATTAGGAAACATTTCTCAAGTAATTTTCATGTCTTTCACAAGCCCATATATCTCTACATCAACTAAACAAGTCATGTCACCATCAAATAAGACCGTGTCCTACTCATTCTGAGCACCTCCAACAAACCAATCTTCATAGATGGAGACCAAGATTCAACATATCTCATTAACCATAAAATGTAACCACTAAATGGAAATATATTGATTCAAGGAACATCACAAACCATGGTAGACCTCATGGCTTAGCCCATAGAGTCATGAAATCATCTCTGTCCTCCGAGATACATGTACTACCTAAAAACTAGTCTTGGAAAGATAATCTTCTCACACCTATACTGACATTGTCAAGACATATCAATGTATGTAATAGGATGATATTGAATCCCTCATCACTCTCCAATAGCTATATATCATGAAGAAATACAAGATATTGGTATTTCGACCAATTTAGCAAAAGAACCATCAATCTCCTTGAACCTGTTAAATAGGTCAAATTACGACCTCATCCTTTCCAATAAAAATGACTTGTAGAGATAAAAAACATGGAACATGTCACATTAGATGTATACAAAACCATCATAGGCATTAGATTTATCTTCTTAGGCCACACATGCCCATGAACCATCTTTCATCATGATCATCAAAACTCGTCAATTAAGCCTAAAAACTAGTCTTCACTTTTATACCTATTCGAACTCCAAATTGGTCTACCATGGTTCAAAACCATCTCAAACACATAGCACCAGATTCCCTTCTTCTTAGAACATGAATTTAAATAATAGGTCCAATGGAAAACTTGAGAGTAAACCAAATTTTTCTAAAAACATGTAATTCTGAGTGGGGTCTACCTACTATCAAGATACCAAATCACCACCATCAAAAATATGGAAGAGTCCTTTCCATATTTGGAGCTTCACATTGGAGGATACCACACAACTCATTTTTCCTCTATCACTATAGAACTAGGGTTTAGGGAGGGTTTTGACCACCTTAGCTTCTTAATGATTGTTCATAAAGCACACGACATCATTTCACCTCATTATTTTTGTAAAACCTTCTTATCTCCATGCCCCATCATCCTTAAAAGGATCAGGTCCCCATGTAAACTTTTCACGTGCCAACCAACATAAAACATCTCATATTGAGATATAAAACATGTCTTCTTGAGTTCGGTAGTGCTAAAAAATCATATCATGCAAAATTCTTGACATACAAACTTGAAATTTTTCTCACAACTTTAGGAAAACCTTTTTCAACTTCCCCAATGCTCATATCATTATGCTTTTCTCTATACCATCTCAACCAATCTCACTTTCCTAGCTAGGTCATGGAATTAGGTCTAGTTTAGACCTAGACAAAGTAGGTTAACACTATACATGTGCTTCAAATCCCTTCAAAAGGCCCTAACATCTTTGAGACAACATGTCTCACTCCTTTGCATGCCCTTATGGGCCCACATACCTCTATAACTGACCTTCATGCTCCATTAGACCACCAAGCACCTATACTAGGTCTATATGTAGACCTAGAAAATCTTTCTCAAACCCCGCAATCACCCTTTGAGACTTATAAGAGTGTATCATCACTTTATCAACATGCTCTCCGTGCTTTGACCATGCTTTAAAAGCCTTCTACATCTTTGTGCTTCATGTTCTAACACCCATACTTGACCGGGCCACTTGATTAGGCCTACTTGACCAAACAACTCTCACCATTTCCACTCTTGCAATCATGTCACTACTTATCTACCCATGTCATCATCAACACAAACTTCCTCTTGCACTTCTTATCATCAACCTTTGTCATTAATTCCCTTTCACCTTTTACATCAATAAAAACACCAACACATACATTCCAACATCGATTTGAATGAATCATAAGAATAATGACATTACCACCCAATTATAGACATGAAGACACACCAAGGGTTCAAAAGGGTTAGTCTTTCACACCCCTACATTTAATATATATTTTTCATCTCCTTGTTTTATGGATGATGAATTAATTAATTATAAATATTAATTTAATAAATATACATATATAGATGTATACATAAGTGTGTGTGTGTGTGTGTGTGTGTGTGTGTGTGTGTGTGTGTGTGTGTGTGTGTATTGTGTTGTTTTTCATGATTTGTATGATGACCGCCTTTTTAATTTCATTATTATATGATGATTGAGTTGATTGGACTCAACTATTGTTTTCATAAATTAAGATGTTTTGCAATTGTTAAGTTTATTTAACATCATTTAAGGTCATTGTTATGTTTGATTAAGGTGTGGAATGATCGGTCCCAGACGATGTTGCATTAACTTTGTTTGATGCTGAATGCTCTTAAGAATTGGTCTTAGACCACTTTGCAAAGTAATTATTTATTTAATATTGTTTAAATGTTTTTGTGAATTGATCATGGACCATATTGCATTGTTCTTGAATTATGTTTTATGACCCTCCTTCCTTAGTGTTATGATCCTCATGTGTGGATTTCACTAATGCCTCAAGGTTTTGGTGTATCGGTTCGTTACATTTGATATTAGATCAAACACCGTGTTCGAATCCCACTCGGTTGGCTACGACATGTCTAAGACCCGTGGGGTGCCTAAACGTCGGTGAAGGGGGCTCATACGTATGGGAGTGTAGATGCAAACCCAGCCCGAGGTCGGGTTCTATGGAAGCATGGTGGGATGTTATGATCCTCATGTGCAGATTTCACTAATGCCTTGAGGTTTTGGTGTAACGGTTTGTTACACTTAGCAAAAGAGAATTATGGTCTTGGACCAATGTCAAGGTAAATGATTATTAGTTTTGTTTAATAGGTCACCACCACATAGCATATTAAAAGGTTATTGGGTATTGGTTGATGCTTATTGTATGGACATTGGTCTTATACCATAATTGATTTTTTTTCAAGGAGGAGTAATGGTCATCAACCACTTTCCAAGGTAATTGGTAAATTGTTAATGTATAATGTTTATCAAAATGATCACCGACTATATGGGGAGTAACAAGGAAATTTAATATTGTTTAATTTTTAACATGATATTATACCATTCAAATTGCATGCAAGTTAATTAGAAATTTTGAGGGAAGTCACTACATGGCACATCATCATTTAATGGCATTTAAAAAAGCACGGTTGTTGGGAACCAAAAGCTTGCATTGTAAGCCAAAACATGCATTCTCTCTCCCTATTCACATTTTTGGGATTTTGTTGATGGTTTTGGTCTGTTGGAAGTTGCATGGAGGTTTTTGAATGAGAATTATTACGAAATCTATTTTTGGTATTCACATGCAAATATGAAGCTCTATTTGATAGTGAATAAGTACTCATTATTTTTGTTTGGAAAGTTCTGGGAGTTTTGTTGGGCATACAAGTTGCAGGTTTTAAAGAGAAATTTGGAAAAAGGATAACAAAAGAAAATACAAACAAGGCATGGGTTTCTCTCACTTTTATTCTTGTTGTTTTTGAATAAAATATTGGAATGTATTATGGTTTTCAAATTAGTTTTTAAACTGGAAAATAAGGAAAATATTAGAGGAATTTTTCTTGTTTGTTGTTGGGTTGGGCACGAGATTTTAATAGGTTTTAGGGAACTATTATTTGATTTTATATGATGTAAATTTGAATGGAAACAAGAAGGAAGTTATAAAGAAATGAATTTTTCTGGGTCTATTTTCTTGCTTGGAAAATACGTGCTTGGATTTTTTTAATCATCTCAATTTGAGCTTTTTGGTAGTCGAATTGATATTGGGTTTTTTGCTTGAGTTTTTACTATTAAAAATGTGGAGATTCACTTCATTTTAAATATGAAAATTTTTGAGGAAAATTGGGAAAATAAATTTAAAATGTTGTGGGTTTAATGGAAAATAATGGATTTGTAATTTTTATCAATTTTAAATTTTGGGTCTGATTTATTAAAAAAATGTGAAGTCCTCTTGCAAATACAAATTGGGTATAAGGATTTAGCATGTTCTTTAATTAGAAACATTCAATTTTGTCTAAAACAAGATCTTGTTTGATTTGAAAATATTTGAGCATAGTTAAAGTTATAAGTTGGATGAAAGTCATTACTAGCTCGCCATTTTTGGTTTAGAATCTTGTTTTATTTTAATGGAAGTTATCAAGGGGTTGGGAAAATATTACAGTCAATCTTGATTCATTCGGGGGGTTTTGATAGTATTGATTTACCCATCTTTTTAAGAGCTTGACGATATTATAAATGTAAGCTTATTATGTGCTTGTTGTAGCTCCACCTGAAATTATGATCCATGGATTAATACTTCATTGTTGTTAAGATCTTAGCAACAATTGAATATTTGTGGGTATATGGTTATTATGTCAAAATGTTTTAGTTATTTGACTATGTTTATATCTTCTCTATTAGTATGAACATATTTCTGGATTTGGATGAGAGTTAATGAGATTTCAGCCTCTTCACCTATTTCAGGCACTATTCTTTTTGTTGCTATTAATCCTAATTTTTAAGGGTACTTAGATCATTCATAGCTTGAATAAGATGATTGTTAGTTGATACATTTGGGAGTTGATAAAGTGTTGACATCAACTTATCATCGAAAATTTCTGTATTAATGATTATGTTCTTGTAATCATGATTGTTTAACTTTTGATTTAAGTAATGATAGTGGGACAACTATTGGAATTGTATAATTACTTGTAAAAACATGATTTTGTTCCATTTCCTTGTAGTATTTTTAGAAAAGGTTGATGAGTTAGTTAAGTTCATTCATAAAATATGACTTTTAAACATTGTGAAAGTTTACTTTGTTGATATTATTTTTAGGGCTACTCTTAAGAATTGATTAAAGTTGTTAAGAGATTCTAGTCTTGGTTTTGGTTAAAATAAATTACATTTGTAAGTTATTTTAATAGTTTAATGATATAGTTATTAGTTGGAATCTTGGATTGTTTGAGAGAAAGCTTAATTATGTAGTATCATTCATTTGAATCATGATATGTAAACTTAATTAATGAATTGTTTTCATGAAAATGTGCAACATGAAAATTTTCAAAGTTGTACCTCCTGAAGACACCCCCAGGTCAGTCTATCCCAATCACCAGTCCTATCTTGTCAAAATAATGATCTCTATATGAATGTCAAGTGTCCCCCTAGGTGATTTAGGAAAGTAAAATCAATCCCCTAGGTGATTTAGGAACTTCTGGAGCATTCAAACATTTGAGCAATTTTGGGAAGGGATATCATTAGCCTTCCTAAGACCTAGAGTGGATCATAAGAGTAAGAATCATCACGGAGGAGTATTAAAGTGCTAGGAACATCAAGGAGATGATTTTGAAAGATTCGGAGGTGTTGGAAACAATTCAACAAAAGTGGGTTTTCGGGCCTGAACGAGCATGCACCGTGAACGAGGACTTGAGCTTCAAAGAAAGATTATGGGAGCCATGTGATGATTTGAAAGCCCAAAAGGTGTCAATTGAAATAATTTTCAATGCCCTAAATTGTGGAAAAAATGAGACATCATGAAACATCATGCACTTCCCTAGGTAACTCATTCTTTTGGCGCACAACGGGTGGTCCCGAGAAAGAAGGGGACATTTGAGAGAGTTTAAGTCAAATTTGGATCTTAGGAACATCACCATTGGATTCATTGAGGTGTTTTCAGGTGGAATCATATAAAATTTCACCCCAAAATTCATCCGGGATCCCGAGATATTACCTCACAAGTCATTCCTAAGGTAAGAGTTTTCATACTTCACCAATTTTCGAAGAGGAAACGTGTCAGCACTAAGAGCCTGGTCGGATTTCATGTCCCTTTAGTCCCTTTAGAAAAGTTAAATAGGGGACACAATAATGCACCCAACCCTTTTTAGCCCCCAGAACACCAATGTGACCTCTCATTTGCTAGTTAAGCCCTCAAGAGCTAAGTTGGAGCCTTCCCTCTCCTTGCATGGATGATCGCCAAGTGTCGTGATGAGGCGCGAAGTGGAAATTGATGTCCCTTTTTTCCCTTTGGAAAAGGGACATAGGAGACATAAAAATTCACCCTCCCCTATTTCCACGTGTTTTTCATATGATCTAGTCTCAGCCCCTGTGAGGAGAAGGTAGTCAAAATAGGTACTGATCTTTGTCGAACGATTGCAGGAGCTCTGTAAGGAGTTAGAAGGAAAACAAATACTCGTCGAAGAAAAATAAAAAGAACCTATACATAATGGAACATTTAGATTTTTAGAAAACCTGCGTGCTTCCTAGGTGAGTTCATTTTGAGCGGGCACACTCGGTGATTCCAAGGAAGGATGTCATTTTTGGAAGATTTTTAAGAAGAATCAAAAGATTAGACCCATTGCTACCATTTTTCCATGATCAGATGAGGATAAAAAAGAAAAAAACATGGATTTTTGAAGGCTCAGGGCTTGTTCTTCTACATGCAAAATGACTCTGTTGGCCCCAAAGTGAAAAATATTCGTAACTTGAAGAATGGTGCACGGATTGACATGGGATTTTTTGTGATCATCCAAATTTTCAGAGGCCATTAGAATCCAAGTGGAATATTTTGCAAACACACCCCAAATTTTTTGCAGTGAAAATTTTAAATTTTAAAATCTCCATTTCCAGAGCTCGGGTTGACATGAAATTTCAGAGGAGCATTGTAGAGCAAAAACCCATATCGGGAAAATTCATTTCATCGCAAACCGATGCCTAGAAACCCACTTTCCAAAAATAGTAAGCCTTCCTACATGGGTACTGGCTATTTTTGGTAAGCCATCTCTAGAAGTAGTTATGGTGAAGATGGTGTGCACCAGAGATAATCAGAAGATCAGAATGGTCGAGTAGTGCTGAAAATGGTGAAAACACCCACTTACTAAAAATAGTAAGTTCCCTATATGGGGACCTACTAAAAATAACAAGTCATTCCAAGAAGTGGTCGAGGTGAAGGCGGATTTCACAAAATAAGCATACAAGGGGATAAAAATTCAAGTTGGCAACATCGGTTGGAGTTCAGAGAGATTGATTCTGACACTTACTAAAAATAGTAAGTTGTCTCTTACGCACTTCAAAATAGGTACCTGATCTTTAATGGATGATTTTGGAAGCTCTGTAAGGAGTCAGGAGGAAAAAAATACTCATTGGAAAGCTAAGAGAATCATCTACAAGGTGGAATCATTATATTTTTAAAAAACTCTTGGCGCTTTTAGTGGAGCTCATTCTTCGAGGACAATTGTGATCCAGATAAAAATGGGAAATTTCAAGGAGTTTCAGACATAATTAAAATATGAGACCCATCCCATTGATCTTAGAAGGATGTTTGGAGTCAAAATCATGTAAAATTTCATCCAAAAAGACCTTTTGGAGTTTCGAAATCTCAATTTCAAGTTCGCTCTCCCGACGGGTCAAATTCTTATGTTTTTCCTCTCAAATGTGAAAGGTGCATTTTCATGCACCTCATGTCTATTTGAAAAGGTGTAATGGGGACAGTAAAATGCACCCATGCATAATTTTTTTCTATTGCTCTGTTTGATCCCAATTTTTTTGCATTACGTGCGTATTGACAATCCCCAGCTCTCCCTCCAGTTTCAGGTCTTAAAGTGCAAAATCACGCCTCAGAGAACAAAGCGGGTTTTTCTACCCCTTTTTTTCCCTTGGTGTAGTAGGGATAGTAAAATGTGCCCATGCATAACTTTTTCCCTATTGATCCATTCGTCATGAAAATTTTTGCATTGCGCATGTCTTGCCTTGCTCTATCATGCCCCACAGTTCCTGGATCAAATTTTTCCACCTTGGTGCACTTACTAAAAATAACATGTGTCCATGGCAAGGCATACTAAAAATAGAAAGTGGATAAAAATGGAAATGCAATGTCAACAAAGGAGGATTGAGATGTGCCAAAAGATTCAGAGTTCATCGCATTGGAGTGTTTCATCATATCATCCGACAAAGATGTTTCTAATTCTTCCTTCTTCTCTCTTCTCTCACTCTCCCCAACTTTATCTCTCTTCCATGTTATAATTCTTCATTAGGGTGCACTTTTTATATGTCCTTAATAAAATTAAAAAGGAAACTTCATATTTCTAATGTAAAAGTCACCTTTATGTTATAAAAAGGGACTTAAAATTTTCCTAGGAAGTTGAAAAGTTTTAAGTTGTGCGAGGACATATGAAAAGGCATTGGGGGGTAGATGAAGAGTCATCTCTCATTCTATAAATTGTAAAGACATTCTCTTTTCAAAGGGTTGGTGATCAATTTTGTAAACTCAAGAGTGCATTGTGCTTAAAGAGAACAAAGGAGATAACCATTTTCTTCTATTTTCCCTCACTATTTTCCTCCATTCTCATACTATGTACAAATTTAATTGAAATGCTAAGTAAGGAAGAAGTTTTTGTTTTCCAAGGCATATGAATGTGTGCATCTTTGTATGCATGGTTTCCTCTAGCCAGTAACATGGAAGTTTTGGTTGTTTCTTCTCATAAATGCATGTGTTGAAATTTATAACTAGTGTATGCAGGAATATGATTTTCTACTTGCGGCATTAGTTCTCCTACCTCATATTCTCACTCTCTTTCCCACTCTCAAGACAAAGTCATCTCTAGTAAGGGATTTATAGCTTTACCGTGGGGTCGGTGGAGTGCCCATGTTGGATCCCCAACCACCGTAAGGCCACCACACATAAAACTCACTTTACATGCCCATGCAAACATAGAATCTGCACTAGTTAAGTAGAGGGAATTCAATTCGCAGAGCGTTGGTAAAAAACCCACAAGTTTGTCCTCCCAAATTTTTTACTCATTACATTTTTGTGCCCACCGTGGGGTATATTTAGTAGCATCTGCACCCTAAATACGACCACAAGGTCCAAAAATTCAAAAATGTATATATTACAAAAAAACAAAAAAATCAGATTTCAAAGAAGATCATTTTTGAAGGTGACTCCATCAAGGAATGAATCCCTGTCATGTTTGTATCCTACATCACAATGAAAAAATTCCCAGTTTGGAGTGAAGTACCAATGAGTGACAACAAGAAGAAGAAGAAGAGGATTGCCGAGAATTGTAAATTTTTGATCAACCATCCTTCTGGAACATTTCTTACAAATCCAATAAATGTGAAGGAAAGAAGGCTCACACTATCTCCACAAAATCCAGAAAGAGACTTTCCAGAATAGAGAAAATCATTGTATGTGAAGACCCAATTATCAAGTCATGGTGGTTACAATTCAAGAAGAGTGCGGCCAAAGGAAAAAGAATGGGAATTGCTCTCTGCCAATAATCAAGAATCTAAGAGATGGAAGAATGGGATACGAAAGGATGTATGAAGGACAAGATGGTGCGAATCCACTGAAGGTAACTTTTTCAACTTCACACAACTGACCAAGAAACTCATGACATTGTATTTCATCTCCCTTCCTCTGGATGACTTCCTTGTATATGGTGATGAAGAAATGGACATTCTGAGAAGGGAATATGTGTAGAGGCTTCTAGACATAGCAGAAGGAAATCCCGACCCCGAAGCCTACCATGAAGTTTGGAGATATGCTTTAGCTTTACAAAGGAGATATGAACATCTTGAAGCACTCCATCAAGAGGAGGAAGAAGAAGAGATTTTTCCTATGGAGGAAGACCTTGAGGATCATTCATACCACAGGGTGTTCATCCCCAAAAGGTTTTTGAACATTTCCGAAGAAGATCTTCTCTGGAGCCTTTCGATGAGAATCAAACCAGTCTTATAGAATATTGTGAAGGACAAGGTGGTGTGGAATCCACTGAAGAAGAATTTTGAAACCTCACGCAAATCAATACAAACTTGAGAACATTATCTCTTTTTTCTGCTCTATAGACGAATTATTTTCCTACGATGATGAAGAAATAAAAATCTTGAAAAGAGAATATATGGAAAGGCTTCAGAGCATAATAGAAGGAAATTTTGGTCATGAAGCATATCCAAAAATTTGAGGTGCCCTCTAGCTTTACTGAGAGAAGGTATGAATACCTTGAATCACTTAAGGTTTTTCACAATGAAGAAGCTCAAGAGGATCCGATGATTGTTCGTGTACTTTACGAGGTGTTCATCACCGGGAGATTCTTGGATGCTCTTGAAGAAGATCCTATCCTTGAACCTTCTGATGAGTACCAAAGCAACATCATGGAAGATGATGAAAGAGACATGGAGGTGGAACCGCCATTCATCAAAACTTTTGGCTTGAGACACAACCCATTGGAGGAGAAATGTATTCAAGAAAAGAAGATTCTTGTTGCATAATGGATAATTCAATGCTTTCAAAGACTCCACCAATGATGAAGAGATTGAATATGACCAGTTTGAAGTAAGCATGAATAATCTCCTTTCAAATTTTGATCTTTCGATTAATGATGAAATGGAGATATGTGAAGAAGCACATGAGATCAATCCTGCATCATGGACCAAAGATGGTGAATTCAAGATGGTCATGGATGATTTTCCTTCCTATTTTGATCCTTCAAGTGATGAAGAAATGTTGAATGAAGAAATGGAAACAATTGAAGAATCAAAATCCCTTCTCAATTCAATCATGGATGACCAAATGGAAGAGGCCCACTTCCTTTTTGAAGCCGAGGAGTAGAATGATCAGCACGAAGATGATATGGATTTTGAGCTCGAAGGAGTGCCCTTCCCACAAAGCATGGACCTCTTCTCCTTGTTAGAATGTGTCATGAATCAAGTATGCCCATGTTTGCAAGAAAGTGAATATTGGGCAATAGAAAGCATGGAAGAAGTGAACAAGGATGTTTCAAATGAATCATGGGCACAGATGGATCATATTTTCAACCATCTCTTGGAGGCACAACATAAAGATTCTTCTAATGAGGATGAAAATGAGCCTATGGAAATTTCAGAAGAACTATATGTGCAAGATCTCTTGAAGGCTATAGAAGAAACTAAGATCCTCAACTCAGTCTTGAAATCTTGACTCGGGATATGGAAATGCAAGATAGGTATGAATAAATTTGTGCTTCCCATTTTGGTACACCAATTTTTGATGTTGATATGGAGCAGTTGGATAAGTTTGATGACTTCCCAATGCCTTGGTTGATGAGAGGGAATGTAAAGATATGTCTTTTTCTTCCACATTATATGAAGAAGTTCGTGAATGCAAAAGAAGGAAGGTTCTTGAATCTCCTTTGGAATTCCTCAATCTTGAAGACAACATCTCTTCCATGGAGGAAAATGGTAGGGAAAATTTCAAGCTGATTTACATGGAAGAAAGTTGCTTGGAACAAAGTGGAAAGTGGCGAGAACATTGGGAGTGTGTTCAAAATCAACTTGGTCACACCACTTTGGAATATTCTGACATGGAAAAATGAGAGTTCATGTGGCAAAATACACTCAAGGGTAAAGAATGCCTCTCTAAAGAAATTAGGGGTTGCAACTTTGGAAATTATATCAAGATGGACTTGAACGAATGGATATTGATGATAATTTCTTCGAACAACAAAGTATGGAAGTGCATGATTCTTATCAAAGAATTCAAAATCAGAGTATGCTCACCATTCTTCAAGCTTGATATATCTTGAACATATCCCCATGTTGGAACATTTTCTTAAGGAAGATGAAGGCCTTCGATTCAATGATATAGCCTTTGTTTTGGAAAGTACTCACTTAAAGCAACAAAGCGAGATGTTCATAGAAGTTATTGAATGGGAAGGAAGTCACTTTGTTCTTACTCCTTTTGAGTACCTTGTTAATATAGGAAATGATTTCAGTCTGTAACCCAAGGATGAAGAATGTCTCCACGATGAGGTCAATATTTATAATTTTGAAAGTATGAAGGAATGGTGTATCATGCTCACAGGATATCAAGAGGAAGCCTCAAAAGGAAAGATTTTCAAGAAGGTGACCAAATTTTCAATGGATGAAAGAACATTCTCAGTGCAGTGTGAGTATGAGGATGGAATCATGATCAATATTCTTCTTCTCAAGCCATGCAAAGCCATCACTAAAGCATGGTTTGATCAAATAACATTTTTGTGCTTCAAAGGTTAGACTTCAATCCATTATTTCATGATGGCATGTATTTCTCTCAACCCATTTTTGGGTATGTGTATATTATTTTCTTACCTCTGTAAATACCCCTCTCCCTTGTATATAATTTACCTTTCCTATTGTGTGTGTTTTCCCTTTTCATGTGTTGTGTGTGTGTGTGTGTTCTTCCTTTTTGGCCATCTCTTGCAAGTTATATGTGACTCTTGTAAAGCCCAATGGATAAGGCACTAGTCAACATATTGTAAATTGAGATTCTGGAGTTCTCATGCCATGTCTTCGCTGCACTCAATCCATAGCATGTCCCCAAGATAGAGCCAATTTGTCATGAAAATGTGCAACATGAAAATTTCCAATTTTCAAGCATGACAATGAACCATAGTGTCGAAAATTTTCAAAGTCATACCTCCCCAAGACACCCCCAGGTCAGTCTATCCCAATCACCAATCCTATCCTATTAGCCTAATGATCTCTATATGAATGGTAAGTGTCCCCCAAGGTGATTTAGGAAAGTAAATCAATCCCCTAGGATATTTAGGAACTTCTGGGACATAGGAGAAAAAAAAATTGCCCTCCCCCCTTATTTCCACGTGGTTTTTCATATGACCTAGTCTCAGCCCCTGTGAGGAGAAGGTAGTCAAAATAAGTACCTGATCTTCGTCGATTTATCATTGAGGGAGATATGTAAGGAGTTAGAAGGAAAAAAATACTCGCCTAAAAACCGAGAAGAACCTCTACATAATGGAACATTTAAACTTTTTAGAAAACCTATGCGTGCTTCTAGGTGAGTTCATTTTGAGCGGGCACACTCGGTGATTCCAAGGAAGGATGTCATTTTTGAAGAGTTTTAAGAAGAATCAAAAGATTAGACCCATTGCTACCATTTTTCCATGATCGATGAGGATAAAACAAGAAAAAAATGGATTTTTGAAGGCTCCAGGCTTGTTCTTCGGCAAAATGAATATGTTTTTGCACCGATGTGAAAAATATTCGTAACTTGAAGAACAGTGCATGGATTGACATGTGATTTTTTGCGATCATCCACATTTTCAGAGGCCATTAGAATCCAAGTGAAATATTTTGAAAACATGCCTTTGGTTTTTGTAGTGAATAAATCTTAGTTTCTTACGGTGAAAATTAAAATTTTAAAATCTCTATTTCTAAAGCTCGGGTTGACATGAAATTTCAGAGGAGAACTATAGAGAAAAACCCATATTGGAAAAATTCATTTTGTCACAAACCAATGCCCAGAAACCACTTTCCAAAAATAGTAAGACTTCCTACACGGTAGTGCGACTATTTTTGGTAATGCATCTCTAGAAGTAGTTGTGATTAAGACGAAGACAGGTGTACACTAGAGATAATCGGAAGATCGGAATGGTCGAGTAATGTCGAAAATGGTGAAAATGCCCACTTATTAAAAATAGTAAGTTCCCTATATGGGGACCTACTAAAAATAGCAAGTCATTCCAAGAAGTTGTTGAGGTGAAGGTGGATTTCACAAAAGAAGAATACAGGGGGATAAACATTCAATTTAGAGTTTAGAGAGATTGATTCTGACACTTACTAAAAATAGTAAGTTGTCTCTTACACACTTTAAAATAGGTACTTGATCTTTGATGGATGAGTCCAGAAACTCTGTAAGGATTCATGAGGTAAAAAAATACTCATTGAAAAGCTAAGAGAATCATATACAAGGTGGAATCATCATGTTTTTAAAAAACTCTTGGTGCTTTTAAGTGGAGCTCATACTTTGTAGGGATAGTTGACAATCTTGATAAAAAATGGGCCATTTGAAGTAGTTTTAGGAATAAGTAAAATATGTGACCCATTCCATTGATCTTAGAAGGATGTTTGGAGTCAAAATCGTGTAAAATTTTATCCAAAAAGACCTTCTGGAGCTCCGACAATCTCAATTTTAAGTTCACTCTCCCAGCGAGTTGAATTCTTATGTTTTGCTTCTCAAAAGTGCAAGGCGCATTTTTGTGCACCTCATGTCCCTTTGCAAATGTGCAATAGGGATAGTAAAATATGCCCATGCATAAATTTTCTCTATGTCTCTGTTTGATCCCATTTTTTTGTATCGTGTGTGTATTCGCAAACCCCAGCTCTTCCTCTAGTTTCAAGTCTTAAAGTGCAAAATCACACCTTTGGGAACAAAGTGGATTTTTCTATCCCTCTCGTCCCCTTGGTGTAGGAGGGACAATTAATTGTGCCCATGCATAAATTTTCCCCTACTGATCCATTCTTCATGATTTTTTTGCATTGTGCGTGTCTTGCCTTGCTTTATCATGCCCCGTAGTTCCTGGATCAAATTTTTCCACCTCGGTGCACTTACTAAAAATAACACGTGTCCATGGCAAGGCAAAATAAAAATAAAAAGTGGATAAAAATGGAAATGTAGTGTCAACAAAGGAGGATTGAGATGTGCCAAAGGATTCAGAGTTCATCGCATTGGAGTGTTTCATCAGATCATTCGACAAAGATCATTGGAATTCATCAGAGGTAGCTTCTAATTCTTCCTTCTTCTCTCTCTCTCTCTCTCTCTCTCACCCTCCCCCAACTTTCTCTCTCTTCCATGTTATAATTCTTTGTTGGGGTGCACTTTTTATATGTCTTTAATAAAATTAAAAAGTAACTTCATATTTCTACTTTAAAAGTCACCTTTAAATTATAAAAAGAGACTTATAAGTTTCTAGGAAGTTGAAAAGTTTTAAGTTGTGCGAGGACATATGAAAAGGCATTGGAGGTAGATGAAGAGTCATATCTCATTCTATAAATTGTAAAGGCCTTCTCTTTTCAAAGGGTTTGTGATCGGTTTTGTAAGTTTGAAGAGTGCATTGTGCTTAAAGAGAATAAATGAGATAACCATTTTACCTCTATTTTCCCTCACTATTTTACTCCATTCTCATGCTATGTACAAATTTAATTGAAATGCTAAGTAAGGAAGAAGTTTCCATTTTCCAAGGCATATGAATGTGTGCATCTTTGTATGCATGGTTTCCTCTAGCCAGTAGCATGGAAGTTTTGGTTGTTTCTTTTCATAAATAGATGTGTTGAAATTTCTAACTAGTGTATGCGGGAATATGATTTTTGACTTGCAACATTAGTCCTCTTACCTCATATTCACACTCCCTTTCCCTCTCTCAAGACAAAGTCATCTCTAGCATGATTGCTAGCTTTGTCGTAGGGTCGGTGGAGTGCCCTGTTGATCCCCAGTGCAAGGCCACCATGCATAAAACTCACTTTACACACATATGCAAACACAAAAGATGCACTTGTTTAAGTAGAGGGACTTCAATTCCTAGAGCATTGGAAAGAAACCCACAAATTGTTCCACTTGAAAAATTTTCTTGCCAACATGAATTAAGAAGTTTATAAATTATCATTCTAAATACAACAAGAAAATGAGTTAGATAACTCATGTCAGTTCTTTGAACTGATCCATGTATACATTTTCTCTCTCCTTCAGTGTGCATGACTAATTGACATTTATGAACCGCTTTATTGGATTGTATGCGTATGATTACGTCAATTATTATTTGTTTAAAATCCGATAAGGATTATTCTATTAAATTGTTAAACGTGAAAGTATTATCTTCACGAGATGATTTAAGGCATTTTGCCTAATGTACTATTATGAATAATTGTTTGTCATTATTTCAAAAATAAGGAATTATCCTTATTAAGTTCAATATAATATCTTGTTGTTTTGTATCATATTTTATTGGATATGAAAGTGTTTAAATGTTGTTTTAACAATATGGTATAAATAAAGTAATTTGATATTATGTTATGCAATTATATATGAATTTATTAATTCATTATGGATGAACAATTATGTTGATTGATGAACATAGTATGATGTGGAAAATAATACAACTAAAACATTGTTAAATTATTTTTGTACCTGATTAAATAAATTACACTATTCATATCAAATGACGATCAAATGAGATTAAGGACTATTTCAACAAATATTAAATGGATTAACTTTATACAAAGCATAGTTAATTAAACATGTTTTGATGACCAACACTATATTGCGATAAATTGATAAGAGGTGTCCATGAAGGATATTAAATCGTTGGGTTACTATAACCCTCTTTTCGAAAACAAATATCGTGTTACGATACCTAGTAGCCTATCGTAAATATAAATTATTTACTTATCTTAAATGAATAACTAAAAGTGTAAACGAAATGTGGGTACTATAACCCACCATTCCTTTCGATAAAATCATACCATATCACTTATGATGACTACGGGAAGGGTATTACTTAATGGAAAAAGTCATTATGTGGTCACTATATTTCCCATAGGGATCCTAAGATGGGACCGATAGGATCCTTTCGATTAAAAGGATGAGTCATGGTGCATACTTATTAAAAACTAAAACTTAATTTATTAAACAACAAAATGTGATCCATATAACTATCTATAGATGGTTATGTGGTGACTGAGACAATTTTCATTGGCAAGTGTGTGGCCAAAAATTAAGATTATATTGCACACTTGAATCTTTGGAAAAAACAGTGTAAGTGGCTGATTACACTTTGTTTGTTAACCATACCCCTAACTTGTTGTGTCAGATACTAGATGGAATGAAACTTGTATGATTTCCAGGTTGACACTTAGGAGTTGCACATAGTTCTCACAACCTGCTAAAGGTTTAACCAAAAGTATACAAGTTATGCTTACTCAGTTAGAGTGAAATTAAGGGAGATTGGGAAGATCTAGTTAAAACTTATGGGTGCATATGGTTATCATTTGTTATCAGATGGATTGTAAAAATTTAATTCTGTCGGATTTAATTTCTACAAACTGAAAGTCATTGAAGGCATTAATTTTAATTAAGGGGTTTGTTTTAACTTTTTCCCCTTAATTTGGATGAATAATAGCATGGGTGTTACATAGTTTGTGTAAGGAAAACTTAAAACTTATCCTTATTATTTTATTATCTCAAATGTTTAATTTATTTTATTGCTATCTTTAATTTTACGATAACTCGAATGGGGCCAAAACGAATCCATGCAAAATGTCAAGGTTGGAGCAAGGGAAATTTTCTACAAGACGGAGGGGGCACTATACTATACTATATTTGGGAACATCAAGAGTAGAAACATATGAATCATGAAATTTTGTATATTTTAATACATTATGAAAATAAAAATGAGTACTAACACCATTAGAAGACATACACGTGGCAAAGGAAGATAAATAGGAATTTTGAGGCAAAATGGTTAATGAAGATACACTTGGTGGAGAAGAAGAGGGAGTGACCTGAATATCATTAGTAACATCAATAAGATCATATCTAATGGCTTGTGCATATGTGAGTGAAAGATAATAAGTTGTAAAATGAGGACCATTAATGATAACATCTACAATGTCAAAATATGTATTGGTATCACAAACATCATTGAAAAGACCTTCCTGATCTGATGACCAAATATTCAACACATGTATTATTTTTAGCAATGAAATCAACATCATTATAATATTCACAAGAACTAGTTTCCTTAATAGGGGTAATAGAAAAACATCATGACCGGGGTTGTAAAGCTTCGTAAACATATGAGGGATCTTGGTATGACATGCGGTAGTAATATGTGACTTACGATGGAAGGCCTCTTCCTCTTCAACATTTACAAAAATATTGAATTCCAGTCATAGGAATAGATTCATACTTGGGAGAAGGAGGTTTAGGATGATACGTTCACAACACCTTTTTATAATCCATGAGGTATACACTAAATGAAGGATCCTAGGGAAAGCTAGGGTTCCATCAATAAACGGGTTCACCAAATGATTTAAATAAACTTAAATCTTTATTAGAGGATTGAGATTATATGAATATAACAATAACAAACAATATCTAGCATGCAAAATACAAGTATGTAAGATAAGAGATAAGAGTGACTTAACTTGTATCGGGAGATATGGGAAGATTCTAGGATATAAGATGATTGGAATATGATGGATCCAAACTTTGTGAGATCTGTCTAGAAAAATGAGAATTGAGACTTCTTTAGAAAGGATATCCTATAGTAGAACATGAGCATCCATGCCCTAGTGTCTGATCTAGGTGCTAATGTCCCTATAATAGCTCTTCTTCTAATATTTTTAACGTTTTTCACATCCACTTCATTATAAGATTACCGTATTGCACACGTACTTGTGAAAAAAACCTAGCTACCTGCATAAAGCTCAAGAAAACATTAGATGGAATAAATAATGCATATGATTGAGTCAGGTTGACCTCAATGGTCACCTCAATGTGATTATCACCAAGTGTTACACTATATTTAAAAATCTATGTATTTCTTGTGTGTATGTGATTGGAATCATGTCCCTTGAAGCTAGGTTTCCCTTTTTCCAGTCATACCAAGATAACAAGATATAACTATGTTACCCCAAGATGAATGTGTGAAATGGAATTCAGAAATATCCCTTCCTATGCAATTAATGATGCAGCCCAAATGTAGTCTTTGAATGTTTCTCTTTTCCTAAGTAGTAGATAGTAAGTATTGGCACCATATGTCATGTCCCTAATAATAGTTAGTAGGTTGTGTATATATATGAATTCCTTATTTGAAATTTGACACTTAGTGACACCAAAAGCCAACCTAGGTCATGAAATAAAGATAAGAAAAGACCCAAAATAAAGAAGAAACTGAAAAGTTGGAAAATAAATTAATATGAACACAAACACCCGTAAATAAAACTAGTGCTTGGGCGGTAGTGTCCTAACCGGGCAACACTATCCCAAATCCAAGAAATAGAAATCAATACCAAGAATGGGGATAGAGATTCCTATGACATGACCAAAAGCCATATATGTAAGCAAAGAAGAGGAAAATTCACAATCAAAGTCAGTCAAAACTAGTAAAGAGGACTAAGAAAAGGTGTCACCAGTGTCTAATATTCACACTTGGAAATCATGCATATAACAACATACTAGAGGCGTGATGTAATGGTAATAAGTGCATATTTTTGTGTTTACGGAAGAAGGAGAGACACATGTAAAAAAGTAAGTTTTAAGTGAAATACCCTATTTCATAGGTATTCCCCGAATCAGGTGGATCCCAATAGGATGAGATAATGACTTTAAGATTGAACATTGTGAAGATAAAGCAGTGGATATATCTTATGAATAGAGGTCAAGATCTAATACATTATGGGTAGAGATAAGGAAAGAGTAGCATGTACATATAGGTATTGGTGATGGTCTTAAGGAGGGAGAGATAAAACCATTTAATACCTATGATTTCATGGAACAGCGGTGATGATGTCATGTTATGTAGGTGTGCCGATGAGATGCTTATAGAGGATCATACGAGATATTGAGGTACGATATTATCAAGATTGTGTTAAGTTATTTCCTTTCCTAGAATAGAGATACATGTTAGGAAGTACAATGATTTTATAATAGATTTGATATGTTATAATGGTTGTTAATGTGTGATTTTTATAGAGGATTTAGAGGTTGATTAGTGAGCATTGATAGAAGGATCACACCATTATATCCTAGATAAATTTATATAGAGAAGAAACATGGCATTGATGTTATATCTATTATTTCTATCGATAGGAGAATTTGTAGGAACTTTAAGGATCGTAGGAGAGTTAATGCATAAGTTGGAACACCAAGAGGAAATTCTTAAAACCATGGAGAAAGGTAATATTGGGGTGTTAATGTTTCATGTTTTACACTTGTATAAGAGTATACAACTAGGTCAATACCATACTATGGTCCTTCCCAGTTGTATAGTCTTGTACCTCTTGACCTTTTGATTATTTTTTCGTGATGGGCCCCTTTATCACTCTTTTAGATTTCAAATGTTATGTTTTGGGTCCATCTTTCACACCACTAAGGTCCAAATTCAAAGTAAGAGATCATATATATACAAGTCTATTGAAGGCGCTTATTACATAGCAATCATATATCTATCTACCACATATTGAGCTGAAGAAGCAAGAGATACATCTGTGTATTTCATTTACAACATAGGAGGGAATAAATATGATTTTTTAATTTACAAACATAAGGGATTATATACGGGTAAATTAGTGTATCCTGTTATCATTGTGGAAGCACAAGGTCTAAGCTAGTTCAAGGAAATTTTCTTACACATCTGCCACAAAGCACTAGGAGAACTACATTGAGTCTAAAATGTAGCGTAGCGTTTAATGACTCACAAATGGGGTGAATGATGAGGGCAATCCAACTCAAAGATTTTCATATTTTATTTTTAGATTTAATGAATTCGTGAGTGTGTTACAAGATAGTTAGGTTTATTTTACGGAAATAGGTACAAAATCTAGGGTTACATGTGAAGTTGAGTTTGTCAAAGTGTAAAGAATAGTGTAGTAGAGTGACACAAAAAGTTCTAGATTCGTGTTAACCACTATTCCAATACCATACAACTTGGTCAATTTTTGATATTTGATCCTAACACTATTGTATGGTCCTAGATAGTCATTTCTAAAGAAATATGTGATGGTTTTCTTGGTTCCTAGAACTTGTATTTTTATAGTCCTTCCAATAACACAATCTAAACATCCTCTCGAACCAGCTAAGTCACATTTATAAAACTAATTACACTCTAAATCATATGTAATTTATAATTCTTGTATATTGGATTGTGTACATACTTGTAATATATTTGAAATATAGTTTTAAATCCATGTTAAAACCAGTTGTAATTATATATGAACTCCAAACTAGTTAAAAGGTTGATTAGAATTAATCTAGATGACAACTTGAATCACTTTGACCTGTTTGAGATGATTGTGCTCTTTCTAAGACATTGAGTAGGGATCTTTGAGTGCTTGGAAATGAGGGAAGTTGAACTCCTTAACCTGGTTGAGTGCTTTAGAGCTATAGTAATGGCTTCCTAATGGATGTGCATCATCATTGATAATATTTATGGAGCCTTGAGTGTCTTTTGTATGTACTTACAATGAGTGTTCCAAGTGATTTCCAAGTGTTTAAATGAGGCGATGTTAACAATCTTATATAGAGCTCTAAAGGTAATTTTTCATATAAATTCCAAAGGTAATTTGTCATGTAAATTCACCCAAGAAGATGAAAATATCCAACAAAGATAATGCATTCAAAATCAAAGTTGAAAGATGTGTCAATCCAATAATGTACAAGTCGGCCATGACTAGATTCCACATCCTAGCCTTATTGTATGGTGTTGGAAAGGGAGATGGTGGATGAAATGTAGAATTTACATCATAATGGGTAGATGTTAAACATTAATTCTATACATTCATGTTTAGAAATTTTCAACACATTAGTGTGTAGGAATAAACAAGTTAGGAGAGATATACCAAGTTGTACTAAGTGGATATAGGATGTAGGTGTTTAACTTATCCATAAAGAAAAATCACAACCACTTGATGTCAAAATGAAAAATTTTGAATTCGAGTGTCTACATTCACCCCCTTTAAGTATGAAATAAAAATTACATGTTTAAAGGAAAATGATACTTAAGTGTGTAGAAACACTTTGTATTTTCTCAAAGTTTTTATCATCCAAATGTGTTGGTGTTGGCATGCTCCATGATGAAACCTGTAACATATAGTGTAGTCAATTCCCACTATGAGAATTGACTGTAACTCAAATGGAAATGTAGAATTTAAATTTTGTATAAGGTAAATAAAAAGATGAAAAACATAATAAATAAACATGTTTATTTTGGAGAGGGAAGAGTTCTCATTTCTTACTTTTAGTTAGAGATTTGGATTTTGTTGTTAAATTTACTGAAGGATTAGGGGTGATCAATGCCTAATTATGCCAAAGGATAAAGTGAAGTATTAGGCGCATATAACCCAACACTAAATAGGATGCAAAGAGAGAATAATAGAGAGGTACCAATGCACCCTATGAAGGAAGAAGACCGCGTATCAAAGTATTTAGCAACCACGATATCTTCCCTTTGAAACGAGGATAGGAAATATTTCCTATGAATAACTTTGCTACTTCGATACTTTCCATAACCCCATGGATAAAACCATTGCAGAAAAATATAGGCCTAACTTTATATATATACACAACATATAAAATAGAATGGGTGCCCACATGCCCTTTTAGTGGGTCATACTATTGAGCAGAAGTGTGTAAGATGCTAAAATGATGATGGAGAAGGAGACTCATGCGCCCCACCCTCCCCCCCCCTCCCCCAAAAAAAAAAAAAAAACTATATTTTGTAACTATAATTGAGTAATGAAGTGTGAGGAGTGAAATATTTCATGCCCTTGATGAAATTATTTGAACTATGTCAATTAATTATGAGATTATGGTAAAAACCTATATCCATATGTGAAAATTTAAAATTATGAAAAATCTAGTTTAACTTCCCTCAAGGTAGCAATGTGTATTAGGGTCATAAATGCCCATACGATCCTAAATTTTTTATATAGTCTTGAACATGTGTAATTTTTGCAAAATTTTGTATCTATAAATGTTTTTGAGGGCTTGTTCCCTGTGAAAACATGTTCCTAAACCTAGAAGTCTACATATATGTGTAGAAAATTTCCCAATGAACTCCCCTCTTTTGAGGCACCTGTGATAAATCATTTGACTACACAATTCAAAATAATAGATGTGTACCCATGTAATGTATATCTGAGAATCTATAGAAGGATGTGGAATGTTGAAGTGGTGGCCACATTTGAAAACTTTTACCTATAAAAGGGGTTGTGCATGGTGGACACTATGACATGTAAAGAAATAAACAACCATAATAATAATATAAAAAATGGTAGTGATAACAACAAGGAAAAAATAGTAGTAGAAATTTATATGTAATATAACTAATGTAGAGACATAACATCAATCAAGTGAGAAAATAAGAGCCATAGTGATGGAAGATAAGGTGCTCAAAATTAAATTTCCAATGAGAAAATAAGGGATGGAATTGGTGATAGGGTTTTAGTTTCCTACAGTTTGACTATCTCGTATGACATGAATAAGTAATGATGTGTTAAAGCATTTATCTCTCACAACTTGTTAACATATTTCTATTATATTCCTTCTTCACTTCCTAAAGGTGACCAATATGTCAATGACCAAATTTCAAGGTTTCTACTTGAAAATTGCTAGAACATGAGTTACAACCCTAAAACATAATACCATCAAGGACATGAAGTTAAATCATAATCCCCTTTCTATCTCATTTAGCATGAGTGAACAATTTCATAGTGTGGTTAAACCACTAGGATAGAGAAATATGAGGGAAACAATTGTCGGGTCTTAGACAATCTATAATTGGTCAGTAATAATTATATTTATCTTCTAACATGCACAAGAATTTATTTAAATCATATTACTCCTCTAAGTATTCTACAATCTTCCGACAATATTCCTAGTGTCCATATATTTCAAGGAAAACATAAAGATCTAATACAACCTACATAACACAGAAAGAAGTAAGGAACACAGTCAAGAAATGAGAAACTTATAAAGTTATCATGATAATGAGGGCATAGAAACTAAGCAAGGAGAGATTACAAGATTAAGGAAACTTTTATTCCTATTTTTAGTCCTCTCGATGGCATGATGTCATTCATCAAGAGTTTATCCTTACAAGGAACATGCCAAAACCATATTTTTCTTATTTTTACAGTCCGTATCTACAAATTCAAGAAACCTCACTCTCTTTAGCCCTAAATGTGCTCTTTATTACATTCCAAGATATTTTAATTGCTTCTTAGCTCCTCCTTTCGAATGAATGAGCTCTCTCAGCTTTTTCTCAAAATTCAACTATCAAAACATAGCCACACTTGATTGCATTGACCTAAGGTGGTAAAAGTAGAGATTTACCTGAGTTTGAACATGTGGGTAAGAGGTAAAATATTATCAAACCTCTTAAATCATGCCAATATTTATCCTTATGTCTCCTTTGGATAACCATGATCAAAAACATAATATTTGAGACCAATAAAGCACCTAAACCTTCATAAAAATTCAAAATTTAAATTCCTAGTTTTGGCATGAAAATCCATTTTGAATGGTTTAAGGGGCTCAAACAATGGGGAATGACATGAAAACGTGTCTTATGGACTAAAATGAATTACAAGACATCCAATAACCAAAATTGTAGTTATTTATAGAAGGATGCCCCCGCATGAAAAATCTAAGGTACAAAAAATTCATGAGTTCCTACTCATGATTTCTTCAAGAAGTCCACCATGCTTGCTATCTTAGTGGAATTCATCCAATTTGCATCCTCCACATTATGGTTCTTCAACTTGACTAAGTAATGAAATTACTCTTTTCCTCTCATCTTCTTGAGATACTTTGTGTTCAAAATAGATTCAATTTCTTCTTTCTCTATTTTAGGAACTTTTTCCCCAAAAATGGCGATTCCATCTACACTTACATATGAATCAGGTCTATCAATCTCATTATAAGGATAAAGGTCTTCCACATTGAAGATTAGAGATATGCCAATACTTGTTGGTAGTTATAATTCATAGGAATTAGTTGAAAATATTCTTAAGATCTTACTTGGCCCTATCTTCTTAAGTTTCAGTTTATTATATTCACATTTAGATCATATATATTTTCTAAAGTGTTCTAACACCAAATCTCCTACCTCAAAATGGATTTATTTCCTATTTATATCACCATGCTTCTTTTAGTTGTTAGTACTTAGCAATAACTACCTATTTATCTACCCATGAAGCTCTTGTATGATTGTAGAAAACTCTTCACCTTAAGCACTCCTCTCATCTTTACCCAAATTTGTGAGTTCAAATATTCCTTTGGGATGGATTCCATAAACAAGTTGGAAAGGGCTCAATCATGTAATTTTTTTGATGGAGTCATTTTATCCTAACTCATCTTGAGAAAGAATGAAATTGATCCCATTGTTTAGGTGATCACTTACGGTAGTCAATTTTTATACCCCTTAACAAATAAGGACAATCCCATGCATGCCGACCTATCACCCAACGAGCACTAGGTGCTCACCCAAGGCACGCGTGGGTGTCGAGCCCTCTTTTATGTGAGTTGTGCAAGAATGTAGCATAGATGCAAAATGGAAAGATAGAAGAAACTTCTTATTCAACTAAGAACTTTGAGTAAATTTTATACTAATGTATCCATTGAGACAAAAATCACATTGACAAAAGATGGATCTGAACTAAGAGGGAAAGAGGATGCATAATGATTATATTCATTCATATGAAACACACTGAACATAAAAAGAGATATGTATGAACTACGAACCACATATATTCATATTTGAATAGGTCCAATAATCACATTACATCTATCAAGGTCATTACGAACAAAATGATAGTGTAGATTAGAACCATGTAGCAAGACTAGACTTACATCCCTTACAATGCAAAAGAAAAACATGTACCCATCCCTTGATACATCATTCTTCCTATAGATCTCCTATCCCAACCCATAAATATCTCCATGTATTTCTACAGAGCTTCGCCTCTCATATGCTCTCTCTAATCCCCTCTATGTGTATCTCTATGTCTCTCCTCCTCCTTTTCTTCTACCAGGCACTTGTATTTATAGCCTTTCTCAACACCTTCAAGCCTTTGTAGGAGTTTTAGATCCATTACCAAGTGTCTAAGGTGGTCCTTCATGGGAGCATTATTCTTCAGGCTCAAGCTCTCCACTCTTTGCAATAATGGCCTTCTAGAATCTTCTATTGCAAGGTATATTCCTTTCTAGGCCACCTTGTTTCCAGGCTGGCACCTTATCCACTATGCATGGGTAGTTGGGTCATACTTTTCTCATGTTTTGTTTGATAGGAAAAATATGGCTAAGTCCCAAAGCCTTTGCTTCTTCCTTGCACGTGCGCCACTTGTTCTACTAAAAACCCTCCTAGAACCTTGTCCTGCGTGCTTTCCCCTTGCACACCCTTCTTTAAGTGGGTCCTGCGCGCCCACGCACTTCTCTGTACTTAGCCAATAAATTAGGGGCCCAACATCACCCCAAACTACACCTGTTCTCTACCCTCGGAAATACCTTTTCAAAGAATAAAGGATGACTTTGTCCTTGAATCGTTTGGAGAAAGAATACATGAATGAACAATTTTGGGTAAGAATGGGGGAACTATGATTATTTTTGCAAGAGGAGGGGGAAATCTCTCGTCAAGTTTGCCTCCAAATTCTTCCAGGTATTAACTTCACTATGTGCTTTGCCGACAAAGGTCACCGACTAGGGCGCTCACCTCTTCAAAGCTTAGACATTCTCCCTTTGCATTCATGGTTTCCATAACCTCTTCTAATTGCTTTCCCATATCCTCAAGTGCATCCATCCTATAGGTGATCTGGGGATATAATTCTTTAAGTCAGTTCTTAATTGAGCCCCACAAGGTCTCAATAGCCTCTGATTTCTTCTCAACCTTAGCTAGAATTTTGTCACATTCCACCCTATTCCCCTTGTGTTTCTCCTGGAATTCCTTGAGCTCTGCTTCATGGGTGGCGACCAAAATGCTCACCACTCAAGCTTTCTCTGTCGATGTAGTTGTCATGGAATCCTTTCTTATCGGTCTGCAATGACCTTTACATCCGCGAGGGTTTTCTTGTACTGGGCCATAATAGCCACAACCTTCATCTTGTCCTCCTTTTCTCTACGTACCAATGCCTCCTCTGCAGACTCCAAGGCTAGTGGTCATCTTTCCATTGTGAGAATGCAAGTTAAGTCTTCTAGGCATTGCAGGATTGATTCATATTTCGTGCGGGTGGTGTCAAGTCTGGATGCTTCAAGATAATGGTGCTCATGATCATCTCCACCTTCTTAGAGACTTCGTGTACCCTTGCCTTCTCTTCCTTTAATTCACGCCTTAGCTGAGCGACTAGTTCCTCATGTTTTAACTCCTTAGTTATTTTCTCTAGCTCCTCTTCCTTCTTCTCTAGCCCTGTCTATATAAAATTCACTATGTCATTCCTCCCAAAGAGTCTAGCCTCTACTTCCATCGGAATTTTATTCAGCGTGTTGCAGATCTATTTGTCTGATAGCCACCGAGCCTTTACCAAGGGGTTTTCACCTTTTGACTCTGGTGCCTTCATTATTGCCCCTTGGCTCACTTTGAATTTTGGTTCATCGATGTGGGACTCAAATTCCCAAGAAATCATTTTCCTTATTTGAGAGTATGCACCTTCCTCATCAAATTATGTCATAGCCAAGAGTTGCTCTGTTGGAATGGTGCTTTGAAATCCAAACTAGTGCCTAATTTCTTCCAAAGATTTCTAAGTCTTTTATTGACAAATGTAGTCTACCCATCAATTTAAGGATGGTAAGTTGCATTGAAATCCAAACTAGTGCCTAATTTCTTCCAAAGATTTCTTCAAAATTTCCCAACAAATTTAGTATCTCTATCCGAAATAATACTTCTAGGAAGTACATGTAACATTAATACTTCCCTAAAGAATAAATTAACAATGTTGGTGGCATCACTTACTTGTTTAAAAGCTATGAAGTGTGGCATCTTGGAGAATATATCAACAACAAAAATAGAGTCATTACCTCATTTTTCTCTTGGAAAACCCAACACAAACTCCATGCTCAATACATCCCATGACCTGCTTAGAATTGGTAGTGGTTGGTACAGGTCCTACATTCTGACTTATTCCTTTGGAATATTGGAAAAATTCACACCTTTCAACAAATTTATGAACATAAAATTTCATCCATGGCTAATAATGGTACTCATTTAGCTAAGCAAAGGTTTTATCTCTTCTAAAATGTCTTGCTAGAACTCCACTATGTTTCTCCTTTAGAAAATTGTTTATCATAGAACTTTGTGTTATGAATGGCTACTTCGCTTTCAATAATAGTCCTTATATCATGCAATCCATCCATGGGCTTGTATCTATACTTATTGGATAGTTACAATCTGATCTGCTTCCTTGAAATCAAGATCTTCCTCATACAACTCTAATAACTCAAATCTTAATTTTCCAACTGAAAACTCATGAAGGATTCAAATTTCTCCTACTCAATGCATCAACCACTATATTTATTTTATAACTTCTATGATTGAGAACAAAAGAATAAATTTGTAAAAACTCCATCCATTTTGTATGCCTTTGATTAAGATTACCTTGGCTATTGATAAATTGTAAAGTATGATTGTACATGTAAAAGACAAATTCTTTAGCTAACCGATAGTTTCCACTTCTTAAAGGATTTTATGATGACATATAACTACTAGTCATAATCTAAGTACTTTTTCTTGGCTTCATTCAGTTTCTCTTGGAAACAATTAATAGGTTTCCCTTCTTGACTCAAAATTAGCCCAATAGTTGATCCACTTGCATCACAATCTAGTCGTATCACTTAACGTTGATCTTTGTAATTGGGAAACACAAAATGATGGAGAATTCTATAGAATTTGAGGATTTTTAGGGCCCATAACTCTATATGGTATTGTTTTTATGTAAAATTTTTGCATAAAAATTTCAAACTTTCAAGCATGACAACTAATCTAAATCAAAAACTTGATCCCGAGTCTTCCCGATTCCCCCTCTCATGCCGGTTTTACTTTTGTATCATGCCCATCCTAACCTTTTAAGTGCTTCCAATTTGTTTAGAAAGATTTTCCTAGTGTTTGAAATGATATAAAAATGTCCATTCATCTCGTACAATGAAGTGCTTCCAAAGGCTAGTTCTCCAAAGAGGCCTAGAAGGCTAATTCGATCGTTTCAGGATTGGTGTGCATCCTCCAGAAGGATATAAAGCCCACTCACACTCCATGCAATTCTACCATAAACTTTGAGCTAAAATTTAAGGTTGATAAAATTTGAGCTAAAAATGAAAATATCCCAAAATAATAGGTCTTGTTCCCACCTGCTAAAAATAGAAAGTCTCAATTTTGGATGAAAAAAGTTACATTTGGCTCTAATTTCACTCATCTTGATCTTTTTTTATATCTTCATATGGTGGTAAGGTGATTAAATATATAAAACAAGTAATTTTTCCCTCCACGAGGATCCTAAAGTATCATCGTGAGTAAAATTGTGTCTAGAGTCAAGGAAAAACATCTCAAGGTGCAATGGGTGAAAGCCAAAGACATTATACAGATTGGAAACTATTAAAAAGAGTCAAAAATCCATTGAAATTCAAGAAAAGGGATGTCATCATAACTCATCTATCAAGTTGAATCCATCTTCATCTTGTCAAGGTGAGTCGATTGAGGTGAGACAACGTGAGATGGTTGAGGTGAGCCAAGGTGAGTTGGTTGAGGTGAGCCAAGATGAGATGGTTGAGGTGAGCCAAGATGAGATGGTTGAAGTGAGCCAAGGTGATTTGGGTGGAGTAAGCTTAGTGTATTAAGTGAGCTAAGGCGAGATGAGCTAAGTGAGTCTAGGTGAGATGAGTGATATAAATGATTTCGGTGAGCTTGATGAGCTAGTTGAAATTAGCCAAGTGAGCTAAATGACAAAAGTGAGTTGGGTAAGCCAAATGAGCTAAGTGAGTTGATTAAAATGAGCTAAGTGAGATACATGAGAAAAGTGAGTTGGGAAAGAAAAATTAGCTAAGTGATCTAGTCAAGTCATTTGAGTGATCCATTTCTAGCTCCATCTCTTCAAAGGCATCCATGTATGTCTTCCCCAATGGCGAGCTTCCTTACGATGAACAATAAATGATCTTACATCAATTTCCTAAAATTACTCCAATAAGTAACATCATGTTAAATCTTGAAGAGCCATTCCCATGGATTCAATAAATGATCGAAAGAAATTCAAGAACAAAAAGTAAGCTATCATGCCGAAACTTGAGGCTATATCAAGAACCTTGAAATCCAAGTGAAGGAAGAAGGCCCAGATAACTTCCTGCTTCTTTAGTGGCACCTCAGGTAACTAGTGTGTGGAATTTGTTAGGCCTAAGAATGAAAATCCTATTAAGGAGATGACTCCATCAAACTATGAGTTGATTCACATCTCAGTGGGTGAAGATTCACATGAGGGTGATTCTCATCTGTTCACGAAATCCTCTTCCTACCTCTAAGGAATGAAGAGTACACGAGAATAATTGAGAATTTTGAAGAACAGGTAAAAACTCTCAGTGCTCACATTTAACCCTTCTTAGAACCTAATTCAACATATTCTCTTTCTAGAGAAGACATTCCTTCGATCAAAAGTCTTGGTCATGAGGTGATTAAGAAATTGCAAGGTTACATGATACAGGGGAAGGCTAACGAGAAGTGGATTGAGAAGATCATTAAGAAAGGTAAGGCATTGTTCTCGAGTTCATCTCTCTAATTAGGTACATTCTTTCCGTTTTTCGAGGGTGAAGAAATCAAAGGAGGATATTGTAAAAGAGATGATCCACTTGGATTAGGTTCCCCCACTTGTGTTCAAGACGATATCACTCGACTCTCACATCCTCATGAGAAAGATTTTTTTGCATCAACTACCGAGAATTTGTCTCTAGTTTGGATCCACATCATGGATGCAAGATATAGAATGCTCAAAGATTCCATCTATGAACTTGAATCTTGTGGACAACATGCTTTTGAGATCTTGGACGAGGTCTACAACTGTGTTTAGAAATTTGAGTTCCCTCTACTAACCAAGAATAAATCATCGGAAGAAATCATTGTTTCCTTATAGGAATTGGTCAAGAAAGAATTAGGTGAATCTCTCTCCTTCAATGAAGATACCTTAGAGTCCTTGGAAAGCATCGTAGAATGTATCTATAAGATTTTAAGATATCTCAAAGGATGTTTTGATCAACGCAAGAAGATAAATGAGGTTCCTAAGGAATGGATCAAGGTATAGAGCTACGTTCACATTTTAGAGGCGTAAAAGTTGACATCTACGTGGCTCGCCAATAAGGAATTCAAAGGATGGGAGCTCGTTCCATAAATTCTTCCTCAAGGATCATGAATCAAAAATTTCTTTATCGAGAGGATCTTCTTCATCAGATTAATCAACATTCTCTTCCTCTCTTTCTCCCTCTTGCTTCTTTCCCTCTTCTAATTCTTCATTATACGCAATCATGGTAATTTGTCTCATTCATGTAAGTGACTCTCTAAAATTGAATTTTAAAATTCCCTTTTATTTATAAAAAGGGAACTTATTTTCACTTATGAGGAATATGTAAAGTCGCAAGTGGAGTGAGATCATGAAGATTCATGTGGGGGAGATGAAGAGGCAATATGAAATTCTATAAATTAGAAGTGCTTTACTCCATTATAAAGGATCCTAAGATCCTAGATCCTAGATTTTGAAAGTTATCTTTTTGTAGAAATTGTGGATTGTGGTTTGGATATTGAGATTTGTATCACCAATACAAGAAATAAAATCTAAATTTATTCCATTTCCCTTTCTCATGTGTTCCTCTATTCTCTCTCTTTTTTGTATTTTACAACCACAATGATCAAGAAGGAACTTTTTATCCTTGATTGCTGAATCTAAAGAGTTGTGTCTCTAGTTTTTATAGTATCATTAATGTCCTACATTATGGATTTCCTCTAATTGAATGTTTAGATACTCTGGTTATTGTGTGTGAACTTTATTATTTCCTACTCACAACAATAACCCTCTCTTTTCTAATTTCTCTCCTTCACCCTTGATCGCTGAAAATTCCTCCCTTGTACCCGTACAAGCACTTTTGCTAGAATTTCAAAGAAGTTTTCTTGTGTGATCCTGGCCTATTTGGAAACCCCACAACATTTAGATAAAAATAGAATAGTTTACATTCAATAATGGGATCCTCCTCATACATAAGAAGGAGGGGCGTAGCCCTATGAGTGTTAGTGGAAACACATAATTTGCAACACAACAAATTATTTCACTATCAGTGTTGTTGGGATTAGCACACCAGTTTATACATATATATTAATAAGATCTAAGCATAAAAGCAATCAATACAGAAATAAACAAGAAGAAACAATACACAAGATTTAACGTGGTTCACCTAGTGTGTGCTACGTCCACTAAGATTCAACTAATTTATTATCATAGATGAAATAAAATGAAGATTTACAATCTTCCACACCTTCTTGGATGTCCTATACTTTCTTCTCTACCTATTTCTCTTTTTCTCTCTAAAGGAAACTTATCTTAGTTCTCAATTGAATTCTATCTTCTAAAACATAGGTTTATGCTTATATATGTATCTATAATCTTAGGGCACTTTAGCTATGCAATTACAACCATTAGATTACCTTTACAACTAAATATATATCTAATTCCCGCAACTTAATTATAGTAGTCGACATAGAAAACCGATGCCGATAAGCCTTAAACAATGTCAGGTTCCTTCTTTCCCCGAGTGATACCACCCATGGGTGACCGACACTCGATTCATCAACCCACGCCGCCATCGTGTATTCTAACAAGTCTATAAAGGTATGCCAAAGTAGTTACACTCCACAACTCAACAATTTCCCACTTGGAGATAAATTGATGCATTGTACCATACATATCCTTCATATGATCCTTTCTTTAGCATGTTTCTCCCTCCTCAAGTCTCAAAATTGAAGACCAAAAAAATTAGAGTGTAGCTCCAACGTCTATTTTGCCAACGACTTCGTTAGCATATATGTAGGGTTCTCCTTTGTATGAAATTTCTCCAACTTCAGCTGTCCATCCTCCAATATCTCGACGTATGAAGTGATATATCAACTAAACGTGTTTTTTTCTAGAATGAAATGCCACGTTCTTTTCTAGATTAATCACACTTTAACTATCACCGTACAATTTGCAATCCTCTTTCTCCTTTCCCAACTCTTCCATGAACCTTCTCATCCATACCACCTCCTCGCTAGCTTCGTAGCTGCAACACACTCACCTCCGTAGTAGATATGGCCATAACCTTCTCAATAATATAAAAATCTAGCTAACTTTGGTGCCACCTACTATAAAAACATATCCAAAGGTGCTCCTCCTACCATCTAAATCACCGCACATGTCTTAATCCACATAGCCACTTAAAGAAGTATCTCGACCCTCCATAACATAATTGAATGTCGGATGTCCCTCTCAAATACCCGAGAATCCATTGGAATGATTTTCAATGCTCTTTACCTGGATTAACCACAAATCTACTCAAAATTCCCACTACATATGCAATTTCTTGTCTAGTACAAACCACAACATACATCAAGCTTCCAACTACCGAAGCATACAAAAAATTGTGCCACGTACTCAACCTCCTTGTGTGATGTAGGACATTGATCTTTGCTCAATTTAACCTTTGCAAATTTAACCTTTCCGACACCTTATTGATATAATGCTCCTTAGAAAAATACAACTTCCTATTCTTCCCTGTCTTTATGAATTTACATGCCAAGGATTCTATTTGTAGATCTCGAATCCTTCATTGCAAATGTGTGAGATAAATTTTCTTTAAGCTCACCAATGTCCCGCATACTAGATCCTGTAATAAACATATCATCCACATATAGTAACAAAAAAATATAGCTCTCATTTCCAATCATCTCTAAATAAACACAATGGTTAGATTCACATTTCAAATAACCATTCTCATGCATGAAACTAACAAACCTCATATACCATTTCCTTAGTCCTTTTTTCTTTGGTGACTTCCTCGCTTACCCTCCTTTTCTGAGTATCTTCTTCTTCCTTGTTATTCTCCCTCTTGGAAAAGATGTATTCATTTTATTCTTCCTCTCCTTCCTCCTCCGAGTCATGAACCTCATAGATAGGATGGTCCTCACCTCCTGGTTCATCTTCATCATCATCATCTCTCTCACCTCTATAGGCCTCCAAGCTCTCTGTATCCTCCGAATCATTTTCTTCTATCACCTTCTAGCTTTTTGGTAGGAGATTCTGCTTTCCTTCTCCTCCTCCTCCGTGACCTCTTCTGGGTGATGGGTTCCTCATGCTTTGGTGCTTCTTCCTCTGGAGTCTTTGCTTTCACCAGGGACTTCTTTCTTCATGTATAAGTGTTGGGATTAGTGCTTGTCCCCGACACACTTACCACTCGTGCCCCGAACACTTGGTGCTTTTTGCACCTCTTCCCTTTCCCTCTTCTTTGGTGTGGGCCTCTTTCTACCTGTGGGGTCCTCAGGGATGGATACATCATTTTCCAAGTATGTACCTTTTTCAAATTTTGGCCGGATGCGAAGGTATATCCTTGTTGCATCCCTTTCAATGAATTGACAAAGTCACTAGTTTCATCATCTGTATCTCATGGGAGACATATCTCTCCATGTATGCACGCTTCTTGGGGTAAACCAACTTCCTACGTAGTTCTCTATGGTCTTGATCTACTTCACTAAGGTCGAACCTTAGTCTCTTGGCCTCTTTAAATCTGTTCACCCCCACTTGGAAGTATAGCACGGTGAAGGAGAAATGAAGCTTGCACCATAGGATCATTGTTTCATCTGTCAACGTAAATCTGCCAATGTAGAAGTGTTGATATACCGCTAATTCCACTTCTCCTTGCACAAGCACGAGTAACTATACTGGAATTATCCATTCTGCCCCGAACGTAGCCCTTATGTGCTTGTACCATTTTTCTAAATGCGCCTTGTGAGTGGTTGTCATTGTCTCACAAGTATATTTTGTGAATCGCTTCGTAGGCAAGGGATCCTCTTTGGGGTACTCCCAAACAAATATTCCTGGCCCATCGGGAACTCTGATTTCTAAGAAGACAATTGTGAGAAGGACATTACCAAATAGTATATTCTAGCCTTCTTGTGTGCTGCTGATGATTTGATCCGTGATGAAAGTAGAAAATTTGTAGATGGTCCCCTTAGATATTTTCGACACACACGTTCAACAATGCCTTGTTTACTTGAGTCCATCTCTCTTGGTCATTGAGCTTGGTTACCAAGTGCACAACCATCCTCATCATAGGGTCTGGGATCTCTGCGATGTCAAAGTATCATGATCCTTTCTTATAGTCATATGTAGCAATTATTTCCTTGATGCCCTCCTTGTCGTTTAGGTCATCATCAATGTTATCCCCTTTGTAGATAAGGCTTGTGAACTTAGAAATTAACTAGGGAGTTATGCGCATCTTGCACCCCGCGAAATAAAAGTGGTCTTTGTGAACATGTGCCATTAGCCATTGGTAGAGGCACTCAAGTTTTCCAAAGTATGGTAGTTCATAAAGTTACAGCAACCCTGCTTTCTCCATCTTAACCTTTACCTTGTCATTGTAAATGGGCATGCCTTATGGCGTTCTCTTGTTGGTTGGGCGCACCAACTCCAAGGCCATCTCCTTCTCTGTTGTAGTTGTGTGATGGTTATAATCACTCACCATCATCTTCCTTAGGTGTGATTCCCATTATTTTCCTAGAAACACCCCATCTAGGTATTGTATCTCTACATACCATTCTTCATTTGTGCTCTTGACGGCTGTTGTTTGTTTTCCCTTTCCCTTTTGTTTTTGCTTCTTTGGTGAGATGGTTGGTTTTCTGGGTGCCATCTTTCTGACTGGTTTTAGTACTTAGAACTTCTCCCTCTTGCTCTACTTTACCCCTTTATCTAGCCCCAAGCTTGATCTTCATGGAAAAATCCTTCTAACTCCATGCCCTAGTCGCCAAACCCTAACTGGAAAAAACCCTTCCACAAGACGGCACTTGCTTACTTAACTTCTCCATGCCCATGTACTCCTTTCCTACTGGTTTACAAAATTACCCTAGCTATGCACTTTAGATCTCTCAAATTCTTCCTTTGTCACAAAGATCTTGCTTTGGATGCCCTAGTTCACAAGAGCTTTCTTTCCTTCGTAATCACAATGTAAATAATGAAGTGTTTGACCTTTTATTTATAGTTTTTCTCTTTTCCTAGCATTAAATGCTCTCTCACCTACCACCATACTTTGACCTTAAATGTAGAATTTTCCACTAATACTTTCATAGGCACCTTTACTTACGTGCCCCACCTTACATGAAAAACTTCTACAACCTTCTAGTGCACAAACAATCCATCCTGACAGAAGACTCTTACGTGCGTGTTCACAAAGTGCCTAAGGTACTTCTTTTGTCAACCTGATTTTTGCTCTCACCTACCTCGTGTTGTTCCTACACTCCTCTCTAGTACATGGTTTCTCTAAGAATTTCTTGACACCAACCCTTCACATCCATCTCTTCTCTATACGCCTATTAACCTTACGTGCCTTTAGTTCTTTTAACTAGGCCATTCACCGCAACTTCTACTGCCAACACACACTTGTATTACAGGCCCATACTTCACATCACTCCACCCCACACTAAAACAAATGCATTGTCCTCTCTGTATGCACAACCTTAAAAAAGTCGTTACGGTGCACACAACAAAAACAAAACAATAGAAAGGAATGAACAACAAGAAAGGGAAACACAAGAAAAGAAAATGCATTAAAGGAAAGTCTATTCTAACTGGAAACACTACCTTATTTACAAACACCAAGAAGACTTATTTATAGTAGGGCTTCAACCTACTTCCATTGAATTGTCCTGGTAATCTTGTGTCATCTAGTGTTTGCAACTAGCACGTGCTGAATAAAGGATGTACGAGATGATGTAAGGGCCCAACCAATGGAATTTTAGCTTCCTAGGATGGCGTAGAAACTTGGAATCATATAGCAAAACATTTTGCCCAACCTCAAAATTCTTGTTCTTGATGTGACGATCATGTCATGCCTTTTTTTTACTTTTTCAGTCTTCTGGCTCCACCTGGTGAGTGACCATCTTTCATCCAACTGTATTAATTTGTCAATCCTTTCTTCCAGCACTTGCTCATCGGATAATCCTCCTACGTGTGCTATACACACCGAAGGTAATATGAATTTAAATGGTAGGAAAACCTCCTTGCCAAAAACCAATTGAAATGGTGTGGCCTTATTTAACCTTTGTAGGTTGTCATGTATGCCCAAAGAATGGCTGATACTTTGTCATCCCAATCTTGTCCACCAACATCACGATCTTAGTTAGCGTGTGATTAAGTATTTTATTAAATGTCTCAACAGCCCATTTACTTAAGGGTGATAGGGGTAGTATTGTGATGGGCCACTATAAATATTGATAACATAATCCCGACCGTCTCATTGAGAAAGTGCATACCTCTATCACTTGTCAAACTCAATGGGCATCCATACTGTGATTATATTTTCCCATAAAAACTAGCAATTTGTAGTCATTATACGCCCTTTGTTGGTGCTTCCTCTACCCACCATGTTAGATAATCGGTGAAAGTGATGTTATACCATGAACCGATCCTTCGCGCTTGCCAGAGAGATTGGTCCTACAAAGTTTATAGCCCATTTCTCAAATGGTTCTCGCACCGCTATTGGTCGTAAGGGCATTTCATCTCTCTTTCCAGTTCGCCAAGGTGCTGATAATGGTCACAAGCCTTGCATAACTCAATACAATCTTGCTAAATGGTCTCCCTCCAAAGGCTCGTGAGTAGAATCTTCCACTTGATTGCATTTTCCGCATAGTGTCCTCCTGCGATCCCACCACGCACTTTCTCCATAATTGCAATGCGCTCATGTTCTAACACACATTGGTGCAAAAAATCATCATAGCCTAATTTTTATAAATCTCCGCTAATCAACATGTAAGGTGTGATGCGTATGGCCAATTGTTTCCTCTCCAATGCCTTCATTCCGTTTGACACCACATTTTTCTTAAGAAATATTGTAATTTTCTCCAGATCCGAGGCGCGCACTACAACCTAAACAGCTTGTTCTTCGACATAGTTTCCTCAATGCTCTGTGCATCCTCCCCTGAGTCAATCCTAGACAGATGATCGGGTCCAAAATTACTCTTTCCTAGCTTCACAACCATGGTGAACTTGAATTCTTGAAATAACAGGACCCATCGACATATGCGCCCTTAAAGAACATGCTTATTGACTAAGTATTTTAGTGCCATGTGGTCTCGTGTAGAATATAAAGGGTGTTGCCAATAGATACTTGCCTAAACTTATGCAACGTGTAGATCATGGATAATGCTTCACGCTCAGTAGTTGTGTAATTTTTCTCTGTTGGTGTTAACTTTCTTTGCTGGCAAAACACAAGGGATGATCAACAATCCCTTCACCAAGTTGTGCTAGTATTGCTCCAATGGTTGTGCCTGAGGCATCAACATGAACATGGAAAGGCTTATCCCAAGAAGGGAATCATAGTATGGGTGTGGTGACAAGCTTATCCTTTAAAGTATTAAATGCCTTCTGTTGTGCCTCTCCCCAAAGGAAGGCACTCTTGTGTTTAAGCAACTCTTCTAAGGGTGCGGCTATCTTGGAAAATCCCTTGGCAAACTTTCTGTAATACCCTGTATGCCTAAGGAATCCACACACTACTCTTTATATGGTAGGCTCCCTCAAGCCCACATTGACAAAAAATTTGCCGGGATCTACTAGTAAACCCTCCCTACATATGATGTACCCCAATAATGTTCCAAATGGGGTAGCAAAGACACATTTCTTAATGTTGAGGGATATTCTCAACTACCAACATCTCTCAAACATTAATCTTAAGTTCTAAAAATGGTCCTTTAATAGCCCATACACTTTGTCCAATCATCTAGATAGAATTGAAGAAATTTGTGGATAAAGTCCTGAAATGCTTGTACCACAATGCGCGAGAACACAAAAGGCACATTCTTCAACCCAAAGGGCATGACCGTATAGGAAAAACTTCCCCACTCAATGGTGAAAGTCATCTTCTCCTAGTCCTCCTTTGGAATCAACTCACAGGGTACCCTAAACATCCATCCGTAAAGGAATAGACTTCATGTCTAGCCAATCCTTCCAAAATTTCTTCAGTGAAGGGGGTTGGAAAATGATCGATGACACAAACTACATTCAACTCCCTATAGTCTACACAAATCCTTATCCTTCCATCCTTTTTGATACTAATGACCATTAGACTTACCCACTATGATTTTTCAACAGCTTTAATGATACCTGACATTAATATATTATCTATTTCTTCCTTGACCTTCACACACAGGTTAGGATTCATTTGGCATGGTCTCTTCCGAACCGGTGCACACCCTCCTTCAACTTGATCCTCATTTCTCCCAAGGAATGGTGAATGCATTTGAGTTCATGATACCCGTGAGGGAATAAATCTTGGAACTCACGTAATAGATCAATGACCTTAGATACCTCCTTCTCCGACCAATAATCCCCGATGATGGCCTCCTTAGGTTCCTCTTCTATACCAATGTTAACCTTTTTTTGTCTTTAATGGCTCATGGTAGATGCATGCCCATTTATCAACATTATCTATCACTTCACGTGTCCCTACATAATGGTTAACATCCAAGCTTTCTAGCTTCCTCCCCATCAATTACATACACCATCTTTCCTTTTTCTTTTTCCATGCATGCACACTCAAGTTGTATCTCTTCTGATTCTTCTTCCTCAAAGTGCACCTCCAAGCTAGGTTCACCTAGAAACTCTTGTATTATATCCTCCGTCATAGCACTATCCCCTATTGTAAGGTGCTTGATAACTTGTAACACCTTATCCATTGATGGCTTTGTACTCCGATACTCGAACACTTGAATGAGATTAGCCGTCAATTATTTCCAATTACCAGTTTGGCGGTGAGTTTCTGAATGGATATACCATGCACACGCACAACCTTGTAGTGTGGAATACAGCTTATGTACCCATAATGATGGTGGCAAGGCTTCTGCACCTCCTATCTAGGCCTTCTCACATGCTTGGATATGGAATGAAGTAGTCTCTTTACCATGGTAGTCTTGAATGACCGTGGGTGTGTTGTTTCGGAAAACCTTATAGAGAACGTGATTCTTACCTTGTGCCACTCCAGGATGCTCTCCCGATGTGTAGGCCACTAGCGCACTACAGAGTCCCAAGTAGGCTATAATTGAGCATCCCTCTTCTTTTGTCCTCATTTTTCCATTGAGCTTCCATGTCCCGTAAGAAAACTTTAGGGTATGCCCCTCCAAAGTAACTTGGTAACTTATTTTCTCCTAGACGCTTGAGTGAGTGCGCCTTGGTCACTTTTGTTACAGACCCCCTCAGTTGTCACCCAATTAACTCATAGGTCCCATGTGCCCAATTGTCACATGCCATGCTTGTGGTATCACTCACAGACTAGGCATCCTCAAATTGGATAACTCCTTCTGTAGGGTGAATTATCTCTGGGTCTTTGATGGAGCGCACATAAATTCTATCAAGGACCTCTTCTCCCAAAGGTTCAATGTAAGGTTCGACTTCCCATCCATCAGAGGGATGATGACTTGCTCTTCCTTGTTTTTGAAACTGATATATCCTTTGTTGAACCTCATGTCAATGTTGTTCTTATAGCACCATGGGTGCCCAAGCAATGTTGGAAAATTGTCTGCCTCGGTGAGCGCCAAGACTTCAAGTCTCCAGTAAACTTGGCCCCCTGAATGGTAATTACTACATCCTTTAATACTCCAATGGGAATTTCCTAACCAATGAAAGTACATATTTTGGATTTAGCATTCAATTTATTTCTATTTTCCTTATCAATATGCACAAAAGCTTTTGAGCCAAATACTCTAAGAAAAAAATATCTACCTCTTTTCCACCCAAGATTCTTTTGGTATTCCACACACCAGTGCACTTGAATGTCCACGCTTAATTAAATAAACCATTGTGTCTATTACTTCCATCCAAAACTAGAAGGGTAATCCATCATGATCCTCATGTTTCTAGCATGTTCCATGATTTTCCTATTCATTCTCTTTGTAACACCATTTTCCCGTGGTTTTATAGGAACCGTCATTTTTCTCGTATTCCATTTACCGAACAATAATCATTGAAAGCCTTGCTGCAATATTCACCACCATTTCCAGATCTAAGAAATTTTAACTCTGAATTTGATTCATTTTTCACAAGGGCTTTCCATCTTTTAAAAGTTTCAAAATATCATATTTCCATTTAATACAATAAACACATACCTTTCTTGTGGCATCATCAATGAAAGTAACATAGAATTTGGATCCTCCATGAAGCTATCTGATATGGTCCCCACACATCTAAGTGTACAAGCTCTAATTTATGCTTCTTCTTTGTTGCCTGAACTTTGAGAAATATCACTCTCTTCTTCTTTCCAAAAATACAATGCTCACAAAATCAAGATCTACACATTTCAGATTTGATAACTTACCCTTTGCCTTTAAGATCTACATTCCCTTTTCACTCATATGGCCTAGCCGATTGTGCCACATGCTTATATCTGAATCTAAAGTAGATAGAATAGAAAATGAATTAGTAATACATGTATATAAATACAATGATCCTACCTTATTGCATCTTCCTACAACAAGAGATCTCTTTGAAACTTTCTAAGATTCAACCGTGAGTGTAACCATGTAGCCTGTTTCACACAATTGTCTTATAGAAATTAGATTTCTTTTGAGGCTTGGAACATGCCTCACATTTTTCAATATTCATGTATTTCCATTCTACAACTATAGGTGAACCTCAACTTTACTAATAATAATGCATGGTTTATAATCTCCTAGATAAACATGCCCAAAATTACCCTAGACATAATTTCTGAAATAACCCTTATCAGGGGTTGTATGGAAAGAAGCTCCTGAATCTAAAACCCATGAATCAATTTTATTATCCAAGGAGAGAATTAGGGAATCTTGCATTTCCTCTTTACCTTTCTCTGGTACATTCTCTTTATTTTCCTTAAACCAACAATCCTTCTTTGCATGTCCTTTCTTTCCACAATTCCAGTAGGTTATTCCTCTACCTCTAGATTTAGATCTACCATTCTTAGACTTTGATTTCCCATTATTCTTGCTCTTGGATCTCTCCTTCTACCTTCCCCTACTTTCTACATTCAAAGCATTCCCAGATGATGATTCTCCTATACTTTTCCTGCATATTTCTTCATTTAAGATTATACTAACCACATCATCAAACTTTAAAACATTAGTAGTAGATGTTGTATTACTAACAATCATTACCAAGTTATCCCAACTATCTGACAAAGAGCATAATAATAAAATTATTTTCACTTCATCCTCAAATGGAATACTAACTGATTTTAATTGATTTACAATAGACCGTGAAATCATTCAAATGACTTGATGCAGATCCACCTTCTTGCATCTTTAAATTAAACAATTTTTTCATCAAATAAACTTTATTTGAAGCACTAAGTTTTTCATATAGATTTGCTAAAGATTTCATCAACTCTACCATAGATCTTGCTTTGGTAATATTCGAAGCCACAAATGCTTCCAGGCTCAATCTTATAGATCCCAGAGCCTTTCTATCAATAATTTTCTATTCTTCATCATTCATCTTTATAGGTATTTCCTTCTCATCCAATGGTAAGTATAAATCTTTTTGATACAGATAATCCTCCACCTGCATCTTCCATAATAGATAGTCACGAACATAAAATTTCTCTACTCTAAATTTTTCTTCTTCTCCCATTGCTTTGTTCCCACTCAATCAAAAATCCCTCTGTGAGTAAATCTTTCAACACACACAACCTTCAAACAAATAAGCTTTAATACCAATTGTTGGGGTTAATACATCGGTTGTACAAATATATTAATCATATCTAAGAATAAAAGTAATCAATACGAAAATAAACAAGAAGAAACAATACACAAGATTTAATGTGGTTCACCCAGTGTGGGCTATGTCCACCAAGAAACAACCAATTTATTATCATAGAGGAAATACAATGAAGATTTGTAATCTTCCACACCTTCTTGGATGTCTTGTACTTTCTTCTCTACCAATTTCTCTTTTTCTCTCTAAAGGAAACTTCTCTTAATTCTCAATTGAATTCTATCTTCTAAACCCTAGCTTTATGCTTATATATGCATCTATAATCTTAGGGCACTTTAGCTATGCAATTACAACCATTAGATTCACTTTACAACTAAATATAGATCTAATTCCCACAACTTAATTATAGTAGTCACGCATAGGCAACCGATTTCGGGTAGCCTTAACAAATGTCAGCTCCTTCTTTCCTGATTGATACCAGTCCATGGATGACTGATGCTAGTTCGTCAACCGACACTGATTACTGTGTATTCCAACAAGACCATTAAAACATGCCAGTGAAGCAATTAAGCTTCACAACTCAACACAAGTAGATAGGACCCTATCGAAGTGACTATCTCTAGTTATGCCATGTACAAACCCCCTCTATATCTATTTTGGAAGAGCCATATCTACCTGAAATACCTTATTAAAATCAAGTAAAGTAAATATATGTTGTTCAATTATCTTTTCCTTAATATTTTGGAAAAAATTCTCGCTTTCTTCATCTATTGAAATTTATTATTATCTCCCTTTACTATTTTAGTTATAGGTGCACAAATACTCTTAAAGTTATTGATGATTTTTTTATAGAAATTTTTAATCCATGGAAGCTTCTCACCTTAAATACATTCTTAGGAGTAGGCCATTCTAATATTTCCTTCACTTTCTCTAGACCCATCCTTCTCTCTTCACCACTATCTTCCTTCTTCCATACTTCATCATGCTCATCTTCATATATAACATTTAGGATATTTAGTAGGTTTTGCTCGTTGTGTAAGAATACTAAATAGAAATCTAACTCCCTTATGAATGCTTTTTTATTCTCTTCACTCATATCTTATTCATCAAACTTCTCATTGAACATATCATCCTACTACTCCCTAAATCATTTAAACCATACTATGAGTTCCCATTGAATCTCTTCATTAATGTTGGTCTTATCTTCTAGTATCTTAGATATCTACATTCTTAGCATTTTCAATATCTTTAGAGTTTCCTCTTCATTTGTTATTTTTATCCCTATATGCATTGGCATCACCAAATTATACTCTCTCTCTCTCTCTCTCTTCATTTTCTTGGTTTAAGAGGTCCAGTGGCTCAAACTTCTACCTCTTTAATATCTTCTTCACCTCCTAAGAGTTCTAATGACTCTAGGTCTTCCATGATTAACTCCCATATCAAATATTCTTCATTTTCTCATCCATTTTATTTTTTCTCCCTTCTTCATGCTCCAGGAATATAAATGGCTCAATTTTTAGTTATATCTTCCTTTCTTGTATCCACCAATGGTTCATATGACTGCTCATCTAACTTCATGAGTCCTAGAAGTGACTCATCCTCCTTACAATATTCTTTAATCATACCTATTTCAAGCGCATTATTACACCTAGATTCCTTGAATATCCTTTCTTCTTCTTCATTGGAACTATGAGTTATGTCATGTCCTACTCTTTGAATTTGTATTCATTATGCGCCACTTTAAACATAATTTCCTATTGTATTTATTCTTTATTTCTACTTTCAAACACCATCTTAGGTGTTCCTCTTATTCTTTCTCCAAATGTTTTACCTTAAACTTTGTCTCTTCTTTCTTTTACTTTTTGTCTTCTAAGTTCTTGGTCAATATGGATTGAGGATGCTTAACTCTTATTCATTCCTAATATTTTTCATTTACTTTAGCTCCACAAACACTCCACTAGGCTCTCTATCTTCATATCTTATTTCAACGATCCTACATAGTGGCCCAATTACTTCTTTGATTAAGGAACTCTCTAATTTCCTCTTCTCATTATCTAGAAAACCTACATTCACACAATGAAACAAAATATTAGAAGAAAAATCTTGAGGCCATATTGCATCTTCAAGTGTTTCTTATAATATCTCTTCTCCTTCTTGTAGTATTTCTTCTCACGTGCCTCTAATGATACACTCTTCCTCATTAGTGTTTTCTTCTTCCTCTCCTAACATCATTCCCTCTTCTGAATACAAAATATCTTCTTTTATGTCCTCCTTCATGAGTATTCCATTTCTCTAAATATGTTTACCACCTTTTTCTACCTTAATGTCCTATAATACCTCCTTAAGCTCTTCATATGATAGCTTCTCTACCTAATTCTTAAGTTGCTTGCATGGAAAAATTTCTCTCCTCTCCTTTCCTCTATGGGTAACCCTTACTCTCTTTTTCATGAGTAACTCACATCCTTGACTCTCTTCCTATCTCCTTCTCTCTATCATAAGCCTTAATTCTACCAACATTCACCTTTGTTTAGTTATTTATTCTTTTGTACTAACTACCTCTTTCTTCATTGTGTCCTCCTTCAAGTAGCTTCCTCTCTCAACCAATCCCTTCATTCACAATATTTTTCCACTCTTTTTCTCTTTTCTCTATATTCTTCTCCTTTTTTAGGCCTCAATATGCCTTATTTTTACACCTTTCTCCACCTCTTGTGTATCACCTAAGGTTTTTACCTGGTCTTTTGACACCTTCTTCTAAGTTTTTTCCACATTGTATTTCTCCTTTATCTTCAATGAGATCTTTTTCTTGAGATACTATGATTTTTCCCAGATCCTTCTCCTTTATAGGATTTCAAAGAATATTTTCCCTATTTTCTTAAGGATTGTTATCACTCTTTATCTTTCTTGATTCCTTCTTTTTTCTTTCTTCTCTCAAAACCTTCCTTTAACTTTCTCATGCTTCTCCAAATCAATGTATGCTTCTTATTCTTAATCTTTTCACTTTGATTATTATTATCAACTTATTCTCACTCTTATTCCCTCTATATAATAAACCTCTCTCTAATATCAATTTGATGGAGGGAAAGGTTCTCAAAATCAACTTTCCAATGAGAAAATAGGGGATTGAATTAATGATAGGGTTTTAGTTGTCTACAGTCTAATTGTCTCTATGATAAGACTAAGTAATGAGGTGTTAAGGAATTTATCTTTCACAACTTGTTAACATGTTTCTATCGTATTCCTTATTCACATCTTGAAGGTTGCCAATATGTCAATGACCAAATTTCAAGGTTTCTACTTAACAATTTCTAGAACATGAGATATAACCCTATAACAAGGGTTCCACTTTGTTATAAAGGCGATAAAGTAGTATGATTTTGGTGATAAAATAAAATCAAGGACATGGAGTTAATAATAATCCCATTTCTATCTCATTTAGCATGGGTTAACACTCTTTCATATTGTGGTTAAACCATTAAAATAGATCAATATGAAGGAAACAATTGTCAAGTGTGAAACAATCAGAATTGGTCGGTGATAAGTATATTTCTCTCCTAGCATGGACAAAAATTTATTTCAATCCTATTACTCATCTAAGCATTCTAAAATCTTCTAACAATGTCCCAGTGTGTGCATATATGTCAAGGAAGACATAAATATATAATATAACCCGCATAACCTAGAGAAAAATAAGGAACATGTATAGTAAAATCAAGAAAGAAGAAAATTACAAAGTTATCATGATGGTAAGGGTATTAAAACTAAGCAAGGAGAGATCACAAGATTAAGGAAACTTATATTCCTCTTTTTTAGTCCTTTGACACCATCATTACATTCATCAAGATGCTTCCCAAGCTTCAAAGAAATATAAATGCAGTCCCAACCTAGTTACTGTTGTGTTGTGACAACTTCACAAGTTTGATGATGAATTTATTATCTCCTCAACTTCCTTTTCCTTTCTAGAGAGGAATTCTAGATGATCTAAGGTGTGCAATGTTGGCTGGTAGCAAAATGAACAAAAGAACATGTTGTAGCTGATTGGTTGTAAGAAAATCAAGAAAATGTTGAAGCTGGTTGGTTGCAAGAAAACTAGTCACAAATCCAGTACTAGGAGGAACATAACAATGTGTTGTGTTGCTTGTGAGATTCCTAGAAAGATTTTGGTAGAGTAACAATGCAAAACAAATCTCAAATCTCCAACCCATCATATGGGTAAAATTTTGTTTTTATAGAAATATGGGGAAGAAGAATTATGAAACACATGGCAATTAAGAAGTGCCAAATCATCAAGAGAAGAGTAATTTAACCTTATAAAGATAGTAAATTGAGAAGAAGACTACAATATGTATCTAACAAGCCAAAAATCAGGTGAAACATAAAAGAAACGGGTGATGAAATCACTCATGAATTTGAAACACGTGTTTAAAACACGTATTTTGAGATCATAGATAAAGTTATTAGAATTTTCAGAATTGCACGTAGACTAGTGTTACGTAACTTAAAACCAAAGACATGTGTGAAAAGTGGCTCGTAAAGACACGAGTACAAAGCTAGAAAAATTAGAAACAAAGATAAATAAGTCAAAATGAACATGTGAAAAGATAAAGGGAGAGGATTTGGATCTCATCATTATTATGGAAATTAATTATTTCATCATTAGAGACTTACTGCATCCTTCAATGTGGCACTGTGTAATTTTGGGTGTGTACATATTCCCCCTCGAGAATCATTTTATCCATGAATGGGCTTAAAACGTGAATTATGAGTATGGTGTTCCCAAATGGAAAAGTTAGGAATTTTACCTTATTCCTCCATGTGTTAAAATCACTCCAATCCCTCCTTCCCACCACCTACAAAAGAAAATGAGAATCAAGTGCAGATATAAAACAAATTAGAAAAATATTTTGAAATGAAATGACAAGATTACTTACCATATCTATAGGGATGAGAAATATACCTACTCCAACACGCACCTGCATACACTCACTCAAAGAAACATTAGAAAACCACATTTGAGCTATATATATCACTTTTTACTATTTTTAGAAATCATTTTTACATACCCACTTAGCTAAATTTGGAGCTTTGGATTTTAGTGACCATTTTGTTCACTCGAGTATAAATATCAAATCCAAGAGCATTCAAGTCATGATGGTAATATAACCAACGATGGGAGCATAGAGGGTCCATAAACATGTAAGTTATAATATTTATTTGTTTTTACCCTAAAATGTAGTCACTTGTTTGAAACTAGTTGTAGGAGGGGAGATTTTTAGTGATTTTATAGTCAAAATGACCGTAGGGGGCCTTTTACTTTTTGTAATTTGTTTGAATGTTTTGGTTATTTTTTTTTTTTTTTGCGTTTTGATGAATTTTTTTTTTTTGTCAGGGGCACAACCTTATTATGCGACACACTACACATGGTGGTTACGTGATGGTTGCTAAACACTTGGATGGTGGTTACAAACCACACTCTAGCAGAGTGGGTTATGTTACTCACCACCACCCTACTAAGAGTGAAAGGTTTTGTAATCATCATGACATTTTATGATTTAGAATAAGTATGAAGTTTTTTTTTTTTTCTATTATATTGTTTTTTTTAGATCCTATTATGCACTTATTAGATTCTAATATGCTCTTTTTCCTTATTTTGGATGCAGGGGAGTTATATTAGATGGAGTAGAGCTCGAGAGCAGGATTGGTTGCCCCAGATTCTATAGTTATTGACACTAGAAAAGAGAGGGGTATTAGAGAGGGAGAATTTGGAGGATATATATCAAATGCATGGTGAGTTGTCCATAACGAGTCACTTCTTTGTGACTTCTTGGCTTATTGGGATGCGAGATAGAACACTTATAATTTTCTGGTGTTAGAGGAGAGTGGACCATCACATTAGAGGATGTTTATAGGTTCCTTAGAGTTCCTTTCACATTAGTAAGAAGTTCGCACTAAAGAGTGTTAGTTCATCAATTGAGGCCCACAGATGGGTGACATACCTTGGTGATGCACATGCACCTGACAAGGGTGTTAATCAGGGATTCAAACCGGTTATTATTGAAACTATCCTATCCCACTCTCGTAAGGCCATCATTAGTATGATGGCCTCATATTTAATTGGGGACAAGGGTGGAGATAGGTTTTTATTCTATTTGGTGATGATTGTTGAGAGCATAAGCTCTATGGGAGGGTGTATATACATGATGATTAACATATTCTGGCATTACATATCATGACTTATAATACATTTTAGATGTGGGGCTAGATCTCTTAGCCACCCACATTAGTGATGTCATGGTTTATGAGTGGGTTATCCCCTATCAAAGGGGTGTTGGGATATCATAATCCCATAGAGATCATGGGCTATAGGTGGGTGGGTTGATATGGCTCCACTTAGGGCCATGCCATGATTAGTATCTACTTTGACTACAACATATATGAATAATCCATATCAAGATATGGAAAATGGGGAGAGGATGGAGTTACTTTGACTACATGCTTGCACTACTTATGAGTTGGTTGGTTGATCACAATAGTAGAGTTGAGACTCATCTAGTGCTTTGGGTGCCCTAATAGTTTGGGTTTCCTTTTCAGACATTCTTCCAATAGTGGTTTCCATATATAGAGGGGATACATGAGAGGTGAGAGCTAGCCGGAGGGGTTGACTCTAGTGGATAATCATAGTTCCTGGGTGGCGATTAATACACCACAAGCTCCACACTGACCCAAATTTTGGTGCGTGAGTTAGACCGAGGCCAAGTTCTACATATTAGTGAGGGCCCAAAGAGGAGGAGGAGGAGGAGGAGGCCAAGAAGAGACTTAGGCTCGGAGGAGGATTAAACCCTAAGTGGTAGGGTACAAGAGAGGCATTCATGGTTTTAGAGCTAAGGCAGGAGGTGGAGGAGGAGTCATGGATTCAAAGGAGATAGGAGGGATCACCAATCCACATGAGAGATGAGGAGGAGGAGGGTTCGAGGAGGAGGAGGCCATGTAGTGGATCCTATGGAAGTGCGAGTTGTAGAGACCCGAGATGAGGTCACTAGGGACCCGAGTGAGTATAAACACACTTCTCTTTCCTTATACTAGTCATTAGAGTAGATGTTAGTAAATCTCTTTTTTTTTATTTTTATTTTCTAACTCACCATTGTACATTTATTTTTTTACAGCCACTTGATGGATGATGGATGATCTTATTATTGCATGAACCTAGACTTATTTATGATCCTACTAGGAATGACTCGAGAGGCTTTATCTAGTAGAAACCCTGGAGCCCCGACACGTGTTGGCCACCACACTCACATTTTTTACACCAGCATGCATGCAACACAAAGATCACTCAGTTGAAGATCAAGATTATGATACTTCCAAACACAAGGACTAAGAGAGAAGAGGACCCTCACGTGAGTGACGCTACTTCCCACTATTCACTCACATGCTATTCTCATCGATCGATGCATGGAGGCTCCCATGCTACACCTATCCGATCTTGACATCAAGCCATGATAGGAGTCCTCACCCTAATCCTTCATAGGATCTAGGAGAGAGGGATAGGTCAGAGGCCTTTATTGCTTTAGGACCATTTTTGTGTATATATCATTTTTTTGTATTTTTGGCTCATGATGAGTGTTTTGACCACACTTGTCCTTGATGTGATGATATTGATATATATATATATATATATATATATATATATATATTTATATTAGACATTTTTGCAAGAGTCCTTTGCAAGAGTTAATTTCATTGTGGTTCATCTCATTTGTGTACTCTTAGATGGTTTGGAATTTCCAATGATTTTTTATGTTTTTGAATGCATGTTATGGATGATGATGTAATGTGATAAACAAAATGATATATATGACTATGTATATGGTAACAAACTGTAATTAGGAAACTTTATTTTTCAAGTAATGTTTAACATTTCTATTACATTGGAAAAATGTGTTGAATATGGTATGATGATAAGATAACCTCACTCCATTCTTAACTCCACACAACTAGTAGGATGCGAGGGCTCATCACTCAAGAGCCAAGAAGGATGCGAGATATGTGATTTGAAGAGTGTGAATAAGAATGATGACCAAGAGACAAGAACTTTGACAAAGATTTATTTAGAAACTTACAACCAACCCTAATCAAGATTAACTAACCAATTCAAAATGAATTTTTCTTGCAATATTTGACTAGACTTAGATCCATGGATGGCCTACTTGATTGATAAGATCTGGTTTGAGGAATGATTATCTCTCCTAACATATGCATCTAATTCATTTTATTGGGAATTTTAGACTTTCAAGCAATTTTATTTTTTTTTTATTTAGATTTTTTTTTTTGATATATGACCCCCTACATCTTTCCCCATGCTACTAGTAAGAAGCATGGGCTCATCACCAAGGAAAAACATAGGAGTAAGGGCACTTCCTCCTTTCCCAACCTCATGCTACTAGTAAGAAGCATGGGCTCATCACCAAAGGTTGGGAGGGATGAAAAGTGTAGTTATTTGTAATAAGAATATTTGTATTTATTGTTTATAATTTTTTTTTGTTTTATTTTGTCATTTGGATTGTGATTTTTTTTAGGAGGGAACATTTTCCCCTAATCTCAACCCACATAACTAGTAGGATGTGAGGGCTCATCACCAAAGGTTGAGATAGGTGAAAAAATGTTCCAGGTGAAATGCTTAGAATGTTTTTGTCATGGAGAGAGATTTTTAGGGGAGATATATCATCAAGAAGCTTCTAGAAAAAAACTATGGGAAAGAAACACCCAATTGGAAGAAACCATGAAGAAGATTAAGCATGCAAGTCCTTATAAAACCAATGTCAAAATTTGTCTCATGAATGGAAATGATGATAAGGATTATATAATTTGAATATGTGAAAAGAATGTAGAAGAGGTATGATTGAGATATTTTCCAACATTTGAAATTTTAAGAATTACTTGAAAGGTAAGTTTCCATTTTACAATTTCAACAAAATGATAATGTAAGTAACAAGACAATGTGAATGCAATAAAGGACAGTGTGAGATGCAAATGACTATATGTAAAAATGTTTGAGGTGAAGCGAGTTGATGGATTTTCCAAACTCCTCACCCTCTAGAGTACATAAATGATACACACCATTTTTGAAATCTTCCATTACTTGGTAGGGCCCTAGCCATTTTGTCTTGAACTTCCTACCTTTGCCAAATTTCTTATCTATTCAAATATCAAGTCTCAAAACAAGGTCTCCTACCGAATTTCACATTCATAGACCTTTTTATTATACTTCCACACATTATGTCTGCATAAACTTGATGATGTTGTTTAGCTCTAAGTTGTTTCTCATCCAAGCTTTCTAAATCAGCTAGACATGCATTTCATACTCATCTTCATCTAAAATGCCTTGTAAAGACACACAAAGGACTAGGAAATTCTACCTCTAGCGGTAAGACCACTTCAACACCAAAAATAAAAAAAGGGGTTTCCCCCATTAGTGTTCAAACAAAATCCTATAAGCCCATAAGGCGGAAATAACTTTAGGTGTCAATCTCTCTTATTCTCCTTAACCGTCTTAAGGAGAATGGACTTCAAAGTTTTATTGGTCACCTCATCCTGTCCATTGGCCTGAGGATAGTACAAGGAGGCCGTGTGATGAGATATTTTAAATTGAGTGTATAGTTCATGCACCTCATCATTCTTAAAATAAGTGCCATTATTTGAAATAATGACTTGTGGAATGCCATACATGTAGATAATCTTGTTCAAGATAAACTTGGCTATGATGGATCCAGGTACCGTAGTCAGAGGCATGGCCTCAACCCACTTTGTAAATATTATGTGGCCATGATTATAAAATTATGGCCATCTGATGACAAGGGAGAGAATTTCCTATTAAATCTAAACCCCAAGTAGAGAAAGGCCAGGGTGTCATATGGGATTATAAAGCATGAGCTAGGATGTGATGGTGTATAATAATTCTTGACACTTCTAGAATTTTCACACATATTCCACAACGTAATGTTCTAACGTGGGCCAAAAATAACCCATCTGATGAATCTTATGAGAGTTGAATTCCTCCAAAGTGGCCACCACAGACTCCATCATGGGCTTAAATGAGAATATTTTTTTCTTCTTCTTCTCGATGCATCATAATAACATACCATCAAAATCTCTCTAATATATAACTTCTTCACATGATCACATACTTGGCAATATGACACATATCGTCACCTTTTTTGTGAATTAGCCCCTTCAGGATACGTCTGATCTACGATGTGGTTTATTATATCCATATACCAGGGGTATGAAGCAATGGTAGGCTTATTTATATAATAAATTCATTCATCAGGAAATCTCAAGTTGACTATCTTTACAAATCTATAGGGCTATCGGTAACCAACCAATCAAAATGATTTTCCTTTGACATAAATTTTGATTGATGAAGGTAAGCTCAAATTCACCCATTAACATTATGAATCTACCTCACCTTTTAAGATAAGGTTTCCTAAGTTAAGAATGTCCATAACTGATCAGATTTTATGAATCACTCTCATTTCTAGTTAAACATATAATGCTTTAACCTCTTAGTTGTAAAAAAGGATAAACAAAAATTATTTTTCTTCTTGAGTATACCGAGTTTCATATTCAGGAGATAAAACTAATGAAATAGATGGCATGTTTGCAACCATCATCATCCTCTCATTTGTAACATACATGCTATCAAAACATTTGTGGCTCGAAGAATACAAGATTAGAGGATGATCGGCCTTGGGTGGCATGAGTGTTGGTGGTGACATAAGGAAATGCTTGACTGACTTGAAAGCATTGTGTGTTCTTTCATCCGTATAAAATTTTGGAATAGTCCTTCTTTAAAAGCCATTAATAGATGAATAACATATGTTAAATTGGGAAAAACCTATGGATTTCCCAAGCTTTCCCAAGAAAGACCTAATACTAGATTTGTTTGTTGGTGGAGTCATTTCAAGAATTTCCCAAATTTTTGTAGGATCTACATCAATCCCTTGAGAGGAAATGATATAACCTAATAAATTACCTATTGTGACTCTCGAATATGTACTTCTATGGGATTTAAGGTCACACCATATTCATCAAACATGAAATAATGATTCAAAAACCTCGGGATGGTCACCTCTCTTCTTAGCTTTTGCTAAGAGATCATCAACATATGTTTCCACAATCTTGTGAATAAGATCATGAAATATATAATTCATGGCACATTGATACGTAGTGCCAACATTCTTCAAACCAAAAGGCATGACATGATTATAAAAAGGTTCCCTAGGGAGTAGTAAAGGTAGTATTGGTTTGATCTTCTTAAAGATCCTTATTTGGTTGTATTTGGAGAACCCATTCATGAGGATAACAACTCATAACTAGATTTTGCATCAAAAATGATATCAATAGAGGGTAATGGGAAATCATCCTTGGGAAAATATTTGTTTATGTCTCTAAAATTGATGCATATCCTTATTTTCCCATTCTTTTTAAGGACCAGGACAATGTTGGACAACCACATGGAGTATTCCACTAGCTTTATAAACCCTACCTATGGAAAGCTTCATCACTTCTTCTTTGACCATTAAAGTGAATTTGGGCTTCATAGGTATTAATTTTGTTTTATAGGCTTTACATCAGTTTAGTAACCATATTATGAACCACTACGTTAGGAGTGATGCTTATCATGTCTTTGTAACTAAATGTGAAATCTTGAGAATGTTCCTTAAGCACCTTTAGTATGTTCTTCTATTTCTTCGGATGATAATGAAGAACCAAGCTTTAGAATTCTAGGATCTTCCTTTGTCTTGATGTTGATGTCAATCATTCCTTCTATTAGGGAGGCATTCCCTTCTTATATGAACTATGGAAACTTACTAGGTATAAGAGGGGTTGGAGAAGATCTCTATAGTGGTGGCCCCTATCTCTGGTAGTTCCAAAGATTCCTCCTCGACTTCAAAAATCTCTAAATATTGTGAAGAGGAGGGATTCATTATTTTATCTCCAAAGTATGAAGAAGGGTGAGGGGTAAGGGAAAAATATTTCTTATGATGCATGGGATGAAGATCAATTTACGCATGGATGAATCCTAAGATCATTCATCATTCTTAGCAAAATCTAATGTGATAGGATCATTCTCGATCTCTACATATGTCTAATACTACATTTTTGGGAATCTTTGGATTAAGGGCTCACCCAATTGAAACCATGAACTATGTTTCTTTCAAATCTTTTCTAGGGAAAAAATGAGAGGAAGATGATTCCATAAAATCAACAAGATGATTTTGATCTCTTGGAATTTCTTTTAATGAGATAAAATCAAAATCTTTACACATCTTTGTGGATAACATACTTATAAAGCTGGAGGTGTTATGCTCTAGTCTCATAAACTTCTGAGACTTGGTTTGTTATGAGTTATGAGTCCCTAGGACTCTAACATTTTCACCCCCATCCTCTTGGCCACAATGAGACCAAGAAGAAAGGCTTCATACTCTACGTCATTATTGGTACACTCAAAGTTTAACTTGAAAGTAAAAGGCATAACTCTACCTTCCAGAGAAGTTAAAATCACCCACCCCTACACCATAACGACATTTAGCTCCATCATAATGGAGTGTCTAATATTGATGAGGAAAGATTGACTCCTCATTAATTTTAGGATTTTCTTCTTGGACCTTAGAAACCTCCACCATACATATCTCTTCAAACCATCCACCAAGAGAGAAGGCTAACCCAAGCATTTCTTATTCCTAAAGAATTGAAATGGGAGAAAGATTGGTAAATCATTTTCCAAGAGTTTTAACTATTTTTGTTATTGTTTTTGTAGACATAGTTTCTACCAAATAGTCATATTCTCACTCCTATCTACCCCTTCTATAGATTTCAGTTTTCTAATTCATTCATTGGAACTAGATTCACCATTTCCTTCGAGAAGGTGGACCAATTATTTTGAGAGTTCAAATTCAGAATGAACCCTAGGTTTCTTCTTAAGATTTTCTAGGTGAATATCAAAAGGTTTGGGGTCACCTTGAGCTACAAATACCTTACCCAAGTGAAGGAATCTCACTTCTTGAAATAATGTGGATGGAATGGCCTTCATCCTATGGATCCATGACCTACCAAGAATCATATTATAGTTGGTTCCCTATCTATAATATAGAATTTAGTTAAAATTGTCTTAGGCCCAAGGGTAACTAGAAGAAAAATGGTTTTGATTGATGTGGATTTCAAGCTATCGTAGCCCCTCAACATATTTCTGGGTGGAGGAGCAATTGGTTTCTCCATATCCTAACTTCTATAAGAAGGAGAAAGGGACAATGTTCACGATAAATCCATCATCAATCATTTCTCTCTTAACATAGTTATTATAAATCCATACTTGTAAATATAACATAGGATCACCCCTCATGCCAACTCAACATCTGTAGGCATCTTGTTAATGTCAAACACAAACCCAATATCTCTTTCATGTTGTCTAGAGGATAAACATCAAATTATATGTGATTAATTTGGGCCTTTGGAGGAGGTGTGACATGCACTAGGTGACCAAGACCTAATGCTTCCAATAAGGTAGATTAGTGAGTTGGTGAATTCTTTACAAATCCAAGAAGGAAATGTGATAAAAATTTTGGTGAGATATGTGATCAGATCGTAAGCTCCTACTAGTTTAAGAACTATTGGAAAATTGTCTTACTCTAGAGGATATACGAGAAGATGGTGTGACATGTACTCTCGAGTACAGTATTAGTATTGAACTCTAGTTTTGTCTATAATTCAAACTAGCATACAATTTTTGTTTTGTTTCTCTAGTCCAAGTTAGGAGAAACTCGAGGATCATTAGATGTAGAAGCCTCATGATCATGAGTCACTACAAGAATCTCTTTGTTGGAATTATGAGGAGTAATCTTCTCATTCTCGGATCACTTGGGGAAGGGATCTCTATAAATCCCTAGGATGGCATTTTGAGGAGCAATTGGTCCCATATGAGCGTTATTGTAAGTTCCTCCAAGGTTTTCTAAGAACATCTTACTGAAAATTTGTCTCGGGTATCTTAGGAGTCATTGTATAAACTTATTGAAATGCTTACAAGACTGAGTATCATGACCGATTACTCTATGAAACCTGTGATACAAATTGGGATCATAATCCCTTGGCCTCTAGTTTTTATTTTATTGTCTGTCTCGGTTATTATTTTGATATTGATTGTTTTTGTTTTATTTTATTGTCATATAGTCTTAGTTATATGTTATTGTTTTAATATTATCCCAATATATTTGTGGGGTTTGTAAACACCCGCATAACAATGGGAGAGGAATATGATGTAGAAAGAAAATAAAAGAAATGGATATGAAAAGTAACTAGTCCTTCACGTTAGGTTCACTAATTTTGTACACCTGAAAAATCAACACGTGATTTTAGATGCACTCAACTTCTTGATGTTGTGCTTGAGATATCTAGAATATGATAGATGGAGTGGGTATGGGATGAAGTGTAAGTGGGATAAGTGGGAAATATGGTAACAGAAGGATCGAATATCAAGGCAATCGTAGATGATCAACTTAAAAATTGGGGATTTGTTTTTGTGAGAAATAAAATCCTACCTAACCTATGTGGGGGTGATACGGTGGTCAAGTATGATCGATCTTCACAATTGTAGGTCTATGTTGTTAAAATTGAACATACCTCGACACGGTTGAAGGATCTGAGGAATTGTCCTTCTTCCTCTAAATAATCCTCTCTAAAGAGAGTCATGTAAGTGTGAGAGGAGATGTGCTAAGGATAAACTAATGGATACGAGGTCTAACCCTATCAAATTGGTTGGCCCAATACTCTTCTGTAATCTTTACTTCATCATTGAGGGCATTTAGAATCTCGGGTGGCTTAGGAGTTCTTTATAAAGACTAATTGGAGTGAACCTTGGTCAATGTCTACTTGGTATCTATTAATTTTTGGTTGGTTTATAATCGGGTCAAATGTTATTATATGTGGTTGAGGTGGACCTAGAATGTTTATGTGGGCACCAAATCGAAAGGACGAAAATAAAAAAGTTTGGTAACCACAAGGATTGAGGTCTAAGTGTCGGAGCCTTGGCCGCTAAGGAAACAAGGATTGTGTTTGTTCCAATTCTAAGTTACTTTAAATTCCTATCTCTAAATGAATAAAACAAATGAATCTAAATTAAATAAAATATGATTGTTTTCCCCCTTTTAATTTAATTAAATTCAATTTTCCAACATTTAATTAAATTAAAACAAAACTAACTATCTAATTGTTTTTTTTTTTTCAACAAAGCTTTTAAATAAAATAAATAAACAAAGCAAATTAAACTTCTAAACTATCTTTTTGTGTTTCTAGTTTTTGACAAATTAAATAAAATAAATCTATAGACACAAACAAAGAAATTAATCTAAATGAAACAAACTACTTCTAAATTAAAATAAATCTAAAACAGGGAATAGCTGGATGTGGTTATTCCTTTGTTGCAGGGTGTCGAATTAAATCTAATCTAAACAAAGAATCTATTCTGTAGTTATTATTTTGGAAATGTGATTTCTTCTAACTAATTCTACCTCGGACATACGGGAAGAAATAAATATTTTCGAAGCAATTTCTTATTTTCCCATAAACTTCCTTGGTAAACTAAAACATATTCTATTGATGACTAACAATTAAGAAATAAATAAAAAGTGTAGACACGAGAATCTTCCTCTAACTTTTTCCCTTGTAGATCCATAGGGATATGCAAGGAAGAATATATCAATAGAATTTTGTTCATACGTAAACAATTCTAGAAACAAATAAGTATTAAAATCAACCACTTAAAACAAATGTATTTCTTTTAATCTAAATGATAATGTTCAACTGAAAGCTTAAAATAAATATAAATGCACCCTCAACCTAGTTACTATTGTGTTGTGACAACTTCCCAAGTGTGATGATGAATTTATTGTCTCCTCGAGTTCTTTTTCCTTTCCCGAGATAAATTCCGGATGATCCAGGTGTGTAATGCTTTGGTTGGTAGAAAAATGAACAAAAGAATAGGCTATAGCTAATGGGTTACAAGAATATCAAGAAAATGTTGGAGTTTGTTGGTTGCAAGAAAACTGGTCACAAATTTAGTATTGGGAAGAACAAAGCAATTTGTTATGTTTTATGTGTGATTCCTAGCAATATTTTGGTAGAGTAATAGTGCAAAACAAATCTCAAATCTCTAACCCATCATACGGGTAAAAGTTTAGTTTTTATAGAAATATGGGGAAGAAGAAGTCTGAAACACATGGAAATCAAGAAGTGTCAAATCATCAAGAGAAGGGGGATTTAAACTTCTAAAGATATTAAAATGAGAAGAATATTCCAATATGAATCCAACAAGACAAAAATTAGGTGAAACAGTCAAGAAATGGGTGAGAAAATCACTCACGAATTTGAAACACGTGTTTAAAACATATAATTTGAACTCATAGATAAAGCTAACTGATTTTTGATCTCGTGCAGATCAAGTGGTTAGGAAACTTCCGTGGTGGTTACGTAACTTAAAACCAAAGACACGTATGAAAATGGTGAAAAGTGGCTCATGAGGGCACGATAAGATAGAAAACTTAGAAACAAGGATAAATGAGTCAAAATGAACATGTTGAAGGTAAAGGGAGAGGATTTGGATCTCATCATTATTCTGAAAAAGAATTCTTTCATCATTGGAGACTTACTTCATCCTTCAATGTGACACCATGTAATTTTTGGTGCGTGCGACCACAAACACGAGGACACCCACAATATTGCAGGGAAATCGTTGTGTAGCCACATAAGATGCATCTGACAAAGAATCAAGTGTGCGCATACGAGAGGGGCATAAAGCCCCAAACATGAGACACCCATGGTGTCGTGCGAAAATCAAGATGTGTAAGGCACATAAAACAAGTAGTCAAGTAAACAAGTAATCAAGTAAGAAAGCAATATAGTAATTAAATATAACAAAGAGTAGTTAAAAATCATCTAGAGTAAGAAAGGTTAGCATTACACAAGACATGTGTGTTATCCATACTACCCCAAAATATAGAATACATGTTATAATTAATTGAGCATAATGTGGTAGTGAAAGTAGCTAAAAGGAAATAAAAGCACATATATAGTGTAAGAGATACCCCCATATGATTAGTGTCGATGGGTAGGGAATAGGATGACACCTATCATCACGTATCAATTTGTGTGTGTTACATCAATCTCAACATACCTTGTGAATGCATGTGTGTAAAGAGTGTACTTGAAAAATATGCTATCTATCTATGCAATATGAAAAACAACATAAGTAAAAAGGTATCCAATCAAATCTTATGTAGGTCCTAATGTTATTTTTCCAAATATTTAAATGTTTTTGTATTATTTATGATCGATTGAATGTTTTTAGTTCTAAATTTAACTATGTATAGGGAGGAGGTAGTCAATAAGAGCCTCATCGGGGAAAGGCATACACATAAGGTAAAGGAGGATCTAGCCTCAAGTGTGTCATATTAGAAGAAGTGTAGTTTTGTATAACTTTTGTAGGAGGCATAATGTGTGTTATAGGAGACCTAGGATTGAAAGACCCGTTAAGAATAGAATTTTTGGTAGAGGACTTGATAGAAACCCTAGGAGGGATGGACCCATGATAAGAAGCATGTGAAATAGGGGAACTAGTAAGAGTCTTAGGAGGTAAAGAGATATTAGTAAAGGTGTGTACAATAGGATACCTAACAAGAGGCCTATGAGATAGATATCTTCTAGTGAAAACATGTACAATAAAATACCTAGTAGGAGGCCTAGGAGGTATGGACCCACTAAAAAAACATGTGTGGAAATAGTAGATGTAGAATAATGACCGTAGCTTATTGACTAAGTAACTTAGATATTGTGGACTCATATGGGATACCCTTGACCATAATATCTTACTAATTGTGAATGAATTTGGCACATTGATGCATGATAGATGGTATAAAATTATGATTTAACATAATCAAATCTTATCGAGGACTGAGATCAAATAGATATAATAGTAACAAACAAGATCTATCATGTAAAAAACAAACAAGTGTGTACAATATGGAGATAAGAGTGACTTAACTTGTATTTGACGATCTAGGTTGATTTTGGGTTGGAAACCGAGGAACATGATGGATCTGGATTGGATATGCTTCGTTTGGGAAGCGTAATTTGAAACTCCTTCGGACATAAATTCCCGGAAGAGCACAATGCCACTCAAGCCATAGTGTCTTGAAAAATGCTCCACTTCGACCTTCTTAGGGTCTGAACTTGTCTTCTTCCTTTCACATTTTATCGCATCCACCTTGTTGTAGGGTTTCTTGTCACACACCTAACCTACAAAACAAACCCTAGTTACTGCTGCACAAGGCTCAAGAAAACATTATATTAAATAAATAATTCATATGCTTGAGTCATACTAACCTCAACGGTCACCCAAATGTGATTGTCACTGAGCGTTGCACTAAATTTTAGACTTTATGTAGTTCTAGTGTGTGTGTGTGTGTGTGTGTGTGTGTGTGTGTGTGTGTGTGTGTGTGTGTGTGTGTGTGTGTGTGTGTGATTGAATCATGTCCCTTGAAGCTAGGTTTCCCTTGTGATATTCATACCAAGCTCGTGTGTGTGTGTGTGTGTGTGTGTGTGTGTGTGTGTGTGTGTGTGTGATTGAATCATGTCTTTTGAAGCTAGATTTCCCTTGTGATATTCATACCAAGCTCGCAGCTACAACTAATTTTCCCCAAGATAAATGTGTGAGATGGAATTTAGAAATAACCCCTCTTGTGTAGTGAATAATGCAACCCAAATTTAGTCCTTAAATTTTATTATTTACCCAAGTAATAGATAGTAAATAATAGACCAAGTTGCCCAACTTCTAATAATGGTGAGTAAGTCATGTATATATATAATTGCCTTGTTTGAATTTCGTCATTAACAACTAAAAAATTGACCCATAGTGATTAGAAAGTTTTTAGAAAAGGTAACAAGTAATGTGGCAATTCAAATTTGAGAAAAAGAGGGGAAAGGATATAATCACCCAAAGGGAAAGTATCTCATGGGTGCTCTTGTCCCTAATGGGCAAAGATCTTTCTAGGATGCTCGAAGGATATAACGGAAAGTATATAGTTGGGTCATATGTTGTCCAACATTCAAGAGTAAATTTTTCATTCTATAAAGTAGATAATAAAGTATGAAAATGATAAATTAATGTAAAAGTAAAATATGTGTTGTTAATGCCTAGTTTTCTTACTTATGAATCATGCATATAATGACATACATAGAGGTATGATGTAATTATTAAGTGTGTTATTTTGTGTCTAAACCTTAAAATCACACAACCTATATGCATATCACATGATCCTAAATAAAAAGTAACAAGAAATGGAATAATCATAGTATTAGAACCCATTATAAGAGGTATAGCAATATGTCCAAGTTTTGTCTTAGTATCAAGAGTAACTTGTTTTTTTAGTATACGTAATAGAACCGAGTAACCTAAAAGTACACATATAATGTCTAGCACTAACATCAATAAAAATACTATGTATAAAATTTTTACCAATAAAAGTATGAATGCATGATGTAGCGAAACAATATTATGAGCCATTTCATGTTATCAAAAGTAATAACTAGTTGAGAAAGTGACACAATAGTAACAATACCAATCATAATGTGAAATGGGTGATCATAAGGAGGGGGTAAAACATGATGAGCATGGTGTACTTTTAATTTAGATTTAGTGTTATGATTAGGAAGTGGATCATTTAAGATTTCCAACTTTGTATTATCATTCTTTAGGATTATATTATTTGGTGGGAATGTCGCATTCAATAACATTATCATCAATAATATCTTTCATAACATGATGAAGTTTAAAACCTTCATTAGTGAAATGACCAACACATCTATGATAATCACAATAGGTATTAACATTAAAATCCTCATTATGAGGCTTTCTTGCATCAGCCTCGGGCGGAAGAGGGAGAGATACAAGGACACACTCAGCAATTGTTTAAGCACTAGGTGAGATGCATAAGGTAATTGTATGAATTACCATTAAGGATGTTTCAAATGAAGCTTTGGGGTTGAGATACAAGATTAACAACCATTTTAGCATCAATATTATTATCATTAGATTTGATTTGAAACTTATAATTGGATGTGTTGGGAGCATTGGTGACATATTTGAACTTGTTCACGATGAGGATCTTACCAATACCAATCATAATGTGAAATGGGTGATCATAAGGAGGGGGTAAAACATGATGAGCATGGTGTACTTTTAATTTAGATTTAGTGTTATGATTAGGAAGTGGATCATTTAAGATTTCCAACTTTGTATTATCATTGCTAGGATTATATTATTTGGTGGGAATGTCGCATTCAATAACATTATCATCAATAATATCTTTCATAACATGATGAAGTTTAAAACCTTCATTAGTGAAATGACCAACACATCTATGATAATCACAATAGGTATTAACATTAAAATCCTCATTATGAGGCTTTCTTGCATCAGCCTCGGGCGGAAGAGGGAGAGATACAAGGATACACTCGTGCAATTGTTTAAGCACTAGGTGAGATGCATAAGGTAATTGTATGAATTACCATTAAGGATGTTTCAAATGAAGCTTTGGGGTTGAGATACAAGATTAACAACCATTTTAGCATCAATATTATTATCATTAGATTTGATTTGAAACTTATAATTGGATGTGTTGGGAGCATTGGTGACATATTTGAACTTGTTCACGATGAGGATCTTACCAATACCAATCATAATGTGAAATGGGTGATCATAAGGAGGGGGTAAAACATGATGAGCATGGTGTACTTTTAATTTAGATTTAGTGTTATGATTAGGAAGTGGATCATTTAAGATTTCCAACTTTGTATTATCATTGCTAGGATTATATTATTTGGTGGGAATGTCGCATTCAATAACATTATCATCAATAATATCTTTCATAACATGATGAAGTTTAAAACCTTCATTAGTGAAATGACCAACACATATATGATAATCACAATAGGTATTAACATTAAAATCCTCATTATGAGGCTTTCTTGCATCAGCCTCGGGCGGAAGAGGGAGAGATACAAGGACACACTCGGCGATTGTTTAAGCACTAGGTGAGATGCATAAGGTAATTGTATGAATTACCATTAAGGATGTTTCAAATGAAGCTTTGGGGTTGAGATACAAGATTAACAACCATTTTAGCATCAATATTATTATCATTAGATTTGATTTGAAACTTATAATTGGATGTGTTGGGAGCATTGGTGACATATTTGAACATGTTCATGATGAGGATCTTACCAATACCAATCATAATGTGAAATGGGTGATCATAAGGAGGGGTAAAACATGATGAGCATGGTGTACTTTTAATTTAGATTTAGTGTTATGATTAGGAAGTGGATCATTTAAGATTTCCAACTTTGTATTATCATTGCTAGGATTATATTATTTGGTGGGAATGTCGCATTCAATAACATTATCATCAATAATATCTTTCATAACATGATGAAGTTTAAAACCTTCATTAGTGAAATGACCAACACATCTATGATAATCACAATAGGTATTAACATTAAAATCCTCATTATGAGGCTTTCTTGCATCAGCCTCGGGCGGAAGAGGGAGAGATACAAGGATACACTCAGAAATTGTTTAAGCACTAGGTGAGATGCATAAGGTAATTGTATGAATTACCATTAAGGATGTTTCAAATGAAGCTTTGGGGTTGAGATACAAGATTAACAACCATTTTAGCATCAATATTATTATCATTAGATTTGATTTGAAACTTATAATTGGATGTGTTGGGAGCATTGGTGACATATTTGAACTTGTTCACGATGAGGATCTTACCAATACCAATCATAATGTGAAATGGGTGATCATAAGGAGGGGGTAAAACATGATGAGCATGGTGTACTTTTAATTTAGATTTAGTGTTATGATTAGGAAGTGGATCATTTAAGATTTCCAACTTTGTATTATCATTGCTAGGATTATATTATTTGGTGGGAATGTCGCATTCAATAACATTATCATCAATAATATCTTTCATAACATGATGAAGTTTAAAACCTTCATTAGTGAAATGACCAACACATCTATGATAATCACAATAGGTATTAACATTAAAATCCTCATTATGAGGCTTTCTTGCATCAGCCTCGGGCGGAAGAGGGAGAGATACAAGGATACACTCAAGTAATTGTTTAAGCACTAGGTGAGATGCATAAGGTAATTGTATGAATTACCATTAAGGATGTTTCAAATGAAGCTTTGGGGTTGAGATACAAGATTAACAACCATTTTAGCATCAATATTATTATCATTAGATTTGATTTGAAACTTATAATTGGATGTGTTGGGAGCATTGGTGACATATTTGAACTTGTTCACGATGAGGATCTTACCTTCACACTCTTTTAGTATATGACATAAATGATCAAATGAGCAAAAAAATTCAAAGATAAATTATTCTTATAAATGGGAAAGAAGGCTTTATGTGAAGAAATATTTATGCTTACTATTGGCAAGAATATTTCTCAACTTTATCGCATGGTCTTTTAATATATAGCATAATCATTGATGATCTCATTAGAACATTGTCGTATTTTAGATATTTGAGCATAGGAAACCATATTCCCAATATCAATATAGAATTATACAAAAACTTATTAGCCATAGGGGTAAATGCCTAAACTGAATAAATGGGAAGATCATATAATCATTATAAAAAACTCCTTAAGGCTTCAAGAAAAGAGATTAATTAATTTTCATTGTAAGTTTAATCCAAGTAAGAAACATAGAAAGCACAAAGGTGCTCTTCAAGATCACCCTTGCCATAAAAAATAGGGATCTTAAAAGCAACAATAAAGCGATAAGAATCCACTTTGAGTAGATTTCATTACATGAGAAGAAGAGTAGGCACCTTTTTATAATTGAAATATTTGAGTATGCAAACTATGAACAAGGATTGCAAGATCTTGTTTTTAGAAGAAGAAGCATGCAAGCCATTATATGTGTATAAAGGAGAAGTAGGAATAAAAGTGAACATGGACATAAACATAGTAACATTGTGAGGTGGGGCATTAGTTTCCACTAAAATATATAGGTACAAAAATGTATGAATAGCTGATTAAACCATAGGAGAAGATGTAATATAGGCCTCAAGAGCCAAATATATCAAGGTAGGTATGCTTAATTTGGTCCTAAACAACATATAAAAAGAGAGTCAATGGGATAAGGAATGTCTTTAAAAAAGCATGTGAAACAAGGTTATTCATCTCAAGGAAGGACTTTGTATGAGTATCATATTCATGATAGGATGCCTCACTTTAAGGATGCTCAGTAATGATACTGAATATATTGTGAGCAAAAATATTAACAAAATGTGTGCTATCACAAGTATTACAAATCACATGATTTGCATCCAAGTTCTCAATATTAGTAGTATATATTTGGGATGGACCATAAGGAAAGTAGAATAAGAAAATTATCCTCCTCCCTTGCACGAAGTATGAGCATGGACATAATTAAATGGATAGTAACCCATACTAGGACGAGGACATGAACCCTTAGGATTAAGGAAAAAATTATAAAAGAGTGGAGGATTCACGAGGACATGTAGAAAAACAAAGCTAAAGATAAGATAAGGATCATGCAATGATAAAAGAATTATAACTCTAGAGTAGTTAGGGTTTGATCAATAAATTTAAACAAGATTCGGGTTCACTAAATGTTTTAAAAGATCCCTAATTAGTTAAGTTTTTAATAAGTGACTTAGAAAAAATGTAAAGAATGTTAAAAGTTAATTATTCTTAATTAATTAATATATATTATCCATGCATGTTTAGAATAAATGATCAATATATGTAACTATGTTAAAATAATATAACGGTTACTTAAAACACACAAAGGTATAAGTACTTTACTATAAAAAGTGCTACAATGATGATCTAGGTGTGTAGATCGGAGTTGAAGATTTTTATGGATCTCGGAAGTGCATTGTCTCTAAAAGCTGGAACTAGAAATTGCTCTTGTACATGATTGTACAACTCTTCCAAGAATGTGGTATTGTCTTAAATACTTCTAGATTTTATTGGACCTATATACAATGGAGTTATGTAGCTTTTCTAACACTTCACTTACCTAGAAATGAATGTCATTCTTTTTCATTATGGCTCTCAAGACTTCAACACCACTTGTAATGACTTACAACAAATGGACTCCTGGATACTTCTAATAAACTTCATGAAAGTAGTAAATAACCAAAGGATCAATATGTGGGTGAGGATGGAATACCCTTGGTGATTAACCTATGTTGAAACAATCCAAATTTTTCACTACATCCCCTCAAGTGAGAAAAAATCTCATGTAGTTTTCTTAGTGTAGATGCAAGTATGTATACATATCTAAGCTACTCCCTATTAATGTCTCGGTGTATCTTGATACAAATATAGTGGGATAGATATAGAGTAGAGAATGTACCCAATGTGGTAGTATTGTGTGTGGTTAGCTTCAAATGCGTAGACTAATCCATTTTGTCCCTCAAAACCTTTGACAAAGTTTGAAGTGATTTTACTCTTTTAAGACATGGCTCTAAGACATTTGAGTGCTTAAAATTGGAGGAAGCTAAACTATTGAACCTAATCTAAGTGCTTCAAACTTGTGTGGTTGTTACTCTAAATGATGTGCAAATTCTTTAGGAAGATTTAGGATATCCTAGAGCGATAGTATCTTATGATAATTTCATGTGAATTATAAAGTGTAATTGAGTTTCTTATACAAACTTCCATATGTTAAAAAATTACATTATGACTGACCTAGGAAGATGAACCAACTCATATAATGTTTTCAAATTGGAAAAATAGTCATTAGTGGGGGTCCAAGACTTTACAAGTCATTTAAGTCCCTACTCCACTATAGAATCGAGATGTATAGTTTTAGACAGAAAATAGTGATGAAAAACTAGAGTTTAGGAATGATGCCTATAGATATATTATTGCGTTAGATAATTGATATTTCCTAGATGAATGATAAGGAAATGTGTAAAGATGAAAAATTCAAGAGAGATATATACTAATTGATTTTAGAATGCAATAAATTAGCTTAGAAAAGGAACAAATCCAAACTTGTCATTTCCAAATGATAAGCTACCAAATTTGATTGTATACAAATACTTGCAACAACCTTTATAAGGTAATAAGATATCAAAAGTAGAAATTTGTGTGCGGTTAAGACTGGATTGTCCTTAGTGGTTAATCCCACTAAAAAAACCAAAGATCTACACTACATCCCCTCGAGTGGGAGTAAGCCTCATATAGTTCTCATAGTGTAGGTGCAAGTGTGCATGCAAATCAAAGTCAACCCATGTGTGTGCCCTTGTGTCTCTTGAGACAAAGATAACAACATAACTATATAATTAAAAATTTACCCCAAAAAATAGTAGTGTGATGTGGTGTGCTTTAGATTCTAATAATGATATCTTTTTTCCTTTGAAGACCATTGGAAATGTTAGGAGTGACGTGCTCTTTCTAAGATATGGCTCTAGGACCTTTGAATGCTTGTAAATTGAGGAACATAGACTCTTAAACCAATTTTTAGTGCTTCAAACATATGTGGTGGTTGTTCTAAATGATGTGAAAATACTTCAGAAGATTTAGGAGATTCTTGAATAATTTAGTGTTGATATTTGAAATGTATGTTTATTAGAATGTCAAGTAAGTTATAAAGTGAAATTGAATTGATTATATAGGATTTCATATGTTAGATATTTGTAATATGGCTAAATTAGGTAAGATGAGTTGTCATATATAATATTTTAAAATTAGAAAAAGAATCATTAGATAAAGGGGTATGGGACTATGTAGGTTGGAAAAAAATATAATACGACCTAGACCTATTTTGTATGATCTCGGACATGAAATTACGATGACAAAGCCAAAGTCTTAGAAATATTCCTTGGGATAGATTAGTTATTTAGATAATTAGTATTATGTGGATGAATGGTAGAGTAGCGTGTAGAGATTAGAGGTTTATACATGAGAGGGAAATATATATCAATTGAGCTTATAATGTGAGCAATTTTCTTAGCATAGGGACAAATCTAAACTTGTCATTGTCAAACGGATAAGTTACCAAATCTGAGTATCTACACCACATAAATGTGAAGTATAACACATGGAATGTAATGATTTTAATTTTAAATGTGAATTATTTTTATATAAGATGAATTTGTTTTGAATATAAATTAATATTATATATAATTGAATTGAATAATATATGTTATACTCACAATTTCCTAAGGTGCAAAGCAAAGAAGATATTTTATTAATGTATTTATTATTTATTAGTGTGTAATTATTTAATTGATATGATATTAATGTATTTGTTTTTTATTAATTATTTGTATGCGACAAATTAATTACTACGGTAATATTTTCTATTATCAAATTTTGACATAATAAATAAAACATTTAACTTATGATGGATCTTATTGTCACCAAAACTTTCTTCACTTCATTCTGGGGTCTTAAAGTGAAATTTTTAGAGTTTATTGGATTTTTATGGCGGTATACATGCACTTTGGACATCCTTGTGATAAAAATTTATCAAAACTAGTTGCCTTATTCTATTTTTCATGCATACAAGCCATATCAAAAGGAACTTATAAGAATTATGCCTTTTTCAATGGATTTTGCCATTAATATGCTCAAGTGACGTCAACTCCTTTATTTACTTATTGAAGCAGACTCGTCAACTTTAACGCAAAGTCTTAATTTATTTCTAGACATCTTGTTTCCTTCTCTTGGTCAATTAGCATGATTTTTAATGCCTTTGGTAGATCCTTGGCAAACATCGACACCTCTTCATTTTGTAGGGTTTTGGGGATTTAATTATTTTCCTTATTTTTAACATCTCACATGGATCGTTGACATATGGCATTCAAAATTGATTTGAATTCGTTGTTTTTGGTGTCCATGTTAGATCTTTGACATGTGGCATTAACTTTCCTTCTGCACATCATTGATTTTTTTGAACTAATTTATTTCCCTTCAATGGAGAACATTTGGCATTAATCGGTGCCACGACATTATGTAGAGATTTGGGATGAAAGATGTGTGACACTCGTTAGTGCATCGAAAAGTCTCAAGATTTGAATCCTTTGATGACTTACCTTTTTATCACCATGGGTGTCAATGTGCTACATTTGGCGTTCATCACTAGATTTTCAAATTGATATAAAGTTAGTTCCCAAGATTAAATTGATGATTCCACAAGAAGGTAATAAGATGCATATGGATGTCAAATGGATTGGAGGTAGACTCCATTAAAATTTTAGAACCCCTAATTTTTTGGTCATAACTTCTGCTAAGGAGATCCAATTAGCATGCATGTGGTACCATTTGAAATATTATCTAGAGGGGTACACATGGGTGTAATTTTTGGGGCAAATGGTTAAATTATATGGGATTATAGTGTGAAAAATTTTAACAACATTTTGGGCATCCACCACCATTTATCACTAGTTTTCTCATTTTTACACATATGTGGGGCCTCTCAAATGATTCTCAAGTGTTATATGTTTCTCAAATGGATTAATTGGGGCCCTTGGATATTTAATAAACTGCCAAGTGGTTTTCATTTATCATTTTATATTTACTAGAGCCAATTGAGAAATGTGTGCTTTCTCATTCCTCCTCTCTCATTAGTTCTCCACAACTCTAAACTCCTCCATTTTTCAATTTTGGAATGTCTCTAAAGTGTATAAATGGATGAAGTATTGACTTCATCAATCATCTTCCATCTTGTAAATTTTTGTTGGATCTTTATTCTTATTAATTTTTTATTTTATAGGTGTTCATTATGTTTTATATGTTAGAGTCGTGAATAATTTTGATTAATCCAAGGATACTTAATGAAGTTCTAGAAAGTAGATATGTTTGTTAATTGATTCATAAATGAGACAATGGATTTAGAAGAAAATTTTCATTAGATTCTTAAGTGTATTCACTTTGATTATTAGGATCTCCATATAGTTAATTTGTGTTAAAGTCTAATGTGTAGTCATTGAAACACCAATCTAGAAAATCCTTGTGGAATTATGGTTCCATTTACACTTGCTAGCATTGCATTTTCTATAATTTGGATTTTGAGTTATAATGGTTTGGTAATTAGGCATATTTCGTGTATGTGATTTATTAATTATATGAATCATGGATATGCAACAATTTTCTAAATTGGTTTTGTTCTCATGTTATCTCTAACTCCTTCATCACAAGTTTGCACATTTTTCTAGTGGACGAGGCACATGTTGAAGTTAGAATTAACAACCCCCTATTTTATAAAAAAATTGTACTTACCCCCAAGACATATATTTAATATTTCATGCCTTTAAAGGCCTCTCTGTTATAAACTTGGCTTTATGTTTTCTTGGATATTATTAACACCTTTGTTATAAAACCAACAAGTTATGGATATTTGTATATTTCTACATTAGATTAATTTAGGTATTTATATTTTCTTACAAATGTGTGACTATGTCACAAGTGAAACTTAATTTGGTGCTTATCCATATAGGTTTCATTTGTGGATAGATCTAGTGTGTGTTTGAACTCATCTTCTAATAAGAATAACTAGGGTCTCTCCATTTGGCCTTGTAAAACTAGAATAAGTAGATAAGTGAACCCCTTCTCATATTTATTGGTCTTAAGTCCATCCTAATTTTTTTGAAGAGAACCACTTTGTTACAATTGACTCACTTTTCATCTTATTTTCACCAAATTTAAATTGAAATAGATTTGAGAGCTAAAAATCACCATCATTGATAGGGAATGTGTTCATAGGTTAATTCACTATAGTCCTCACTTTATAAGATCGTTATTGAGGTTCTTTGTGCTTCATTTTCTTTTTTATTGTTAAAATTGGTTTGAAGGGGCTCGTTCCCTTTACATATCATAGTATGGGTCTACCCATAAAATAGAACTATGCTAACATATAGTGGACATGAAATACCATAAACCAGTTCTCTTGGCAGAGGTTATTTCCCACCTTGAGATGGGAAATAATCCTCAATATTACCCATGCGTCCCTTTTTAATTTTCCTTTTCTTCACTTCTTACCACTTACCATTATTTGATGTAACCACCAACATGAGATTGATGGGATTAATCAAAGCTTCTAGTGTGTCTAAAAAGGAATCCTGGCCTGAATCTGATTTGTCAAAAGTATGTCCTCTTTTGTTCCACTCACTAAATCTTTATTCTCCTTTGTTATAATCATTGTATCCATCATCTCTTTTCCTAAAATTTCAGCATCCTTATTCTTAGAGCTAGATTTTTTAGGCTCTTCCTTGAAAGATGAGACAGACACCAGCTCCTGATCTAAAACCCCAACCACCAGAAGAGGTTAAGCCACCCTTTTTGCCAGATTTAGGGTTTTTCATAAGAGGGCATGAAGCTTGAAGATGACCTAGGTTTTTGCAATATCTACACCAAAATGTTGTGTTTTCATAATCTAAAATTTGGGAATGCTAAAAATTTCTAAATTTTAAATTGATTTGATCTGGCAAACCTTTGCTCAAGTTGATTTCTACACAAATTTGGGCATAGGTGCACAAATTCCGAATGAGTTCAATCCATGTCTTCTTCTATAAAATTACCCAATAGATTACCAGTATCCACCAAAGCATACCAAAGATGCAGGGGAAGGTTAGGGAGCCTAACCCAAACAGGTGTTTTAGTAATCGAAAGAGAGTTAGGGTCGAAATGGAAACCATGGAGTCAAAAATAAACCAATGTTACCCCAAAACCATGGGCCTTCGATAGGCGATGACTGATACTCCTATGGTTCTCTAAAATGCATAGTAAAAATCCCTTGGAACAGAGATAAATTTCACGCCTGTTGGTCTAATGTTCAAAACCCACTGGTAGAGGGCGGAATAGGAAGGCCATAAGCCATTGAAATGACCGATCATAGCATCTTGAGATAAGGACCGAAAATAATCCTCCACCTCTGTATTTTCCACAACAAGTGAAGGGATGTCTTTAGCCAAATCAACCAGGTATGCTTGGTTTCTAGAAGCATAGCCACTCTGTTTACCAAATGTGTCCTTAAATGAAGGCAATAGACATGGATGAGCAGCACTTGATCGCCAAAGTTCCTCCCCCTAAGTTCTTGTTCTCTGCACGGCCATTCCCGCCAGATACAAATCCTACCTCCACCTTGAAAAAATATCTGCGAAGAGTAGGCTTAGGGAACGAGGCTCTCTTTTCCTTTGCTTCGAATGCCATCACCCGTCCTCCGATCAACACTCACTCCCTTTTCTAAAATCCCTATTGGTCACCTTGTGCTTCATTTTTATACTAATAATCCTTCTCCTATTTCTCGATCTCTTTACCATCTACAATTTATTGTATTATAGGCTAGTTAATTCATGATTGGCCCACAAAAATTTCCAAAAATGTGTCATTATTGGGTATGTGCTAATTTTGTTATGATTTACCATTATTTACATTCCTTAGCTTCTATTTCAAACCTATAATCTCTTTCAATTTCATTCATTGAGTTTTACTTTGCATAAAGAGTTCAAATCTAGTTATTCCTTTGTGAAGTGATGATTCCATGTTCATTTAGAGACTAATATGTTGCCATACTTACTTTTAATTTTAAGGATTTGATTATTGGTTGTTTTTATTATGAATTTTGGAAAAAGAATTCAGAATTCATACTCTTTCATTTTTACCTAGAAACTCCTTGTGGATTGTTCCTAGAGCTCTTGTGTTGGGTGAAATCAATGGTTTTGAAATTTGTTGATTACAATATATGAGTGTTTACAAAATACATATATTTAGTTTGACTTCTTTTTCAAAAAAATTAATAGCTTATGTAACACTTTGTGTTTATTTAGTTGGTGTATTTGATTTGTGAGTTCAATTTATTCAAAGCAATATTTTGGTGTTTCCATGGGCTCCCCTTATATTCCAAATAGGCTTATTCATATACCCTCATTTATTGATCTGAAATACTAACATGATAATAGAGATTGTTTACATGATTTCTTAGCCTCTTTACCCAAATCTATTATAGGGTATAATTGCAATATTGCACTTAAGGGAGAGAGATAGTTAAAATCCTTTATGAACCTGATTGAATATTTTGAGATCAATAACAAAGGTATTATGGTTAGGATTTTCATTCAAAGTTTGGTTGAAAATTCCCTATATTTGTTTCATGAGTTACCTCATAAAATTGATGACTCCTAGGAAAAGTTGCAGTGTCTCTTCATTGAGCAATATTGTAATAAGATTAATTACTCTTCTATGAAACATTATTTATATAATTTATTAAAAGAGAAAGATGAAAGTATTCATATTTTTAATCTCATATTTATGGAATCATGGAATATTTTCCTTGTGCATTTAAAACCAAGTGAATCATTATATATTTTGATACATTCAATGGTGATTTAAATGATTACTTAAGATAAAATAATCCATTAATAATCATTCATGCTTTCACTTTGGATTTGAATTTTGAGAATATTTCATGTGCTTATGATATCGGTGTTAAGCCCTCCATTAGTTAATATCAATATGATTTAGATGAAGAGATAGTGTGTGTTGATGTTGAGTTTGGCTATAATAACCTCGGAGTTGAAACTGATTTGAAATGACATGATTATACTTTTGATTTGTAATATGATTTTCTAAAAAAATTGCAGCCCCCATTATAGTGACTTTGAATCTTGTGATATTAATTATGTTACATTCTCTCAAAAATATTTTGTCACAACTAATTCTAATGTTGGATTTACAAAATGACATCATTTTTATCTTTAAAGAGATTCTGTAGTTTCTCCTAGTGTATTTGTGAATCAACATTTATTTTGTTGAAATTAAGGACTATGTTACGTGTGTAGAAGAGGAAGAATTGTTTTAGTCCATTGATCACTTTTTGGGTGAAACCCTTGCTAATATGTGTATCATTTCATTTTATGAATATATTGACATGGAAGATAATTGTGCATTTTATTGTATGCTTTAGATGGCTATCAATTTTGTAAATGAAAATTAGATTACTTTTGATGAGTGCTTGCATGGTGAGGATGTAACTATGTTAGAGAAATAAAATTGTAGAGATGAGTGCAATGTGTTTCCTTTTGACATGAATGAGAGGTATGAATATGTTGATCATTATTGTTCTAAATTTATATGTGAAAAATTAGAATGTGTTATGTGAATACATAAACTCAAATTTGGTAATTTACTCTTTGACACTATTGGTTTTGGCAATGCACTCTTATTAAGATAAACACAACCCTTTCATTCTTACATATCACATTTTGAGGTCTATTGTCTAGATTGGTTATCCTTGCACATTGATACACTAACACATTATGAGAGTACAATACAAAAACCCATATACCAAGTCATCTTGATAGGATGAAAACTTCATTTGACATGTTTTTAATCCTGGTCAAGGTCGTATAGTTTGGTCGAATTTATATTCAGTCATGACTCGTCTATATGGTTTTGCATCGACATATCCTTTATCTTTGTTTTTAATTAAAAATTATCTCGATGGGTAATTTACTCCCTTTGAACCATCCTTTCTTTGATAATTCATCTTCTAAACCCTATATAAGTAAGCTAACACTACCTCAATTGCTAACCTAGAAATCATATAGCACTACATTAAGACACTCACTTTCAACACTTGCAAAAGGAACCCAAAGAATCCCTAAATATCACAAATTCACATCTACAATCATCGGGAAATAATTCCAAGTCAAGACATCAGTCTCTCTCATCTACAGGAAGTTACACATCCCTTCTCCAAGTATTTTAGTAAGACCCAAACTCAACTCAAGAATTGTTAAAAGGGTTTTCAAAACAAGTTTCATTCATTTAGATATTACATGTCAGGTGAAGAAATACACGTGGTTTGAAGCCTCTTTAGAGTAATACCAAGATTGGTGGTGCATGAGGGTACCCAAAACCCAACTAATGTTTGTTTTGTAGTGTTTCCTCTCCATGGTTAGGGTTTGAGATCATGTTTAAAATATTCAAAAAGTTTTGTAACATGATCAAACACTAGGGTTTGACAATGAAAAACATTTCTAGGTAAGTGATAGTCTTAGGAAGTTACAAAGCTAAAAATCAAATAGGTCCAAGACCGCACAAAAGGGTCAAGACCATACAAATGGTCCTATAAAAATTATATAGCCTTACCTCAGGTCATTTTCAAGTCACAATTCCCAAAATGAAGCATCATCGGGTTCGAGATCCCTCTGTTTTAAAATGTGCATTCCTATAACTTCTAATATCCATATATAATTAGTTAAGTGCACTCATCCTCATAGGTTTTCAATTTTGTATCATATCATTCAAAGATTGAATGCATTGTTTTGATATTGTATGATTAATGTTGGAAGTTAATTAATTATAATAACCCCATGTAGCTCCCTTACATCTTTTAGTGTACTTAATTCACTAATTCTTAGATTTCACATAATCTAATAAGGGTGTAAACATTTTGGTGAACCTTATTCGTGACTCGATCTCTTCATCATCCATAGACTCATCTTGTTGTATGATTATTATTTTAGGCTTACTTGTTTTATTTCTAGTTGTAACAATGCCTTCCTCTCCTGATCAAACCATCCCACTCCTTAAATATTTAAAGAAAAACCCCACCTATAATGTTGTAGTCACTAACATTTTTCACATTTGTATTCATTCCAAAAATCACACGAGTATGTATTGGTTGTATTACTATGAGCCTTTTCTTTTCAATACAATCCCATATCTTTCACCTCTAATGATTTACATTCTCGTGATGTTATTGACAATGGCCTCTAGTTATATGTGTAAGTCACCATTTACAACACTTTGGTCAAGTATGTTCTCATAAAAATGGATTTTGCCTCAACATTTACAATATTTATTTCTTACATCAATTGGACATCACTACCAAAGATTTTTCCTCCTCTACTATTAGTATATGTTTATTTAATAATGCACCACATCAACCACAAGTCAGCACATTAAACATCACCTTAGGTTCACATAGCCTCCTACCATTTTTCACATCATTCCTAATTATCTTTTTATAACCTAATGTTGGGGTGCCCATGGATCTATGTCACACATGCAATACCATCTACTCTTCATAATTGTCTCAAATTTTCTTACCAAGGTACCATTTTCACCATTAAGTCTAATCCCACTCCTAAATATTGTGATGTTACAACTTTTGATGAGCTATCTATACCTCGCATCTGGCCTCATTCCCTTATCATCATGATTATGAATAAGGATACAAGTATGTATTACAACATGACTTTATCAAATGTGGGATAGGTCAGGCTAGGGCATTCAAGATCCTATTCAAATTAAGTCATAATAGTCTAAAGAAGGAATAAAATATATTATATGAACTTTATGCAAACACTCACTAGTCCCAATATTCCTTTTAACATAATGTTAGTATTAACATGAATCCTTTACTAAGCACTCAAGCTTACCTTTGGAGCTTACAATACCAAACCTCATTGATAATAGTGTATCACTTAATATCCATCTCTTTTATGAATTTACTAATGAGGAATCCTTCCTTGAATACCTATGTATATATGAGGATCACCCTTCCTTCTATCATAAGAATAGGTTTTCTCATACTCTATAAGCTCGTATTGTATTTCAAGGATGGGGTTTCCTCTAATATAGCACCTGATCCTTGGGATACTATTCCTACTTGACCATAAATTGAAGACCACTCCACCTTGTTGAATTAAGAAAATGCTTTGTTTAACTTTGGAAGTAGTAAAGACCCTCACCCAATGTTCCTCATGGCTTCCCTCAATAACATAAAAAGGGATGATATCTAGTGAGTACTACATAATTTATTTGATTTGTTTGTTTGGAACTATAATGACACACCTAGTATCAAGCCATCTGTTGATATCCTTAATATTGTATTACATGACAATGCCAAACATATTCAACAAAAAATACGTAAGATGCACCTAAGGTGAATTTATTGTCAAAAAAATCCAAAGGCTCCTAGACGTCATTTTTGTTTTTGTTTTTGACTACCCCCAATGGGTATCCAATATAGTGTTTGTGGTGAAAACCAATGGTGAGATATATTGTTGCATGAACTTTCGAGACTTAAATAAAGCCTTCCCTAAGGAAAAATTCCAACTCCCACACATTGACATGAGTGTTGACTCAATCGCAGGGTATGACATGTTATCTTTTATGGATGTTTTTTCTAGATGAAACAAAATCAAAATCAACCTTTCGACCAGGAGAAAACCTCCTTCACAACCCCCTCGGGTACCTTTGGTTACATTGTCATACATTTTTGGTTGAAGAATGTCTATGCTACCTACCAAAGAGCCATAACATGCATATTTCATGACTACATTCAAAAATTATGAAAGACTATATTTCTAATTTTCTTGCAAAATCTACACACTAACATAACCATACCCACAATATTTACCTTATATCTGAGCCTTTACAATTGTACAATGTTCATTTAAACCCGCAAAATTATGTATTCAATGTCATTTTTGGTAAGTTGTTGGGATATATCATTTCTCATCATGGAATTGAGGTTGACCCTAAAAATATCCAAGTCATTGTTGACATACCACCACCTCAGAATTTGAAGCAGTTATGATCCCTCCAAGGTGAAATTCAAGCCATTCATCATTTTGTGGCCTAGCAGACCGATAATACCCAACCTTTCACATGGATCTTAAATAAATACACTACATTTAAATAGGATGCCACTTATGAATAAGCATTTCATGACAATAAACAATACTTACTCAACCCACTAGTGTTTTTGCCACATATACCGACAAATCGTTATTGCTTTACATATCTACTATTAAGTATGCCCTCAATGTCTTGTTAGCAAAATATATTGATACTAATTGTAAGCAGACTATTTACTATACTAGCCACACTCTGCTCCCTTACGAGCACAATTACACCCCATTGAAAAACTTTGTCTCACCTTGGTTTTTGTCATGGATAAATTTCAAAATTATATGCTAAACTCCAAAGTACATGTCATCACCAATGTTGACCCTTTATGTTACTTATTAGAACACATACATCTCTTCTCATTGTATTACATAATGGGTAATGCTATTAACTAAATTCAATCTCATGTTTGTCTCTCAAAATTCATACTCATCAAAGGTCCATTTTTTTACTCTTCCCATGTTGATGAATAATTTTGAGATGAATTTACTACATACAACATCAACTCAAGTATGGACTATCTATTTTGATGGGTATTTGTGTGCCATAGTGGTAGTCACTTTGAATTTGTCTTCGTTACTCCTCAATTTTATACCCTACTCTTTGTATATTGATCGGGTTTTATGCACTAACAACATCACCGAGTATCAATCATTAATCTTAGATCTCTATAGTGCTCAAAAATTATAAATTCAAAATATATAAATTTTTGGGGATCCATAACTTATTGTTCATCAATTCTAAGACATTTATAACACCAAACATGAGTGCTTAATCTGTATAACACTCTTGTTAAAAGTTTTTTTCAACCTTCAATTCTTATTCCATTACTAATATCCCATGCAAGGAAAATTGACATGTTGATGTTATGGCAAGTACCACTTTATTAATAAGGGTGACGAGATTTATAATAATGGAATTTAAAAGTGAAAATAATTAATTAATCATAAATAAATAAATTAAATAAAACAAAATATTTAAAATTATAATTTAAAATATTAATATAAATGGAATAAGTTTAAATAATATATAAGGATGATTATTAAAGTTGTGGTGAGGGTGAGGAAGTGAAGATGGTTGTTGGGTGTGGGTGAGAGAGAGTGGAGATGCGATGGAGAAGGAGTATGCATTGGTCGATGCTATAATTTAACTAGAGATCACAAAAATCATGGCACTTCCAAAAATAAATCAAATCAATGCAAAAGGCTAAAAGTCACATCCACTTTTGGGTGAATAAAACAAAAGTCAAAGAATTAATATTTAATTCTAAATATACAAAAACATGTGCAACCTTTTCCAACTCAAAAATAACTCATCCATGCAAGCTCAAATAAGAGTTTAACTCCTCAAATAGATTGGAAACTCAATTAAAAAATTCAATCTTGCTTTAGTTAACTTCATATCAGACAAGCTAATTATACAAATCCTATATTTGGAATTCCATTCCTTCCTCTATAAATCATCACTCATTCTTCTCCAATTATCATATTTGGAAGATTTGAGAATTGCATTATCATTGTGTTGAATTATCATTCAATCTCACACATTATTATGTTGTCCAATTGATCATGAATCTACTATCAAATCATTCATTCAATCGCTTTGCTCATAGATAATTTACTTTCATTTGGAACACTTTTAGAGAATCCAAAGACATACAAAGAAAGAGTTGGTTTACTTTTATTTTCTTTATTTATTTTATTATGTAGTTTTTCTTTGTATACATTTATGGCACACCCAATGGGACAAACCCACATCTTTCTCATTTCTTCATCATTTTTCGTGAAATTAACCTTGTTTTTGTGTTCTTCATACTATTTTAGAATCACTAACCAATTTTTAGGGCTTATCATGGAGTAATATAAGAGTGGTTTTGAAAAACCTAGTCAAATTGGTCATGTTTTTTTTTTTTGTACATCTATAGGTTACTTGAGCTAGTGTGACACATGATTTGTGTTAATTTTTTACTACATGTGCTTGCATATATGTTCATGTGATAACATATCACTTCACATGCTAACATATCACTTCACATGATAGTGTATCACTTCATTCTCTTGTGTATCTTTTCATTCGCTAGTGTATGACTTCACGTGTTATCGTACCCTTCATGTACTACTATTGCATATACACGCTAGTGTATCATTATGTGTGCTAGCATGTTTTTGTAACTTTTATTTATGTTTTTCAATTTTCTAGCACTTTCACTTGCATTATTTTTTTGTTTTCTATGTTTTTTTATCCTAGTCTTTTGTTTATCAATTATAACATGTTAAGCACACCTTATATTTTCATATATCTATTTTTTTTGTTTCGATCAAAGCCACATAAGTTCTTTTCTAGAACTTTTAGGCAATCTTGAAAGTCAAAAATGGTTGTGATCACTTGTTGTTCTCTTATCATATTATTATTACAAAGAAACTACTAATTATTTTTGTACAAGACCTCTTCGTTTAGAAATCTTACTAAAAACAAGCAACAAATCACTAATATCATGTGTGATGTTTTCCTTGGCCAAAGACAATCAAACTTTACTAAATGTTAATAAATGAAACTAGTTGCATTGAAGGTTCATATAAGATTTTAAACTCATCCACTTTACTTTGGGACGTACTTTGACATTGATGCAGCCTAAAATTTACCAGATAACACCCTAGTCACACTGGCACATCACTCAGACTTGACTGAGTGCTCACCCAAAGCACACAAGGTACCAGCCCCTCTTTAGGGTTGTTGTAGTAGGATGTTAGCAAGATGAAGGAAGAAACATATAGATTCATAACTAATCCATCATTCTATAATGCATGCTACGCTCAAATCTATGAAAGAACAAGCTTAAACATTAATCATGATTGAATTAATAACATGTACTACGTAACTTCACACATAATGACACTTATATTCAGCCAATATCTTCCATCTATTAATAAATACAGAAGCTCCTTACAGTAATGTCAATCTATACCGATGCGCATATGGAACTGATACAATAATTCATTCATATGTGTATATCTCTTTACCACACATACATACACACACTCTGTATATTCTCTGTTACACACTCTTATTTCTATGTACCTAACATCATATATATAGGGACTTTCCCTTCACCTCTTATCTACTCCGAAAATAGGCGATGTTATTAATAGCCACACGTCGTTTTTCGGCATAGCCACACATGCAAGTGTGCTATCTATAGACCTCTTGTAGTTCAAGTGTCAATTCTATTCTTAACTCCTCTCCATGCAAAAATGCTTCAATTCATCGCTTCAAAGATAGACAATGCATGGCGTGCACGTCTCTGCATTGTTGGTGTGTTCCGCACACCATCTTCTAGAAATAGGTCTCCATGCTCAAAATTGGCTAAGTCTTGAAAGTTGAACTTGCCTTCGCACACCACACGTAGGTCCTTCATGTCCTTCCGCACCCTTAATCCTAGCCTTCTCTCCCGCGTGGACTCCTTTTGTGTTCTCTAACAAGTATTCTTTGATCAACATTACCCCACACTAATCTCATTGTCATCCCGACAATGGGTATCTCCAAAAATTGAAGTAAAGAATAGAATAATGGAAAGAATAAGAATGAAGGAATGTAGAAAAATAAAGAATTTTTATTAGATAGCCTCCTCTGTATCACTTTGCAGTATCAACTCTGGATACTCCTCCTTTATTTTGGCCTCCAAAATCTGCCATTCAATGAGTGCTTGTTCCACTTTTTCTGGGATGTCCACAACAATGGATTCCAACTCATCCCTCGCAATCTCTCCTTTTTCATTCTGTAGAACTAACACAAAACTGGACCTTAATGTCATTTCTCCTTCTAAAAGATCCATCTTCTGTGCAATTATCTTCCCAAGCTCTTCCAACTGAGTCTTGTGCGGATCTTGTGTTGTTGTCAGGGCCTCACGCTTTTGTTTAACCATTGAAAATATTTTTTGTGGCCCAATGTCTCATCCTTCATCACTTTCTAGACCTCATTGTTCTCTTCTAGGGTCTTTATGTTGATAAGCGCCTCTAGAGTTGTGCATATGTTTAAAGCCTGGTCTGCTTTCTTCAATACTTCCTGTAATGCTTGCAACAACCCTTCATAAGATGCAATCTTTCACATCACCGAGGCTTTCTCCCATTTGGCATCTTACTCTGAGCTTCTTGGCTCTGGCATGCGCAGAGGTTCATCTTCAAGTACCAAGTCCACCAACTTTCCTACATAATATATCACTGAAGGAAATGTTTGTGGTACCTTAGCCTCCAAGTGTGGCCTTGCTCTAATGACATTGTCCCCAATATCCTCTACGATGCTAATAAATACTTCATTTTTCTTCTAGCATGAAGTCCCTCTCTGTGTTATGTGCATTATCTCTGCATCCTTTGTCTTCGATTCCTCGCGCAATGCTTTGATCATTGCAGATTTGTCCATATTACTTCTAGCCACCTTAGTAGAAACCTTCACCAATGAATTACTTGACATGCTCATCCGACATGATAGCAAACTTTACTACTATGTGTCTAGCTTGGGGTGCCTTCTTCAGTCATCTTGAAACACATGACTCTTCGCACACATCAAAGTCAGGCTCATCCATGTAGGTGTGCATTGACCATGATAGTTGTTTTCAAGTGCGCACATTCGCCATATCCTCATCCATTAGCTCTCAACCGAATAAATCCTTTTTTTATCATGCTCTAGAAGCAAGTGCGGAAAATTTTACCTACGTCCTCTACATACCCCATGGCTAGTGGAATGTGCTCTCCACTTGTTCTTCTAGACCATTGTTGCTTAAGAACTTTAGCTTCCAAATTTGGGACTTGTGTCTCCATGCCCGAACATTCTCTGCAGCTATCTCTTCTAGTCTCTTCTCATCCTCTGCTCTTCTCTTTGATCCCTCACCCTATTCTTTTATGTTCTCTGAAAGTGTGAGATAATTATGTGTGCTTTCTTATGACTCTTTTACCTCCTTGTTTAACTTCAGTTTCCTCCTTTGCATAGTTGCCTCCTTATGTGGAGAGATTCTAGGTGATCTATGCACCGTGGTTGGAGTAGCACCTTGGGTCCTCGGTTCTTTGAAATGTTGGTCCGAAAATCATGCGTGACGACCAGATGGATAGGCAGAGCAACAGATGTTGCGGGGCTTAGCCCTCTTTGAGGCAATGAAAGCGAAATGGTTTATTGCTATTTCTACTAGCGAGAACCTATGCAAGTCTCACAGATTCTACCTTCGGGGTTGGGATCTCATCCGGTAGAGTATTTCGAGTTACGAAAAGAAAGGAATGAAAGAAGGAGAAGAGAAAGAACAGATCCGAAGGAAGAAAGAAATGAATTCCAAAGCGAGAAAGGTCGAAGATTTATGTTTTTAGTTTGGTAGTAAACAGAGCCAAACTACTTGCATAAAATAAACAAAGCAATCTTGATAAACAAATGATGGAAAAGTAGATATGAATCAGCAGATTAAACACATACGAGATCTAACGTAAGAAAGATCTAATGTATATACGGCTTATTGAGCACAAAGTCACGAATAATTGTATTCGTTCTTTTTCTGCTTACAAGAAAGCTCAAAGTCTTTCTCTCCTCACTTCTATTTCTATCTAAAAATGTTCACCCTTGAATACAACAAGTATTCCAATATTTATAGAAGATGAGGGAGAGAGAAGGCAAAATGGCTTTCTTGTAGCAGAGAAAAAGAATAGTAATACAATTATTCGACTTTGTGCTCAATAGTCATGTGTTATACATTAGATCTTTCTTGCGTTAGATCTGTATGTGTTTAATCTGTTGGATTCATATCTACTTTTCCGTCATTTGTTTATTAGTATTGCTTTGTTTATTTATGCAAGTAGGTTTGGCTCATTTACTACCAAACTAAAAACATAAATCTTCGACCTTTCTCGCTTTGGAATTCATTTCTTTCTTCCTTCGGATCTGTTCTTTCTCTTCTCCTTCTTTCATTCCTTTCTTTTCGCAGACTCAAATACTCTACCGGATGAGATCCCAACCCCAAGGCAGAATCTGTGAGACTTCATAGGTTCCTGCTAGTAGAAATAGCAATAAACCGCCGCTTTCTTGCCTCAAAGAGGGGCTAAGCCCCGCAACACTGTGGCTCGTCCTATCCATAAATCATCCACGCGGCGCATTTTCGACCAACATTTTTTGGCACTCACTGGGAACGGACAGATCATGCTGGATCTATCTTTGGTAGCAAGATATATAAAAAAAAAAAAAAGAAAAATCAAAAGATTGCTGCCCATTTGCAAACCTGAATTTTTTTATAAAAATCCGAAAAATTTGCAAAAGTGCTCAAATCGAAAAATTTTCTTCCGAGAGTCATAGATCGGGCCTAGTTACAGATCTTTAGTTCGCTGAGTTTTTATCAAAATCATTATTTTTCCGTAGATCTGAGTTTTGACTGTTTTCTAAAAAAGTTTGAAATCCTCTGAAAAGTAAAAATCAGATCTGAAAATCAGCTTACTATCTTCCCTGCCATCTTATCCTCGTTATTATTTGTCATTAACCGCAATCGGTTTTTCGAAGAGGATAGTTTTTAAATATTCAGAAAAGTGCATGCTGCTGGTTTTTGACAGAAAAACCAGAAAATCAGCAAGTACACCCAAAAACAAAGTTTAAATTTGCGCCTTAATATCGCAGATCTGGAAGGTACACTGGCAAGTGAACCTTTTACGCGCAGCAGGAGAGCCCGTGGAGAAATTGATCCTACTTTCGATCTGCTTCAAAGGCACAATTTCAGCGTAACACCGGCACGTTTTTCAGCGTTAAGCTCGGCTAGGTGGTCATCCAGGAGTGTCTCACCTCCACGAAGAAAAAGTCTTTTACAAGGAGCATCTACATCCCTTTGTAGTGCCTTGCTGCTCAGTGGAACCACCCTCCCAGTTCGTGTGCTTTTTCCAGCCTTTCAAATGGCAGTACCATGGGGAAATGCTATGGGTCCTCTCGCACTGCCACATCCAGTTCACGCGCTCCCTCATGGGAACCGAAAGAATTTTCCTAAATTTGACGGGAGCGGAAATCAAAGCACGGATTCCCACATATCTGCTTTCATTATGTCATGCAGTATTTTGGACGTGACTCACGAAGATGTGTCGGTTCGCCTTTTTCTGGAAACTCTACAAGGGCCCGCAGCTGAATGGTTTCAGCATTTGCCGGCCGGATCTATCACCAGTTGGGCAACCTTGCGGGAAGCTTTTGAAGACAGATATAAGCCTTGAAGAGCGCATTTGCGTTGCTATCACGGATCACCCACCTAAAAAAGGAAGTCAATGAGACCATGCGCGATTTTGTCACCCGGTTCAATGCATTAATCAACCGTGTCCCCACTGCCATGCTTCCAACACCGGAGAATCAGAAGTGTTTCTTCGTGAACGCCATGAGCTCAAAAGTCAGCTTCTTGCTCCTTCAAGAGCGAGTAGCTACTCTACCTCTCGCTCAGGCTGCTGCCATCCGGATAGAAGACAATTTGATAATATCTGGCGAGTTAAAAAAGGAATCATCCAAGTCCAAATCTTCAGATCCCTCGCCTACTACTTCGTCTGATCCAGCATTCCAAAAGATGGCGAATGATCTGCTCGCATTAAAGAAGCAGCTGGCCCAGGCCTCTCCTAGTTCCTCGTACCGGGATGCCCCGCGGAGGAATTTTGTTCCTAACAATGCTTCACAAAGGCCGCGCTTACCTGCAACCGCTCCACGGTTGGCGCTTGAAGCTCCTCCGGTCAATGCTTTGGCCGAAATAGAAGAGGAAGAGCAGTACTATGAGGAACCTTTGTCTCAGGGCGAAGATGATCAAGATGTCGGCGAGCCGACTGGCGACTCTACTATTGGATATATGGAATTTGATGAGGATGAATCTGATGAAGAAGAGAGTACTCAGGGCTATGCAAGCGGACAATCCTACGCTGTTTTTACTCGTTCGCAAGGAAAGGAAGCGGAAGTTGCTGCCCATGTGCAGAAGGAGAAGGTCGTATCAAACGCGCCTCCAACCATTGCTAGAAGAGGTAATCCTCTTCCTACTCAATTCCCTGTTAAGTCTTTTGCAAAGAAGTCTTTCCCGCCCATCTCTCCTCCGAATCAGCCCCCTCATATTCCTATCAAGATCAGTAACCCTATTCCATCATCGCGAGGTGAGGGACTCATTCCTTTACCAACGCAACCCTTGGCCGCATTCGATATAATAGATCATGCAAAAAAGACCAAGATCCAGATGTCTGAAGCTGAGTATCTTCAGTCAAACCCCGAACAGCTTATAAGATTGACTAAGTATATCCAAAGTCAAGCTGTTATATCTAATCAGGCTTCCCCTAAAGGAATCCTTTCCACTCCCCCTGAATCCCATATAAATGTTGCTTCAACATCCGCATCAGGCAAGATAGAACCTTTCTATCTCTCTCTCCTAATCAACGGTCATAAGTTGAGCAACTGTATAATTGATTCCGGAGCTTCCGATAATGTCATGCCGGCGAAAGTCGCTCATGCTTTGGGCCTCACTCTTACCAAACCTTTCGGCAGATGCTACTCATTGGAAACCAAGCAAGTGCCATTGATTGGCCAAATCAAAGACGCGCAATTTGCGTTTGCGGCCTTCCCGGATAAAAGAGTAAAAATGACCGTCCTTGTCGCTGACATTCCGGCAGCCTATGGAATTCTGCTGGGAAGGAGCTTTTGCAGCGAAGTTGGTGGAGAAATTCACATGGACTGGTCCAAAGCTAGAATTCCAGTCAAAGGCGTAATGCAAACTTTGGAGCCAGAATCCCAAAAGAAATACTTGGTCACTAGCTCTGAAGACCCCAAAGCCCAAATCCTTTTTGAATCATCAGGGATGGGAAACTACTTCTTATCTACCGAGGCGGATACAAAGGATGTTTTCGTTCAAGAAAAGGACCTTAATAAGGTCTGGACCTTGCAATTTGATGGCAGCTGTGCAACTAGTGGATGTGGCGCCGGAGCCGTGCTAATATCTCCTGAGGAGGAGGTAATTCCTCTTTCTTTCAAGTTGCAGTTTTTCAATACTAACAATACTGCTGAGTATGAGTCTCTCTTACTCGGTATGCAAGCCGCAAAAGAAAAAGGGATAAAAAATCTAAAGGCACAAGGTGATGCCGAGCTAGTTGTAAATCAGGTCAAAAGGATTTACCAAGTGAAAAATGAAAGGCTCAGGCACTACCGTAATGCAGTATGGGACAGCATTGAGGAATTTGACGCTTTTTCAATAGAGGCAATTCCAAGAGCCCAAAACGACATGGCTGATTCGTTGGCTGTTTCAGCATCTCTCATGCTCCCGCACCCGGGTTTGAAAACGAGCAAATACACCATTGAAGTGGTTTTCCGCCCAAGCGTGCCAGACAACTCTCAGCATTGGCAGGTATTCAACGATGATAATCACCTCATTGCCTTTCTGGAAAAATCAGAAAATTTTGACGAGTTGTATTTCGAAGGATCCACCTCTACATGCCGTGAATCAATCAACGGTCAAAACCACGAAACAAAGGAGAACGATGGCATTTGTCAGCTTAAAGGAAATAAAATCCCAAAGGGCCTGGTTTCTCTGGAGCGCCTGTTTGACAGACATGATCGTTTTGTGAAAAAGAAGAGGCGAGATGATCCTGACTCATCTCCAGAGACAGAACCAGTCAATATAGGTTCTGAGGCACACCCGCAATTCGTGAACATCGGGAAATGTTGCACGCCAGAAGAAAAGCGGAAATTTGTCAAGTTGCTGAAAAGATATATGGATGTATTGGCATGGTCCTATGCAGATTTAAAGTCCTTCAAGCCAAAGGACGTTCAGCATGATATACCGCTGAAAGAAGATGCCAAAGCCTTCCGTCAGAAGCAAAGGCATTATAATCCCAAGATTTCGGGCACCATTCAGGCCGAAATTCAGAAGATGCTGGACGCAAGAATCATCTTCCCTATCCATCACAGCACTTGGGTGGCGAACATTGTGCCGGTACGCAAGAAAAACGGTGAAATACGCATCTGCGTAGACTTTCGAAACTTGAATCAAGTTTATTGAAAAAAACTACCCTCTTCCCATAATGGATCAAGTTCTGCAAGCAGTGACTGGATCGGAAATGTTGTCTATGCTTGATGGTTTTTCAGGCTATAATCAGATTGAAGTCTCTCCTGAAGATCAATTCAAAACAGCATTCACTACTCCATGGGGTACATTTGCCTATAGCAGGATGCCTTTCGGCCTAACTAACGCTGGTGCCACTTTTCAGCGGGCCATGGACTTTGCATTCAAAGGCATGATGGGAAAAGTCATCGTAGTTTATCTAGATGACTTAACCGTGTTCTCTAAACTACGAAGTGATCATTGTGATCACTTGGAGCAAGTATTGGCCAGGTGCCGAGAACATGGAATTTCCCTAAATCCCAAAAAGTCTGTTTTTGGGGTTACTGAAGGGAAATTGCTAGGCCATGTGGTTAGCAAAGAAGGAACAAAGATTGATGCCGAAAGAGTTAAGGCTATCCAAAACCTTACTCTGCCTACAAGCAAGAATGGTGTTCATTCTTTCTTCGGAAAGGTGAACTTTCTTAGGCGTTTTGTCCCTGATTTTGCTGAGAAGACCCGCCACATACTAAACATGATGAAAGGGTCACCCACTTTCAGATGGAGTGAAGAGGGGAAAAGGTCGTTTGAAGAGATAAAAACTTCTGTTGCTCATGCACCGGTCCTGGTATGTCCGGATTTCTCCAAGAACTTCATTATGTATAGTTACGCCTCCGAACATACTGTGTCTGCAATCCTAATGCAAAAGAACTCGGAGGATATTGAATCTCCAATCGCATTCATGAGTTCTCCTCTCAAGCCTCACGAGTTGAAAATGACTCAGCTGGAAAAACACGCCTTTGCCGTTGTCAAAGCGGTGAAGAATTTCAGGTATTACATTCTGAACTCGCATACGGTGGTGCTGGTTCCCGACACCACGGTGAAATCAATTCTAACTCGGCAGGAGTTAGGAAGTTTGAGAGGGAATTGGATCGCAAAAGTCCAGGAATATGACCTGGATATTAAACCCACCAAGCTGGTAAGGGGTAAAGGCCTGTGTCAGCTAATGGCTGAGAACAGGGGTTCAGAAAATCCTGATGAAAGAGAGAATTATACCGACAAAGAGCAAAGCCCTCTAGAGGAGCCTGATTCTCTGCCTCTGGTTCTATTTATTGCGACCAGTGATGAGTGGTACTCCGACATTGCTTTCTTCCTTACCTACGGCGAATGCCCGATGCACCTAGCTGCCGCAAAGGGAGAAGCGTGCTATAAAGCTCGGGGCAGCTAAGTATGTCATCCGGGATGACGGTTTATATAAGCGCGGATAGACGGTGTCTTCTGCGATGTGTTGACAAGCCCGGCAAGTAAAACTGCTGGAAAGTTTTCACAATTCACTGTGGAGGCCATTTTTCTTCTTCCGTGACAAAGACACAAGATCATTCGAGCCAGGTACTACTGGCCGACGCTCTTTCAAGATGCGGCTACCTGGGTGGCAAAGTGTGAACCCTGTCAACAATTCGTCGGCAAGCCCAAGTTGGCTGCCCTTCCCCTTAGGCCGGTCATTATCAATGAACCATTCAGGCAATGGGGAATTGATTTTATTGGTGCACTCAATCCTCAATCGAGTGCTGGACATAGCTATGTCCTCACAGCAACGGATTACTTCACTAAATGGGTGGAAGCCATACCTGTCAAGCACGCCACTTCTGAGGTAGTTTGCAGTTTTATCAAAGAAAATATCATCGTCAGGTTCGGTGTTCCAGACAAAATCGTTGCTGATAACGCTTCTAACTTCTCTTCGCGGGAAGTTATTAGTTTTTGCTATGAATATGGAATAACTTTAGCACATGCCTCGGATTATTACCCTCAGGGAAATGGTCAGGCGGAATCCAGTAATAAGAACTTGGTGACCATCATACGGAAATTAGTAGATGAAAATCAGCGGATGTGGCACAAGTCTTTGTACGATGCTTTGTGGGCGGACCGCATTACTCCTAAGAGATCTCTCGGCATGTCACCTTTTCAAGTGTTATATGGCACTGATGCCGAACTTCCCATTTCTGCGGAACTTCCTGCTCTACGCTTGGCACGAGCAATCGAAGATGAAACTTTTCAGAGTTCTCTAGAAAAGAGAATCATGTATCTTGCGGAACTTGAAGAAAAGAGAGTAAAGGTGGTCGACAGGATCACTGAACATCAGAATCAAGTGAAGAGGCTTTTTGACAAGAAGGCCAAGCAGAGAGATTTTCTAGTGGGAGATCTCGTCCTTCTTTGGGACAAGCGAAGAGAACCAAAGGGCATGCACGGAAAATTTGATTCCCTATGGAGAGGGCCCTTCAAAATCAAGCAACTCAATGGAGAGAATAGTTTCTATCTCTCATATCTGGATGGAGCTGAACTCCCGCTTCCCTATAGCGGGCAACATCTCAAGATCTTCAGGAAGTAGAGCTTCCTCTCTTCTTTGTACAGTTTGCTTTTGTTGTGTGTTTGCTTTTGTTGTGTGTTTGCTTTCGGTTTGTTGTGTTTCTTTTGTTCTCCCTCCGGTCCCCCTTGTTTTTGACTCCTTGCCCAATGGATAGGCACATGTGATCTGGGATTCTCTACCCCCGAGTTTGCTCAGGGATAGTCCCCAGAAAGAGCCAGCTGTTATCCCGTAAAATTGACAAGGGCAATTTTACCGATAACCATACCGAAAATTTTGTTTCGATCCCTCGTTAGGGATCCTTCGCGTTCGAAACGTCGTAAAATCCCTCCCCGGGAAATCTAGTTTTCGAACTTAGTCTTTTTGAGCCTTTTTTGGCTGGGCGCATGAATTTTCCTTGTAACACATAATTTTGATGCGCCCCCTTAAAAGCCTTTGGCGCATGGTTTTCCATGTTAGCACGCTTCTCGGTGCGCCAAAGGGCGCACGTAATCTACATGCAACACCAATTTTTGGCGCGCCAAAGGGAGCACCTAACTTCATGTCGACAACGAATTTGGTGCGCCAAAGGCGCGCTCATTCTTCTGTTGCCATTTCCTTCCATGCGCCAAAGGGCGCACGCTTTCCCTTGTCGACAGCAGTTTCCATGCGCCATTTCAAAAGGTTGGTGGCGCATTAATGACAGGTTTTTCTATAAATATCAGTGCGCGCCCAATGTCATTTTCATTCTTTTGTCGAGCACGTGATACTTCTGGACTTGTCAGCCCCTGCTCTGTCACTTTCATCGTGTTGTGGACCCGCTCAAGGAAATTTTTGCTATATCTAAGGTAAGAGGTTCTCCCTCTTTTCCATTCTGTGCTTTCATGTTCTCGCTTTCGTGTTCTTGGTCTGGGCGTTTCTTGGTTTTCGTTTTGGTTTGCTGGCCTGTTTTACTGAGGTTTGTTTAGGCTGGTTTCCCCCTTGGTTTGCTGGCCTGTTTTCTTCTTTTCTTTTCTTTTCCTCCTCCTCCCTCTTTCCAGATCTGCTGGAAGGGGAGCTGTTTTAAAATGGCTTGGTCTAAGGATCTTTTGATATGAAACCCTTTGTCCAAGCGGCCTTTGAAATGGAGAAAAGAATGAATATGTTTGAGAAAGTGTTCTCTGGCGCACTGGCGCGCCTTGTTACAAAAAGGACAGTTGCGCCCCTCGGCGCACTCACACACCATGCAACACTTTCAAAATCCGCGCCTAATGGCGCCCCTTTCCATCCTGCTGCAGTTTGAAATCATGCGCCCTGAGCGCACCCCTTTTGCATGCTCCAAGTGTAAAACCCGCGCCTCCTTAAAAAGCCTTCGGCGCACCCTTTGTCCATGCTGCATAATGTTTCCATGCGCCAAAGAGCGCACCCAGTTTCGATGCAACAAAAGCCTTTTTCGCGCAAGTATAAAGATTACATAGGCGCTGGCGCACCCTCCGATGCAGTAACATGATGTTGTGTAAACCCTCCATGCGCCGCGCTATATTCCTTTGGCGCATCATTCGTCCATGTTACACAATCTTTCCATGCGCCATAGGGCGCATCGAACCCCAATGTAACACGCATTTCCTGTGCGCCCTGTTATAAAATGCAACCTGCTTCATCCATGCGCCATGCGCTTTTGGCGCCAATATAACCTCTGCAACATTCCTTTCTTGCGCGCCTTATCTATTTGGCCTGCCAATTGTATTTTTCCTGCGCCCTGAGCCTTTAAATCTCTAACTCCTCCTGCTAAGCTTTCCAATGGAAGATCAAATGACTAATTCAACCTTTTTGGATTGGGTCTCTCTTCTTCTTCGTGCGGATCAGCAAACAGTTCGAAAGAACACATGTCTACGTCAAGCAAGAAGCCCACCAAACCAAGAGGAAAGGCAAAGCTAACAGAAGAAGAAATGAAATACAAATATCAGAGGGTCAGGATGCCCGAATCACGAGTGAGAGTGCGGTATGGATGTCCGGGACTACGGGTGGGTCACATTGACATGGATGAGTTACGGCTTAGAACTCAAAAGGTTACAAGAAGTCCATGGATGGACAAACTAATAGGTAGTGCCCTGCACTTTGCCGGAGGAATCCCTGTCAGCGTTGTGAACAACGAATTCATGATGGTTGTTGCACAATCCTTCAACAAGGACACAAGATGTGTCGAGAACAGCAAGGGCGAGGTAGTCATAAACCTCACTGCCCGTCATTTTGAGTTGATGCTTGGCATCCCTCACCACCGGAACTACGTGGCTGTTAGCCAACAGGAATGCATCAAGGCCTGGGAAGACAACGAAGGCCAGTGCATGCAGTTAATGAATGAGGTCTACCTAAAGAATAAGAAGGTAGTGACCCGGTGGCCTCAGACTATCCACCGAAGTGATTTCTCAGAGGAACTCAGTGATACTATCACTTTCCTAAGCAGAGTCTTCGGGCTTTCAGATGCCCACTATTTCCATAAGTGGATGCTGCGGTACCTGGAGACAATGAATAAGAATTTGCCCGATCAGCGCTTTTGCTGGGGTGAAATAATAAGCAACACCATCTCGAGCGCTGACAATGACTTGCCACAACTGGAGTATTTCATATGAACTCCTATGTAGTCTACGCTGCAGCATCGGCAAGGGATTACCCAGGGCTCAACCGAAGTGGAGTATGGCCTCAGGCCAAGATATTTGATTACTATCCAGAGCTGAGGCTAGAGAATAGTATCCCTCAATTTGCTAAAATCAATGATGTTTTCTTCTATCACATCATGTGCATGTTGCGGCCAAATTTGACTCATAGCCGGACAACCAAAAACATAGTGGCAGTCACAGAGAAATGGGGGGCCCTGTTCACCCAATTTCCCACGTTCACCTATCTAAGGGCTGCCAACTTTTTGGGAGAACCAACCAGGCTACCGAGGTATGCTGGGCCAAAGCTGATTCTACTAGAATTATCAAGGCAGCTGGTCACATACCATGAGAAGTGCCTCAAAAGAAAGAAGGGCGGAACTCCTTTCCCCCTCACAGTGGGCCGGTACACATGCTCCTCCTATCACAAGGCGAAGGAAATGTTCGCAGAGCTGGAGTTGCTGAATTTGAAACATGACTTCCCAGCCAGGCCTACCTTCGACCCTAGGGGCTGTCTACCAAGGGCTAAGCTTGATCCGATTCATGTCCCTCAGATTGAGGATATCTACATTGACGTTCTCCATGAGGTAGAACTCAGAAGAAAGGATCACTCTCGCTTGGCATTAACGAAATCATCCAATACGGAGTGGCCATTGTCCCAAAAGGCTTCCAAACCACGGAAGACGAAGTAGACAAAGTGTATAATGACACGAGAGGGGATGATTGGCCCTTCCCGGACATTGACAGAAAGGCTCCTCAAACAATTGAGGAGAGGGTAAAAGAAACTATGCGGAGAACGGAGCATTGGTGCCGCATGAGCGGACTAATCTACCTCGGGGTAGATTTCACGACTTCCCCTTTGGGCAAACGCACCTCCAAGGTCAAAGGCAAAGGTGCCGAAGGTGAACCTAGCACCATTCGGAGGAAGCCCCGAAAGTCCTCTTCCTTGAGCTGAACAAGTAATAACTCGGATTCGCCAGAGAAAGAATTGTGACAGAGGATAGTCCTATACGCCCATCCACCCAGGATGTCGGCGTCGCTACAACTTCAGAGGTCCCTTCTATCCCTTCTTCTTCTCTTCCTTCCCCTCCTCGAGTGACTCAAGCAACCACTCCTTTGGTTGTGTCCTCTGCCCCTTCTTCTACTCTTTCCCCCGCCTCTTCATCTATCTTCTCCTCCCTCGCTGATTTGTCTTCTTCCATTTCTTCCCTCATCTCCGAGCTCCCTTCCCTTCCTATGTCTTCTGCGTTGCGGTTTCCCTTTCTCCCGTGGGCACTTCCTCGGCTATTCTTTCGATGCCGCCCGCCGCGTGTCTCCACGTTTTCCCCTCTTCTACCGTTCTTTGCCTCCCCTCTTGTCTCGGTCCTTCTTCTATAGGACCAGCTTGGATCTCTCAGCAGCTAAGCCAACAAAAGAGGAAAGTCCCCATCGCTCCGATGGACTTTTCGGTCATTCCGGCTAAAGGAGTAAAGAAGCACAAGCCGGTTACACGCTTCTCAAAGAGCGCTGCAGGTGAGAGAGTCATGGAAATAGCATACCCCAACCCCCTCAAAGAGAAAGAAGATCTGTCTCCAGCAGATTTCACAGTGACCCAAGTCACAATGGGGACATCCTCAGAAAGTCTCCAGGGGGAAGCTCTTTCCGCAGTAGATGCACTCTGCAAGAAGCTTCAGGAAACAAAAGAGGAGAAAAGGCTACTAAAGGAGCAGAACAAGTATCTGCTTCAAGCCTTACAGAAGATGGGAAGTGCACCTCCCACAACTGCCGCCGAGACTCCTGAGCTGCTCAGTCAGGAGAAGATTAATGAGTATTCAAAAATCGGCGAGCAAGGTATGGCTGTTTCTGCTTGGAGGAGCCAGATCCTCAAAGATAGTGAAAAAGTAATCGCCGAATATATCAGTTTATACCTGAACATCGAGAAGGTGAATAAGGAACTCCAAGCATTAGCAAGCCCAATATCAGAAGAGTTAGAGCATGCTAGACTCCAGCACGAGACCTTCCAACAAATGTTCGACTGTTCAGTCGAAGATCTGGTCAAGTTCGGAGTCTTCGGCCATCCAAGGGCCCTCAACAAAACTATGTCCACTTTGGACTATCGGATAGATCAGCTAGAATTCGTTTTGGAAAAGATAGACAAGGTGAAGGAAGAGGCCCTAGATGCAATGCATCAAATGGAGAAAATTGTTCTATCTATGACTCCCGGGTTGCTCACTCCTTCCCTCACCTTGAGATCAGCTGATGATACTATCCGGGTTTTCAAGGAGATAGCTTCTCAAGGGATAGGGCCAGAAGTCACGTTCGACATCGAATCCATCAACAACCTACTGGCCTGTAGGGACTTCATCGGGTCCCTAATCGAGGCGGGTAAAGATTATTCCAAACTCCCGGAAAAGCTCATAGACGAGCGGGAGACTTGCGAAGCAATCAGTGAACGGCACAAGGATCCATCACAGGATCAATTTGGGCCAATGATCAGCAAGTTCTTGGAATACCGCGCTCAGTTCCACATATCATCACCTGAGCAGCACCAGAAACAGGCAACCCCTTTTCGGCCGCAGGATGATGATGATGAGTAGCTTCTTCTTCTTCTTCTGCTTCTTCTTCTTCTCCTCTCTATTCTCCGACTTTCTTTCCGTAATATCTGAAGTAAGTTGGCACAAATGATGACATCATCCATGTTGCATCATGGGATGATGTCATCCATCCAAGTTGTCAAAGTCAACATGACTTTTAGATATTTTGTAAATATCTTTGTAAATAAGTGGTTGGCTCCATTTTGCCTTCTCTCTCCCTCATCTTCTATAAATATTGGAATACTTGTTGTATTCAAGGGTGAACATTTTTTAGATAGAAATAGAAGTGAGGAGAGAAAGACTTTGAGCTTTCTTGTAACAGAAAAGAACAGTAATACAATTATTCAGACTTTGTGCTCAATAGCTGTGTTATACATTAGATCTTTCTTACGTTAGATCTGTATGTGTTTAATCTGTTGGATTCATATCTACTTTTCCGTCATTTGTTTATCAGTATTGCTTTGTTTATTTATGCAAGTAGGTTTGGCTCTGTTTACTACCAAACTAAAAACATAAATCTTCTGACCTTTCTGCTTTGGAATTCATTTCTTTTCTTCCTTCGGATCTGTTCTTTCTCTTCTCCTTCTTTCATTCCTTTCTTTTCGCAGCCTGAAATACTCTACCGGGATGAGATCCCAACCCCGAAGGCAGAATCTGTGAGACTTGCATAGGTTCCTGCTAGTAGAAATAGCAATAAACCAGTTTCGCTTTGCTGTCTCAAAGAGGGGCTAAGCCCTGCAACACTGTTGGCTCGTCTATCCATAAATCTGTCCACGCGACAGATTTTCGGACCAACAGAAACACCTTCTTAAATTTTTCTCCCCTTAGACTACATTCAGTCCTCAACATCCCCCTCTTATGGTTGAGGTGGTGTAATTACATGCTCGGCTTCACCCTTATTTGTTGGATGTCTCTTACCTCTATGCTTCAAACCACTACTATCTTCGCACTCCTCCTTCTCATCCCCCACTTCAATTGGCTCTATGGGATTAGGTGTTGGGATATCCTCCACTATATGCTTTCCCTTCGGTGGTGCTAGAAGTAAAAACTCACCTTCCACATACTTGTTATTCTCCATCTTTGGCTTCAACTAGAGATACACCAATGCTGCCCCCACATCTACTATAGCCAAACTTATTGGCTTAATATTCAGCACCTCCGAAATGATCCTCTCTGTATAAGCACTTCTCCAGGATACACATACTTCTTTCTCAACATGTGGTAGTCACAGTCTACCTTATCTGCATTGAATACCAGTTGGTGCATGTCTATGAATCTGTGAATAGATGCTTGGAAATACCTTGCAGTGAATGCATAAGGAAATTTACACCAAGGGCTCCAGACTCCATCTTTCATTGGGAAGTGCATGATGTAGAAATGCTGATATACAAAAACTAAAGTTGTTTCCCTACCACTTGCTAGTAGGTCCTTTGGGATGCACCAATCCTCTCCAAATGCCATGTGGAGCCTGTCATACCATTTCTCTGCCCTTTTCTTTACATCATCTAGCATGGCCCCTTTACATAGATACTTGCTGAACCTTTCAGTTGGTGACTTGTTCTCTATGGGGTATTCCCATACATTTTCCTTTGGTCCATCCGGTACTCAAATCTCCATGAGTACCAATGATAGTAAAACAGCCCCAAAGATGATCTTCTCTCCTGTCCATGCTTCTTTGACTATTTTCTCTGCAATATAGCCTGCAATGTTGTAGATTGCCCCTTCTGACATCTTACGCGCAATGTGTAACCACATAGTATTTACTGCGACCACCACTCTTGATCATTCAACTTTGTAACAAGGTATGTTGCATCTTGCACAACTGGATAGTTCTTCAATTTGTCTATATCCATTCCGCACGGACCCTTCAGGTATCCTAACTCCTATCTGGTCTTTAAAGTCGGCTTTATCTACAAGATCACTTTTTATGTCCTCTCATGTGGCCTTCAAACCTATAACTGATGAGATAAGCATAGATGAGATTCTAACTCTACATCCTGCAAAGTAGAAGAAGTCCTCATGCACCCTGCTCATGAGCCATTGATACAAGGGCTCATACTTCCCGAAATATGGAAGCTCATATAATTGGTATACCCTAATTATCTTCAGAAGCTTCTCGTCTGCATATTCATAAACTGGCATGTCATCTGTCATGCACTTGTTCGTCCTAGCAGTGAGAAAGGAATTGAGCTCCTTCTTGTTTTCCACGTCCTATGATTGTATTCACTTACTTTTCTCTTTCTGATGGGTGAATCCCATTCCTGGTCGACGATGAATCCTTCTGGATATTGCATTTCTAAAAAATGGCTTTCGGGTGCCATCTCTTCTTCCTCAATGACCACCTTCTTCTTTCCTTTTACTGTTGTTGTAGATGCCTTCTTAGGTGCCATTTTTACCTTGCAAATGTCTCCTTTTTAACTATGTAACTTTGCAAATCAAACCCTAGCTCGATTCAATCATGCCCTAGGTGGAAACTTCGTAACATAACTCTTTTACTGTCTCCCTGATTCACTCAAACCTTCACCACTGAGGACACAAGCTTCTTATTGCCTAGATCTGGTTGTCATGCTTGGTTTCACACCCTTCACACCTTAACCTTGATCACTTGGCTCTTCACAATTAGCTCTTTCCTCAAATTATCTTAGTCGCAACGATAAAAATGAATCTGCATCCCATCCTTATATAATTTTTTTCAAATTTTGATACATTTATTGCTCCTTCACTTATCAAATATCCAAATTTATTGACTAAATCCCTTCATCTCATGTGGTATATCTTTGTGCCCCAACTATAACCTTCTAGCACACCTTCATACCCTCCGGTCACAGACTTCTCTTGATGCACGCCCCTTGCACTGAGTACCTCATCACTGTACCTTCTCTTGGTAGCTATCATGGCCTCTGCTTACCTTGTGTTATACTTTTGTTTCATTCATCTCCATCCTTGGTCACTTTTGAGAAGAAATCTTCTTTTGACTTAAAGCACACCTGTAGTAGCTTATTCCTTTCACCTTCCAATTCCCATAGTCTTTTACTTGGATAACTACAACCACCCCACACAAAAGGTATGTGCAGTCCTCTACGCATAGACATTATTTATATAATAATTAGCTTCATGCGCGTAAGTTCACTTATTACACAAAGACAACAACTAAATTAAAAAAGCATAGCGAAAATGAAGGAAATAAATTAAGGAAATACAAAACTTTTTACTAATCTAAATGACAATACTCCTTATTACAAACACAGAAGACTTATTTATAGTAGGGCTTCAACATACCTTATTAAAGTAACTGGTAGCCATGTTCCATCAAGTGCTTATAACTGGAAAACACTTGATTCAAGTATACAAGTGATAACATATGGCCTTAACCAATGTATTTTAAGCTTACCTGGATGGCGCAAGAACTTCAAGTCATAAAGAAGTACCATTTGTTCAATCTCAAACTTCTTATCCCTTATGTTTCTGTCATGCCATGCCTTCTACTTGTCCTTTTCCTACTTTTGAATCCATTTTTCTATGGCTTGCGCTCATCCAGTTGAATAATATTCTCAATACGCTCTTAAAAGCTTATTCATTAGCTAGACCTCCAGCACATGCAATGCACAAAGAAGGTAACATAAATTATATAGGGATAATGGCTTCCATGCCAAATACCAAGCTCAAACAATGTGGCCTTATTTAATCTCTTGTAAGTTTTTCTATATGCCCAAAGAATAGCTGACACTTTTTCATCCCAATCCTTTCTTCCAACATCACATATTTTTGTCAAATTAAGCTCAAAATCTTGTTAAAATCCTCAATGAGTTCCATTTGCACGAGGATGGTAAGGTGTAGTTTTATGGTGTGCAACCATAAACTCATCTAATAGGATCTTGATTGTCTCATTCAAAAAGTGTGTACCCCTATTACTTGTCAAGCTTAAGGGACATCCATATCTTGTAAGAAAATTCTCCCATAGAAACCTATCTGTTGTAATTGTTGTGTAGTCCTTCGTAGGTGCTACTTCTTCTACTCACCATGTGAGATAATATGCGCAAGTAATGATATAGCATGATCCATTCCTACAAAGTCAATGGCCCATTTCTCAAACGGTTTGGCACTAGGAATCAGTCTCAAAGGCATCTCATCTCTCTGCTATGGTTTTCCTAGGTGTTGATAATGATCACATGCCTTATAATATTCTTTACAGTCATTATACAATGTCTCCCACCATAATATAGCAAGTAGGATCTTCTGTGTAGTCGCATCACCTACATAATGGCCTCCTGCAATACCACCATGAGCTTCTTCCATAATATCCTGACACTCATGCTCTAGTACACAACGAAATAATACTTCATCTCTACCTAACTTATAGAGGTCACACCTGATTAACATAAATGGTGTGGCACATATAGCAAGATGTTTCTTTTCTAATGTTTTCATTCCTACTGGTGTCATACCTATTCGTAGAAAGACAACAATGTCTTCTAATTCCGTGGGTGTGCATTATAACCTATAAAACTTTGCATATGGCATGGTTTCTTCAATCGTCTTTCCTTTCTCTCCTGATTTGATTCTAGATAAATGGTCTGGTCTAGAATTTCTTTTCCCGAGCTTCACCATAACTGTGAAGTCAAACTCTTGAAATAGGAGTACCCATCTACATATGCACCCCTGTAGGATGGGCTTGTTTACAAATTACTTCAATGCCATGTGATTTGTATAAAACACAAATGGTGGTTCTAACAAGTACTGTCAAAACTTGTGCAATGCATAGATCATGGACAAAGCTTTGCGCTCTATAGTTGTATAATTCCATTCAAGTAGAGTCGACTTCCTACTAGCAAAACAGATTGGATGATCTACAATACTTTCACCATGTTAAGCTAACACAATGGTAATGGCCATGCCAAAAGTGTCCACATGCACATGAAATGGCTTATCCCATGAGGAAAGCGTAGAATGGGTGCGGTAGTAAGTTTTTCTTTTAATATCTCAAACACATGTTCTTGTGGTTCTCCCCAATAAAATGTACCTTTTCCCTTCAATTAATTCTTTCAAGGGTGCAGCAATTTTAACATACCCTTTGATGAATTTTCTATAATATCTGTATGACCTAAAAATCCACACACCTCACTTTGACTGGTAGGTGCTTCAGGCCTAAAATGATCGCAACCTTCGCTTTGGATCAACCAAAGAAACCTTCCTTACATATTATATGTCCTAATGGTATTCCAAATGGTGTATCAAATATGCACTTCTTGATGTTCAAAGAGATACTCAACTATCTGCATCATTTAAACATTAAGTGTAGATTTTTGCAATGATCTTTCACAAGCCCATATACTTTGTCCAATCATCTAGGTAGACCTGTAAGAAGTTGTGAATAAAATCTTTGAATGCCTAAACAACTATGCATGAGAATACAGTAGGCACATTTTTTAATCCAAAAGTCATCACAGTATAGGAAAAACTACCCCATTCAGTAGTGAATGTTATCTTTTCTTGATCCTCTTGAGCAATCCTAACCTGATGATACACAGAAAACCCATTTGTGAAGGAATATATTTCATGCCCTGCAACAACTTCCAGTATTTCCTCAGTGAATGGCGTAGGGAATGGATCTATGATACATGCAGCATTCAGCTCCCTGTAGTCCACACATATTCTAATTTTTCTGTCCTTTTTGATACTGATCACCATTGGGCTAACCCATTCTGACTCATCAAGGGGCTTGATAATTCTAGATTTCAACATTTTATCAATCTCTTCCTTTACCTTTTTGCACAAATTAGGATTCATTCTATAAGGTATCTTTCGACTAGTCGTACACCATCCTTAAGTTTTATCTTCATTTCCCTAAGTGATTTATGCACACCTTTAAGTTCATGATACCCCCAAGGGAATAAGTCTTGATAATCCCTGAGTAACTCAATGATCTTTGCTACCTCCGAGTTTGACCAGTAGTCTCCAATTATGGCCTCCTTAGGCTCAGCCTCCAAACCTATATTCACCTTCTTTGTTTTCATGGGTTTGTGATAGGCGTGCGTATCCTTTTCTGCACTTTCCAAGACCTCGCGCACCCCTTATGAATGTTCAATATCTAGGTTCTCAACTTCCTCATCATCTACAATGTAAACCATCTTTCCTTTCTCTTTCTCAAGGCAAGTGTGTTCAAGTAGTATGGAGTCTAGTTCTTCTTCCTTTTCAAAACATGCTCCAAACTCTATCTCACCAAATAATTCCTGAATATGCTCTTATGCTTTTGCACTATCTCCCATAGTTAAGTGCTTGACAAATTTTAATGCCTCTTCTATAGGAGGTTTAGTTGAGAAGTAGTCAAAAGTCTGGATCATTCTTGTAATCAAATCTTGCCAATTTCTAGTCTCTCGATGTAGTTTTACATATACATACCAGCACGTGCACATCCTTGTAGCATAGAATACAGGTGATGCACCCAGAGTGAAGGTGGTAATGCTTCTTGTCCTGTTGTCTAGAGTCTCTCACACTTTGCTGAATATGATGTTGAACAAGTTGATCACCATGATAAGTGTAGATTTGCGTAGGTGCATTGTTCCTTATAAACCTAGTAGACAAAGTGACTCCAATCTCTTCCTAGTTTATAATATTATCTCTATGGAATACCCACCACCGGCACATTATTGTCCCATGCAAGATATATACTAATATAGCTCCTCTCTTAATTTGATTTGTCCACTATGTTTCCATGGCCTTCAAAAATGTAAGAAGATCTTCTACCCCTGTATACCAAGGTACTGTGCTACTTATCCGTCGAACGGAACGAAATCCACTCCTACGCGTAACCACACTTTTTACCTCACACCCTACCAATTCATATGTACCATGATCCCAATTGTCACAAGAAATACTCATAGTATCACTAATATAATTAGAATCCTTCCACTGTAGGATGCCTTCTTTTGATGGCTCATTGACCTCTGGGTCCTGAATAACATGTACATAAAATTTGTTTAAATCCTCCTCACTTATTGGCTCAACATATGGTGTAGAGTTCCCATCTGTCAAAGGTATCACAACCCTTTCCTCCTTGTTTTCAAAGATGATATACCCCTTATTGAACCTCAAGTCAGCATTATTCGCATAACACCAAGGGCGTCCAAGTAGGGATGGAAAATTGTCTTCTTACTCGTAGGTGCTAATACCTCAAAATCCCCCATGAACTTGGCCCTTATATAGTTATAGATGCATCTTTAAAAACTCCTATGGGAGTGTCCTTAGTCCTGGTTTTGCCATAAATAACACATTAGATGATTGTTGTAATGGAGGCCTCCCCATTTGTACCCATGCATCTAATGTAATCACATTTACTTCTGCACCTGTATCAATTAATATGTTTCTCAACAGCCACCCATCTACAACAACATTCAAAGTAATTTCTTTGTCATAGTCAAGTCTATCAGGGGGAAGATTTGCATGCGAAATCATCATGCGATCTCAAGACTTGCGCGTGGAGTGTTCTCTTTTAACTAACTTCCTAATAGTGGAATAATGTTCTTCTGGCGCAACATCTTGCACACGTCTCGTAGATCATCGACATTATTTAGGACTATCTCGATGCTTTCTTTTGCTCCTTTAGATACTGTATTTCACCCCAGAAGATTCCTTAGCACTTCCATGGTATCCTGGTAAACTTCCTTTTGATGAGAAGGATCTGGGTACCTTGCATGCAAAACCTCCTCCTTGGTGATCGTAGGCTTCTAGTGCAATGCCTCTCTTGCTCACGCGCCTTCCAGCGTTTGTAGTAATCTTCACTTTGTTAATGCCTTAGGTCCTTTTGCTATCTTGGGCATCCACTAATCTTCTACTGTGCATTGGATTCTAACCATCCCGATGCCTTTGTTTTCTTGCTTATGTTGCTTACTCTAGATGCTCATATAATTTTGGGCACTCTTCATAGCTATGGTTCTTTCCACGAAATAACATGTAATATTCTAAGGAAATTCATGCCAACAGTGGTCTGGAGATCCACACGTATAACATGTTCCATGAGGGAACTCACCTCTTCCTCCACCATGGCCTTGTCCTCCATATCCACCATGATATCCACATCCCCTTCCATGACCTCCTTCAAAATGCCCCTCATTCCTGTCATAGCGCGTTTGATTATGATCTTGATCCTGGTGCTCATTTTTACCCTTAGAATTATCTGTTATACTTGTCTGTTGTACCCTAATGTCTATAGCATCCTGGATCTGACCAATCAACCAAAATCCTTAGTATCATGGGTCGTGGACCTACAAATCTTGTAAAAGCAAGATACATTCTTCCTTATCACGCACTATAACAAAGGAAAGTGACTAGCATCATGATTCAAATGACAAATCTCACAGTCCAATAGTAATGAGCGTACAAATATGTGAGGGAAACTATCCTTGGTGTGACCTTCCACTTCACAATCTGTACACCAAATTCTTGAGCGTGTTTCATGGGATGAATTTGCTGATAGCTTCTCTAACTAATTTTCCATAGCTGCAATCTGTGCTTTTAGGAATGAACTAATGCTAGTTTAAATGCTCCCAACTGCCTCAATGACAAAAAGCTACTTCCAAAGGCTTCATGTGGATCAGTTTATGTCTTATATGACAATGCCCTCCTAAAAGGTGTAATCAATCCTCCAAAAAACCATTGTGCATGTTGGCTAGCATGAATATCATAAAATAGCTTAGATTGAATTGTCTTAAAATGAGCATCATACTCACGTACACTCTCAGTAGTTCCTTGTTTGATATCCTTGAGTGCACTAATACTCTTCTACTCAAACCCATGGATATGGAACTCTTTTAAGAAAGCATCCTTCAATGTTACATAATGCACACAAGTTTGATTAGGGTCAAACTTCTTATACCAGCTGTGTGCACGATCCTATAATGTAGTAGCAAACTAACTTGCCTTGTGCTCAACAGCCATGATCCCTTTAGCATGCCACAAGATTTCACACATATGCACATGTTCAGCAACATCCTCTATACCTCTATATTATGGGAGATGAAGAGACATCTCCATATAGATATTATGTGGTTGTTGTGGACCTTGACCACTTGATCTAGAACCTCTTGTGTTCCCTCTGCCTCTAGAACCACCAGATCCACTGGAACTAGAACCACCTATACCTCCTGATCCTCCACCTTGTAGTTGGAATAGGACCTGTAGATGTACTCCCATGTGCTCTGACAATAGTACTATACTGAACCCCTACAATCTGTGAGGTAGTTCCACTTCTAGAGGTGAATCCAACATTCTGCGCGCTCACATTCTATGTGGATGATGCGCCTAAGAATGTTCCTCCAAATATCATTGAATCCATCTATCCTGCCATTGATGTACTTGATCCCTAACTTACTCCTACTCTCCTACTTCCCAAATTAGCTTTTTAGTTACTTGTCATACTAGATATTGGAAAACCAAGCACAAGGGCTAGGTCACCAGGTGGATTAAGATGTGCACCCACAGTCTAGGTAGTCTCTATTGGTGCACTTTTATGTGAGGCCAAGGGGGAATCTCTATCATGCTTTCCAAGATGGGGAGTTCCTGATGCTTTGTGGCTCCACGTCTTCTATGTGAGCTATAAATCCTTCATGAGCCATATCTCTCCTTAATGCCATACTTTCTACAACATAATACTCCTCTATCTCCCTCTTGTGCACCTCATTAAACTTAAGCTACCTTTCCTCTCTCTACCTCTCTACCACTAGGTCTTCCATCTTTCACCAAACTTGTTCCTACCCTCACGCATGGTGAAGTTTAGTTATCCATCGTTTTACGCTCTAGGTTTAGAGTTACTATCAATATCTTGATCGCTAGCGGAATAACTTGCAAATATGTTCCCTTGGATACCGCAAAAATGGAATTCAGCTACCTCTAGGAAAGAGTATGTTGAAATTGAATATTCCGAGAATATAACTGCTTTAGAACACCACGAAACCACATATTCACAGTCATCAAGTCTAGATTAGATCAGCATCATAAAGGGCCTTAAATTCTTCCTATGTCCAAACAAGTGCACGATACCTCTAGTTCCACCGAGATGCATAAGCAATAAGTCACTCATATAGTTCCTTTGGAAAGATAGAGAAAATATCTCATATAAGTTTTCATATAGATTTTGTTCTACCTAAGTGCGTGCGTTAAACTCGATCCACTATTGAACCTCCATGCATATTCTTCCTCCATATCGTGTATACATTCCTCAATACTTGCTAGAGTTAACTAGTACATCTTTATCATGAACCATCCTGAAAAAAAGAGGTCCCGAAAATGGAACAAATGATGCAACCTAGAATTTACCGAGATAACACCCTAGTCACACTCGCACATCACTCGACTTGACCGAGAACTCACTCAAAGCGCGTAAAGTACCGTGTACCTCTTTAGGGTTGTTGTAGCGGATGTTAGGAAGATGAAGGAAGAAACATATAGATTCATAACTAATCCATCATTCTATCATGCATGCTATGCTCAAATTTATGAAAGAACAAGCTTAAACAGTAATCATGATTGAATTAATAACATGCACTACGCAACTTCACATAGAATGACACTTAGATTTAACCAATATCTTCCATCTATTAATAAATACAGAATCTCCTTACAGTAATGTCAATCTATACTGATGCGTGTATGGAATTGATATAATAATTCAGTCATATGCGTATATCTCTTTACCACACATACATACACACACTCTGTATATTCTCTGTTACACACTCTTCTTACTATGTACCTAACATCATATATATAGGGTGGGGACTTGCCCTTCACCACTTATCTATTCCAGAAATAGGCCGCATGCTATTGATAGCCACACACCATTTTTAGGCATAGCCACACATGCAAGTGTGCTATCTATAGACCTCTTGTAGTTAACTAAAGTGTCAATTCTATTCTTAGCTTGTATCCATGTAAAAATGCTTTGATCTGCTCCTCCAAAGATAGACAATGCATGGCGCACATGTCTCTGCATCGTTGGTGTGTTCCATGCCATCTTCTAGAAATAGGTCTCCATGCTCAAAATTGGCTAAGTCCTGAAAGTTGAACTTTCCTTCCACACACGGGTCTTTCCTATCCTTCCGTACCCTTGATCCTAGCCTTCTCTTCCATACGGACTCCTTGTGTATTCTCTAACAAGTATTCTCTTATCAATAGACATAGTCCTAAAACTCATTGTGAAGAGTACCACGAGAACCCCAAAGTTGTTGGCGCATTGATGGAACTGACCAATAAAATGGGTTGTGCCCCTTCCTACTTGACTAATAATACTCATGAGGAATACCGAAAGTTTTCTATGTTGGCAAACCCATTCTTAATTAATTTTTTGGTATATTTCGTAGTCATAAAATTTATTTATGATGTGTGCAATTATTCGAGATAAGTATTGGTGAATAAATTTTCCAAATCCCTAGGAAGCTTAACAAGCTGAGTCCAAATTTTCCTTTACTATTTTCCATTGTTCATTCAAAATCAGTTTTGAAAATCCATTCTAAAAAAATCAATATCATATTTCCCTTTGTTTTGATTTTTAGTTCAAAACCATTTCAAAAATTTATTCGAAGAAATCTTATTTTATTTTATTGTTAGTTCAAAACAATTTCAAAAATCCGTTCTAAAAAAATTCTTGTCTTTTGTTATTGTTTAGGTTGTTAATTTGAAATAGTTGTTGTTTTGCATTTGATCTAATCCTAATTCAAACCTATTTGGAAATCAATAATAAAAAAAATCCCATCTTTTTTGAATCAAAAAAATTCTAAACCTATCAAATCTTGATCAAAAAAATTATCCTATCACGCTATTGAAATATAAATCTAAGTCTTATATGTTGAGTACCCATATTCAAGAATAAGCTTATTAAATCTCAATCAACAACTTATCTTTTTAATATTCACTTTATTCAAAGATAATTCATATCCAAATTATTCTTACAAGATCATAAACTTCGGTCATATCCTATCAATCAATGTCTTATCTTACGGACATTCACTTTACACAAATTTAATCTTATCCTATTCTATCAATCAAAACCTTATCTTTCGAATATTCACTTTGTTTAAAGTTAATTCTATTAAATCCTAATCAAAAACCTTATCTTTTAAATATTCACTTTGCTCAAAGTTAATTCTATTGAATCCCAATCAAAAACCTTATCTTTCAAACACTCTTTTTGTTCAAAATCAAGTCTATCAAATCCCATCAAAAACCTTATCTTTTAAACATTCACTTTTTCCAAAGTTAATTCTATTAAAATTCAATCACAAACCTTATCTTTTGAACATTCACTTTGTTCAAAATCAAGATTCTTATCTTTTGAACATTCACTCTACCCAAAGTTAAGCATATCGATTCTACCAAATCCAAGTATTATACTTTTAAATATTCACTTTATCTAGGTTAAATCCAATCAATCAAATATGAATTCATATCGAGCAATCTTTCTGAATCGGATATCGGTCTAATTTGAATCCCTATTAGAGAAATCATTTTGGATCGATTCATTAATATCACAAACCACCTTTTTAATTTTGATTTTTACCTTTAGTACAATGGTGAGCCCACACAAAACATTGAATGAGGCTTTATTAGAAAAACTTGATAGGATGTCAAAATAAATAAATCTCTCATATGGCTTCCCAAGTCAATACAAAATCAAATAAACAACCCATCATAATATCTAGTAAAGAAACTACTCCACGTGAAGTCAAACGAAGACAATCACACCTCTCAAAAAAATTCTTTCTAGTGTATGCCATCAATTATCCTAAGATAAAATAGTCACCTATCCACTATTGGTGCTCAATCCAAGCCCCTAGATTGAGCAAGTCATTTTCCTAGAATTTCCATGAATATAATTGATGTTGTGTGTGCCATATTATTCCCCATGCGTTAAAGACCTATCTTGTTATCAATTTTTGCACCCCTTAAAAATTGGACAACTTTAGAAATTCGAACTAGGGAAGTTTCATGGCACATTGATGGAGAATATTGAAGAATTGAGTATTTTTTGTGTTTTTGACACTTAGAATTATCTTGGATGCATTTCCCTCCTTTTCTCGAGCTTAAAGGATCTATAATTAGCCAAAAAAATTGAGTAAAATGGTAAAAATGAAGAAAATGGTCATTTTTAGACCATTGCGGGTTTTTTGACTTCGGGAGGAACACGGGCTAAAAGTTCCATCGGGCCCCTTTTTCCACTGCATCCCTAAAAAGGCCGCAATGAATAAATTTGGCTAAGGACTTAGTGTTATGTGGGTTTCCGAGCAGAATAAGGAACTCGAGAACAAGTTCCCACAGATCAATGGTTCCCCGCATTGATTTCTCAGCTGAAAAGTAAAGGGCTAGTCTATTGTGGGTTTGGGGTAAGTGTCGGGTACCAAAGCACCAGGGGGCACAAGTTTCGTGAGAAGAATAGTTCCCATGGAGGAAAAATTTCCGCAAAGCAAAGGAGGTGAAGGACATAGTGTTATGTGGACGGGGTAGATAAGAATGGTATAAGAATCACAAGTAGAAAGGTTCCTGAGTTTCTGAAAACCAAGTACCCACAAGACAGGGGAGAAGTGAATTTCAGGTTAACGAGAGTAATTTAAAAAGCATTGCCAACGTGTAAAATGAAAATAAGTCCTTGAGCTCCGCATCCAATAAAGGGCTGCCACATTCTAAGGGTCTAAGGCGAACACGTAAACAAAAACCCTACCAATTTTTTTTTTTTTTTAAATTTACAGCTATGCGGGATGGAAGTCACCGTACCAAATACAAGGAAATCCCCACCCCATGCATCCAATGAGGAGCAGGACATATGACACATTTTTGGGCCCCAAGGATAACTTTACAATTTTACATTTCACGAGCGCATTATCAACATGTAAAATGTAAATGAATATTTTTCCACCACGGCCAATGGAAGACCGACTCATGGCAAGGTCAAAGAAATCCACATGTGGCCAAAAGAAAACCCTAAGGCCAATCAAATGCTACCATGTGTCACATTCTTGTGCTCCTGACATGGAAAACTTTATAAGGCCATAACTTTCAATCAAGTACTCCAAATTTGATAAAATTTATATCATTGTAAAGGTATCAACATTATATACATCATGGAACTATAAAATATTGATTTTGATGGTGTTTGGTGAGGAAAATGGGAAAAAAATGTCTAGGAATTGAATACATAATTGCAAGTAGCTCAACCTCAAAAATTGATGAAGTATGGTGCCCATTTCTTCTTCTACAATGTAAAGGACATTGGGGAATGGTATTGCAAGGTCACCCATGCTTATTTTCAAATCACTAATGCATCTTGTTGGTGGTTGAAGAAGAAAATAAGATTTTTTTCTTTTTTCTCTCTCTCATATTTTATATATTGTAAAAATCTTTCATTTTGAGAGCAAGGCGGGCAAGGGGTAGTTGTAGAATTTTTTTGATTAAGTTTTAAGTTCTAGTTTCTAGTTTTCTTGCAAAACATTTTGTATGTATCTAGTTCTATGAGGAAGAGCTAAGGTGGTTGTGTTGTACAACCATTAGCATGTTTTGAAGGCATTTTTTATGTCTCCTTACCAAAACTTACATGAATAGATTCTCTTTGTTTTGATGAAACTATACTTTCATGTTTCTTATGTTTTAAAAGTATGAATGAGGAGATATAATTTCTGTTACAATCTTGCACTAGTTTTACTTTGTTGAGTACGCAAGGGTCCTTCTTCATTGCTACATTCTTCTAGTCATTGTGAGAATATTGTAGAGTAGTGTATAATTTACAATAGTTCATTTTGGTTGTAAAATCCTAAGGAAACATCACTTTTGAAGGGATATTTTTATCCCTTAAGGGTATTTTGGGTGTATGAAACAAATATAGTAAGTGTTTTATCTCAACTCTAACTCAAGGATTTTTAGTTAGGATTGTGAAGATTTTCTATAACATTTGTGCAAATTGAGTATCAATGAATGCAAATGTTATTTTACATATTATGTTAAATTGATTTTCCTTTCAATCATCACTGTTAAGGATGGATTATTTCCATGGGAACATTAATAGACCAAGGTCATAAAATCAATAACCCAGTCCCCTTCAAATCTAAATTAAAAACATCCAATTATCTTCATACCTAGTAAGCATATCATACCTACATACCATAAATATGCTTATTTTGCAAAGGTGTGTTAATATTTGTTCTTTAACAAGATGCGTTTTTTGAGAATACAACCAAGTCTATGATCTAATATCATTTAATGCACCGGCACCCTTGGTCAATTCTCTTATGAAAATGTAATATCTGAAGTTTTTCATTATATGTTTGTTTTATTTGTATTTGATGTGTCAAGTGCTTACAATAATCAAGTGACAACTCTTTTGAGTGAGTATTGTATCTATGGTTGCATTTGCTTCAAATTAAGTTGCACCAATTATAAAGGAAACCAAGCCATGAAATATTTTCCTTTATTTAGATCCTCCAACTAGGTCCTCTCACCTTGGTCCAGGAAGAGCCAAGAAGTAGCAGGGTTAAGCCATCCCCTTTATGAAGGTGCCTTCTGATCACCTCCCATATTTGAGTCAGTAAGTTGAGTGTTGAAAAAATCTCGGCTATAAATGAAAAATAAATTTTCATTGTTCATCATTCCCTCAAATCCAACCCACTCAGGTTAGCTTCTCATTTCCTTGGGGTGTTATTTTGGGAGCCAACACCTAAGTGGCACTATTTCCGGGGAAGAAATAACTACATGTTTAAAGGTTCCATCTATTTCTAGAATTTTATATTCTAGTGGTGACTCCCTAAAGTAAATCTAGGATAGATTCATTTCATCTGATTGTGATTACTAATTTGCTTTCTATTTTACAAAACTAGAAGGATTACGATCTTCTTTCAAATCTGATCCCAACAAGAAGTTGTTTCCCGAGTTCAAGTTTGTTTGGAAAAGAAACAAATATGGAATCTTGTAGTTGATCAGAGTTCAAAGAGTAGTTACAGTCAAGTTAGTAAGCTTGATATTCTGCTAGTTGAGGATTGTTCTAGCACATCTAACAATTATGAAGCATCTAGTCCAGATTATCATTTACATTCTTTATACAAACAAGATCTTATTTCCAAGGCTATACAAGGTAAGCCTAATCCTAATCCTATTCTTTTATTTACTAAGGAGAACTAGGGATTTTTTTAGAGTCTACTCCTCCTAGAATCTTTCATCAGACTATTCAAAATCTGTTAAACCAACAAACTCCTTATCAACATTGGTTACACCATCCTCCACATACATCTCATGTGTAAAATAACATGGTTGACCCCCTCCTAGAGAACCTTTCAGAGTTAACACATATAAACCTATTGATTTTAATGACATGGAAGGTTATCCAAATGAGGTCCCTAATGAGATTAGAATGAGATTGCCTAAGTTTCAAGGAAATAATGTTATCAGTGGTGATCATCATTTAAAGTTATTTTAAAATCTAATGGATGATTATGAGGTTGAGTTTGAGGATGTATATGTGAAGTTGTTTATACACACTCTAGAAGAAGATGCTCGTGAATGGTTCAAATCCTTTCCTGATGGATCAATTGATTCATGGCAGGAGATGAAAAATGCATTCAAAGTTTCATATGGTGATAGAACTGATCCAATGTTTCTGTTGTTTGAGTTTGAGAACATTAAAAATAATCCCAATGAGTGTGTCCAAGACTTCAATACCATATTCAATAAAACTTTAACAAGGTTTCCCACTAATATAAGACCCAATGATAAGAAAACAACATACTACTTAAGAGACAAAAATCCTAGAACCCTGAGACAAGATTTTACCATGGCTATCTAGATTGAGAATAATATTAAAGCTGTTGGGAAGCCACCAAAGAGAGAGGGTGTGAAGTTGGTTAACCTAGAGAAGCCTCAAACTAGCAAGATAGTTGACCTTGAAGAAGTTTTCAAAACTTTGGCAGGGGATGTTAAGGAAATTTCTTATAAATTAGCAAGAGTTGAAAAGGGATTGTCTCCTAATTCCCAAAATCAACATCAAAACACTAGACACAATAGATTTGGGAATCATCCCAAAGGAGAGCACCGGGCTGAAGATAGAGGAAAAGGACCTATGGGTCACACTGGTAAGCAACAAAATTTTAGAGATAACAAAGTAGTTCCTGACCCTTTAGTGGGAAGAGTAACTATTATTGAGGAAGAACATGCCATTGATTGGTGTGACAAATGCTTGTTACCCCATGTGCCTTGTGATCCACCTATAGATGATGAAAGTGATGACACTGATTTTGGTGATGTGTGCATGATGGAATGTCAATTAGAATGTGAGCAGAATGTATCTTCTATTGACCTCCTTTGCACCCAAATTATGGTTGATTTCTAGACTTGTGTTGACAAGGTTAGGTCCTTCCTGTTGAAATAAATTTTGAGGTTTATATGGCCCAATATTTTGAATTTCCTAATCATGATTTTGAGTATTTAAGAGCCTTGATGATCAAGAAATATGATGGTGATGTTCCTTCCAGTGAGGATAGAAAATTATTAATCAATGTTGCAGTTGCTTAGGAAAAGGAATACAATCTCGAAATAGAAAAATTAAAGGACTTTATCCTGTAGCCAAAGCAAGGATGCCTATTCTTTCTAATATCCCCAAATATGCTCCTTAGAAAAATGTGTTAAATAGAACCCTATAATTCATCCTGAACCACGAAGTTCTTCCCAAAACCCACTAAAAAGAACCTTTTTCCATCTGACAAAACTATAATGAAGTGTCTTCCAATGCTCCTCTTCCTAAATATAATGTATGTGATATGGCCCATATTTTAAGCTAGATAAAGATTACAGTTCCCATTGTAGAATTATTAAGGATCCCTAAGCATAAAAATTGATCCTTTGAGTATTTGGGTTTTAAATAGGATGATATTATTACTAGATAAGGATCCTATAGATTAAAAATTATCCCCCACAATTGTTGAAACTGAAGAGGATATGGAAATTCCTCCTAAGGTATATCTGGAACTTCTTTGGTGGAAACACAATTGGATGTTGACCCCTTTTCACATCCCTTATTGTAAATGGGTGGCTCTTACACAATTGTATGTTTGATTCTGGAGCTTCATGTAACATCATGCCTCTTACAGTCATGAATGAGTTAAACCTTAAGATAATTGTTGATTTTGGGAAATGTTATACTATGGATTCTAGAGAAGTATATGTGGTGGGCTATGTGAAAGGATTGATTGTACAATTGGAAGCACATCCAAGAAAGTACTTGACTATGAATGTTGTCATTGTTGATTTCCTTGCCAAATGGGGGATGTTGTCAAGAAAGTGGATAGATAGTGGATATGTCTTATGCTTCCATGCCATTGGAAGGGAAATTGGTCAATTTATATAGAGAAGATAAAATGTTACACCTCATTGAAGATCCTAATAATGCCTCTTATGAAGTGCTTTTCTTGATGATGTAGACATGGAGAATTTTATAGGCAATGTTGATTTTGAAGACCAATGTATGGATGAAAATTCTCAGTTTGAAGACCCAAAGGTCCCATGGACCATGAAATTTGATGGAGCATGCTCAAGTAGTGGTAATGGGGCAGGAGTGGTGTTGAGTTCTCCAAATAGTGAGTCTTTCAATTTTTCTTTTAAATTGAATTTTGAATGCACCAATAATGTGGCTGAGTATGAGGCACTCCTGTTAGGATTGAGAATTTCTTGGAGGCATGGGATAAAGGACCTCCTAGTTAAAGGGTATTTTGAGTTATTGATTAAGAAAATAAGAAATTTATATGTGGAAAAAAATAAAAGGTTAAAATAGTACAGAATGCAGTATGGGATCTCATTGAATGTTTTGATTCATTCAATATTGAGTATTATGAGATAAGCACAAATGAAGCAGCTGATAGATTGGCAGTCTTGGGTTCATAGTATGACAATCAGGATTCATCCCCTTACTATAAGTTTGAAGTGGAAGTATTGGTTTGACCTTCTATACCTGATAATATTCAACACTGGAGCAAGTATTTGATGATGATTCACACATCAAAAGATTTCTAAATTTCCAAGGTGAGTTCACTGACTAGATCATTGATTTAGAACCTATGGTAGAGGTGTGTGAGGGGAAGGAAACCCTCTTTGGTAAATAAGTAATTCAATTAAAAACTAATGTAATCCCAAGGGGATTAGTTAGTTTAGAATCTCTTTTTGATCGTATTGATAGAGCAGTTTGTACATTTGTTACTTTTCCAAGAGATGTTGTGGAGTGCAATCTAGGTTCATGCCAAGATCCTATAAATGTATGAGTCATCCTTTTTGGTTGTTAATGATGAAATTAAAACAAGGGAATCATATATATATACATGACTTACTCATTATTATTAAGGGTTGGACAACTTGGGCTATTACTTACTATCTACTACTTAGGAAAAGAGAAACATTTAAGGAATACATTTTGGGCTGCATAAGAAGGGTTATTTCTGAATTCATCTTGGTGGAAAAGTAGTTATATCCCATTATATTGGTGTGAGTTGCACAAGGGTGACCTAGCTTTAAGGGACACAAATTCACACACACACACACACACACACACACACACACACACACACACACACACACACACACACACACACACACACACACACACACACACACACACACACACGAACTACATAGAGTTTGATATAAAGTGAAAAAATTGGTGAAAATCACATTGGCGGTGACCACCGAGGTCAATCCGACTCAAGCAATTGCATTATTTATTCCATCTAATATTTTTTTGAGCTTTGTGCAGGTGGCTAGGGTTTGTTTTACAGAACATGTGTGATATAGGAACCCTACACCAAAGTTGATGCGACAAAAATGAAAAGAAGACATTGATAGACATTGAAAGAGAATAACCAAATAATCTACTAGGACACTAAAGCCCAAATTAGAAACCGACTTCCAAATAAGTTCTAGAATCTAGTTTCTTAGGCGAGCACGCATTACGGTCAAGATCTAGCCTTATCAATATGTTTCCTAGCCCATAATCAATCCAAATCTCCCGATACAAGATAAACTACTCTTATCTCTTATCTCCCGATACTTTGCATGCTAGATCTTGTTTATTCTTTGCTTTATCTATTTCATATCAATCCTCCGATAAAGATTTAAATTTCTTTATATCAAATATTATGTTTTAGAAATGATTGAGAAAACTAGTACTCTGTGGCATGAAAGATATGGTCATCTTAATTATTAGTATTTGAATGTCTTGAGCAAAAATCACATGGTGAATGGACTTCCATCTATTCAAGAAAATCAAGTTGTATGTGTAGGATGTCAGTTGGGTAAGCAGGTTAGGCAACCCTTTCCTACTGGTAAAGCATGGAGAGCAGAAAATGTATTAGAATTGGTACATGCAGATCTTCATGGTCCCATGAAAACTAGTACAATATATGGTGCACTTTATTTTTTGTTGATTGTAGATTGTTATAAAAAATATGGGTGTATTTTTGAAGAAAAATCATTTTCCCTTTATAACTTTGTTGCATGGAAAGCATTGGTTGAGAATAAAATAGGGAAAAGAGTCATAACACTTTGACATGAGACAATGGAGGGATTTTTTTCCAAAAATTCAATGGTTAGTGTTATCTTCTTTAGAGTCCTTCTCAAACAAATTTGATTTTTTCTCATGTTACTCTAATTTTTATAACAATTTGAAAACTGATCAAATCACATCATATATTCTTTGAAGTCCTCAAACAAATCTATTTTTTCTCTTATTACTCGATTTTTCTAAAAATTTGAAAAAAAATCAATGAACATCAAAATTGATGATATAAAGTTATAAATCTCTTTAATATTGTCCCACCGAGATCATTGTAGAACTATTATTGCACAAAATTAGCACCCTAGGATTTGATCATGGAAGATCAATACTTTTAGCTAACATGGGATTGTCTCCAAGTGTGGGACCTTGCATCTTAAGACAAACCTCTAGAGAAGGCTAGTTCCTCTACCTACAATTAATGATAACACTACTCCTACAAGCTAAAGAGACAACTATATAAGCCTACACTAATCATTCACATTCCTTTGAAACTTTGGGGGAACCTGATTTAAGATCGATGTGTAAGGCTAAAACACTTTTGAGAATTCTAATCTACTCACTTTACAAGGTTCAGGGTTAGAAATAACAAAATAAAGAAATATGTGGTGATACACCAAGAGTAAGACTAGATGATCAGATGATCTTTACGCCAGAAATGGGTAACTCAGAAAGGATAAAACAAACATCACAATCTAATTCACCTAATACCATTTGGACAGGGTAAATAACAAACCATAGTCAAAATAATATGCATCTCCTTATAAGACCCCAAGTATACATAACAGATAGATCAAATTTGATTGAAAACACAATCAACCACCACGATGATATAAAATATGCACATGTCAAACATCTATTTCACTTATGGCAGTTAATGATAGTACAAATTTTATAACAGAAGGAAAATAGTCTCTCCACAATTGATATTCAAAACCATTATATCACTTTCCCACATAATGAAATAAGATATTCTAAAATAAAGGCAAGTCAACCACTTACACTAAGGAATTATGCATCCACAAAGCATACATTAATCAACCATTAACACAATAAATCAGATTCTTCATGGAAAAATATCACTCTGAATGTAATTGAAAGGTTTTAAAATATTCAAAGCACTCTTCCAAGCTTGAAGAGAACTTCTCAAAAATGATCTCTCCTCTCCTATAGACTTCATGCACTTAACTATTTATAAGTTCCTTAGGTTGAGCCATTACAATTGGGCCTTAACCAACAAATTACTAAAAATAGAAATGTCATTAAGTTCTAGGGAACATGCTCCCATAAAAATAACAAATTTTTTTGCATGGGTTTGACTCGGTCAACCCTGCAACTTGGACCGATCTAGAACTTGGAACTGTCCTTCCATGGCCGCTTAGCTTTGGCTTGGCTCTCAACACCTTCTCCTTCCTCAATTTTATCTTGTTCCTTCTCCCAAGTAGCCATCTAATGCTTGTATTTGATGAAACACTTAATAATTCCTTGACTTCTCCATCCTTTGGCCCACACACATAGTGATTAACTACATCTTCCATCTCGATCTCTCTTGCTACCTTGGCTGGAATTCTTCTAAGTTTACTTACTACCTTCTTCAGTTAACTAATGAAATTTTGACATGAAACCAACTGACAATGGAGTCATTGTTAAAATTTCTAGTCACCTCATCATCCCTTTTTACCAAATCCTTGAAATTTAGCTTGATCTGATCCTCTGAAGAGCATCAATGTTCTCATTGAATAATTTGCAATTAATATTATCAAACTCCTCTGAGATGTCATTTAGAGCATCCATGATTTCCACACGCTTGTCATCCAATTTCTTAATTAAATCCTACAATACCTGGGACCAGAATTCCATAGCCTTTTGATATTCAAACAACTTTGAAACATCATCTATTACGTCCTCTTGAAGAAGAAAATTTGGATCCTCTTCTCTGATCTCACTCCACGTAGTCAAATTCAAGTTCAAGTTATTATTATCTTCGGAGAAGGCTTCATCCATTCTATGAATAGAGGCTCTTTCAGTCTGCAAATCATTGTATATTTCAACTGCTTCTTTTATCAAAGGATTGGCTTCTTGAAGTATACGCTCCATCCATCCATTTATCGATCTTCCCTTTTGTCCTATCTTCTCAATCTCATGATAAGAAATATCATCCAGAGTGAAGAAATCGTCAAAGCAGTGGTAGTTGAAAGATCATTGGACGAGTAGGTTGTGTTACCTTTCTCAACAATGCAGTGAGTTTCTCAACCTTTACTTTTAACTCATCCTTAGAAGCCTTGTCCTTGTCATACTTTTCTAACAAATTTCCAAGAGCAGTCTGCACATCTTGTTTAGCTCCTTCGTGTGTTGCTTTTCCTAGTGAAAATCTAGAAATTCGGTAGTCACTGTTGTAATGGTTTCCTTGGTTTTCCCTCAATGGAGTAGAAACTTCTATGACCCTCTCTCCAAATTGATTCACTGATAAGTTGGAGACAATATTTGGACACTTGGCCTATCTCCTCGAGTGGGTTCCAACACACTCAGATCTATAACATCCACCAGAGGTACTTTTTTTTTTATTTTGGAGTCTAACGAAATAACCATTCTGGTATAGCAGATGCTGAGGGTAGTGGAACAACTGATTTGGTACCTAAAGCACTAGACAATACAAGAGCACTAGTAACATTAGTAGGAAATGAAATGGATGTGGAAGTAATGGATGGGGTGGATGTGAGGACAACCATAGGAGTGGATACAATGGGATTAGAAGATGAGATGGGAGGAAATGAAAGTGTTAGAGGGAGTGAAGTAGAAATGGGTGACCCAATCGTCTCCCCTACTAAGAGAATTGAAGAGATGAGAACACTTGGGCCATAGAAGGAGATGGGAAAGAAGAAATGATTGTAGAAGTGGAAGGAAATGATGGAGGAAGTGACAATGGAAGAGAAAGAGGAGATGATAGATCTTGTGAGACACTTGGAGAATCAGTAACTTCTACTATTTCTAACATTGGTATTACTTTGGAGACATAGTCTTGGAAGTAGGAGCCTTGGAGAGAGAGGAGCTGCCAACAACAAATGAAATCTTCTTAGGGATTGTATGGGCCCTTTGGATGGACCTTTTCCCTTTTGTAGGTGTTGGTAGACTCATGGTTGGTTGGGCTTCTATACTTGTAGGTTGATCTAACCCTTTGGGTGAGATTCCCAAGGTAACCAACCAATTATAAGTTCTTTGTAGAATGGGCCCCCTCTCCTTGGTATTGCAACATTCTTCTACATACCAATCAATCCATGGCAATGGTTGATTGACAACATTATTATTTTTGTATGTTGCATCCAAAACTTCTTCCTCATCTTCCATTTCCTTTGGAATCTCTGCAATACCAAATCGCAAACCTCATCCAGAGTTAGCCTCTCATAATCTCTTTGTCGGATGATGAATTCATCCCGAAAATGAATCCAAATATCTTCCAACTAGGGCACATGAGAACTGGAAAGACTGTTTCACTAAATTTTCCCAGTAGTCGAAATTGGTCCGAGGATGGAAGGTCCGCAAGGTTACTTTTGACATCTCTGCATCTATTCTTTTGCCTTATAAATATTTGCACAAGTGTATCTACCAATTGAAATGGGAAATTGGACTCCGACTTGTGTTGTTTATTCTGAATCTTATGATAGTCCAAAATTGAACCAATTCTAGAAAAACCCACTTGTCAGTGGGGCATCTTGGCAACTTACTAGGAGCACCTACAAAACCAGGAATCCAAATGTATGTAAATGTAGGAAATCAGGAAAATAGCTCCCCACTCGTGTACTTCTTTGAAGGCTTCATCGAAATCCTTTGATTGTATAAATCTTTATCAAAATGATAAAGAATGACAACAAAGAAGGCATCATTAATTCTGCAGTGTTTGCTTCCCTCGTCCTAGTGTAAGCTGAGGATAAAAATCATAGATTTGTGAAGCACTTCAAATACCCTTAGTGTTCAACCCAGTGAAATCTCCCATAGCGGCTGTAACATAGACCAAAAATGAGGTCATGTAGAAATTCTTCGAGGACAAAACCTTGCTTAACTGAAAGTAGATGGAGTTGTTGATATGCTCTCCCCATCTTATGAATTCCTTGTTCTTCTTGATAGTAGCAATATACAGGAACATCCATTCCTGAAATTCCTTTGTAGAGGCAAGGCCCAAACTCTACTTAGTAACACAATAATTTCATTGACTTCTTGGATAAATTCTGATCGATACATGGTCTTGGGTAGTTTGGTGACACTCTTGGCTAGATAGCTCTTCAACATGACTTTTGTGCATAACTCGCTTCTTTGTCCCAATGCTCCACTACCAATTCTGGTGAAATTGTTGTGTAGTCTTCGACATCTGGGATTTTGAATAAATCTTCAAAGAAATATGGGTCCAAATGAATTACAACCTTACCATCAACATCTTTTACTGACTTAGACTCTTCATCAAAGTGAGTTGCTGCAGCTAAGACGAACTTAGGGAAATGCATGGATGCAAGGAAGCCAACAACAAGAATAAGTCCACTATCATGTATGGCTTGCATCCAGGATTTCTTGTTGGGGGATTTCACCCTTGCCTGAAGTCAGAAAATCAATCTTCCCGAGATCAGTGTCTCCTATATTCCCCAAGTCTGAGGACAGACAAGAGTGAGGAGAAACTCCGAGGAATGTATACTTCATCTTTTCTTTTCCTTTGGATGTAGAATTTGACATTAAGTTTTGGATTTCAACCCAAGGGCCTTTAAAAATATGCAACAAATAGTGGAACAATCCCAAAATATTGAAATCTGAAAGTCCAAAAAGACTTTAGTTCCCAAAGTCCAAAACCCAAATAAGAGATATCCGAAACTCGAAAATCTACGAAACTCCAAAATGGAAAAGTCTCGAAAGTCTCAAATGGAAAAAAATTTCCAAAGCTGAAAAAGTTCCAAAATAGAAAATTTTTGAAACCCAAAAATTGAGAACCTCCAAAAATGAACAACCCCGAACTCCGAAAAGTCCAACCTTGAACTCAAAACCACAAACTTCTAAAATCCAAAAATGAGAAACTTTTAAAAATATAGACTTTCAAAAACGCATGAAAAGAAAGTAAAATGTTCAAGAGGATCTCAAAATTTTTATAATGAAATCTACATTGGATGCTGTAAAAAATTGGATTTTGTAACCATTGAGGTCAAAAACACCTTCAAAGAAAGCATGGTGGCAATGAGGGTTTCATCTCCAAAAAAACAAGGAAGAACAAAAAAAATGAACAAGGAAAAAAAACCAAGAGATCTTAAACCAAAAATAAATAACATAACCTAAACAAAATACCTTGAAAATGACACCGAAAAGTACAAAGTTACAATAAAAATCAGATCATCAGAGCAAAAAAATGTCAGGTGAAAATGATAGGTAAAATCATGATTTTAAATAGAAAAACCTGAAATTAATGCTCGGAAGTTGACACGTATGGAAGTTGGTGAGAATTAAATGCACAAAGAACCTCGAAAGTCCAAAGTTCTAAAACTTTGGAACTTCATAGTTTCAAATTTTGGAGTTTCCATTACCTTTTCATGATTTTAGGAGATGAAATCATGAAAAGGTAATGAAAACTTCAAACCCGAAAGTCCTAAGTTTTGAAATTTAAGAACTTTGGAGTTTCGGACTTGAAGTCCAACTTATCCAAAATGAAACTTCTGAACAAAGAAAGCCCAAAGTTTTTCCAAAAGAAGGTAAAAGGGGTAACATGGGATTCTAAAACCCGAAAGTCCGAAGTTCCAAAATTTTGGAACTTCAAAATTTTGGACTTCAAACTCCAAGTCATAAAATCACAAACGACAAAGGAGATCTCTGAATTCTAAAAGTTTGAAACTCCAAAATTTCAGACTTTTGGGATTTTGGGGTTCGGAATTCCAAAATCAAAATTTCCATTCTTGCCATTTAATCTCCAAAAGGAAAATCTCAAAATCTGAAGCCTGAAATTTTAGATTTTGGAATTCAGAGAGTTTTAACAAATTTTTAAACACTTCCATGTGAAAGATTTCAAAATTTTGTTTTGATCGACTTTAACATCTTTTTTTTTAAGGTAGATTTAAAAGTTAAAAATACTAATCTAAGAAAGAGGTAATATCATCAAGAAAAGAGGGATAAGCACTCTTCATGAGGGAAAAATGAGAATTAAATGGAGAAGAGGGAAAAAAACGTGCCATGCATGACCAAAATCATTAGGGAATAAGAGATAAAATATGTGGAATAATCCCTTACACGTAATCACAACAAGAAACTAATATACGAAAAATATTACGGATCTCAAATAAAAGTGTAGAATAAATAACACAACATAGAGAGACAAGATTTAACGTGGTTCGCCCAATTTGGGCTACGTCCACCAAGAATCACTTGCTCATATTTTATTACAAGTCTCCACTCTCTTAATACAATACCTGATCCGTTTGGAGCTATGCTCAACAAACTCTGCTGAATTCATACCCGAATTCAAAACACATATGTAATACATTTTCTTATCTATGTATCATATGCATAAGACCATATAAATAAACAATTGCTTAAGCAGTTTGATACAAAACCGTGGGTATCAAAACCATGGGCAAAAAACCGTGAGTATCAAAACAATGGGTACCAAAATACCATTGGCCAAAAAACAACCCATAATGGTTACCCATTACCCATGGGTTAATAAACCACCCATGAAAATTTGCTTCGGGGGCTTCACCCCCGAACCCCCTTGACCCGCTCACCGGCGAGTGGGACCGCTAAAAAAATACCCGAGTGTAACACATAGAAGGTGTACCACACTCTAACATGAAAACAGGCTCCATAAACATAATAATCTCCCACTTGGAGATTGATTTCCACTGAGCAAGCTTCTCAACCCTTCATTGTCATCCGTGAAGGCCAACCAAAGCTGAACATAGCTTTAGTTTATCCCTTGTGACCACCTTGGTCATCATGTCTGCAGGATTCTGACTAGTATGAATCTTCTCCAACTTCAACTTATCTTCTTCCAAAGTTGTCCTGATGAAGTGATATCTCAACTATATATGCTTCATCTTGGAGTGGAAAGCAGAGTTCTTAGCTAGGTGTATAGCACTCTGATTATCACTATGCAGCTTACATTCCTTCTGCTTATGCCCCAACTCTTCAAGCAATTGTTATAACCAAATGATCTCTTTTCTTGCCTCTCGTGGCAGCAACATACTCGGACTCGTGGTTGATAAAGCCACCGGCCACTTCGTAGTCGTGAAATCTAGCTCACTATTGTCCCACCTATAGTGTAAATATAACTTGTCATGCTCCTCCTCTTGTCAACATCTCCACCATGTCTCGAATCTATATAACCATGTAAAGTGGTGTCTCGATCCATCAGTAGCACAAAATTGTCTACATGGTCCCTCTCAAATACCGAATGATCCACTTTACTACTTTCCAATACTCTTTACCTAGATCACTCATAAATCTACTCACAGCTCCCACTGCATGGGCAATATCAGGCCTAGTGCACACCATAGCATACATCAAACTACCAACCGATGAGTAAGGTACCTTGGACATCTGGTTTCTTTCCCCGCTCTGTCTTGGGACACTTTGCTCCTTTGATAACTTAAAATGGCCTCGCCAAAGGAGTCCCAACCGGTTTAGCATCTTGTATGTTAAACTTATCCAATACCTTCTTAATGTACTCTTCCTAAGATAAAGTCACTTCCGTCCTTCATATCCCGAGTTATCCTCATACCAAGGATTTGTCTGGCTGCCCCCAAATCCTTCATATCAAGGATTCACTTAGTTGTTTTCTTGAGTACTTTTATTTTCTCGCATGTTTTTACCTCGCAACCAACATGTCATCAACATACAAACACAGGATAATATAACTTCCATCCTCAAATTTCTTTGTATACACGTAATGGTCGAATGACATTTAATATAACCTTGCTCCATCATGAAGCTATAAAACTTCTTATACCATTGACGTGGAGCTTGTTTCGTGCCATACAAGCTTTTCTTCGGTTTGCACACCATCTCCTCTTTACCTTTGACTTCATATCCTTCATTTGTTGCATATATATAGCTCCTCCTCTAAATCACCACAAAGAAATGCGCTCTTTACATCTAACTGTTCTAAGTGCAAGTCTTTTGTTGCCACTATTCCAAGAACAGTTCTGATAGAAGTCACTTTTACTACAGGAGAAAAATCTCATCAAAATCTATACCTTTTTTCTGTGCAAACCCCTTGACCACCAACCAGGCCTTATATCTTTTCTTTCCTCCTTCATCTTTAACTTTGTACACCCACTTGTTCTGTAATGCTCTTTTTCCTTCTAGTAGCTTCACCAAATCCCAAGTCTGGTTCTCCATGAGAGAATTATGCTCCTCATCCATGGCTTGCTCCCACTTCTTACTGGACATCTACCTGCATTGCTTCATCAAAGCTCTCTGGCTCTCCACTATCAGTGAGTAATAAATAATAAAGAGAAGGAGAAAAATGTTCAGGTTCTTTTCTTACCCTAGAAGACCTCCTCACTATAGGAGTTTGGGGTTCCTGTTGAGTAGGTTCCTAAACTGATTCATGGGTCACTTTCCCATCTAGAAGATCCTCTACCACTACATATTCTTTCTTGGATTCTTCCTGTTTTCCTGCAACTATTGCTTATATATGACTTTCTCATTAAAGACCACATCCCTAGATCGAATGATTTTCTTGTCTTTAATACTCCAACATTTAAATCCAAAGTCGTCACCACCATAACCAATAAAAGTGCATTTTTCTAATTTAACCTCTAGCTTGGTCCTATTATCCTTGTCAATATGAACAAACACCTCACATCCAAATACTCTAAGAAATGAGTAATCAACTTTCTTACCGTACCAAGCCTCCTCAGGTATGCCTCCATCCAAGGCACTTGAGGGTCCTCTATTTATCAAGTACACAGACAGTGCTCACCGCTTCTCCCAAAAATAAAGAGATAGTCCTGCATGTATCCTCATGCTCCTAGCATGTTCCATTATTGTTCTGTTCATCCTTTCCAACACCCCATTCTCTTTGCAGGTTCTTGAACTGCTTCTTTTCTAGCGATTCCATTCTTAGAACAATAATCATCAAATTCATTGCTGCAATACTCCCCTCCATTATCTCGACTGATACATTTTAACTTAAGGCATGTTTCATTCTCTACCAAGGCTTTTCATTTAAAAAAAGTATCAAATACATCGATTTGTTTCTAATACAATAAACCCAAACTTTTTTGTTGCATCATCAATAAAAGTAACATAATAAATTGAACCCACCCCAAGAGATGATACCTGAGCCCCACACATCGAATGTACCAGCTCTAACTTACTCTTTTTCTTCGTAGGTCCAACCTTAAGAAACCTTACTCGCTTCTGCTTCTCATATATGCAGCTTCTCACAGAAATCCAAACTGTTTCTATATATCCGAGAAAATTCTTCTTTATGATGTCCATGCCCTTATGGCTCATATGACTGAGCTTATAATACCATAATATTGTATCTGCATCTGAAGCCACAAGATTACAATTATTAGTACTATCGGTGGTTAAATACAAGGTTCCAACCTTCTTACCTCTTGCCACCATAAGAGCACCCTTGGTGACCTTCCAAGAGGTAGTGTAAATATCACAAGATCTGACCATCACTTCCCAATTGCCCCATGCCAATATCAAATTTCTCCTTAATGTAGGCACACGTATGACATCCTTTAATAGCCATGTATTCTCATTCTCGCATCTTAACCTCGAATGAACATTTTCCAACTATACTGCAAGGCTCATCATCACCAAGAAAAAATGCCCAAAATCCTTGAACATAATTAACAAAATAATGCCTATGTGGAGTAGCATGAAAAGAATCCCCTGAATCTAAAACCCAAGATTCATTAATATTATGCAAAGAAAGAATCAAAGCATCCTGACATACATTACCCGATGCCACATTTGCCTCCTTGTTTTCTTCCTGTTGTTTCTTCTTATCCCGAATCTCCCAACAGTCCTTCTTTACATGCCTAGACTTTCCACAGTGCCAGCATACTATCTTGCTTTTGGATTTTGACCTTGCCCGATCCTTTGATTTTCCACGGTTTCCTCTATTCTTCTGTCTCCCTCTAGTTTCCACTATCAAAGCATTCCCTGAAGTAGAAGATTCACCAAAGCTTTTTCTTCACACTTCCTCGCTTAGAATCACCCCTACAACATCCTCAAACTTTAACTTTGAGTTAGCTGGAACCGAATTACTTACCACCATTACCATGCTATTCCAACTTTCGTAAAGAGCATAGAATTAGTAAATCCCTAACTTCTTCCAATTTAAATACTTAAATTGCGCTAATTATCTCTTCTGGAAAATTGATGACATATTGTCAATAATGCTAATTTTTCCTCATATCATCATTAACTAATTACACTAAGCTAATTAATTAAGTCACCTATCCAACAAATACCCTAATTAATGACCTTCCATTAATAAATCACCCCTTCTACATAAACTAATTAATTATTATTAATTAATTAGCTTTCTCTTCCATTTAACCAATAAATCAATATTTAATTGATTTAATCCCCTTCTAATAGCCTAAATTGTACTAATATTCCTGTAATTAGCTTCTATAAGCTTACATCTACCTATTAGTTAATCACCTTTGATTAATTAAAATACCACCCAACTCTCATGACTTGCTAAACATAAATTAAACCCTTCTAAAGTAAGGTTACCTTTATAAAGCAACCTTATCCATTCCTAATCATGTTTTACTTTTATCCCACATGCAAAGGGATGAAGTGTTTCCTTTATCCATTGGGCTATATAAGGAGCCCTCCTTCTACCTTTATACATACACCTAAACTCCTTGAGAAAGCAAATGCAAAGCATATAGAAAATTAGACTAAGAGCTTGCCTTTTTTTTTCTTGAGAGTTCATCATCTTGAAGAGTTAAGCCTCTTTCCTAAGTGCTTAGGTCATATGGGAGGTGTCAAAAGGGTCTTGTAGCCCAACTTTGACAAGCCCTCATTCCTAGGTTCTTGGAACACTAAGAACAACCATTTTTGATAGCCATGGAGCCTACCTAGGTTCATTTCATTTATTTGTTGTTAGAGAATAGAGGATTTTAGATGTTTTAACATTGTTAGTTTCAAAGTTTTATTGATGAATGTTTAGCATCTAACCCTTGTTTAATTCTTATCATGATGGTGCTAAGTAGTTTGTTTAACTCTTGCTAATTAAGGCTATTTAGGTGTTAGTATTTTACTCATATTAGCATTAGTTTAAAAATAACACATGCACACATTTGGCACGCCCGGTGGGACTTACTCCATTGTCCTTTGCACTTAATTTCAAGTTTTTGTAGTTAAGTTTCATTTTTGGTTACTAACCCTCTTTTACACATGTTGATCTAACTTATTTTTCTTAACTTGTTTTGTTGAGTTTACTTGTGTTGAGTCTTCCTTGTGGGTATAAAGGAGGTGAAGTGCTGTCAAAATTGGAATTAATGGGAAAATTTCAAGATTTCTCCATGTTTTCATTTTTAGAGCTTACTTTTTCAACATTCTACATGCTAGTTTTGTCAATTTCTTGAAAATTTTAAATTCTTGAGCATGTAGGTTAGTGTTTGATAGTCCTGAGTCTTTTATTTACATATTAATGTGGTGGGTTGCTGTCAAATTAAATATTGGTGAAAAAATTTCAAGATTTCATTATGTTTTCATTTTTAGAGCTTACTTTTTCATCATTCTACATGCTAGTTTTGGCAATTTCTTGAAAATCTTAAATTCTTGAGCATGTATGTTAATGTTTGATAGTGTTGAGTCTTCTATTCATATATTAATGTGATGGGTTGATGTCAAAATTGAATCTTGGTTGAAAAAAATTTGACCATTTTACAGATTAAGGGACATTTTTTTGACATTTTTTTAGTGCATGTCAAGTACATACCCGTGAGCATAAGAGCATATGCGTAACCCATCTTCTAAAGGCCATAACTTTTGCTCCCGAACTCGAAATGACTCCATTTTTTTTGTGTTGAAAAGGTATTGAAGTTAAATATGTAATGAAAACATAAATTTAGGATTTATACTTACAAAAATTACAATTTTTTCTATTATTTTAAAACTGGTCATTTTCTAATATGTCTAATGTTTTGATGAATGTTGTATTTCTATGCTTACTTGATTTAGACCAAAGCATGTGTATGCTCTTCTCTTGTACCTTTTAGTGATCTTGAGAATCAAAAACAACTTTGATCTCTATCTTTTTAACATTGAGATTAAACTTGGAAATTTGATTATTCATTTTGCTTAAGGGAATAAACCTTTTACAAAGCATTTTTCGATGGTCCTTTGATTTGAAGTTTTCCATTTCTATATAGTTGGGATAAAATTTTTGTATTCTCTTCTCTTGCACCTTAGGGTGATCTTGAGAATCAAAAGCAACTTTAGTCTTCATTTTATAACAGTTGGTAAATTGGAAACTTTATCTTTCACTTTTGGTTTGAAGGAATGAACAATTATCAAGATTTTTGTATGGTTCATTGATTGTAAAGCTCTTATTTAATTTTTAATTAGATTATTTGTTGTGTATGCTCTTCTCTTTCATCCTTAGACGATCTTGAGAATCAAAATCAACTTTTAATCATCTTTTAGATAATGTGATTTTCTTGGAGAACTACTAACGCTTGAGTGTAGGACCTAAAAACACTTGTCAAAGAAAGGAGGAACCAAAACGAAGTCAAAAACTACTAATACAGTTCTTATATAAGTTTCTAAAAGGTGTTCAAGAAAACCACACATAATTAAACAAGATAAAAAGAACAACATATTCAAAACACTATATTGCAGGTTTCGGAAAAGGGTACGTCCCTCTCTACTCAACTGGAACATAGCCCCTTTGGCATAACGCCTTAAACTACAACAATGGGGTGGTTCCAAAAACCTCAAAGTAATCCATGCAAGAGGGAACCTTATGGACGAAACGGGAAGTGTGTGATTCCTTTGTGAGATAACATTACAAGTTGCCCCTACACGACCATTTTAAGTACATGATGGATGCATTTACTACCCACTTGTGCTTGAAGGGGGAAAGTCGAGATACTCCCAAGATAGTCGGGACTATTTTTGTAAATTATCCTGCTCGTGAATAACTTTGTAACACCTAGGATGAGAGAACCACCTAGGAAAATATACTTTGGCTAGGAGCCCACTTTGACCATTCTAAAACAATGTTAAGTTGTGAACCATCTTTTCATCGCGAAATATGTGACGCATTACTTTCACTTAGTTTTTCACTTGCCTTAGGACGAGGTGAAACTCTGCCGAAGTGAAGTTAGAATTTTTCATCCCCATTTTTGATCTACTTCCTTCAATTTATTTTGACACTTTGTTGATCGTAAGAGGAAGTGATTACCTTTGTGTTACCAATCGATTATTTCGCCACTTTTTTCCATTTCGCCCATCCATGTTTGTGGCTGGGTAAGTTAAATGTCTAAAGTGTGCAGAGGCGTATTTATATCTTTGGTATCCTTTTTGATCTTGATACCCACATCAAGATCATCATCATAGTTTGGATTAATTCATCATTTGATCTCCCTTTGACGTGTTACCTCGTTTGCATTGTCTCGACATAATTAAGATACTTATGTCATGTTTCTCGTAAACATGATCTAAGTGTCCACATTGTGGCGTTACGATGCCCATGTTTTAACACATCCTTAGTATAATTTGACTTAGTTTTATTTCAAACATTGTCTCAAATCTTGAAGGGTGTCGCTTACTTTGTTTGTGTCATTTCGATACCACTTTGACACTAATATCTCACTTCTCTGTGAAGCTTGATAGATGTGTCCAATTGGTGTGGTTACGTGGCTTACATTTGTAATCCTCACCCTTTAACATTTAGGCCTTGTTGTTTGTTTAACTTGTCATGGTATCCTTTGATTGGGAGTCACATCTACCCTTTGTTAATATTTATGCCTTGTTCATTTCGAGCTTGACGTAAATATTGACATTGTGTTGATCATTTTTGCATCGAACTATAACTTTGCACACGCATTTGCATAAGGTGTATTTCCTTGTTGATTGGCTCTGTTTCACACTTCCATGATTGTTCCTTGTGAATATTCATTCAAAACTTATTTTCTAGGACAATCCCTTTTTATCTCATCAATATTACGTCATCACGATGTCTATTTTCCTTAGACCTTCTTCAAAAAATCATGCACGCATATCAATCCTTATGAAATGTCTAGTTGCTTGTCCTTATGCTACCAAAATCAACATGGCATTTCCTTCCCTTTGAAGGAGTTCCATCACACTATCTAGATCGAGACATTTATTCTTAAAATAGTGCCAAAAATGACTGACTATCACACGGTTCCCCATACTTACAAAAATACGAAACCTAGGTTTAGAAATTCAAATAAAAAGATTCCCATTACAACTAAACCTCGTTTGGTTCTTTGTGCTAGAGAGCCCATATAGGTAACTCGTTCCCCACCTTCATCTCATAGTCGATGGTATGATTTGAACGCTTTTGATCCAAATTATTATTTGAGTTCCCCCACTCTTCTTCTAATTCTAATCCAAACATTTCCTCTTCTTCTGAGGATTCTAATCCAAATATTTCCTCTAACTCTTCTAATGATTAAGATCCAAACTACTATTTGGATTCATCTAATTCGACTCCTAAGTCATCTAATGTGACTCATATGTCATGGTCCTCCCTATCTTTGCAGGACCCTCTTCATCATACATTTAATATGACTCCTACATCGCGGTCCTCCCTTTCTTTATAGGACCCCTTTTATCAATCGCCTCAAAAACATCTTCTTCCTTTGAAGATTCACGTGAGTCCAAATCCCTCCAATCAAACATCTAATACAATTCTTGAATCTGGTCCTCTCTTTCTTCACAGGACCCTTGTTATTATTCATCCAATGTGATTCTTGAATCATGGTCCTCCCCTTCTTTGCAGGAACTTCTTCATCAATCACCCCAATAATTTTTCCTTCTTTGAAGATTCGTGTGACTCAAATTCCTTCGAGGAAAACATTTGAATCGACCCATGCATCGCAATCTACAGACTTTGGACTTAATCCTACTATTTTACATATGACATACCATTGTATAGGTAGGTCCACACCACCTTCTTCTACTCCTGAGACATCTAGCTACACATCTTCTTCATCCCCCACATCATTTTCTTCTATCAATCATCATCAAACATCTTCTAAGTCTTCCACACCAATTAGATCTCTTTCTTCCAATCAACCCCTGTGGTTGATCAACAACTCATACCGATTGATCTCTTTCAGAATGAAGAAACAATCAGGGCATTTATAGGGGCATATGAAGATATTCCTTTAGCAGATTACAAGAAAGGATTCTCTTTGGACTTTGATGCATCTGCATATTGTGAGGAAAAGGTTGATTCCTTTTATCAAGAAACGGAGGAAGAGCCTCAGGTCATGCAACTTGACCCTCCTCTTATTCTTCCATCTTCACATTCTTAATTATGTGATGAAACTCCTTGGTCTTGCATTGATCCATGGCCTATCTTCTCATCACCCAATAACTCTTTGTCTATCATAATTCCTCAATCACAATCTCTTATGGGGTCAACGCCAAGTAGCCCTTCATCTTCATCTAGGTGTGGGTCACCTTCTAATAGCCCTCCCTCTGCTATTTGTGGGACATTTTTGAGTATTCCACTATCTTCTATTCTAGGGGCACGTCCAATTAGCCCCTTATCTTCTATGTATGGATAACCCCGGGTAGTCCATCATCTTCTATTCTTGGGCCACATCCTAGTATTCCATCATCTTACATCTATGGGTCACGTCCTAGTAGCCCTTCTTCTTCTATTCTTGGGCCACATCCTAGTAGCCCTTCATCTTCTATCTATGGGTCACGTCTTAGTAGCCCTTCTTCTATTCTTGGGCCACATCCTAGTATCCCTTCATCTTCTATCTATGGCTCACCTCCCAGTAGCCCATCTTCTTCAATCCTTGGACCGTATCCTTTTCATCAATCACATCATCCTTCTACTAATGACCGGGGCAAGCCCACCATCATTTATCTCGTTCCTATCATCAATCGTAAATGTTCACTTTCTTCTCCTTCTCGAGGTCAGAAAAGTCACAAGTTAGCTTATAAGAAACCCAAATAGGTTCATTATCAAGCTCAGGTCAAAACTTCCAAGAGCTCAAAATCCCCCAACAACTTGAACAATCTCAAAGTTGTAAATCAAGTGCAATTCAAGAACACACATCAACGTAACCATCAAGTATGGTGCAAAGTGCATAAACCTCTGGATAGGGAACTCAAGCTCCCGCATACAAAATCCATGTTTCAGGATAAATCGCAGTCCTTTGTTGAGTGTGAACTCACCACGATCATTGAGATCGGGAAAACATGACTCTTGATAAACAAACATGCCTAGTCTCCCTTATCAAGGAAGTCACAAACATTGTTGTTGGATCTTACCACACATAGTGACTTTGTTAGTCCCAACCTCTTAAAACTGTCAAAAATCTAAAAAATCAAAAAATCAAAAATACAAAAAAACATTGAGAAAACACAACAAAAATCAAAGGTACAAAGATCAAACATTGCAATCAGGTGTTACGTACACATGGATATTTCTTTCTTCCCTTCCTTGTTATTCTTCTACAAGTCTTCCTACCATTTTCATCCCTTTGGTGATATTTTGGTTATCTTATTCGCATGCATTTTGTGACATTTATCTCTATGGTATCTGTTTGACCCTAGTCTTTTATCATCTTGGTAAATTAAATAACGACTAACCTTTTAGAGATCATATCACATTCAACATCTAATAAAATTGTTGCAAAGAAATTTTGGACATATTTGTTAACACTATCCAATGTCATCATCGTAAGCACTTCCACCTCCTTCCATCAAGCCATCAGTGGTTCTTAACCCCTTGTCAAATAAGAGAGCTAAAATAAGTTTTCAGAAAGTAAAAGAATCAAAATCAATCAAAAATCAAAAGCTAAAAGCTATAAAGCAAAAGCAAATTGATATATTACTCTCTCTTGGGGTATTTCCAATAATCTCTATCGAGGCTATGGATGCCTAACTGGTAGTAGAGCAATGTTGTGATTAGAATCAAATACATCTTTCATCGGGCTATGGACACCTGGATGGTAGTGGAGCAATGTACGGCTATCCTTTCACCATCCATTCACAAAATCACCTTTCACAATAAATCATTCCTACACATTGGCTAGGGTCTCTTCACTTGTTGTCTATTAAATCTTCACTTCAAGAGGTAATAAACTCCACGTTTTGGATCTTGTTCAGACTCTTACTCAAGTCCATATCTTGTCTTACAATTTTTACCTTTGGTTAATCACTTCTTCATCGTGAGGCTTCTAAGCTACATTCATATCATTCACATCATTCTTCTACTTCATTCAGAACATCCATGTGTATAAGATTACTTGTTTTCCATGTTTACGGACATATTTGTCACCTTTCACAAAAATAATCTTCTCCTTCCTTTCTATCATGTGCTTTTAGGCCAACTTACATTAGGGGCATCCTTACTTCTTCCCAACATTTCATTGGTTTATGTTCATCATCATGTTGAACCTATCCATAATGGCCTTGGGTCCCACTTCTACCTGTGAAGAGTTTACCTTTGAATACTCCCACCTAATCGTTGGGAAATTTTACATCTTCACCTTTCTGGTACGCACATGGCCTTATGCCCTTGTACATCCCATCTATCGCTAGGGGCATCCATGCTTCCTTGTCTTCCTATACATAGTTTCATAAAACTTTCAAAATCAACCAAAACATTCAAATATGTTAGAAAAATCATCAAAAACATTCAAATATGTTTCAGAAAACTTCTAAAAATTGAAAATCATCCTACAAAACATCACTCTTTGGTTCTCACTTGTTCATGTGTGCGACTTGCGGATCATCTTGATCTACCTCCATCAATAAAATCTAGGTTTCTTACTTAAATGCGTACTGCTGGGGCACAAAAAGTTGCCTGGTACTATTTCATAGTGCACATTACTTTTCCATCGAACCCAAGTGTCCTCCATTATTCCCCTCACATGTATCCTTTCTTGGGGCACCATCATCAACCCTTGTCATTAATTTGCACAAGTCGTAATTGAAGCTCAATAATAAAAACATTATATTATGTTTCTCTGTTAGTTTAGCTTGTTTACTTTCTCGTATTACATTGCATTTTGTATGTTGCATGAGTTGGTGTTTTCAGCAATGGATAATTGTTCGTAGTATGACTTTTCATGTCATTCTACTTTTGTCATATGCTTATATTTTCATAAGGACCGATAACGTAGATCTCTTCGCAATATGATGACATCAACATTGTTCCAATACATAAAGCAGCTCAAGGATAAGCTCTTCTCTCCCCTCCTCCATATTTCTTCTACATCACTTTTCTCTCACCCCTAATCTTCCGTCTCAGGGGCATCCTGCCCCTTCCCATTCTTCTATCTACTTCTCATCTTTTTCGATCATCGATCGTCTTCCTTCATCACCCCATCGACACTCGAGGGGAATCTCTCCCTCCTACTAATTTTTCTTCTATCCCTTCAAAATATCTTCCATCTACTATCTTTGAAGTGGCGTCACTTACGCCACCCCAAAGAGGGGCAAATGTAGACACCCATAATTACGCCCGAGTAATTTAAATACTTAAATTGTGCTAATTATCTCTTCTGGAAAATTGATGACATATTTTCAATAATTCTCATTTTCCCTCATATCATCATTAATTAATTACACTAAGCTAATTAATTAAGTCACCTATCCAACAAATACCCTAATTAATAACCTTCCGTTAATAAATCACCCTTTACCTAGACTAATTAATTATTATTAATTAATTAGCTTTCCTTCCATTTAACCAATAAATCAATATTTAATTGATTTGATCCCCTTCTAATAGCCTAAATCGTACTAATATTCCTGTAATTAGCTTCTATAATCTTACATTTACCTATTAGTTAATCACATTTGATTAATTAAAACACCCCCAACTCCCATGACTTGTTAAGCATAAATTAAACCATTCTAAAGTAAGGTTACCTTTTATAAAGCAACCTTATCCATTCTTAATCATGTTTTACCTTTATCCCACATGCAAAGGGATGAAGTGTTTCCTTTATCCATTGGGCTATATAAGGAGCCCTCCTTCTACCTTTATACCTACACCTAAACTCCTTGAGAAAGCAAATGCAAAGCATATAGAAAATTAGAGTAAGAGCTTGCCTTTTGTTTTCTTGAGAGTTCATCATCTTGAAGAGTTAAGCCTCTTTCCTAAGTGCTTAGGTCATATGGGAGGTGTCAAAAGGGTCTTGTAGCCCAACTTTGACAAGCTCTCAATCTTAGGTTCTTGGAACACTAAGAACAACCATTTTTTATAGCCATGGAGCCCACCTAGGTTCATTTCATTTATTTGTTGTTAGAGAATAGAGGATTTTAGATGTTTTAACATTGTTAGTTTCAAATTTTATTGATGAATGTTTAGCATCTAACCCTTGTTTAATTCTTATCATGATGGTGCTAAGTAGTTTGTTTAACTCTTACTAATTAAGGCTATTTAGGTGTTAATCTTTTACTCATATTAGCATTAGTTTAAAAACAACACATGCACACACAAGTATAGGGGAAAAAGAGAGCCGAAACACAAGATTTTATTACTTAAAGTATGCACATACCATTACATCAAAGGACATGAAAGATTCCAAATATGACGTCTACACTCACAAACACTTGAGCAACCATTTTGGCATGGTGCCTTTGCATTCTTAGAGATTCAAAATCTTTACAAATGAGATATTTTACAAATTTATAGAGAAAATGGGAGAGAGAGAGAGAGAGAAGGGGTAAAGAGAGAGGGAAATGCACCATTTTGAACTCAACCACCAAAAACACATGATAAATTCCTACAAGACCATGTAGACACTGTGAAAACCATTCCTCCACATCATTTAATCTTCAATACAAAGCATGTGCACCATGAAATAATAAATCTAGGTAGTTGAACTTCCTGAACTATATAAATTTCACCTTTTCTCTCAAAAAATCCCTAAAGATCCATTATTTTATGCATTTATTGATTCCAAAATAAATCTCTTAACAAGACAGTTATAACGCCACTAATTTTTTGTAATTTAGATGTATGAGTCAAAATTTATGGCCAAAAACCAAGTCTAGTCGGCTCGGGTGATGTTTCGAGAACAAGTGGAATGAAGGACTGTTCCATGTGGGCCCTAAAAGTAATTTTAATTGATTTTCCCCTATATCGGTGAATCATATGGATGGGGTAATGAGGGAACGAAGGAACGTTCTACATGCATCCATCAAAAGTGACTTTGTCGATTGCCTTTTTGGCGATTAGTGCGGAGGAGCAGAGAGAACCTATGGAATGTGGGAATAGTTCCCACTCTTCCTACGGTGCCTAATTTTCTGACGTAGTTCCCCTGTTTTACCCTGTTGACATTCGCATCCAATTAGAGAATGGTGGGAAATCTTGAACCATTCCATGAGTTCCTGTGACCACTGAAATTACAATTTCGGTGCCTGTCCTAAGTCAATAAATCAATGAAGTGAGGAAACACCTGAACCACTCCATTTATTCTTGCAAGGCCTGAAATTTCAAACCTATCTTCTATATTCCCTCTTTTCATTCACATCATTCAATCAATGAACGTAAGGAACACTCAAACTACTCTATTTGTGCCTAAATAATCAAGTTTATTTGATTCGAGTTCCCTTTTCCTTTGTCGGTTGGTGTGGGGTTACAGAGAACATCCATAACTCTATAAAAATTCCAACATACCTAAAATTTCTTATCCATCCAATTGGATAGTGTATTGCAGAACCTAGCGGTAAAGCGGGAACATGAGGAACAAAGGGACGGTTCCTCTTGTTCCTTCAAAGGTCAACTTTTCCTAATTTGACCCAAAATTTATAAATTTTGATTAAGTCTTAGACAATAAGGCCTATCAATAGAGGAAGAACAATGCCCAAAACACTCTTGAAACTTTCCCCAAAACATTTTTGCCCAAAATTTGATCAATTGCATTCTCAAAAGGCTCATAAAGTGTGCTAGAAGATGAAATTTTTCCCATGACTTGTAAAAACACCCAAAATGGCTCATGGCTGATTTTGAATAATAGTTACTACACATGAAAATGTATACACGAGTAATATACCACTTCTTACACTCTACAAAAAAAATGGAGTATTAAAAAGGAGAAATAAAACTCTTATGGAGATTTCGGGTTGTATGGTGCAAAGCATAAATGTACCTTTTTGGTATTGGGTAGAAGTTGTAAATACTACAATGTGCATCTTGAATAGAAGTCCATGTAAAGTTGTGTAATATATCGCTCCTAAAGAAACACGTTCAAGTAGAAAGCTTGATGTAAGTGATTTCCACATTTTATGTTGTATTGCTTTAGCATTAATTCCTAAAGAAAAAGGAGTGGTTTAGATTTTAAAAGTAAAAAAACACATGTTTATGGGCTATAGTGAGCAATCCAAAACATATATATTACTAGATATCTCTATGAATAATTTTGTGATAATAGATGAAAAATTTATATATTTCTCAAAATATGGTACACCTACTAGTACTAGTAATATTTGGATTCCTATTGATGATTGTGAATCAAGTTTTAGTCCTAAAGAGGAACATGACTCAAAAAAATTCTAGTTTGATGGAAGGATCTAGTGAAACAAATTCTTATCCAACTATTCAACATAAAATTCCAAAGTGGTATTATAGCACAAAGGTGTAGGATTTTCGACAATATGAGCTTCCAAAATCATTGGATGGTAGATCCACCAGATCTGGGAAACAAGTGGTAAAAAATCTTGAGCATGTAAAATTTTCTCTCAATTCAGTTATGTCATAAATATTTAAGCTCAAAACTTATGTAGATGTTAAAGTAAAGACATAATGGGAGTCTTCCATTAAGGTGAAGTATGATTCTTGAATAAACAAAGGAACTTGGGTCTCGTCGATTTACCCAATGTAAGAAAGTCATTAGTTATAAATGGATTACAAATTAAAACGTAAGTCATATGGTTCTCTAGATAAGTATAAATCTCATCTTATTGCTAAAGGATGTGCGTAAGAAGGATTATATTACAAGGAAAAAAATTCTCCTCCAATAAAATGGTAACATTCAAAATGGTTATTGTTATTGTTGTTCATATTTGTTAGCGGGTATATCATATGGATGTCAAGAGTGCTTTCCTAAATGAAGACTTAGAAGAAGAGGTGTACATGGTATAGCCATATGGGTTTTAGATTCCTGGAAAATAACACTTGGTTTGAATATGATTTAAGTCCTAATATGAAATTAAGCGGGCTTTTCAAGTATGTTATTTCAAAATTGATAAATATCTTAGAGAGTCTAGTTTTAAAAGATGTGATGTAGAATCTACTCTCTATGTTAAATTGGTTGGTGATGACATAGTGGTTCTAGTTGTCTATGTTGATGATCTTTCCATCACTAAAAGCAATAATGACTTGATTAAATAGGTGAAAGTTGACATCTATTCTATGTTTGAAATGATTGATCTATGACTTCTTCAATATTGTCTAGGTGTAGAGTTTTGACTTAGTGCTACAATTTTGGTTATACAATTTTTGTATCCCAAACAAAATATGCCAAATCCTTGTTAGAAAAATTTAGAATGTATGATTGTAATCCAACAACTACACTTATAGGAGTTAGGAAAAACACTCAACTAACTATGATTCAACATTGTTTAATGAAACAATGTAATAGTAATTAGTAGGTAGTTTGATTTATGTTACTACTACTATACTAGAATTGTATTCTGTAGTGAGTTATATCTCTTGCTTCATAGCTAAACCACATGAAGAACTTTGACAAGCTACAAAATTAATTCTTAGATATGTTAAAGGAAATCTTGAATTTGGCATTCTATCTAAACAAATTATTGATTTCGAGTTAACATGGTATACTGATTTAGATTGGGTAGGATCAGTTGATTCTAGAAACTCTACAAGTTAAATTTCCACTCTTGTTTAAGGAGAATTTTCATGGTAGAGTGACCTTCATAGTAAAATTGCATTTCCTTCATCTGAGGATAAGTACAAAGTTGTGGTCGGTGTAAGTTAGAGTTAATTTGGATTCAATCAGTAGTGGAGGATCTTCAACTTGATTATTCAAAGACCTACACCTATCTTTTGTGAACACCAGAGTGTACTAAAGTTGGTGAAGAATCCAGTTTTCATACCAATTCTAAGCACATTGAGGTTCATCACCACTACATCCAATAATTAGTTACTAATGAATACATGTGTCTTTATTATTGTCCTACCTCTAAACAACCAGTCAATATAATGACTAAACCTTTGTGTAAAGAAAAATTTGTAAAATTCCAAGATAATCTTATAGTTGTTTTTGGTTTAGTTATTGAGGAGGGTATTAGAATAATTAGGCTTATTGTTATAACTAGTTTTTGTGTATCAAAAATTATTGTTCTTTAGTTTTTAATGATATACGGGTCAAACCTATTTGTATTCTCCCACCCATATGTTGTTATACATACTTTCATTAGTTATAAGTTTTTATAGGCTTTATATGTGATCTTCTCTAAAAATAAAATTGTGTATTTCTTGTTCTTCATTTGAATGTGTCTTATTTTAATTGTTCCTTTCCTCTTACATTTAAAGGGGAAGATATTAGATTTGTTGAATACCTTTTATACACTTGTCTTCTTCCTTCACATGGTGCTTTATTACTTCACACTTATTCTCTCTCCTTTGTTTCCTCCTTTGTTTCTATGTTGGGTTACATACACCAAACGCTTCGGTTATCCTCGGCACAATTTGGGACTAATCACCCAATATCCTTTAAGAAGTTCATAATGCAAAATCTTCAAGTACAAGAAAAGCATGGGAGCTTATCCTCCGCTAAACAAATAGGTGTGTTCCTTCTTTATTTACATATTTTTCGTTTCATTTTTATGCAAATGCAAAGCTTTCATGTTACAATTTACATTTTATTTAAAGTTCAATTCTTTACTATGGACATTGACTACACTCTATATTACAAGTTTCATCATGGAGCATGCCAAAGCACAAAATAACAAGACTTTGCAAAACAAACTCCAAGTGAAGACAAAGTGTGTATACACACCTAGGTATCTTTTCCTTTAAGTATGCAATTTTCATTTCATACTTAAAGGGGAATGTAGACACTCAAATTTCATAATTTACTCTTTGACATTGTTTGTTTTGATAATGCACTTTTGCTAAGATAAACACAACATTTTATTTCCCACTTAGTACATTTTTAGGTCTATTATCTAGCTTGTTTATCCTTGCACACTAATATGTTGATACATTCTAAGATCATAATATAAAAATCCTTAAACTAAGTCATCCTGATAGAATGTAAACTTCATTTGACATGTTTTTCATCCTGGTCAAGGTTATACAATTTGGTCGAGAAAATTATATCTAGTCCTTGCCTATCCATATGGTTTTGCAATGGCACATCCTCCATTTTTGCTTTCAATTTCCAAATTCTCTAATGGGTCCTTTACTCCCTCAGGTCATCCTTTCTTCGATAATTCATCTTCATTCCCTATATAAGCAAGCTAACACTACCTCATTTGTTAACCTAGAAATCATATAGTGTTAGGTTATGGAGCATGTTTTCATGTGAGATGTTTTATAATTTATACACTAAAAGTATTGTACACCCTTCATGTATTCTTATCGAGGTTTGGGGCCGGCCACCAATAAAGCAAGGGTTGAAGGGAAGTATCCCCGAGAAATTTATTTTTGAATTATCCAAAAATGTGGTCTTTTCATGTATTAATTATATGGGTGGTATTTAACCCATAGGTTTATGGGTTAGTTTCTTGGCCCATGGTATTGGTACCCATGGTATTGTAAAATTGCTTAGACAATTACCTATTAATGTGCTTATAAATAATTGGTCATATAATAGGAGATATATGGGTGTGTGAATTCAAGTGTGAATTTGAGAGAGTTTTTTGAGCATAGATCCAAACAAGATCTATGCATTTTAATTGTGAGAAGATTGATCTGAGAGTGGATTATACTCTTGTTGGCTTGTAATAAAATCTAGGCAAGTGTTTCTTAGTGGATGTAGCCCACATTGGGTGAACCACGTTAAATCCTATCTTCTTGTTGTGTATTTTTGTTTATGTATTTTTATTCATAGTTCTTGTTGTTGTGATTTGATGGGATTAATGCATATATTTATGTTTATCCCTAACATATAACATTACATTCATACACTTACTTCCAACACTTGCAAAAGACACACAAGGCTCCTAAATATCATAAAGATGCATCTACGGTTATTAGGAAATAATCTCTATGGGTCTAAAAATTCTTACCATGTAAAGAAATTAGTCTCGCTCATCCACGAAAACTTAGACATCCATTATCCAAGTATTTTAGAAAGAGTCAAACTCAACATAGGCTTTGTCAAAGGGTTGCCAAATCTAGTTGCATTCATTTAGATATCACATTCTAGGTGGAGAAAACATTTTATTGAGGCCTCTTCGAAGTAGTACCAATGTTGGTGGTGCAGGGGGTGCCCACAATCCAACTAATGTTTTTTTCAGTAGGCCAGATTTAAGATTATGTTCAAAATATTGAAATATCTTCATAGCATGAATGATAAATTTTTATCGAAGAATGGTACTACAATGGTTTGGAATTATAGAGTTTTTGTTGGTGCCTTTGTAGTTTGGGGTTAGTTTTGTTATCTTTTAAAGGCACTGATCTTATTCAACTAGGTTTTACGGGATATTTGGGATATGGGTTTTGACCGGATGGAGTCACCAAATGTGCCTAAAAGTGCCTCCAAAGGCTCAAATCTTCACCAAGAGCACATTGAACCTGATGAAGTGAAGTGGTAAGGTGCTTCAGACCTATCCCATTAGGTGTACCAAAACTGTTAGTGTGAAATCACAACACCCCCAAATGAGTTATGGATCTACTTTTCTAAGGCAGGGTCATTTGGTGTGATTTGCATAACATTGGATCATTCCCCAAGCTGTGGGACTTACAAATGGGAATGATCCTCCAGAGAAGGTTGGTTCCTCTTCCTAATCCTAGCACTAAACTACTTCTAAGGAAGGAAATGTGACTATCTACTCCTAATCTAACAATTCCAAGGGACCAAGGAGAGAGAGAGCATGAAAATAAAGAAATCCTACACTATAGAGGTGATAGCACCGAGAAAAGGGAACGAGATATTCTATTGAGGGAGAAAGAAATAGAGAAAATGGAGATGAGGGAGGTCGATAGAAGTGACATGGCCTAGATCTTCAAATTCACCATTAAACTCCATGAAACACAACATCCTGCACTTGCAAATGTGAAATACATGCACAGAAAAACAAATTTGGAAGGGAGAGGCATGGAGAAACAAAAAAATGATGCAAAGGGTTGAAGAACACCACAAAAACACATTTTTATTGCTCTAGAAGGTGCACAGACCATTACATTTCTAGAATAGAGGCACAAATACATTTTCCAAGCATAGGAGAAGGTTCATTTGCTCAAAAATGGCATCGAGAAACAAATTTGACAAAGTTTCTCTATGCCTAGAATGTCTCTATTCTCAAACGAGAAGTGTTACAGTATATATAGAAAGAAAAGAGAGAGAAGAGGGAAAAGTCGAATCCTACTCCAACCACCATGAGAAATGCATCGAATCCTGCTTTGAAAGTTCAACCACTAAATATCAATGCCTCCTGCAAATCCACCCACAATATGTCACTTTTGGTTCCCGTGGATTAAATCGAATCGAGATCTGGTAGTTGAAGAGATTGGATTCTGTGTTAATGGCCTAGAATAATTTTCTCCATTTTCACCTACCAGGGCCACGTGGCAGCCTAACAATCTTTTGGGCTTTCCTTTTTTATATGGGACACGTGGCAGCCACATTAGAGCAAAAATCAGGCTTGTGGGTCCATAATTTACCTTTTCCCCCTTTTTGTGAAACACAAAAATCAGAAAACCCCCAACGGCCCACTTTGACCTAGGACACGTGGAGATGTAGGGCTTGTTTGAGCCTCCCTTTATGGATTCATTTTGGAGAAGTGCTGCTAGGAAACATGGCTCTCTCTGCCGGCTATTCCATAGTTGATTCTGGATTCTTTCCTAAACGGTTTTGAGCCCGAAGACCTTGAAACTTCACCACTTCTTTTCCTTCTTGCTCTTGGCTTCTCTGCGACACTGCTCCTTCATTTCCGAGCCCACCTGTAACTTGATTTTCATCTTGGAATGTGAGCTCAGCAGTGCACGAGTTATTTCCTTCATAATTTCCTTATGTGTAGGAATTGTCTTGATCAAATTTTTTGGGGGGCGAATTTGGGAGAACAATGATAACATACATTATGACACAAGTAAATAAATATGTAAAGTATGAAACCCTAAGCAAGAGATAATGAAAATATGACTTATTTGATATCCACGTAATATCGAATCGATCTGCGGGCGGGAGAAGTGATGAACAGGATACAAACAACGTCATAAGTGACCTCTATAAATTCTGGAGCTCATAAATAAGGTTGGGTTAGGGTGCTCGTAGTAGTATAGGAGCACCTATGTGCGATGACTAGATCTAGGCACTCATGATTATGTACAATCTATGGATATTATTTATGTTATGTCACAAGGGTGTCACAATTATTCCCTATTGATCACTGGTAGTCACTCCTGGACTTCCGAAGGTACCTATAACCTACAAAAGATAAGTTTACCTACGCAAGCCCATAAACCACATCAAACCTAAAAAGGAAAATAAATAATGGGTAGCCGGATTGACCTTGATAGTCACCCCAATAATGAACTTATGATAGTGTTGCACTACATCTAAAACTCCATGAAGTTCTTGTGTGTGTAAAATTATTCCCTATGAATCCCTTTTGCAAGATGTACTATATAGGGGCTAGATTTAGAATGTAGTAATATATAGCATGTGTGGATGTAATAGAATTAAATTCCCCTTCATGTGGTGTGTATGCAGAGTATGAAGTCTTTTTCCCTTGAATGGATGCTAGATAGATGATTTTGAGTACTTTAGGTGCCTTTTGAATGCAAACTTAGGTGGTAATAGTAATGCTTAGTGCTTGTTCCTTAATTTTAAACACATAAATATGTATTTATATGATTCCCTTGTTTGAGGTTTGTAATTAAAAACTAGAAGGCCAACCCATAAGTAAAAAAATATTCTCAAAAGATAAAAGAGACCCAAAAGGAGCGAGTAAGGTGAGAAAGGGTTAGGGCGCCCATAATGGATAGGAGCATCTAAACTTTGTTATTGTGGCTAGACTCCGATGTCTAGTGTCATGAAAGATTAAAAAAAAAAAAATTGATTGGGTTGTAGTGTGTGTAATACCAAATAGAAAATAAGAGACAAATAAAAGAGTTCAAAGATAGTCATCAATTACTAGTTTTCTTGCATAGGAATCATGTAAATTCTAGTATGATTTTAGGACCTAGAAATGTACCTAAGTGTGTGATTTTGTGTTTACATTTTCTGCCACTTTATGTTGTTGAGTGAATACTCAATAACATAAATTAGTTAAAAAATGTACCTTATGATCATGTAGAGTGTGCGGTGAATAGCGTGTCGAGTGGACAAGTGAAGCATGGAGACTAGGAAAGGAAAGTGACCCTAGGGGTGAAGCATATGTGTTACTTGTACCTATTGTTGTGCTTGTATTTTCTGATGTAGGTTGCTTCTTGTTGTGTATTAAGGACAAACCTGCAAAAGAAGAGAAAATAAGTAGTCAATGTCTGTATCAAAATAAAGTATGCATAAGTATGTAAAAGTGTGTAAAATTAGTAGTAAAGGAAAGTGTGCACCTAATGTAAAAGAGTGTAAATGATAGAAAAGTGTCCTAAAATGCTATGAAGAGTGATTTTTTTGGGTGATCTCATGCCAATAGTAATTTTTTTGGGCAATCTCACACCAAGTGGTTTTTTGGGCAATCTCATGCCAAGTGTGATTTTTTTGGGAGATCTCATACCAAAGAGAAAGTGTTGGGGAGAAAGGTATAGTGTTACTCTCCTTCTATGACTCTTTCCAATAAGCACCACTACAGATGGTGCATCCCGATTTAGTTTTGATTATCCCGAATTAGTTCTAATTGAAATGGATTGTAGGAGATTGCATACATTCTGTAATTAGAGGTTTGTAACTATAATTGTAGGATTTATCTAAAGATTTCCGTGAACTGTGCTGATTTGATAAGCTAAATATATGTGCCCCTAGGACATTAGCACCTAGGGGAGGACATAGGCACCCAAGAATTAGTGATTTAAAATGGGCATTGGTGTTTGTGTTGTGTTGAGGACCCAAGTTAGATTTTGGGCCATTCTGTGACTGTATTCTGTGTTGTTTCTACATTGTGTATATATGTGTTGTATCTCGAGTTGTTATAGGTTTTATCTATTCACCCAATATATGCCCCCTTGTTTGGGGTGCATGTGATGATAGTAAGAGAATACGACCCAAATGAGAGAACATTATGTTTTTCTCAAGTGGATACCTATAGGGGTAAGGGATGTGCATTGTAGAAACTAAGGTACATGCAAACAAAGTGGCTAGTAACATGTGTTAATAGTAAAATCTATCATGCAAGAGAAGATAATGTAACAAACAAGTGAGAAGGTAATATAGACCATGAAAATCGGGTTTCAGACATGGTACATCACTCACAATGTCACAAGACAATCAAGGCTGAAGCAACCAAAGGCATACAATGAGAATACAAGACAAAGGGCATATCCTACAAACAATAACATACAATAGTAAACAAGAGTAAGCAAAGTGTATCAAATAACCATGGTGGAATATAGTCTTGCAAAGTAAATGCTACACATGAAGCACCCATTAGCATGTTAGAAAGAGAAATAGTATGTCAAGAACATGTATGTATCAATGGAAAGTAAAGTAATTATAATGGGATATAACAATATAAATTGTGTAGTATGTGATAAAATTGAAAATATATGCCCCGAAGCCTCACTTTGGGACTTACAAAGGGTACAGTTCTAATCATCATTGCATCCCGTAAGAACTCAGTAAAGAGATTTGCATTCACCGTAAAAAGACCAAGTGAAGCACATATGTATATATAAAAAGGTAATGACATACTAAGAATCCATCTAGCATGGAAAAAAAAGTGTAACATGTAAATAGAATAAGCTAACAAGAGTAAATGCAACCAAGATATGCAAATGTTATGTGCGAATGTGGTGGTATGGTATGTAAAATGTGTACATGGTAGAAGAAGTGTGTCCCCATCGAGATATGCATGAATTGAGGTTTATTTATAAAATATCCCACAACAATAAATAATGAACCATATAACAAGATTAAGTCATCATAAAATGAGTGTGTTGTGTGAGTAGAAACTAGAAAGATGTATCATTAAGCACGAGCATGAAGTGTAAATGAAGTGAGGTTCATTTCAGAATTAGACCATCAACGGTTGAGTATAAACCATGGAACTAGAGTGCGTCATAGGGTAATGACAATATAATGTGTGTATTAAAGGTGTAGGAGTGTTGAGAAGGATTAGTCATGAAGCGTGGAGCGTGAAGTGTAGTAGTAGACACTAGAGATAGTTGATCAAAAGCTATTGGCAAAAAGATGTGATCATTGTGAACAAGAATAGCCAGAGTATGTAGAGTGCATACAAGGATGTATACCGTATATAGAAAGTAGTATGTGTACCATGAATATAAGGATCCATAAGTAAGCATGAGTAGAAAATTATGTATGGAGTAGTATAGGAGCATAGAGATATGTAGCAAGGTGTGTGTATGACTAAAAATAAACACGTGACTTTCAAGCGCACTCGACCTCCCAAGGTCGTGTTAGGATAGCCGATGTGGAATGGATAGATGACTATGTGGAATATATATAAGGTGAAATAAGTGAAATGTGGATAAGGAAAGATCAAGGAAATCTAATGTCTTATACGGGAACTAATGGAATATGCTCGTCTAAGGAAATGAAATCTTGTCTTACCTACGTAGGTGAAATGGAATGGTCTAAGAGGATGGTAATACGTAAATGGCGGTCAATATCGGCTCACGGAAAATGCTCACAATGGGTTGTGGAAAGCGAGGGAAATTATCATGCATTTCCTTGTAGAAGTTTCCAGACAAGGTCATGGAAGTGTGAGAGGAAACATGTGGATAGGAAAAGTGAGTGGATTGTGGGAACTAGTTTCATCTAGGTTGGTTCCACCGAACTCATAAACACTATTGGCTTCGCGTTTAGGGCATTAACTATGAGATGATGGCGGGTGGAAGTGGTGTGGATCAGAAAACCAAGATCCTAAGGCCCGTGTCAATATCTATGTGCAAGTAAGATACATTTGGCTATGGGACTCGGGGATCATATACTTCATCTCTTGGTTGTTGAGGACCCTGAATGGTCATGTGGGATATGTGAACTACTAAATCAAAGAAACCAATAATCTCACAAAGAAACTGCAAGAAGGCAAGGTCAATCCCAAATAGGGATGTGTGGGGAGATGTATTAATTCCTGCTAATTAAACTATGTTCCTAATTAACAAATAGAAACAAGCATATTTAAACCAAAACAATTCAATTACTTTCCTTGAATTAATTAAACCTACGTGTTGCTTTTAGCTAATTAACAAAGGAAATGACTAATTTAATACATAAAACAAATCTATTCTAATGTTTTTTTCAATTGAATAATGGAAATGCAACAAATAAACAAACTAATTGAACTAATCTAATATTTTTGGATTTTTATGCTTTTGGAAACAAATAAAAGAAATCTACATAAGAAATACGAAGAAGTTGAAATTTCCTCTACAATACTATTAACAGAACTAAACAAACAAATAACCTAGTGTGGCTATTTGCATGTGCAGAGTGAATCTAGCCTATTATAATAAAACAAAATCTTTTCCAATTTGTTATTGTGGATCTAAGAATTCCTTTGTTTTACCTCAGAGACACAGAAGTGAAAGCTTCTCATAAGTACTTCTTCCCTTGAAACTTCCTCGGTAGAAATCAAGGATCTAATGAAAGCTTACATATTGAAATGAAATTACAATTGATTCTAAACCAATGCATGAGATCCTTCCAGAAAAATTTCCCTTACAAATCCATAGGGATAGGAAGGGAAGTATCTTTCACCAAAAGCTTTCTGCAAACAAATGGAGACTATAACTATGAATTTTCTATTGACTTGAATACTCTAATCAAATTGTGAATTGAAATCTAAAGAAATTAAAGAAAGCTTCAAGAAAACCAAATACATCCCCAACCTAAAATTTGTAGAACTGTGAAAAATCTAGTGATGGTTTTGCTATGTTGTCCCCTTAACTTCTTTTCTAATTTGGTGCTCAAATGAATCCAAGGAACTATATTCGGTAATGTAGAAGAAGTAGTGAAGAAGTGATGGAGAAAGAATGGCTTGTAGGAAATATGGTAGCAACGTAGGTGAGAGAATAATAAGGAAAGAGAATTGAGCTTGCTTATGTATTTCTCGACGGGATTACGGCGGCATAACAATACAATTGAAAACAATAATATCCAACCAATACTTCGGTAGAATCTTGGCTCTTATAATAAAAATGCATGGAAATGGTCTAATCCATTTGGCAGCTAAGAGGTACCACCTCTCTCAAAGAAGGGGTAGTTAACTCTAATTAATCAGCAAGAAAGGAAGAAGAATTTGGTACACATCAAATGAGCCTAAGAACATCTGATTTGACCAATAAATGTTCGCTAAAATCAAGTTTGAAGAAGTTGACATGCATTCAGAACACGCCAAAAGAGTCTTGGGAAAAACCGCACAGGATTGCCGGTCTATACAGAGGAAGGTTATGAAACCACCACTAAGTGTACACCAGCGATTGCATAACTACCCACGCAATTATGTAACTTAAGGTCAAAATCTAAGGAAAAGGCCTACGAGAATGATAAAGGAAAGTAAGAAAAACATGGAAATGAACAAGGAAAGCATTCTAGGCTACAAATATATACTGCAAATGGGAAATTGGACTTGAACACCATTGGAAAATATATTAATCATCATTGGGGATTTTAAACCATTCTGAAAATGTAGCATGTGAAAAATTGGGTGCATATAGTGTGCCCATAATGTAGATATGAGAAAGTGTTGCTAGAAATATTGACGTGAATTGCAAAGCAAGAGTAATGTATAGATGCATATGTGAATAATATGGATAGACAATTGTTGATTAGAACATGTGACTATGAGGGGGAAATTTTGATGCCCCCAAGTGTGTGAGTGATAGATATCTATCGAGGATGGAATAGACATCGTGTCATGGTAGTGGATGTGACAATATGTTAGGAGTATCGGTATTGGTGTTAGGAGGAGTAGGTTTGATAAAGTAAGTTGTAGTGTGGAGAATAGATGGAATTGGTTTTTATGGTGAGTATGTGAAATAGTGTAAACCTCAGGAGGAGATGTGGCGGGAATAAAAGGAGAAAGTGGAGGGAGATAACCAAGGCCAAGTCTAGTGGATTGTGTGGGAATGGAAAGAGGTTATTTGACTCCTTTTACATATTTTCCTAATCCAATGTCAGTGAAACCATAATAAAGCATATACCGATACCCAAGACCATACTTTTTGAAATTAGGAGGGTGGCTGAAGTGGGGATTTAGGTGAATGATCGATAATGTTGCAAAAGGAAAATGGGGAGGGATCTGCCAAGGCCTCATAGACCACACCTGGTATAGGAATTTAATACATGCATGAAGTGTTGAAGGGATCGCATGCATGACATGGATCCAAGGCCATCTGAGGAGAATATTATAATTAATATTGTTAGGCATTACATGGAATGGGACAGACAAAGTGCATGACCCAACAAGTAATGGGAAGTGTGATTATACTTAGGAATTTTTAGGAATATCAAGCCAAAGTCACAAATACAAATAGATGAGGGTGTTAAGGATGCTTCGGAAAGGCCAAGTTGTTGAAGGAATGGTAGGTTACAAATGTTAAGGCCAAATCCATTATCAACTAAAGCTCATTTAACCCCTATGTTATTGATACAAACATGAATATAAAGAGGGGGATCATTATCTAAAATAGATTGAGAAGGAATTTCTACATATGTAAAAGTAATGTGTTCTTCCTTAAAAGATAATGTTGTAGTAAATTTATGATACATATATTCTAGAGAAGTATGAGGATGAATATAAGTGTTGAATGAAAATATTGGATTTTAGTTTGACACTCGTGGATTAGCCTACAAAAATACAGGGATTGAGACACCCTTGGTGACAAGATTATAGGGTATCGAATATGGAAACAAAGAAGGAATTAATAGTGTTTGAATGAGGATGCAAGTTCACCAAATGATTTAATAAAAATTGGTATTGTTATTAAACACTATTTTAGAGTAACTATCTTGTAATAAACGATGTATAAATGTTAACATATAGTATGACACAAGAAAAAAATCATGTAAAGTATGAAACCCTAAGCAAGAGATGGATAAACTATGACTTAGTTGATATTTGCACAATCTAGAACTGATTTGAGAAGGGAGAAGTGATCAACATGATGAAAAAGTGTCGAATCGACCTTTGTAAATTTTTGAGCTCACAAACAAGGTGGGCAGGGGCACCCTTAGTAGGATAGGGGTTATTAGGCACTCGATGACTAGATTTGGGTTCATGTGACTGCGAAAAGGTCCGGATCTAGTTTATGTTATATCACAAGGGTGTCACAATTATTCCCTTTTGATCACCTAGTAGTCGTTATTGGACCATCGAAGGTACACCAGAACCTACAAAAGAGAAGTTCACCTATATAATCCCATAAACCACATCAAACCTAAAAAGGGAAATGCATAATGGGGATTCAGATTGACATCGGTACTCACCACGATAATGAGCTTACGACCAAGCACTACACTACATATCAGACTCCATGTATTTCTTCTTGTGTGTGTAGAAATTATGCCTTAGGAATCCCAGTACAAGATGCACTAGATAGTGGGCTATATTTAGAATGTAGCAATGTATAGCATGTGTAGATGGAATAGAATAAACGTACCCTTCCTATATGTGTATGTAGAGTATGCATTCCCTTATCCCTTGAATGGATGCTAGATGGATGCTTTTGAGTGCTTTAGGTTCCTTTTGAATGCAAGCTTAGGTGATAATAGTAATGCTTAGTGCTTGGTCCTTCATTTTGAACACATAAATATGTATTTATATGATTCCCTTGTTTAAATTTTGTAATTGATAACTGGAAGGCCAATTCCTAACTAAATAAGAAGTCCAAAAGATAAAAGAGACCCAAAAGGAGCGAGTAAGTGAGAAAGGTTCGGGGGTTCCCGGAGGGGATAAAAGTGCCTAGGCATTGTTGTCCTCATTGGGTGCTGGTTTTGAAAGCCACAAAAGAAAAATAAACAAAGTTCTAACTGGGTTGTAGGGTGTGTGAGACCAAATAGAAAATAAGAGACAAATAAAAGAGGCCAAAGATACTCATAAATTACTATTATTCTTGCTTAGGAATCATGTAAATGCTAGTATGCTTTTAGGACCTAGAAATGTACCCAAATGCATGATTTTTGTCTACACTTATCCCATAACCAAAGCCAATTTTGGCACCCAAAATTACTTCACTTCATTTTGGGGCATTATAGTTGTAATTTTAGAGTTTAGAGGATTCTTATAGTGGCATACACACACTTTTGGGCACCCTTGTGATCAATATTTTCAAAATTGTCTACCTTCTTCTATTCTACATGCATACAAGCCAAATCAAAATGATATTAGAAGAGTTATGCCCTTTTCAATGGAATTCAGCTTTGATATGCTCAAGTGACATTTAACTCCTTTGTTTCCTCATTGAAGCAAGGTTGTCAACTTTAACTCAAAGTCTCGATATATTTATAGACACTTTGTAGCCTTCACTTGGTCACTTTTCATAGTTTTCAATTCCTCTCATGGATCCTTAACATGTGGAAAGCATTGACACCTCCTCATTCAACAGGGGTTTTAGGACTTAATCTTTTCCTTTTTTTTTTAATGTCTCACATGGATTGTTGACATGGCATTCATCAACATTTGATGAGGATTTCAAACTTGATTTGACTTTATTTTTTCAACGTCCATGTCAAATCTTTAACACACAACATTAATTGGCCTTCTACGTATCTGTAAATTTTTAAAACTAATCCCTTTCCCTTCAATAGTGTATCAATGGAGAACACGTGACACTAATCGGTGCCACCACATTTTGTAAAGCTTTGACATATACCCCACATTTTGTGAGCATTAATGAAATATGTGTGGTGTCCATTGGTTCTCCACAAAGTCTCAAGGTTTGAAGCCTTTGATGTTTTCCTTATATCACCATGGATTCCGATGCACTACATATGGTGTTCATCGGTAGATTTTTAAATTTCCACGGAGTTTCTTCCTAAGATTAAATTAGTGTTTGCACAACAAGGTAAAAAGAGGCATGTGAATGTCAAATGGATTGGAGATAGACTTCATTAAACATAATAAGACCTAGTTTTTGTCATAACTTATGTTAGGGAGCTCCATTTGGCATTTATATGGTACCATTGGAAAACTTATCTATGTGGCTACACATGGGTGTAACTATTGGGGTTAATGGTTTAAGTATCTAGGAATATTATATGACCAAGTTATAACAATGTTTTAGGAATCCACTTCCATGTGTCTCTATATTTCTTGCTTACACACATATATGGGGCCCATTAGATGATTCGAAGGTGCTTTTTTTTCTCAAATGGACTAATTGGGGCCCTTGGGTATATAATTGAGTGTTTATTGGTTTTCATTTTTCATTTAATCTCTTATGGAGCCACTTGATAAATTTGTTTGTACTCATTCCTTATCTCTCATTGGTTCTCCACAACTCCAAATTCCATCCATTTTCTAATATTTGAATGTTCTCTAAAGTGTATAAATGAAGGAAGTATTGGATTCATCAATCATCTTCCATTTTGGCTAGATCTCTTATCCTCTTAGCTATTTAGTCTTAGGTGTTCAATTTAGTTTTGTTTTAGATGTCAAAGTCATGAATAATTATGATAAATTAAAGGATGTTGTAATGAAGATCGAGGAGAGTGGCTCTATTTGTTATATAAATCATAAATGAGATGGGTAATTTAGAAGGAAGTTCCATTAGATTTTGAAGTGTATTCACTATGATTTTTAGGATCTTCATCTGGTTATTTTGTGTTAAAGTCTAATTTATAGTCATTGAAACATAAATTTATAAAATCTTTGTTGAATTTTTGTTTGATTTGCACTTTGTAACATTGCATTTGCTACATTTTAGATGTTGAGTTATAATGGTCTAATAATTATGCAAAATTTAGTGTATGTGATTTACTAATTATCTAAATTATAGGGAGTTGCATTAATTGTGTGGAATAGTGTTATTCTTATGTTATATCGACTCATTCGTCAAAACTTTATAAATATAGCCCAATAGACAAGGCACATATTGAAGTTAAAATGATCAAAGCTTCTCTTTTATAAAAAAAAAATCCCCTTCTAAGAAATTAATTTAATCTTACATACCCTTAGAGGCCTCTCTCGCTATAAAATTGACTTTGTGCTCGTTTGGATATTCTTAAAACCTCTCTTAGAAAACTAGCAAGTTATGGATATATGTATATTTTTCATTAGATTAATTCAAGTATGTATATTTTCCTAAAAATGTGTGACTATGTCACAAGTGACACTTAATTGGGTGCTTAGTCATGGAGGTTGCATTTGTGGACAGATCTAGTGTGTGTTTGAGCTCATCTTGTGATAAGAATTGCTAGGGTCTCTCTTCTTGGCCTTACAGAACCAAAATAAGTAGAGAAGTGACCCCTTTCTCATATTTTTTCGTCTTAAGTTCATCCTCATTTTGTTGAAGAGAACCACTTTGCTACAATTGACTCACTTTTCATCTTCTCTTCACCAACTTCAAAGCGGAACAGATTTGAGAGCCAACATATAACTATAAAGATAAAGATGGTTGATGTGGTTGGTCCAACATAAAATACAAACAATTTATGTGATAGTCTAATATATAATAATAAAGTAAAGATGTTGGTATAATACTAAATAATTGGTATAATATTACTTTACTTGTCTTTTGTATTATAAGGTTTTTGACTACATGATATAGAGATTTGGCATTAGAAATAGAATATTGACTGTAAGACTTAACAAAAGTGTGTAATTGGTTAAAAACTTACAATTATGGCATTGAATAAGTGTTAGCTTTGAGTAATAACAATAAACATGTTGATTGATATGATTAATCCAACATAAAATAAAGATGGTTGATGCAACATGTTCAATATGTAATAATAAAGAAAGAAATGTTGACACAAGACTAAATAATTATTATGATATTATTTTACTTTATTTGTTTATAATATAAAGTTTTGAATACATAATATAAAATATTTTCATTAAGTATTGAATATTTGGGAATAATACTTTAAGGGATATTCTACTCCTTTCTTAATGTTAAATTTTTTAATTGCTTAAATGTATAAACATAGAAGTAAGTGATTGGTTAAAAACTTATAATTATTGCGTTCAATGATTGTTAAATATTTATGCTTTTTGATAGGATTATAAAGATAAATATGTTTGTGCGGGATAGTTAATTACTATGGTATTAGTTTATTTATATGTGTACATTATAATTTTTTTGCATTATAAACAAAACATCCCACTAAATCATCCTCAAGGATTATTCTATTTTATTTTAATGTCAAACTTTGAAATCATTAAGGCATTGAAATACTAACATATAAATGATTAAAAACTTGAAATTATTTGCATCTAATTACACACACATGTATATATAAATATATACACATATACACATAAATTATATATGTATACACACACACATTATATATGTGATATGACTGCCCTCTATAGTTATTTATGAAGTATAATGTCTCCCAATTTAACTATTCACCCTTAAAATAGATATATGTTATGTCAAATACCAACTATAGCGATTAGCGGTTAGCGACCAATCGGGAGCATAAGGATATATATATATGGTGATCATGTCAAATAGATTTGAGTCAATTCAGCGATTTGGCTAAATGGATGCAACCACCACCAATGGAGGGCATAGGGGTGCCTAATCTATATCCATACCCTAGCTGCCTTCTGGATACACTCCACTCCACTCATATCCACCCATGTTCTATCATTTTTATTGGTATTGTATCTATATATACATATACATGTACATATATGTGTGTGTATATGTATATGTATATGTATACAAATACATATAATATATGTATATATACATATACCCGCACACACGCACATACACGCACGCACGCACGCGTCTTGCATGCATGCACACACACGCGCGCGCGCGCACACACACACACACACACACCTTTGGTAGGAATGATAAAAACAATCTTCTTTATTCTTGTATAAACCATTAAAACACAAGGGTATGTTATTTTATTGGAATACATCATTATATTAATTAATTAAACATCATAAATACAAGATGGTTAAATAAAGGGTGAAAAATTAGTATGGCATGATCTAATATTCATGTAAATACAAATGCCGAGAAAAATTTCATAACACCAATAAAAGCAATGGATCAACCTTTAAACGAAGGCCACTCAAAGCACATGACTCTCTTAAGGGAGAATCCATCGCAATCCACCCACCTTGTATCTTGCAAAGCTAAAGGCAACATTACTCCTCACATTAGAAACATAGATCCAACCACCGTAACACCTCTTTGTATCGGTGAAAACTACCAAGAAAGGGCGGATAAATAGCCACAAACAAGGAAAGAGACTTGATAAATAGATTTAAGTGTACACAACAATTTCCCATGTATTCTACTTAGACAGGGGTTACGGAGGGGATTAATGAAACTATTATTTAAGTCTTAAGGGTGTCATGCAACTTCAAACTAAAAGTTAATAACAAAAAATATAATCTTTGCCACAAAATCGAGAAACAATTGCTTAGGAAAACCCATTTTAATGAAGAAAATCAATGGGGAGTTATAAATATACGACTAGTGCAATGCATTATTTGATGTCATGTGTCATGTTGTATATGGTTATAATATTATGTACTTTCCATCCAAATCAAACATAAAATAGTCCAATATCTAATTTTCTATTAATCTTTTGACATAGGAAGGATTTACTTTAATTACACTAGAAGTTGTTCAATTGTGAGAAGCCTCTGCTGCTGCAGGTGTCTAAGTTTTCTAACCTTTTATTCATGGGAGAATTTTTCAACAAGTGGTGTATAATTCAATTTCTCAAGCATTGGAATTTTCGTAACTTCGTTTGTCACCTCCCACCATCTCCTATACAACACTACCACCTACCTCATTTCACTATTTTGTGAATTCCCATTTCATTCCATTTTAAGTTTTAAGTGTGTTTCTAATTAACATAAACAAAAGGATGAAATAATACAACTAGTGGACATTTTTATTTAATTAACTTCCAACATTAATTGCATAAATCAAAATAACATTTTTCAAAATGAATATTGATCTAACAACTATCAAAAGCACAAAGGAGAATGATTTAATATAAATTGAATTAAATCTAAATTTCAAAGTAACTATTGTAGTGTATGATATACAAATGATAAAATATAATATATGGACAAGAAATAAACATGAAATGATACAAAACCCTAAGAAATAGAGAGAGATGGTTACTTAGTTGATTTCACACAATCTAGAGATGATCTAGGTGGGTGAATAGTTAAAATAGACTGGAATCGGCATTGTTAAGGTCACTAGAGGTTCTCGAGACCTAGAACTATGTAGACGAAGCGCCCACAAGAGGACAAGAGTGCACGGGTACTAGTATTGGATATGGGCACTAGTGTCCACCAGATTCTTAGGTTCTAATTTTTGTGTGCAAGAGGTGTAGACACAAAATCACGCGCTTGGGTACATTTATAGGTCGTAAAAACATACTAGTATTCATATGATTGCAAGAAAACTATTAATTGACAATTATATTTTTCCTTTTATCTGTGTTTTTGGTTTTCTATTTGATCTTACACACCCTACACCCAATCGGTACTTTACTTTCCTACCTTTTATGACTTGAACACCAGCACCACCTAGGATGTCGGTGCACAGGCGCCCTCATCCCCTTTGGCACCCCCGACCTCTCTTCACCTTACTCATTCTTTTTGGGACTCTTTTATCTTTTTGGCATCTTATTTTCTTATGGGTCAGCCTTCCAGCTTGTCAATTATGAAATTCAAATAAGGTAATCATATAAATACAAAGCTATGTGACCAAAATAAGGGACAAATCTCTAAGCATCTATTATCATCACCTAAGGTTGCATCCAAAGGCATTTAAGAGCATCAAAGGCATCCATCTAGATTTCATTCAAGGGACAAGGGACTGCATTTTTGCATACATGCATAGGAAGGGGAAGTTCATTTTTCCATCCACGCATCTATTTACATTAGTACATCTAATTATTACCCGCTATGACATGCACTTACACAAAGGATTCCTACGGCACAATTCTATCACACACTCACAAGAACTACATGGAGTATGAGATGTAGTGCAGTGCTTGGTCATAAGTTCACTTAGTCGAGTGACCACTTAGGTTTGTCTGACTCCCCATATTACATCTTTTCTTTTTGGGATTTGATGTAGTTTGAGGGTTTTGCAATTCATCTTCTCTTTGTTGGTTACAGGTGAATTATGCGATCATATTGTGACATAAAGGTGACCAACAATGACTATTAGGGACCACCTTGCGACACCATAAAAACAAATTTTTGAGCTCCTATGCAGTCACAGGTGCCCAACAGATGTCTTTGGTGCCTGAGTGCTTTAGAGCCCTAATCCGGCGCCCTAGTCTAGGCATATCTGACATTTCTAGAATTCGAGGTGTGTGAATACGACAGATTTCCCTTCCACTTCATCATTTTTCCAGTCCATGTCAGTTCCAAGGATAGTGTGAATCTATAGGCACAAAATCACACACTTACTACTATTTACTATACTACCAAGTATGTTGTTATATATATATACATACATATATATCTTACATAAGAATGCTCACCGATGACCCATTCCATAGTCCATCCACTTGTCTTGTTAGTCTTTATTTCCTTCGTCTTTCACACTTATCACTCATACACCTAGTTCTGGTTAGGTCACGAGGATCTATGTCTGTCAATCCTCACTCATTTTTTGTCATTTGTCTTTGGACACTAGTGCCTAGGACTAGACACAAACGTCAAGAACTCCTATCCATATTAGGCTCTCATGTCCTCTTTATGTTTGATATTATTTTTGACATTTGAGGTCATTATTTTCAGTTTTCCCTCTCATCTCTTGAGGTACTAGTCGGCATGTTAGGTCATTAGTGTTGAAATTTGAACAAGAGATCCCTATATAAACACAACATACATACCATTATATGGGTGGACAATTCTTATCAAGGGATAACTATCTACATAGAGCAAGGGACTACATTTGGGCACATTATTCTACATACACATTGCATATAAAGGGAGTTCATTCTATTACATCCACACATTTACATTGTATCTAGTTATTTTCTGCTATCTTTGTATCATTAGCACAAGGGTGGCCTAGGATCCTTATTGCACACACAAGCACATATAACTACATTGGGTCGAGATATTTAGTGCAATTTTCAGTCATAAGTTTGCCGGTGTGAAAGCCGAGGATAGTCGACCCCTCATTTTACATCTTTTCTTTTTAGCATTTGATGTCTATTTGAGGGTTTTGAATGTCATTATCTCATTGTAGGTTTATATCTCTTCTTCTCCTAGGATATTAGTGCCTCATGTGAGTGCCAATACTATCTATGATGAAACAACCATTTTCTAGCTTAGCACTCTATATCTAAACGTCATTCTTCCAGATGATACTCAAAGACAACTCTTAGTTGGTGAATGCAATGTGCCTACTAGCTTTGATAATTCCACCATTAGCATTGTTGATGATCTGGAAATATTTACACATTGTACACCTTGTTATTCATTCATCCATACTCCACCTTCTATTATTTCTAATGAGCATTCAAATGATGTTATTCTTAGTTTTATGATTAATCTTGATGATAATGCTTTAGCTAGTAAACAAGAATATAATAAATATGTGCATGATTTAGTTTATCATGCTATTTCAGATGCTTCTATAGATGCATCACATATTCTTCCCATTTCTGAAAATGTTTCTCATCATACATCACATACTAGTTCCCCTCCACCTTCATTCTATGTTGATGATACGCTTAATGAAATCCTTGCATCTGAATCTTTTTTTGATTTTGATGAGACACATAATAGTCATGATTCTACTTCTTTGAATCCTTTGCTCTGCTTCATCTTCGTCTGATATTGTCTCTAATAACATACGTGACTCATATATTTTTGTTACATCACCTCCTAATGGTTTTTCGATGCTATTCCTACCACTTCTATTGATGCTTCATGTTCTTCACCACCTATTACTTCTTTGGCACCCATATCTAGTGTGCCCTTAGCATCGGCATCTTCTATGTCTCCTCTTGACATTCCTATGATCACTCATAATGGAAAATTGCAACCACTCAATACACTATTGCCATCCTCTACCATCCCTCCACAAGAAATCTTATCACTCATGCATGTTGTTGGTTATTTACAATCTCAAGTCCAATCTCTCACATTAGAAATCAAGGCCTATTATGATTCTATTGATAACAATTCTTTGCGTGATAACCCTATTCCTAAAAAGATTCATAATTTATCATTTTCTAAGGATTTCATCATGCCCACGTTTTCATGCTTTGAAATCCCTATTTCATCTCAAACATTACCATCTGTATATGGCTTCATATTCTAATGATTGATTGTTGCTAAAAGCCTTTCGACATAGCCTTCTTGGTGATCTCTCCAATGGTACATGCATCTCTCTTTTGGATCTCTTAGTACCTATTATGAAATGGAATAAGCTTTTCTGTAGTGATTCATACTCAAGAATGGCCCTAAGGTCACATATGATCATCTACCTGGCTTACATCAGGGAAAAATAGAACCTATCATTGATTATATTTTGCACTTCAATGTTTGCATGCATCAGTTATTCTTCCAACCCATTGACCTATAAAAGTAATTCATATTTTTTCGTGGCTTGATTCCTACTTTAAAGGAATGCTTGCAATATGATACATGTGAATCATTCACACTCTTGTCTTTGTAAGGTCAGCGATTAAGAACATGATCTCATTATGTCTCATATTCTAGATCCTCCTCCTAGTTCTCCTAATGTTACATCACCTAGTTCTTCTCCTCTTCCATCTGTTTAGTGTCCTCCTAGGACTCCATCTCCTCCACCTCACAAACAAAAACAATCTTCTCTATTGTATAAGCACACTTTATCTCCTCCACTACATCAAGATCCACCTCAAACTTCTGCATCTCCTTCACATGAGCCTTTACATTTTTCTCATCATGTTAGACCTCATGATGTATTTCAAACCTTGCTTGACAAGCATATGATTTTTGCCTTCTACTCAACATCATCCTCCTCATCACTTGCAATGCCAACATGATAGACCTTACTGCAACTTTCATCATATCAATGGTCATCACAATAATGATTGTTGTGCCCTTCATGATCACTTACAACAATTAGAAGAGAAGGGTTTCATTTCCTTTGGCTCTCACTCTCATGAGTGGTCTATGTCTCTACTCCCACTCAAACATGCAGTTACTCTAGTTGATTTTTCTACTTCATCTAGTGCTAAGGTCATTATTCATCTATCACCACAAGTTATTTCTCATGCATGCTCTCCATCTCATCCATTCATCATTGCACCATCTCATCCACTCAAAGCATATTACTACTACACATTGGATTCCACAACCCTCAACATCTTCACTTCCCACCGTTCAACACCCATCATTGGCACCACTCCACATGACATTCAGTTTGGTGCATACACTCATGTTACTTTCATTCCAAATGCTTCCACCACTCCACATCGGCTTGGTCTCTAGTATGTCATTTATGATTATAGTTAAAAACATGTCATCACCTGGGGGAAACTCCCCCTACATCGATACTTCAATATATATCATATCTCATCATCGTTATCACTATCTTCCATTATGATATCTCTAAAACTAGAAGCTTACGCGATCACCCTACATCGTTGATCACAGGCCCTATATCTCTCTACATGTCTATACAATAGTGTTTTCTTAGTAAAATGCTCTGTAAAGAGACCATGTAACTCCATTTACCACACAAATACATCATGTTCTAGCAGACCACCACCCGAGCCTCTCTAGGTCATTGTGTCTCGTCACATGCCTCATTCCTCTCGCTCAATAGCATGGTACGCATCATTGTTATTATCACCACTAGATTGAACAAATGGGCATGTTTTCCTATGATATCATCTACATGCTCCAGCATATCTCCACCCACAAGTGCATCAGTGAGCACATTTTTTGTTAATGTGTAGATAGATATGTCCACAATCAGTGACAAATACGCATCACTTATATCCATAGAACAAAAAATTAGACAACAATAATAATCGATCAACCAAATAACAAATCATCAAATATCACTAGAAAAATACTCACGCTCCACTACTATTGTCGCTATGCTATCTAAGGCATGTGCTTGCTCCTCTACTCCTTCTCCCGATGGTAATCTTGGCACTTCGGAAAAAAGCGGAAATAAAAACAACCAATGATGTGATGTTCAACATGCACGGTAGGCCTTTGTACACCCTACATCATCCACATATATTGGCTTAATAGCTCCATCTGCTGCATCTAGCCCATGAGGTACTAATTGCACTCTTGTGGGCCCTAGTCTAGATTTGGCCCTCCCCGATGCCCTAATGGCTCTCACCCATACATATGGCTCTAGGGACACATCCTGATCCATGCCAAATGGTCGTGATATGTGCTCCACCTAAAATAACTTAGCCACCCCTAGAAATTGATCCTCTAACCACATAATTTGATGAACTTATCGTAGATCTACTCCATCCTTTGGTCATCCCTCGTAGTCTCGGTGGCCTCCATATCACAGCCTCTAGCCCCATATAATCCAACATCACTTTATAGGTGTTTGTATCCATCTTCCTGCCATGCACACCCATCCATCTCCCCTGAAATATATATGGCCTAGTCCATCCTCCTCTTGGTCCACCAACTAGCCTCGATCTTATAATATGTTCATAGGAACATACATGTAGTAACGTAGTAGTTGCTCCAATACCAACCCCATGCTCCTCCTTCATGAATCTATACAAATCCTTAAAAAATGGGCCAATACGCATCGTACCCATGCATACCTCATCCCATCCTCCTCTATATGATAGAAAATATTGTGCATCTTATATAAGATGCCTACACAACCTCCCTCAACTGTAATCGATGAATAAATCACAACGGTGATAAACTTCCACAATCCCAAAACCCCTAATCTCAATATAGCATCCTAGCTAATATTGACCTCTATATGTACTCGGGACCCTGTAAAGTACCACTTAGTGGCCCTCATCTGTCTTTGCACATCATCCATGGCCATAACCTAAACCCTCTCACCAATAATAGGTAATCGCAATATGTGATACACATCCTCTAGAGTAACTATCATCTCCCCTGTAGGTAACCAAAAGGTGTAAGTATCTACATAATGCCTCTCTCACAAAGCTATGAGTATAGGAATATTATGGGGCACATCCCCATCCTCACTATATGTTGCTGAAGCTAGCTCGGTCTAAAACATCCCACTCATCATCTAACAACCCCAATCCTAGCAATGTACTCAAATGGCGGCCACCACGAAACTCTCTTGAATGGATGTCCCTCTGCATAGCACAAAACAACAACAAACATGACGTTAGATCACCATACAAATACAAACACACCTACCTCTAACATCAACAAACACCAAATTTCACATCTATAATAATCTGGCTTAACCTAAAATTTATGGGAAGCCGTGCTCATGAAAGCAGTCACCAGTGCCCATACAGGGCACTTATGTCCAAAAGGTCATTAATGCCTTCACCGCTCTTTTCCGGGTCTAAAACACTGAGAAAATCAAAAACAAAATCTTGCAAAAAATCATCAAAAATGACTAATATCAATAGATTTTTTGAAAAAAATCACACTTAATAGCTCGGTTGTCGTCTTTCGACACCAAAGTTACCGCCACCATCTCGAACTAAATCAATCATGGTGCTATCATTTGAGGAATCTTCACACACCTAGAGCTCAAAATCACACTCATGTAATTACCAAATGAAATACTTATTCAATTTTTCTATTTACTATTTATAGTAACTTTCAATCACTTACCACGTTATAGTCATTTCTTACGTTTATCCTCTGAACTAATACACCTCGTATGGTTTTCATCATATCTTGAGCATACTTACTCCGATTCTTGTCTCGTTCATGACATTCTCTTCAAAATTCCACCTACTACCATATCATACCCATTTCACACACACTATATTTCTCCTTGACATTATTCTCATTCGATATACACACACTTTTGTGATATCTATCATACATCCACTATCACATTATTACACACTTACTTTCATCTCAACGTTCATTCTCATCATCACTCCCACTTTCGCTAAAAGGGGGCATATAATTGGGGTCATCTTATAATTCCCCTTATACAATCACGCAATCAATCTACATTTATAACCCATCATTGTCAAACATTTACTTGTACACCATGTGACATCTCACATCACCTTCTAGTGACTCCTTTAATGACCTAACACAGGGGCAACAAGGGTAAAATCTTTCCATGAGTAAGCAATTAATCAATCACATGCATTCAACTCATGACAATACAAATTAAAAATTACATTCATCAATCAACACAACACAACATATTTATCTTCCCATATGACCTAACTTGGGAGTTACATCACCATATTCCCAGATGACCTAACTTGGGAGTTACATCACCATGTTCCCATATGACCTAACTTGGGAGTTACATCACCACGTTCCCAGATGACCTAACTTGGGAGTTACATCACCGCGTTCCCAGATGACCTAACATGGGAAATTACTTTACATTTTACAACTACTTCCAGATGACCTAACATGGAAGCAATACATTTCAGTGACACCCATGGAGTGGGGAAATGAGACGTCATTTCCTTTCCTATACTACTCCTATATGGGTTATCACGTTTGAACAAATTGAAATGGATCCAAATCAACAAAATATGGTATTTGTATATTTTCGGGGATAGACCTTTTAGGGATGTAGTTAAAGTTGGAGGGTAACACTAGACTTCTCTCCCTACACTCTTCCTCTGGTGGTAAGATTCCCAAATCCTCAATTCTTCACACACACACAATCGGGTTGGGAATTGGTCACTCCCTACCCTATCACATCTCCATCGATGATAAATGTTGAAATCTCCAATCATTCAAGCATCACAATCATCAATATCGCTTAGTGCTCCTCATAATGGTCCCACTTCTCTTGTTATGCAAAGAGGATCGACACACTGACCCATGGTTTGCCACCCTATGTGTTCTCATTCGGCATGTACTTCTACCACATCTGTGTGTACTTCTGAAACGTGGTATTCTCTTAACTTCTCTTAGGTATGCATCTATATCTAGTTTATGTCACTGAGCTTTCACTCACCAACATAAAGTGGGGGCGAATGTAGATGCAAAACCCCGCACTTACTATTATTTATCATACCGCCAAGTATGTTGTTTTATACATGGATCTTACGTAAGACGAGTATTCACTGATGACACATTCCATAGTCCATTTTTTTTTTTCTTGTTATTCTTTATTATCTTTGTATTTCACACTTTTCACTCATACACCTAGTTCTCGGTCAAGTCACGGGATCCCCGTCTGTCGATCCTCACTCATTTTCATCACTTTTCTCTGGAAACTAGCGCTAAGACTGGAAACTAGTGCCAAACACTCTTATACATACTTGGCACCATGTCCTCTTTTTGTTTGATCTTATTTTTGACATTTGAGGTTGGTATTTTCATTTTTCCCTCTCATCTCCCGAGGTACTAGTTGACATGTCAAGTCATTAGTGTTGAAATTTGAACAAGATATCCCTATGTAAAAATACATACATATCATTATATGGGTGGACAATTCTTATCAAGGGCTAGCTATCTACATAGATCAAGGGACTGCATTTGGGCACATTATTCTACATACACACTGCATAGGAAGGGGAGTTCATTCTATTCCATCCACACATTTGCATTTTATCTAGCTATTTCATGCTATCTTGACATCATTGGCGTGAGGATGACCTAGGAGCACTATTGCACACACAAGAACATAAAACTACATTGGATCTAAGATGTAGTGCGGTGCTCATCAGTAATTTCACCATTGTGACACTAAGGATAGTCGACCCCTCATTTTATATATTTTTTTTAGGGATTTGATGTCTATTTGAGAGTTTTGCAGGTCATTATTTCATTGCAAGTTTATAGCAGCTCTGACAATTATTGTGCAACCTTATAGTGATAAAAGGTGAAGAAGTGAAAATCCCTAGTGATAATGTTGGAACCATGTATCAACCTTCTCTGCATACCCAAGCACCCATAAACATACCTAGGGCATCTACAGCACTTCCCCCTCTCCAGTGCCCCAGTTCAGCCATTTCCACCTCTGTTGCATTTTTGTGGTTTGTTGCGACACTTTGTGCTCCTGTTTTATCACATTGTGCAATCCAGACTCACTAAGTGATAAGTGAAATTAAGATAAGTACCTTACCCCTCTCATTTCCTTTCATAGTTAGTATTTAATAAATTGTTTAACATTTATATTTCATTATATATCATTTACAATAGATCTTTGCATTTAGATTTAAATAAAATATTCATATTTTATTAAATCGAAATCAACTAAGTAATTCTTTCCCTCTCTTACACTTAGGGTTTTATATTTATCTAGCTTATTTCTTGTGTCATCTATATTTCAGCAGGTTGTTTAGCATTTATTTATCATATGTGACTCTGCAATTAGGGTTTTACAAATTCCATATTTGTTAAATCATTTGGTGAACCCATCTTTTGAACACTCTTGGATCTTTCTTTCTTCTTTTTTGCTTCAATATCCTAAGCTTCTTCCATCATGGATATTTATATCTATGTCTTTTTGCAAGCTAATCTTGAATGTCAGGAAAAAATCAACTCTCTTCTAGCCAATGCTTACATTCCTTCTAATACTCCTCTGGATCATGTATATCAGTTATTCGTCGATGCATTTTCTCAACACCTTACTTTGTGATCTGATGTAGTTAGTGCTCTTTCATTTATGACAGTGATGCTCCTCTTTATATTTAGGTGTGTCTTTCACATAGGCATTAGTTGAGTACTAGTTGATAATGGATCTTAGCTCAATCTTTCTAATCTCACATTTCTCCAGCAGTTTGACCTTTCCTCAGCTCATCTCAGTCTAACATCCATTTCTATTCATAGCTATGATTATTTTGCACGTCTGTGGATGGGCACTATCACCTTACCTATCACAATTGGTACAAAAAATGTTCCTACAATATTATTTTTTATTGACGCAAAAACTCCAATATAATTGTTTACTTGCTATGCCATGGCTTCACACTATACAAGTTGTACCTTTTATAGTCTATCGTTGCATTGAATTCCTACATGATGGCTATCAATATACAATTCTTGTTGATCATGATCGATTAAAATATTATAAATTTGACTTGTTCATTGCTCTCCCTACTCCATTTCTCTATCACAATGTCGATCATCGCCATAATCTTCCCACATAACTCAATGATGAATATCAACTCATGAAACCTCCTACCCCTACCACTCACATGATTCATCTACAGGATCCATTTGTGCATTAGACACCATGCCACCTACTTCATCTCTACAATAATACCCTATATCGCTGCTTCCTCCTTTGACATACTCTCTTTTCATAAATAATTCTTATTGGCTTCACATTCCATTCTACCTTACTTGCTCGATACTTTTTACACATATGATGGCTTGACTTGGTTAGGATTCAAACTCGCCAATTTCATCCCGCCACCTCATTCTCCTCACCTCTATCAGGAAATGTTCATATTACTATTTCTTATGACCTCCGTGTCTTCCATCTATCAGTCTTTGTTGCATGCACTTCTCGTACTTCTCCACTTACACTTGGGTAGTCTTGGCTTGACTACATTGGTGGAACTTTGGATCCTAATCATATTGATATCACATTTCCCATGCCTTTCAGCCATGTTTCTATTTGCAATGACTCATTTCTCGGCTATACACAAAATATTACTTGTTGGTATGCACATGGTTGTCCACTACCACCTTTCAATGAAGAAAAATACACAATGGGCATGTGTAATTTACGCCATAATGGCTCTTTATATGACCAATCCCATATTATTTCTTACCAAGTCTCTGAAGCTTCTTTGTTTGGCTTCGATCATTACAATGATGATCTCTTAAATGATGTTACTTGATTTTTTCTACATAATACACTTGGGGCATCACTCTCCTTCCTCCCCCTCCTAGCATTATCAAGTGTCTCTCATTTCTACTATCACGCTCTATTCTTTATACTTACTATTTCTAAGCATCAATCTTACACAAAACTTATGTCTTCATTACCCTATGATGTACTCTAGTTCTATGGTTCATACTCAATTTTTAAGGGTCTAAATCTGAATTGAACCTCACATAATTCAATTTTTATGCTCTACGCTTCATTTTCTACATCTTTCTAGCATCTCACTTTCAAACCATTTCTCGATGACGCACTCTTGTTCTATGGTTCTTTTTACTATTGATGGGTCTTTCATAAATGAACCTCATCTCACATTCATACACATACACTCGGAGGCACGCTACTCCTATCGATTCACATTTCATATCATTCCATCTCACTCATTCACAACATACTACATATCTTGGTTATTTTTCTTTTTGCTTTCTTATACTTACATATACACTTTGGTTCCCATGCTAGATGGATACTTAGTATGTCATTATATATTGTCCATATACATATGTGCATTCACTTGTTCTCTAGTTGTGAATGCATATTTCCTACAAATATTTACATGCAAGAATGTTGTTTGGCACTATACCTCTTACCATTCCCACTAAGGCTCTTGGGGGCATCTACTTTCTGGCATACTCCGGTGTTATTATTTCATTATTTACTACTTCATATTCTTACTAGCACACTACTTTCCATTCATCTATACACACTTTGACATACTTTTTATCTTTCTAACATGCTAACAGGTGCTTTATGTGTAGCATTTGTCTTGCAGAAACTATTTTCCACCATGTTTGTATGTTACATCTTGTTTGAAATTATTTTCCATTATTTGTAGGCTATGCCCTATGTCTTTCTTATTCATTACGTGTATGCTTTAGGTCACTTCACTCCCCGATTGTTTTGCAACATTGTGAGCGATGTCCCATGTTTGAAACCTATTTTTTTGCGATCTACTTTTTTGTACTATTGCTTATTTATATTGTCTTATATAGCATGCTTTTAACTTTTCTACTAAAACATATATCTATCCACTTTGTTTGTGTGTGCCTTGGTTTCTACCATGTACATCCCCATGTAGTGTACCGCTTCAAATCAAATTCAGGTCCTCTCCTTTGGACCGCATGCTCTTATCGGTGTCACGTGTTCCCTAAATGAGGGGGCATTATTGGTTGGATATTTTTTCAAGCCAAAATATGAGGTTCAACCACAGTACATAGGATTAAATCCCTCCTTAAACATAGGTGAGGCTGCATGTTTATTACTAATCTAAAACACAAAGTGAAATTAATATATACAATATTCACACTATTCTAACCATTGGGGTTGGGATAGAATCCCAAAATCCATATCCATAATAGGTGAAGATATTGCTCTCTAAATGAAATGGATTGGAAAGGATATTACTATTATGGAAGAAACACAATGAAAAGGAAATGAGAGGAACGTATTTTCCTTCGAGTAAACACAAAGCATGAAATAATCATACAAGATTTAGATAAAAATGTAATGTTTGAAATGATTAGAATGATCAAGATGCTAAACAAAGAATAGCTTAAGATTATGAACATAAGAACAATATCTTAAGAAAGATACATCTCACAACACAAAGTTTACAAAATAGCATCGCTTTTTATTCCTCAAATGATTAAAAGAAAACACAAAGTATTTCTTCTTCACAATAAATCTCAATATTCCAAAAATCTCAAAACCCTTTTGGAATGCATAAGCATCCCTTATTTATAATAAAATGAGTTGAGAGAAAATAGGATGAATCCTAGAAAATAGTCTTTTAATGAGAGTCCTACTTTGTTTGACTCTCATGCAGAGACCAAGTAAAAATTTGCTTCTATGTGATGAAAAAAAAATGAAAAAGACATGTCAATTTCAGGATTGAAATGACATGCAACATTGTGCTTATTATGTATCATCATATTTGTCTTCCTCCAATAAAGCCTGCTTGTCCTGAAATTCTTGGAATTTTGGATTATACCCTACATCTCATTTTCATCAGGCGCGGTGCAATGATCACTTAGAACTTCACATGTTTCCTGAGTATCACTAGCGTTACCAAGAAGCTTTTTCAATCTCTTGTTAAGTTTCCTCAGGGTCTCCAAAGAATGTTCAATTTTCACAAACTTGTCAATGATTTCCAGGCTGAATCCATAAGTTGGTTCATGATGAATTGATTCTTGGATCTGTTTGTAAAGATCATCAACAGGAAATATACCCAAGCTTTCACTCAACACCTTAGCACAGATTTTGACTAGATATTCTCCTAAGTCATTCTTGCCATCGACCAATTGATCTCTTGATTCCCTCAATTTGCTGTAAGCTTCATTGAGAATATTTATTCTTAATCTAATGGCTTTGGTTAGCTGAAAATGTTTATCCCCATGTGGAATGATGCCTTCTTCGACCAAGATGCAGGATGGAACCTGTTTCAGTGTTTGGAGAGCTTCAAAAGTTAACTCTAGGTTCTTGATTTCATCTGAAAATTCATCATCCATTTTCTCTCCATCCTTCTTTATATCCTCCAAGGATTTGTAGACTTCCACGGTGTCCTTGATGACTTCTTTTCCTTACAAGAGCAGCCTTTGGATCCATTCATCGACCGTTCTCCCCTTCTCATTAATCCTCTCAATCATGGGTACTAACTAGAAATCGAACTCTCGATAGGAGTAGAGGATGATGATGTTGACTCGAGAGGCTTTGAGAGTTTGAGTAGCACTTCTGTCAACTCTGTTGTACTTTTTCTTTTAACTCATCTTTGTTTTCCTTAGTTTCCTTTAGCTTCTGGCACAACACGTTTATGGCATCTTGTGCATCCTGTTGTGCTCCCTCCATTGTTACTTTCACTAGAGCCACCCTTGTGATTTGATAATCTGTGACCATTATATCATCCTTAGTTTTATCAGCTGTGGGAGTAGAAATCTCTACAAATTTATGCCCTGAGGCATCCACTGAAATCCGTGAGACTGTCTTGGGTTTCTTGGCCAACTTGGTAGGAGTGACCTTGAGGGAACTGAAATCAAAGGTTGGTAATGGAACTACCACCTTCCGTTTCCTTGAGTCGATCTACTAACCATTAAGGAATATTGGAAGAAGTTACACCCATTGTAGAGGTGTCACCGTCACATCCTTAGGTGGAGGAAGGTTAGCTTATGGAGTGGTGACCACTGCAAGTGTAGCGTCCGTGGTAATGGATTCAAGGAATGAAGGTGCAGAAGGAGGAGGCATGTCCATGGTTAACTGGGGTCCACTGGGGAGAGGTGAGAGACCAGAGAAGATACTAGCCATGGCTGAGGAACTTGGTGAAGAAATTTGAGGCAAGGAAGGCTGAATGGGAGGAGGCAAGGATTCCAAAATTAGAGCTTGAGAGGTAAGAGGAAGACTTCCCTCTGATGAACTATCACCCAAAAGAGAAATGGAAGGTTGAATAATCTCTTCTCTTGAAGGAAGATTCCCTTGTTCTAGTTGTGGAGGTGAATCAAGAACCTCGACTATTTGTGGGAGAGTGGCCACTACTGTAGTTACTTGATCTTCTCCTGTCTTATAAACTTAACCTTCATTTGCCTTTTGGAAGGGTTCTTATCCTTTTCCTTTCCCTTTGAGGGTCCCACTTCCAAAGTATCTAGCTTTGCAAAACTTCCTTCTTTATAACTCATTCCCCAAGAAATGAGCCATGCCTTAAGACGGGAAAAGAATTTCAAGAGCTCTTCCCATGATAGAAGCTTTCTCAAAGAATTGACCAATCAATGGCCGGGAATACATATTGATCTTCGTTCAACCCATCATATGAGGTGTCAAGGACACTCTCGTTATCCTTAGTGCATTTTGGGATGTCAGATAAATCCAGAATCTAGATTTCTTTAATTTTCATCCTGCTATTGTCCTTTCTTCAAATGGCAACCTCATCCTCGAAGATCAACCCAAATATCTTCTATGTTGGGAACATGTAGATATAAATTCTGTATGATTTAAGGACTCCTTGGAAATCAAATCCATCTCTGTGCTTCATGTGCTTCTTCAACTTGTCCTGAAGCTCATGCACCATGTTCTTAGCTTTAACCACCGTCGAGCACATGTACCTTCCGATGGAAATAGGGAAGGATACGGTAGCCTTGTGTTTAATTTGTTGGAATTTGTGGAAATCCAACAATTTTCTTACCAACTCCATTAGGATCAACTTATCACCTGGGAATCTGGGAAATCGAAAGGATCACCTGGGTACATGACCACCCAAAGGTATGTGAACTTCTTGAACTGCAAGAAGATACAACCCCATTTTGATACTTCGCCCATGCTTCATCAAAAACTCTTCTTTTCCTTAGATCAGGGTTCATCCTACAGATATTTTCATAAAAGAAAGCATCGTTCACTCTTCTAAATTGATCCTTGGAACCCTTCATTGTCAGCTGAGGGAAGTACCGATATATGTGTTCTATTACCCTATCTCCTTTTGCATCCAACCCTGGATAATTTCTCATGCCACCGTTGCATAGGTGACATATGACGACATATAGAATTTTCCAATAGTCAAGATTGTCTTCATCTGGGAATCAATCTCATCACTTATAAGACTGCTCCAATCGATCCCTTGTTCATTCTTCTTCATAATGACCATGAATTGATACATCCATCCTTGGAAGTTTCTTGACTCAGGGAGTCCAAATACTTGACTCAGTAAGTTGATGATGTCACTGATTTCAAGGATGAAATCACTCCTGAGGACAAACTTGGGAAACCTTGAGACAGTGGGGCTTGGCCTTGATCAAGAACTTTTTATTCACATGCCCGATGCGCTTCTTGATCTTTGTCCCGTGATTTCTATGCCGACTTCAGATCTACGTCAACATATTCTTGAAAGTTGGGTAATCTTAAGACATCATCAAAGTAACCCCGTCCAACTTCACTATGACTTCTCCCGCTTGATTTTCACCGAGCGAGAGTCCGAGTCATAATTAGAAGCACAGGCCAAAATGAACTCAGGGCATTGAGAAAACATTGGGAATCCTGCTACAAGAGGGATGCCAATGTTGGTTATTGACTTTATCCAGGGACTCTGCGAAGAATCCTTGGTTCTGTTCCAAATGTCTTTCATGTCAATGTTACCAAGCTCCGTATCTCGGATGTCATAATTGCAATCTATGTAGGAGGGGGATTCCATTTTCTGGTACTTTTATTTCATCTTCCCTGACCTGTCTGACTTATCCTTAGATGATCCAGGATCTGACATGAGAAATCCTGAAGAAAGAATGCCTAGACAACTCCTATTTGAACAATCAGACTTGGAAGCTTGCTGAGAAACCCCACAGACCCTGCCACACTATCCAGATTTTAGAACTTGCAAAGCACCTGATGAAACCCAACACACTAGAATGTATGTCAAAAATAAGGTCTTGTCGGACACTTCACAAAACCCGACAGACTACAGAGAGTGTCAAAACTTAGTAGATGTCAGACACTTGGTAAAACCCGATGCACTGGTGGAAGTCGGAAGATGTTGATCACTTCGCAAGACCCGACACAAGTAGAGATCGGAGGATGTCGAACACTCGAAGAAACCCGATACATTACAAAGTATATGTCGGAGGTTAATATATGTTCGGCACTTGGTAAAACCCGATACACTGGCAGAACTTAGAGCTTGTTGAACACCCTACAAAACCTGAAAATAAAGGAATCAAGTTTTTGAGGTGTCAAGACATGCAAAATTCCTGCCATTTCACCAGTTAGGAATTTTATATTTTTTTAATAATCAACAGGGTATATTCCATGGGATAAAATAAATAAACACCCTAGGGGTGAATTCCAAACAAGAAATTTCAATGGAATACAACATAAAATGAAGAAAACAATCTAAAACCCTAAATCTAGAGGAAAAATAGGAAAGGATGGAGAACATCAAAAGAATATCTCAAATACAAATCTAAAAGACCTCAAATCGATAAGAAAAGTAAGATACCTTCAGTAATCTTGAAAAATAATCAAAAATGGAACACAAAATTGATCAAGAAGCTCGATCAGGTTTGGAGGTCGCAGGCACAAGTATGAAAAATCCACGCAGCAAAAGTACAACAGGTAAAAATGACATGTAAATTTGGGCTATTTATAAAACCCTAGCATTTATGACACTTCACCTAACACATGTGCCAACTACCCGACAACTCGAGGTAATGCCATGTCATCATGCTTGGAGTGCCCGAAAACCTGATACAAAGGATTAGCTATCAATTTAGGTTTCGGGTTTCAGAAACAGTGACATGAGGCATGAGATGTTTGGATGTTCAGAGTCCTAAAAACCCGATACAAAGGATTATATCAGGTTTCGGGTTTCAGAAGTCAAGCGACATGTAGCATGCTTTTTACAAATCATGTTCTGATGTTCGTGAGTTCAAAACCCTCATGATGACTTGTTTCGGGTTTCAGGTTTTGGGAAACAATTTGCATGTAGCATGTAAAAATATGTTTTCATGTTGTTGAAACCCGAAAACCCAAAAATCTCCTCAAAAGGGCATTTTAGGAGATTTTTTCAAAAAAATTCTATGGTTATCTTAATTTTAGTGGAATCACTAAAATGAGATAACGAGCATACATTGGGTGAATCGGTCAACCCATACAACAACTCAAATCTTCAATATGGGCATGCACTTTGTATAAGGATAGAATAATCTATAGTTACTGAAATTTCCCAGAATTTGACTTGGGTCCTCGATTCGCACAAACACCAATGCCCATATATAGACACTAGCACTGGGTGCTACTAACCTTTCACGGGTGTCTATGACCAGGTTGTAGTTATAGTTACTTTCTCAAATTAGCCCGGATCATATTAGTTTCACAGAGTGCTAGCCTCGAATACATAATGCATGTAATCTCCATTATCTCCTTTTAAACACGGAACAATACGAAAATAAATGTGGATCACACCATCCGTAATGGTGTATAATTTGGGAAACGATCATAGATGGAGAGTAACAATATACCTCTCTTGCCAACACTCTTTTGTTGTGGCATGAGATCACCCAAAAAACTTGCACTTAGCATGAGATCGCCCAAAAAAACTTCGTTCTTTTCTTCAAATCATACAAATACTTATTCTTGGTGTGAGATCACCCAAAAAACTTGCTCTTCTACATCAATTTAGGACATTTTTTATCCTTTTCACTCTTCATAGATCAAGTGCACACTTTCCTTTTACTACTTTTTTTCGAATTACATACTTTTAAAGAGTTTTCATAATATATGACCGACTACTCTTTCACTCTTCTTTTGTAGATCCATCCTTAATACATAATAAGAAGCATCTCTACATCAAACACAATAATAGGTACAACAAGGTACAACACAATACACTTCACCCCTAGGGTCACTTCCTATTTCTTAGCTTCCACACTTCATTTTTATCACTCCACACTAGCACTTCTCATCTTCGGCATGTTATCGTCATCACACTATATAAAAACAAAAGGTATGCAACTTCTAAATACTTTATGTTATTGAGTATTCACTCAATAACCTAAATTGAGGAAAATATAAACACAAAATCATGCACTTGGGTACATTTCTAGGTCCTAAAAGCATACTAGTATTCATATGATTCCTAAGCGAGAAAACTAGTAATTAACAACTATCTTTGGCATTTTTCTATGTTTATAGTTTTCTATTTTGTCTTACACACCCTATATCCCAGATTGGTACTTGTCTATATTTTATGACTTTGGACACCAGCACCTAGGCACCCTCATCCCCTCTAGACACCCCCCTCTCTTCACCTTACTCGCTCTTTTTGGGCCTCTTTTATCTTTTGGGAATTTTATTTTCTTATGGGTCATCCTTCCAGTTGTAAATTACAAAACTCAAACAAAAGAATCATATAAATACATAATTATATGACCAAAATAAGGGAAAAATCTCTAAGCATCTATTATCATCACCTAAGGTTGCATCCAAAGGAATCTAAGAGCATCAAAGGCATCCATCTAAATTTCATTCAAGGGACAAGGGATGGCATTTCTACATACAGGAAAAGGAATGGGAAGTTCATTTTTACATCCACACATCTATTTACATTGGTACATCTAGTTATCACTCATTATCACGTGCACTTGCACAAGGGCTTCCTAGGGTATGATTATATCACGAGACTCACAAGAACTACACAGAGTGTGAGATGTAGTGTAGTGCTCGGTCATAAGCTCACTCAATTGGGTGACCATTGGGGTCAATCTAACTCTCCATATTGTATCTTTTCTTTTTGGTATTTGATGTAGTTTGAGGGTTTTGCAAGTCGTCTTATCTTTGCAAGTTATAGGTGAATTTTGTGATCACGGCAACATACATAGGTGACCAACATCGACTATCGGTGACCACCTTGTGACACCGGAAAAACTAGTTTTCAATATCCTATGTAGTCACGTACCCAAAATATGTCTCTAGTGCCTAAGCACTCTTGCCCCAATCCAGGGAATATCGATATTTCCATAATTTACAGTGTGTAATTGTGATAGTCTACCCTTCCTATTCATCATTTTTCTAATCCGGACAGTTCTAGGGATACCGTGAATCAGCTAAGTTATGTTTTCTCTCTCTTGCACTTAAGGTATTATATTTATCTAGATTATGACTTGTGTCATCTATATTCCAATAGTTGCTTAGCATTTATTTATCATACGTGACTCTGCAATTAGGGTTTTATAAATTCCATATTTGTTAAATCGGGTGGAGCTTCGCTGTTGATCCCTATTTGTCACTTTGGTTTCACTTCAATGTCATTAATTGTACTTGTAACCTACAAAACAAATGTCTAGCTATACATACCCACAAACCACATCAAATCCTAAAAATAAAGATGCAGTATGTGGAGTCAAACTCACCCGAAGGTCACCCAAATATTGAACTTAGTACCATACATTGTACTAAATTTCATACTCCATGTAGTTCTATGTGAATGTATGTGTAATAATGTCCTTATGTAAGTTGCACAATGATAGCAGGCTAGATCTAAAATGCAGCAAATGCATAGAATGTGTGGGACTAAATAGAATGAACTTTCCCTCCTATGTTGTGTATGAAAAATAATGTAGCCCTTGTCCCTTGATTAAATGTGCTAGATAGATTTTTGTAATGCTCTTGTGCATTTGGATGCAAGCTTAGGTAGTAGATAAATTTAGTGCTTGGCCCCTTATTTGAAAACTATGACTATATACATATATGATTCCCTTGTTTGAATTTTGTAATTGACAACTAGAAGTACGACCCAAAAGTATAAAATATGCTCAAGAAGTAAAAGAGACCCAAAAGAGTGAGAAAAGGGGAAAAGGGTCGGAGCACCCGGGAACAACATGAGCACTGGCACTAGTGTTATAACTGGGCATTGGTGTCTCGAGGTCATAAAAGATAAATCAATCAAATACCGACAGGGTTCTAGGGTGTGTAAGATCATTAAAAGTATAACAAACAAATAAAAAGGCCTAAAATACATTGTTAATTACTAGTTTTCTTGTTTAGAAATCATGTATATGTTAGTATTCTTTAAAACCTCCGAATATACCCAAGTGAATAGATTTTGTGTCTACATTTTTCTCCCACTTTAAGTTTTTGAGTGAATACTCGATAGCATAAATTAGATAGAAGATGTGTACCTTATGATCATATAGATAAGAGTGCAGCAGATGGGATGAACAATGGACAAGTGAAGCATGAAGTGATATAAATGTGAAGCATGGAAACTAGGAAAGGGAAGTACACCATAGGGGTGAAGTATATGCATAGTAGTGTGTTGTGTTTGTTAATGTGAGATGCTCCTTGTTGTGTATTAAGGACAAACTTGCAAAAGAAGATTGAGAGAGTACCCAAAGTTTCATATATGAGAAATCAAAGTAACATGTGTATAAGTAAGTAAAAGTGTGAAAGTGTGTAAAAGGAAACTATGCACCTAATGTATAAGAGTGTAAGAGATAGAGAATTGTATATTTTTCTTAGAGTGGCTAGATTTCAATGTCGATGGTGAGATTTTTGGGTGATCTCACACCAAGAGTGATTTTTGGGTGATCTCATGCCAAGAATGATTTTTAGGTGATCTCACGCCAAGATAATGTTTTTGGGTGATCTCATGCCAAGAGCAAGTTTTTGGGTGATCTCACGCCAAGAGTGAGTTTTGGGCGATCTCACACCAAGAGCGAGTTTTTGAACGATCTCAAGCCAAGAGAAGAGTGTTGGGGAGAGAGTTTAGATTTTATCTCCTTCCATGATGCTTCCCAAATAAGCACCACTATAGATGGTATGTCCCGATTTGTTTCGATTTATTTTGATTTTTTCCAATTTTCTCGTATTTGTTTTTATTATAACGATTGCAACCGATAGATTATATTCTCTAACTAGAGGTTGGTACCTATTACTAGAGAACTAATCTTAATTTTTTTAAACTATGTTGAAGTGATGGAATGATTGCTTTTCCCCCATGACATTAGCGCCCGGTGGGGCACAAGTGCCTTGTTAATCTCCAAGTCTGGGCACTAGTGTCTACTTTATGTTTTGGTCCCAAGTATGATTCTAAGCCAATATGTAACTGTGTTCATGTGATGATTCTTTATTGTGTTGTGTTGTATTGTAGCTCTAAGTTGTTGTAGGGGTGATTTATTCATCCAATAGATACCCCCATTTGGGGTGCATGCGATAACTGTTGAAGAATACGCTCCAAAGGAGAGGACCTAAAGCTGATATGCATATCTAAAGTAGATACCTGCAGGGGGTAGGGGATGTGCATGGTAGAAACTAAGGAACATGCAAATAAGATAGGCTAGTAATAAGTGTTAGTAGTAAAAATAGCTAGCATGTAAGAGAAGACAATGCCGTAACAAATAACTAGGAAGATAATATGGACCAAAAAAGTGGGTTTCAAACATGGTACATCACTCATAATGTCACAAGAGAATTAGGGCTGAAACGGCCATAAGCAAACAATGAACAAGTAAGACATAGGGAAAATCACACAAACAATAGCAAACAATAAGAAATAAGAAATTATAAATAGCCATGGTTGTATTGATCCTACAAGATAAATGCTACACATGAAGCACCCGTTGGCATGTTTGAAATATAAATAGTATGTCAAAGTGTGTATATAGCAGAAAAAAGTAAAGTGATAGTAGTGAGAAGTAGTAAAGAATGTGACAATAGAACATGTGACATGTTGAGTGTGAGAGTGGTAAGGTAGATTCCCCAAGAGCCTTGGTGGGACTAGTAAAGAGTTGTGTTGAGCATCATCATCGTGTATGAATATGTGATAGGTACTACATCCACCACAAGATACCAAGTGAATGTGCATGTGTATATATAAAAAGATAATGACATAATAATAATCTAGCTAGCATAGTAAGAAAATTGCACCATATAAGTAGAATAAGATGGCAAGAGTAAATGTAACCAAGAAATACAAATGTTGTGTGAGTGTGGTGGTGTGTTGCGATGTGTAAGATGTGAAGATGAGGAGGATCTACGTTTCCCCCAATGGATGTGTATGAGATGAGGTTCATTTATAAATTCTCCTCAATAGTCAAGAATGAACCATAGAACAAGAGTGTGTCATTGAGAAATGTGTGTATTGCGTGAGAGTAAATGCTAGAAAAGATGTATCATGAAGCATTGAGCGTGAAGCATAGATAATGTGATGCTTGAAAAGATAAGCATGAAGCATGGGGTGGGAGAGGGTAGTAGATGTTAGGAAAGATGTATCATGAAGCATTGAGTGTGAAGTGTAGTAAGAGTAGATGATGTGAGGTTCATTGATGAAGTGTGCCCTCAACAATCAAGTGTGTTGCGTATGAGAGTAGATGCTAGAAAATTTGTATCATGAAGCATTGAGCATGAAATGTGTAGATAATGTGAGGTTCATTGATGAAGTGTGCCCTTAACATCAAGCGTGAACTGTAGCACTAGAGTGCGTCATTGAGTAATGATGGTACAATGTATGTACCAATGAAGTGAGTATTCGTAGAAATTTTAAATATGAAGCGTAGAGTATGAAGTGTAGTAGTAGACACTAGAGACAACTGATAGTGATGGAAGGGGGAGAAATTTTAATTCCCTCAAAGTGTGTAAGAGATAGAAGGCTATCTAATGATAGTGAAGGTTGAGATCCCCCTACGACATCTAAGGAGACAAAGGCATGTGGCAATGATCTAAGGTCGATGGTGTAGGAGAGTAACTATATGCAAGTGAATGAGATCGATGTGGTAAAGGAGACGGAGAGCATCTATAGGAAGGGGTTGCTTGAGTAGGGGACTTAGGCCAATGAGGTGGACTAATGGACCAATGAGGATGACAACATCTCGATGTAGGTCATGTACAAATAAGAGAGCTAGGTGCAAAGGTAGCTTTAGACTTGAGAGGTGTAGAAGGCCTATATTCCATGACTGGAGCATAGATATCAGCAAGAGTAGGTGAGGTAATGGTGGATGTGGTTGAATAGAGTTGATGGTGATGACCAATTTTTATGGATGAACTTGAGACACAAGTGATGCATGGAAGGGATGGCTTGTGGAGCATGGAGCCAAGGAAGACCTAAGAGCATGCCACAATTGACGATTTCATTAGTAGCCAAGAATGGTGTAAAGACATGTAATAGACCCAACTGTGATAGGGATTATGACATGACCATAAGAATTAGGAACTGGAAATATGATTAGATACATTGGACATTTGATAGCTAATAGTAGTGCAACAAAGCATGCATTTGTAAGAGCTAGTGGACATTTGATAGCTAATAGTAGTGCCAAAAACATACATTTGTAAGAGCCAATGGATAGACCATAGTATTGTTGACAAAGATAAATACCAATACAAGTATTAATATGTAATGAACCAGAGGAAAATGTAGCATGATAATTGTTAACTTTACAAGTTCTCATAGCCAAGGGGGCTTTGAAAAATTTCTCGCAGTTTTCTACCTTACCCATTTTTTTCTTTTTTCCTGAAATTTGTTTCAAAATTGCCTAAGTATTATTTTTCACCAAATTTCATATTTCAAAAGTCAACATACATTTTTCGTAAAATGCACATTGAGTTCCAAAACTTGAAACCCGCCCCAAACAAATTTTGGAACCAGAATTTAGAAGTTGGGATACATTTTGTATGTAAACTACATACCGGGCTCTTAAGTCTGGTTCCCCACTAGCATTTCGAGACTTGAGTCCGATGTGCGGTTGCATGTAAACCGCATTTTAGCCTCTCCAAATCTGAACCCCAACCATTTCAAAATCATTTCAAACTTTGGAGGTCGACATCCAGTTTGCATGCAAACTACACACCGACCTCCAAACTCTAACTTCATATGGTAATAAATGCCAACCACCCGCACATGTCAAATTAGGGGTAGTTAATTTTCACTTGTTATTTTTACCGAAAAATCGGTACAATGACATGTTGACATGCCTCGAGTTCTAGTTTTTGGGTAAGTTTGCAAGTTGTTTTGCATTCTTGTTGGTCTCTTTTAGGGTTTTGTTTTGTCATCTTTTTCCTTTCTTATGGGAATCTTTCTCATTTCTTTCATCCCATATTTTGAAGTTTTGTTTTTGAGTTCCAGACTCATTGATCTTTTACCCTTGTTTTTTTTTATTTTCTTCGAAGCTTAAGCTTTAAACCCTTATACGAACAAGGAAAATATTACTTCTGAGGAAGGGAAGAGATTTTCGTAGTATTAAAGCTACTTTGTAGGGTTCAAATTCCACCTCTCAAAAGCTAGAGATCAACAAACATGTTGTAAGTTAGAAATCTAGCTTACTTCGATTTTAAAACTTCAAAGTTTCTTTGCAAGTCTAGACTTATGATTTTGGAACTTCGTAGTTGCAATGTAGGGTTACACTTCCAATTTTGGGATTTTGGGTTGGATTTTCACATCAAAGACATAGATCAAGCCCACAAAGCTTCTTTGCATGGTTACACTTCCACCTCCAATTTTCGATCCTCATTTCAAAGGGGATTTTCTAAGAGACAAATATTTGGGTCCTCTTCTAAGGGGAAGGATAAAATGAAGTACAATTTTCAAGGGGTGATACCCCCTTCAAGCATTTCATCTAATGTTGATAATATCATGGACACGGACTTATGACACATTGATCTCCTCGAATTCTGGGAGAGGATCAAAGATCCAAATAAGAAACCATGGATGCATGCAATATTTGATAGTGGGCTTTCCCTAGCTATTGTCTTTCCCTCATCAATGAAATGCCCAAAGTTCGTGCTTGTTGCCACTTCACACTTTGATAAAGACTCACGCATAGTGAAATATGATGACAGGATAGTAATAATAAAACTAGACAGTGATTTTTTTTAAGATCTATTAATACTTCTTAATGTTGAGGCGTATGTTATTATTTCTCTTAAATCTGCTCTTGAGCACTAGTTCACAAAAGAATGAGACTTGTACGAGGATCGTTAACAAAACTTATTTGGTGAAAACTAAGAGTTCACTATCTAGGTTCCCTACAACAATTCCTCGATTAGATTTTATTCAAGAGGTGAACGATATCATCACATTATTGCTACCATTCGGAAAAATAGTTATCTTATTCTATGGGTTGAGTACATTAGTAATGTTATTTGTTCCAATTTTGGATGTTCGACCTCCGGAATTTCTTTATGGCTTCTTACCTTATATATGTAAAGAAGGCATGAGACATCACCTATGGTTATCCCCAATAGGATCGATGAGTGTGTCTTAAATTTATGAATATTATCCTCGTCTCACAATAAAAGAGGGCCCAAAATTTTTTCAAGAGTGAACGATGATTTCTTTACGATCATTTTATACTTCTTTAATAAGGATTTGTATAACCGGAGGATTTGTGATGAGGCCTAGAAGGAATTTAGGGAATGGGGAGGTATCTACACACAATTCCCAACATTCACATACATTAGGGTGCCTAGATTCATAGGTGCTCCTATCAAGCTACCTAGGTTCCCAATGGACAAGTGGATTTTGATGGAGTTGGTTCATCATTTTTACACTACCATAAGATTCAACATGAATGACACAAGGCAAGAGCCCAATTTTCCTATAAGTGTGGGAAGGTACATGTGTGCCTCCATGTATAAAGTGAAGAATGTTGAAGGATTAATGCAATAGATGAATCAAGAAATTCACCCACGCACATGTTTCGATTCTTGGGACAAGTTTGTTAAACATGGATCATCCAACATTCACATGCCTCAATTGAAAGATATTTAGATCCATTATAGGGATGAAATAGTGATAAGAAAGAGGGATTTTGAAATGATAACTCTTCAGAAGTAGACCAATATGGAATTACATTCCATCCCCAAAGGCCCCCAAGATGACGAATGGTTTTGGATCCCTCCTATGATCTAAATAATGTTAGAAACCAACCATTGCCTTGGATCGATTGGTCACTCAAAGAATGTAATAGTACGAAGGAAAGGGTGGGTCCCATTCTAAATCAGACCTACCAATGGTTGATATCATTGGTAATTATGCCCAAAATGTTAGAACAACTTGCTACAAAACTCATTAAGGTACACCATCGAGAGGGCCATACCACCCCTACTAAGGGAAAGAGAATAACTCCCAAACTTATTTCAAAACCCCACAAGATTTCTTTTGTTTACAGAGGTTCAAGATCTTCCTCTAGAGTTTCTAGAATGGGTGTCACATCTCCTAAAGTGTCAATCGACATAGTTCATTGACCTAAGTTTTCTCCCATAATCTCTCAAGTGTTGCGGTCGCCTCTCTCTACCTCGTCAATCCTCACCATTCTCAGTTCCTCCTTCCCCTCCACCTCTCACTCTTCCTCTGACCACTTCCTCCATTCACATTTCTCCTACATCCCTCACCACATCTACTTCTATGGCTAAGGTTTTCTCCTCCCTTCCCACTCTTTCAACAAGATATGTTCTCAAATTAGGATCTCCTTTTGGGACTCCTCTTTCTCAACTAACTCTCCCCATTTCTACTCCCATCTCATCGATGATTCTTGTATCTATCCTTTCCACTCCACCTTCCATCATCACCATGTATTTTCCTCTCATAATGAATACAACCAGTTCTCTAGTTACACCCACTAAATCGATTACCACCATAATAATGCATGTGTTATCCACTAAAGCTTCTTCTTTTATCCATGTGTGGTTGAACAGGAAGACACCAAAGCGAAGAAGAAAGCACAAATTATCGATGTTATTGATCTCAGTATCATAGATCCACCCTCTTATAGACAAGCCAAGAGGCCAAGGGTTATTTCTATCCTATCAGTTGATCAAACAAGGGAGAGGTTTTTTTGAGATAACTACCCTCAATTGTAGGAAAACCAAATAAACTATCACAAAGTAGTAGATTATCAAATATATAGGTTTGCTCTTGGAAAATCCACTCATGATGGAGTAAAATAAGATGTCTAAGTTGCCTTAGGTAACATGTTGGACAAATTTTATAAAGATAAAATGACTAAAGATGAGCCAAAGGGTAAATTTGAACAATTGACCTCTATCTTAACTAAAATCACACAACTGTTCATACTACCACTCTCGTCATACCTCTAAGTTTTGATGACACCTTCTTCTCTATGGTATAGAAGATTAGACAATAAGGGTGAGCAAGTAGGAGCATGGATGGAATGTCTAGTTCAGAAGTGGAACAAATGATTAAGTATGTTGTTGATCTTTATAATGAATTATATTCTGAGAAATATGATCTCTAAGATGAGTGAACTCCTCACCGAGGAAAGTGATAATTTGGAACTCATTCTTGAGACTTGGAAAGAAATATGGAGTGTGAAGTCAGATCTTCTTTTGAAGGAAGGAGTTATTGATGATATTGCAAAACTATTTGAATTTAATGAAGCAATGGAATTCAGATTCTGAATATTGTAGGAGGACATGTCAAAGTTGGATGAAAGAAGAATCGAGGTAGTTGATGGCCTCAATGATATTATGGATGAGTTTGAAAGGATTCATTGCAATTTTTAGACACAAATATTGATGTACTTCCGAATCGATCGATTATTACCCAGTCAAGATCTTGGTGAACCAAGATAATGATGCAACTAAATATTTTGGTCTTGATTCCATTCATATATTGGGACCTTACTATAACTTCTTAAGTCATCTCAAGAAATTCATGAATAGGACTAAAATATTGTCGATGAAATTGGCCAAAAAACTAAATCAATAGAGGTCCTTAATCACTAAGTTGTGGACTAGATGATGAAGAGGTTTAAGGGATCGTCAGAGGTTTCTTGAATACGAACATGGGGTAGCTACTAAGGAAACAAGGAAGAATTGGATTGATAAAATGGTGGCATCAGCCCTAGATGAACATGGCAGCCATTTTTTCATTGTCTCAAATGCTACAACACCATTAAGAGTTGTAGGTTTGAATCATTCAAACCTACACAACCATTTCTCTATTTTATGGAAGACTATTTCCTAACATAATTGCATTCTATTTTTAGTATGTAGAAGTTAAGAGGCATAGCTATAATTTCTCAATCCTCTTAGTCTATAAATAGGAGAATGCATAATATTTTTAAGAGACTTTTGGATCTTATTTGTAAGGAGGATCTATCATTTTTGGGATTCTATGAACAATCTTTAGCCTCGGTTATATTCAGAACAATATTTTTCCTTTGAATATTTAATGTGTTGTGCATTTAAATAATTCATTTAATACTTGTATATGTTTTGAATTCCTTAGATGTAGTGGTTTATCTTGTCTTCATATTGATCATCTTTCTTAGTTAATTTATAAGTTGTGTATACGATCTTTACTATTTTACTTGTGGAAGATATTAAAACCCTTCGTTTCTTTCCAGTTCGTATTCTTTAAAAGCATTGACTAAAAATATTGAAAGGATTTATGCATATATTATATAGTGTTCTATAATAATACTTTGTGCATGTGAAGTAGATCTATTTGTTCCTAAAACTTTTGGTGCATCACCTCTTTTCTGTATATTTTAGTTATCCTTCTATCACTTTTCCCAAGAATAGATAGATTAGTTTGTTTCAAAGTATTATAGTTATGCACCTTGATCTTAAATCGGATGCACATAGTTTAGTAGGAAGCCAGCCTTCTTCAAGGTTCATCCCAAGGAGCCAAGGTCCCACACCTTAGGGATGTTCCCATGTTGCATTGGATCATTTAACAATTCAATGGGTGTGTGATCCACATGACAACATTTTTTGGCACACCCGGTGGGACCACACTAAGATTTGGTACTCCTCTTATCATTTTCATAAATCAATGTACTACGCGACTCCATCTCTCTATTTTAGGATATATTGTATTAACTTATGCGAAATTCAGACAGAGCTTCATCAAGGAAAGGAAATCAACAAAGCATCGAACAATCTTTATCCCCTCCCAGAAGAAGAAAAGGTGAAGCTTCATCATCATCTTGTAGAGTCATTCAACACCCCATTTTCGGAATATTTCTCCTCCCAAAGATAAATCAACCACTCATTGTGATGGCAGTGGTAAGAAATCAAGTTTTCCTACTTTCAATGGTGGCAGTCCTCTTGCTCTAGCCCAACATGATGTTATACTCATGGCTACCCTCAAAATTCTACCTTTCTACATAGTGGGAGACCAGTATTACTCCCATAGAACACATTCAAGATGTGGCTAGCATTTGAGTAGTACAAAATATCATAGAAGATAATGTTACAATCATAGTTTTTGCTACTTTCCTTAAGGTAAAATCACTTCAATGGTTTTTTTTTGGGTTAAGGGCCAAACTATACGTACTTGGGATGAGTTGGGATAAAAAGATATGCAAATAGTTTGAGGATAAGAGTGATCACCTATCTCATGGAGCAGTTGACCACTATAAAGAGAGCCTCAAGAATTCATGGGGGATTTCAACTTCTAATTCCAGAAGACATGGAATAGGATTCCAGCATTGATAAAACCTTCCCCAAATAATGCATTTTTATACTACCTAAGCTTTGAACAACGATGTTGCAGTCATGATCCAATCAATGGGAGGGACAACATTATGCTTGATGCCTATGACATTGCCATAAGAGCTAAGAATTACTTGATCCAAGATGGGAAAATAGCTCCAAGACCACCAATGCCTCTGTATCTTGAGTTTCCCACTAATCAACCAACTATTACTCCTCTTCCTCTAGTGTCTAATCAACTAGCTCCATCTATACCTTCCCCACCAAATGATCTTTATGAGGTTAAATCATTGCTTCAAACTTTTGGAAATGAATTGGTAGCCCTTAAGAGGAAAAATCCCAGTATGCTCATCCTTACCAACCCCAGAACCAACAAGTATTAGTCTAATAGAAACCCTTTCCACAATAACAACCAAGCTCATAATCAAGTTGCCAATGTCAAACCCTTGAATGTTAAGGGCCCATTCACTCCTAGTTCTTCTAGAGCCCTTGTCCTTGTACAAAACAACTTGGTCCAGGATTATGAATGGTGTTACCCATGCTCTCAGCCACACAATCAAAACTTGTGCCCTAATGGAGTACTTAGTCAAGCCCTTATGGTCCAGAGCATATCTACACTTATTGAAAAACCAACAAAGCTTCTTCATAGAAGAGGTTTATCAAACTCAAACATCGAAGAGACCACTTTGTTGAATTGGAAAGGAGGATTTTTGGATTCAATATGGAACCTACATCAGTAGCTTCTAATATTCGATCGAAAAAGAGACCAATAGAAATTCAACGCCAAAGGTTGATCAAGCATCTACCTCCCAACCTCATTTACAATTAGTTACAAGAAAAAGACACATGAAATAAGTTGTCAGAATCACAAGCTAGTCGGGTTGCGAGGAAAGAAAATCCTTCCAACATTACAGTGCCAAATGCCCATTTTATAAAAGAAGATACCAACACTCAAAGAAACATTGGCAGGGTAGGAAGTATCCCTTTCAAGTATTGTGGAACAAATGAAGAAGAAAACTTGAATGTCACCATGTGGGAGGCACTTTCAATTCCTTCTCAGATAAATTTGTTGCAGAAGCTCTAAAATGTTTTGGTACACCTAGCAAAACTTTCAAGCATGGATCATCTACTTCTACTATATTGTGTCAACTAAAAGAAGAAATGTCACTAAGACCAATAAGCCACCACCATTCTATATTTCCTTAATCATTGGTAAGAACTTGGTACACAACTACATGATCGACTCCAATGCCAATAGCTTTGATGCCTAAACAAATTGTAAATGTGTTGGGTATTCAATATACGCCAGTATCAAGAGGGGTTTTTTAGTTGGATGGTACAACATTTAAAACTATTGGGATTATAAAGGATCTCAATCTTACTATTCATGTGTGTCCAATATTTCATTCACACAGAAGATATCGGTCATTGATCTTCCACATTTTTTTGCTATATGTCTCTCTAGAGACTTCACTACCAAAATGGTGGTTATTTATCTATTGATGGGTCGCACATGCTTCTCAAACTAGGTATGGAATGAAGGTAACCATAAGGGTAGAACCAATTTTTCAAAACCATGTAGAACCTTATACTTCCAATGCCATCAATGGAAATTATGCCATACATGATCAAGAAGAAGAAATTTCAGATCATGAGTCTACTACTCCTGTCGAAGAAGTCCTTGATATTTTACTTGATGATTAGAGTACAAAACATCAATTTGATCCATATGCTGAAGCATTGGAACTTGAAGAAACTGGATTGGGAACTTATTGTATCCATGAAGAAGGAACTACTATTACCAACCTTTTCAAATCCCAGGATGATCTTGACGGTTTATGGCAACTCTTCTTTGATGGGTCGAGAAGCAAGAATGGAGCCAATGCTGGTATTATGATGATTTCTCCACAAGGTAAGAAATATTTCTCGTCTTTCCTACTTTAGTTCAGTTGCACAAATAACATGGCCGAATACAAAAGCTTTGGTACAAGAATTTGTTTAGCTCGAAAAAAAGGGATTAAGGCATTAATAATTTTTGAGAGATAGCGATCTTGTTGTACATCAAGTCGAGCTCGAAGTGCATCAAAAATGATCTTTTAATACAAAAATAGGGTGTGGGATTTGATTGAATAATTTGAAGCCTTTGGAATTCATGTGGTTCTCAGGAATCAAAATCAAGACATAGATAGGCTTGCCATAGTAGGTTCTCAATATGATATCCCTATTGATATCATGAAGGAGGAACAACAGTTTGTCAAAATGGTTGTTAGACCAGCAGTACCAGACAATGCAAGTAGTTGGAAAGTCTTCGATAGTGATAAGCATTATTATTTTTCTATAGGAGGAAGTTGAGTTCTCTTCAAATAACCAATCCAAGCTTCAAGAAGCATACAATGATCAAATCATACAGTTGAAGACAAAAAATTGTGAAAGGTCTGGTCACTCTTGAATCAATATTCAATTCAGATGACCAAATTAAAAGACAAAGTGCCAACATGATCATTAAAGAAGATGATTTTGAGCAAGTTCAGTCAGAAGATAAATTTTTGAAGATTGGGAAAGCATGCTCACTTGAAGAAAAAAAGCCTTTGTTGGTCTTTGTTAGAAGTATAATGACATTTTTCCTAGAGCTATGAAGACCTCTATGGTTTCATCCGAGTTGGTCAACACACTATTGAACTTGACCCAAATGCTAAGCCAGTTAGGAAAAATTAGAGACCGTTCAATCCCAAAATTTGAACCACTTATGAAGAAAGAGCTTTCAAAGCTCATTGAGGCTAGTATCATCTTTCCAATAAAACATTCCTCTGGTAGCTAATTTGGTTCCAATCAAGAAGAAAAATGGAGAGATAAGACTATGCATGGACTTCAGAGACTTGAATCAAGCTTCCTTGAAATATCATTACCCATTCCGTCTATGGAAGATTCTCCAAACAGTGGCAGGAGAAAAATATTTTCACTACTTGATGGTTACTCAGATACAATCAATTTCAATTAAGAGTTGATCAATTCAAAATAGCCTTTACTACCAAATGGGGCATATATGCCTATAATAAAATGTCATTTGGGTTATCCAACTCCGGGGCCACTTTCCAATGAGCTATGGATATGGATTTCAAGGGGATGATTAACGATATGATCCTTTTTACCTTGATGAAATAACGGTATATTCCAAGCATGAAAAAGATCACATAGACCATTTGGAAAAGGTTTTTAAAAGGTGTAGGGAATTTGGGGTCTCATTGAATCCCAAGAAATGCATTTTTTCAATTCATGAGGGAAAATTGTTAGGGCATATTTTTTCAGTGGAAGGACTCTCGATTGACCGAAAGGATTTGTGTTATTTTGGATCTTTCCTTCCAAATCACAAGAAAGGGCTTCAGAGTTTCTTAGGACCATCAACTTTGTAAGAAGGTTTATACCTCAATTCGTTGCCTTGGCTAAACCATTAATGACCATGTTGAAAAATAACATACCTTTCAACTGGACTAAAGAAGGAAAAGAGATTTTTGAAGCTATCAAGACAATTATTTCCTAAGCTCCTACATTGGTGAACCCCATATATGAGAGGGATTTTATCCTCTATGCTTTTATGAGACATGAAAGCATTTCGGGATCCTCACTCAAAGATAATGAAAATTTGATGGAACAACCAATTGTCTTCTTTATCCAATCACTCAAATATTATGAGCTCAAATACTCATTTGTCGATAAACATGTTTTTTTTCATTCATGCATTAAATAATTTCAAACATATGTTGTCCAATAACATAATTCAATTGATGGTATCATATCCAGGGGTCAAGGATTTCCTATTGAATAAATATATGAATGAAAAATGAGTTGGATGGATTACCAAGGTCATGGAATATGACATGCAAATAAAGGTAACCAAATTATTCAGAGGGAAAGGTCTATATCAACAACTTGCTACTGATTTGGAAGCAAAAGATGAATGTGATAATGTGTTTCATAATCACCTCCAGGAAGATATTCCTATTGATTGGATATCCAAAATGAATAATTTTCTATTATCAAGAGAATATCCTCTTAACCTAGATAGAACCCAGAGGTGAAATTTTTGAATTCAATCTATCCCTTATGTTCTCATAGATAACATACTCTTTCAAAGATATTTGAATGACGTTCTCCTCATATGCATAGGTCCTAAACAAGTTGATAGAATACTAGAGGATTTTCATAATGGATTGTCGAGGGACATTTTTCAACGCGAACAAACAACTATGAAGATTATGAGGGTTGTTTATTAATGTTCAGATATGTTCAAGGATGCACATCAATGGTAAGGAAATGTAAAGAATGTGCCTTCTTCACAGGAAAGAAAAGGCTAGTTGTCTTTCCCTTCATCCAATTAAGTAGATCAACCCTTCATTCAAAGGGGGTTAAAATTTATCGGGATGATAAATCTACCATCAATTGATGGACATAAATGGGTGTTTATTGCAGAAAATTATTTCACTTGGTGGACAGAGGTGGTAGAATTGAAAGAAGGAAATGAGAAGTCTATTTTGATTTTCTTGAAGGTATAATGACAAGGTTTAGCATTCCCTTCATGGTTATCTCAGATAATTCCATGGCCTTCATGGGTACAAAGCTCAGTGAGTGGGTTGTCAAGAATGGGGTATATTTAAAAACTTCATCTAACTATTACCCGCAAGGTAATGGTTTGATCGAAGTCCAATAATAAGAACTTGATACGGATTATCAAAAGGATATGGAGAATAATCGACAAACTTGGCATACACAATCAAGAATGCCTTGTGGGTAGATAGGATTACACTAAAAGGGCCATTGGAAATTCCCCTTTCATGTTGGTATATGGTAGGGAAGAAAATATTCCTCTATCTCTGGAATTACCCTCTTTAGAGTTAGCACATCAGCTGGAAGTTATGGAAAGTGATCCTATGATAGTGAGGTTTGCTGAGTTGATGGAGTTGGAAGAAACTAGGAACAAGACTATGAAGACTTTGGAGTTGCATCAAGCTCAAACAAAGAAAACTTTTGATAAGAAAAGCTCATAGGTATTTTCAAGATGGTCCTCCTAAATGGGACATGGAAAATGCCAAGCCGAGAATGCATGCAAATTTGACACTCTTTGGAGTGGGTCATACATGATCATGGATTGCAAAGAGGTAAATTCATTTTGCCTATCCAAACTAAATGGAGAAGCATTTCCCATCCCAATGAATGGGATACACATCAAAAATTATTTTGAGAAAGTTTCACCATGCACACTATTAGTCTAGGTTTATTTCCTCCAAGTGCTTTGTATATTATTCGGTTTGTTTGTTTGTTTTGTTTTTTTTTTTTTTTTTTTTTTGCGCTCTATTTAGTATTTTTCTTGAGGTTAAGGACTCTTTTTCCCAATGGATTGCTTAAGACTATTGGAATAATTCTTAGGAGGAAAGCATCCCCGAGAGGTCGCCAAAAATGTTAACTTTACAAGTTCTCCTTGCTAAGAGGGCTTTAAAAAATTCTTGCAGATTCTCTACCTTACCCATTTTTTTTTTTCCCGAAATTTATTTCAAAATTGCCTAAGTATTATTTTTTTCACCGGATTTCATATTTCGGAAGTCAACATAGATTTTTCGTAAAATGCATGTTGAGTTCCAAAACTCAAACCCGCCCCAAACACATTTGAAACCATAATTCGAACTTAAGATGCGGTTGCATGTAAACTACATACTTGAGTTTTGAAGTTTGAATCCCCACCAAGATTTCAGACTTCGAGTATGATGTGCATTTTTCATGCAAACTATACGTCGACCTTCGAACTTAGAACCCTAGCCATTTCAGAAGCATTTCAGACTTTGGATTCCGACGTGTAATTTGCATGCAAACTACACACCAACCTTCAAAATTTGATTTCTTATGGCAATAAATGCCAACCACCCGCACGTGTCAAATCTAAGGTAATTAATTTTCACTTTCCTATAAAAGGGAAAGTTTTACTTGTCATTTGTACCTAAAAAATGGTACACTGACATGTTGACATGCCTCTGAGTTCCGATTGTACCCCCTAGGTGATTTTTGAATCATTTTCTTGTGTTTACTCGTCAATTTTGGGTAAGTTTGCAAGTTTGTTTTGCATTTCCTTTTGGTCTCTTTTAGGGTTTTTTTGTCATCTTTTTCCTTTCTTATGGGTATCTTTCTCATTTCTTTCATCATGTCTTTTAAAGTCTTTTTTTGAGTTCCGAATCATGGATCTTTTACCCTTTTTGTTTTATTATCTTTGAAGCCTAGTCTTCAAACCCTTATACAAACAAGGAAAAGATTACTTCGAGAAAGGTAAAAGTTTTTCAAAGGATCAAAGCTAATTTTTAGGGTTTAACTTCCACCTCTCATAATCTAGAGACAAACAAACACATTGTAAGTTAGAAATCCATCTTACTTCCGATTTCCAAACTTCATATTTTCTTCACAGTCTAGATGTCTAATTTCCAAACTTGATTTACTTCACAGGTATAGAATTTTGATTTTGAAACTTAAGAGTTGTGATGCGGGGTTAGACTTTTGATTTCGATACTTTGGGTTTGATTTTCACATCGTAGAGACATAGATCAAGTTCACAAATCTTCTTTGCGGGTTACACTTTCACCTCTAGTTTCTTATCCTCATTTCAGTGGGTTTTCTCTTCTAAGGGAAAGGATAAAATGAACTACAATTTTAAAGGGGTGAAACCCCTATTGATTGAGTTTTCTTCATCCATGTCTAGATTAGTGAGCTAGATAATAAAGGAAATAAATCAACCTTAAAGATGCAAGGTTTAAGGTTCTCGTAGAACTCGATGGATGTAAATGGATGGGCACAAAATGAATGATCTTGTTGTGAGTTGGATAGAACTGTAAAATAGAGGCAACTAAGAGTAAAATGGATTAGATGGTATATGCGGGGATTCCCAACAAAGTCGGTTCCAAGAAACATGAGCTTCATTATGCATTTGCTCATCAACCCGTGTATGATAAGATAAAATGATATAAATGAAAGATAACATGTAGAAACTGATAAATAATAGAACCTAAAAATGTCGATGTATAGAGGAGCTATTGATCTTATCAAAGTAAATGTAAAGCAAACCAAACTAAGAGAACCACAAGGGCATGAGGATGGTATTATGGTGATACAAGTGGCATCACAAGGGCACTGTGATGATATTATGATAAGCGAGGGCTATAATGTTAGAGGTTTTCTATCACTCTTAACTTGTTTGAAAGAGGGGGGAAGGCATGTATTTATAGCCTAGAGATGGGGTTAGTTTAGGGGTTATCAGGTAATCTAGGTTTGAAAAAGTAACCCTGATTAGGTGAGTGGGGGGGCATGATTTGAGTGATTAGGTGAAATAATGGATTTGATAAGGATTTTTCGCATTATTTAAATCATGAGTGGGGTTCATGATTTGAATGATTTTGGAGTATTTAATTATTAGGTGGGGTGATATGACTTAATTTGGAATATTTGGATATTAGCATATAACGAGGTTTAGGTATTTGAAAGGGGATCAATTAAGATTGATTAATTGAATATGTATTTTTGGTGGGAAATGGGATTCGAATGGGTAATCCTAATGAAGGAGAGAAAATGCGGGGTGAAGGGGAGGAATGATACCAAAAACTAGTGTCTACATTTTCCCTTTTTGATGAGTGGTTTGCATTGGGAAAAATATGATTGATTGAGTGTTGGAAGGCACTCACGAGTTTAAAAGAGATAGATGTTAAAGGTTGGGTGGGTAATGAAAAGATGGGTAAATGCATAACCAAGGAAAGATGACCTAGGAAAAAAGGATCACGATAATAATGAAAAATATGGCACTGACTACAATATCACATAGGTAGAGAACAATTGCACTCTCAATGGAGATGAGTGACAACGCTACGTGGACCAAAGAATGGGTGAATACCACCGCAGATGTATGTAGGTTGGGATGACCAATGGGTCATAGGCAAGCACCAAATTATGTGCACTGAAATGCAAAAACTATGTTAAATCCTTCATACATAATCAATCGAGCAAAAATTATACATCCATAAGGATGAGGATGAAAACAAAGGTGTCCCAGCACATGACATGAAGAGCGGCCAAAAAGGTGAGTTAGAATATGGATGGTGAGGTAATATGCCCCAGGAGAGGGGGTTAATAGTTTTGAAGAGATATTTCCTAAGGAAGATGTTTTGTTGACAGATAAAATACTAGAAGAATAAAGTACAACAAACTTTTAGTCATAGAAATGGGGGAAGATTATGATCGACATTTTCCAAGCAAAAAATAGAGCAGGAACTTGCAAGGGAAAAGGTGATAGGTGATGGTCATTATGGTATCCTCGAAGAAAAAAACCATGGGAATAAATTCTTAGAAATGGATATGATGATGCCCCCTCGAGAGGGCTGACGAGGATAGAAGAGGCGACAAAGCTCTTGAAAAGAGGAGAGGTCAATGTTGCAGAGAGGACAAGAATGGGGTGTAATGAAATGGATCACGGTGGTGCACAAATGGAGAAATATTATAATCAACCATGAATGCTAGGTGTGAGGATGTGTTGAAGGATGTAATGAGTAAGAGTGGAAAAAAAAGGAATGAACATGAGTAGTGGTTGATTATGAGAAGAGCAAGAAAGGTCAAAGGTGAAGGAGACAAGGGTATGGAATAGAGTAGATGGAGATGGAGGAGGAGAAAAATGAATGAAAGAGGGAGAAGAGAATAAGAGAGAGGGATGATAGGGGAAGAAGGAAATGATGAAGGAAAAACAAGGAGAAGATAAGAAAATGACAGAGCAAAGGGTGAAATTATGAAAAAGGGAGAGATATTCAAAATGAAGGGAGTGAAGAAGGGTGAAGGAGATGAAGGGAGAGAAATGATGGAAAACAAAAGAGATGATAGAGTTGAGAAAAGAAATAAACTATAGAAGTAGGAGGTGAAGAAGAAAAAAATAGGTGGAAGAGAATAATAGAGAAGGATGATAGGAGAAGGGAATGAGGAAAGATGAACAAGAAGACGAGATGAGAGTAGGGGGAAAAATCAGGAAAAAGGGAGAGAAGGATGGAAAAATGAAGGAGATGAGGATGATGAAGAATTTAAAGAAGATGAAAGAGGAGGTAGAATGAAGAAAAGAAAGAAATGATGAGGGACCAGGAAGATGTGGAGAAGATCAGAGAAAAGAAGAGAAACTGGTATAGAATGAGGGAAAAGGTGGGGTGATAGAGAAAGGAAGGGGAGGGTAGGAGGAAGGTGAAAATGATGGGGGAAGAAGAGATGATAGAGTGGATATAGGGAGAATATTGAAGGGCCCAAATTATCGTGAGGAAAACCAAGGTAAAGAATATGGAACAGATTGCATGGAAATGCGTGTAGAGGTGAGATGCTAAAAATATGGGACAATCTTTGAAGAGCTAGGTTATCAATGGGGAAGTAAGAAGGAAACATGAAGTTGTTATCCCCTTAAAATTGACAAGGGAAATTTTGTAGGTAACCATACCAAAATTTCCATTTTGGTCCCCCATTGAGGTCCCTTAACGTTCAGAATGGCATAAAATCCCTTTCTAAAAATATAGTTTTTAGAACTTGGTTTTTCTCAACCTTTTTGGGTTGGGCACAATTTTCATTCGCGTTACATCAACCAAAACTGTACCCCTCACTTCCTTTGGCACATTCTAGGGAGTGTCAACACTCCAAATGTTGCGCCTCTCAAAGGTGCACCAAGGCACAAACGCCATCTTGTTATCACTCTCTAAAGTGCACTTTGTGGACACTGAAAACATAGTGTCGACACTCCAAATGTTGCGCCTCTCAAAGTTGTGCCATGGTGCAAATCCCTTCGTGTTGACATCCACTTAAGTGCACCATAGGAAAAGTTGGTGGTGCATTTATTGCACCTTTTGCTATATATAGGCGCATCAACCTGTCATTTTCACAATTGAAAAAATGTGAAAATTTATTCCTCTGTGCTTGTCAGCGTTCTTGTCAGCCCCGCGTGTTGCCATTTTTGCATTCGTGGAGCTCGCATCATCTCCTTTATCGTTATATATTCTTGGTAAGTGGCCCTTGCCCTTCTTATGGATTTTTTGTGGTTTTTATGGTTGTTTAGGTGATTAGGATTGGTAACAAACAATGAACATAAGAAGATAACACAATCCCAACCCATTTTGTCAAACCCACCTGCAAGCCGTTTTTTACTCTCCTTCCAGATCTACAAATCTGGAAGGCTCTACCTCAGAATGGACCCCTACCCTTTTCTCCTCTATCCCTTGCTTTGCCAAGGTTAACCCCTTGCTATCAAAATATGAGCTGAGTAAAAAAAAACCACAAAATGAAGAGAATCGGCCTGCTATTTTCCACGGCACAATTTTCATACATGTTGTGCTAAACGCAGTCATACCCCTTTGGCACACCATTTAGTCATGCTGCATCAAAAGCGATCGTGCTGCTGCGCACCGTGAACTCACGCAACAGAAGCCTTTCCTGTGCCTTGTAAAAGACCAAAAATTCCTAAGGCGCAGGCACAAGCACACCTACAATAGAAATAACACTTCATGTTATGCAAACCCTTCCCACGCCTGCCGTAAAGCTTAACCCCTTGGCACACCTCACCTTGATGTTACATCTTTTGCATCTATGCCTTGGCGCACCATAATACTATGTAACACCAATCATATCTGTGCCCCACTAAAAGACTTCCAATGGCGCAAGCGCACATCCCTTGACACCAACATCTGAATGTTGTGTGTAGCCTTTCCGCACCCCGCGCCCCTTCTGGCGTGCTTTTTCCCATGCAACACTTTCCCAAAGTGTGCCTTGCTTTTCTAAGTCCCTGCAACCTATAGTAAAGTTGTGCCTTGCACCCAAAGGCTCATAAATTGCTAACTTTTCATTCTGTAAGCTTTGATGGATGACTTAACGGCTAACATGGCTCTTCTGCGATGGACTTCCCTGATTCTTCTTGCAGATCAACAACTAAACTCAGATCCACACATGTCTTCATTGAGTAAGAAGCCAACTAAGTCCAAGGGTAAAGCCAAGCTAATAGAGCAAGAAATGAAATATAAATACCAAAGGGTTAGGATGCCTGAATCTCTTGCAGAGTGTGATCTTGATATCAGAGATTCAGAACTCAAGCACATTGACATGGAGGACTTCTGGGCCAGAACCAAGAAGGTCACAGGCAACCCATGGATGGATAAATTGGTTAGCAGTGGTCTGCACTTTGTTGCAGGGCTCCCAGTGAGCGCAATCAACAATGAGTTCATGATGTTGGTGGGCCATTGTTACAATAAGGACACAAGATGTGTCAAAATGAGAAGGGCGAGGTAATAATCAACCTCACGGCCCAACATTTTGAGATCATGTTGGGCATCCCTCACCACAAACATTTTGTAGCAGTGAGCTAGGAGGACTGCATGAAGACATGGACTGAAAACGAAGACAAATGTATGCAGTTAATGAATGAGGTGTACCTCAAGAATAAGAAGGTGACAAGCAGGTGGCCACAAGTCATTCATCACAGTGACTTTTCAGAGGAGCTGAGTGACACAATCACCTTCCTGAGCAGGGTGTTTGGGCTCCCGATGCCCATTACTTTCACAAGTGGATGCTTAGGTATTTAGAAACAATGAATAAAAATGTTCTGATCAACATTTTGACTGGGGAGAGATTATCAACAACACAATCCCGGAGCAACTTCAACAACTAGGAGGTTCTATATGAACTTCTATGTGGTATATGTTGCTGCCTCAGAGAGGGACTACCCAACATTGAATCGGTATGGGGTATGGCCCCATGTCAAAATATACAAGTACTATCCAGAGTTAAGACTGGAGAACAACATAGCCCAATTCAGTAAAATCAATGATGTCTTCTTCTATGGTGTCATCTACCTCTTGAGGCCCAACATGACTTACGGTCGGACGACCAAAAGCGTGGTCACCACCACAGAGAAGTGGGGAGTGTTATTCACACAATTCCCCACTTTCACCTATCTCAGAGCCGCTAACTTCTTGGGAGAGCCCACCAAATTGCTGAGGTATGCGGGACCCAAATTGATCCTATTGGAGCTGTCTAGACAGCTTATCACATACCATGAGAAGTGTTTGAAAAGGAAGAAGGGTGGAACTCCATTCCCCCTCACAGTGGGTAGGTACACCTGCACTTCACAGAGAAAATCCTAGAGATGTTTGTAGAGCTTGAATTTCTCAATTTGAAGCATAATTTCTGGCAAGGCCAACCTTTGATCCTCGTGATTACCTTCTAAGGGAAAGATCGATCCAATTCACGTCCCTCAAATCAAAGATATCTACATCGATCTATATCACGAAGTTGAGCTCAGACAAAAGGATCACTCCCGCCTGGCCCTAATAGAGATCATTCAATATGGTGTGGCTATCATCCCAAAGGATTTCCAAGCAACTGATCAAGAATTTGATCAAGTTTATCTAGACATGGATGGGGACAATTGGTCGTTTGCCGAAATTGATAGAAACAAGGCCCCTCAGACTATTGAGGAAAGGGTCAAGGGCACTCTACAATGCACCGAGCATTGGTGCAAGAAAAATGGTATCATCTACCTTGGGGTAGACTTTACCATGTCTCCCTTGGGTGATGCACCCACCAGGCTGAAACACTTGCCTAAAGGCAAAGGAAAAGATATAGAAGGAGAGGAAAGCACTGCTCAGAAAGAAGTCCCTGAAAGCCCTCCTTCCACCGCCAAGGAACAAGTTGTGGACTTAGTGTCCCCAAGAAGAGAAGAAGTGGCCAATGCTCCAACGGACACATCCACTCAGGATGTTGTCACATCTACAACCAGTGAAGTATCAACCGTTCCCTCTCTTGCTCCTCCTTCCCCTCCTCATGCCGCTCAACCAACCGCTCCTTTGGTTGTGTCTTCTTTTCCATCTTCTACCATTTCCCATCCCTCTTCCCTCGCAGATCTATCCCCAAAGATTTCTTCATCCCTTCCACCCCCATGGTTCCCTCTCTTGTAGTGACTCCTAACCCCATGAGCATTGGAGTGTTGGCTTCTTTCTCAATGCCGCCACCAAGTGTCTCAACACATTTCCCTGTGTCCACTGTAGTTGCTCCTTCTTCCACCCCCGTTTCCTCCTCTTCCTCTGGTCCCACTCCCTTAAGTCTAGAATGGATCTCCAAACACCTGAGCCAACACAAGAGGAAAGTCCCTATTGCACCTATGGACTTCTCCATTATTCCAGATAAAGGGCCTAAGAAGCAAAAGGCTATAACCCGCTTCTCTCAAAGCACTTCAGGTGAAAGGGTTATGGAGATCGCGTACCCTGATCTCACAAAGAAGAAAGAAGATCTGTCTCCTACAGATTTTACAGTGACTCAGGTCACAATGGGAACATCATCAGAGAGCCTACAAGGAGAGGCCTTATCCGCAGTGGATGCCCTTTACAAGAAGCTTCAAGAAGCAAAGGAAGAGAAGATAATATTAAAAGAGAAAACAAGCATCTTCTCCAAGCCCTGCAAAAGATGGGCAATGCCCCTCCTATGACTATCACCGACCCTCCCAAAGTTCTTAATCAGGAGAAGATAAATGAGTATGCCAAGATCGGTGAGCAAGGTGTAGCAGTGTCCACCTAGAGAGAGTAGATCCTCAAAGATAGTGAGGAAGTGATTACAAATTTCACAGAGCTTTATCAAAATATAGATCAAGAGAACAAGGAACTACAAGTAATAGCAGGGCCTATCTCCGAAGAGTTAGACCATGCCAGGTTGCAACACAAGATGTTCTAGAAGATGCTTGACTTCCTAGTCAATGACTTGGTGAAATTTAGTGTCTTTGATCACCTGCAAGCACCCAACAAAGTCCTTGCTGCTTTAGACTATCGAGTTGACCAAATGGAGTTTGTCTTGGAAAAGATAGACAAAATCAAGGAGGAAGCCCTGGATGCCATGCATCAAATGGATCAGATCATCTTAAGAATGTCTCCAGGGTTGCTTAGTGCAGCGTACGCCTTAAGGAAGGCAGATGATACTATTTGGATTTTCAAGGAAATCACGTCACAGGGTTTAGCGTCAGAGGCCACTTTTGATATAGAATCTATCAACAACCTTCTGGCCTGTCACGACTTTGTTGGATACCTGATGGAGGCAGGCAATGAATACTTCAAACTCCCTGAAAGACTCAGAGATGAATGAGAAACTTGCAAAGTCATTGGGGATCACACTAAGGGTCCAACTCAAGATCAACTTTAGGTGATGGTCAACAAGTTCATGGAGTATCGAGCTCAGTTTCACATTACCTCTCCTAAGTAGAAGCAAGACACTCCTTTTAAGCCAAGGGATGATGATGAATAGGCTCCTTCCTCCTGGGATAAATCCCATTTTTGTAAAAGTATTTAAAAGTATGTTGGCACAAATGATGACATCATCCATGTTGCACCATGGGATGTTGTCATCCACCAAATTGCCCCAAAGTCAACATTTGACTTTTAGATATTTTGTAAATAGTGGTTGGCTCCTTTTTGTCTTCTTTCTCCTTCTCCTTCTATAAATACTTGGATACTTGTAGTATTCGGGGTAAGAAAATTTGTATGAAAAATAGAAGTGAGGAGAGAAAGACTTTGAGCTTTCTTGTAACAGAACAAATATTAATACAAAAATTGAGACTTTGTGTTGAATTCCTGTGTTATGTGTTAGATATTTCTTAAGTTAGATCTGCATGCTTATTTTGTTGGATTCACATATGCTTTTGTCATTTGTTTATCAGTATTGCTTTGTTTGTTTATGTGAGTAAGTTTGGCTCTTGTTTACTACCGGCCCAAAACATAAACCCTCTAACCTTTCTACTTTGGAATTCATTTCTTTTCTCCTTTCAGATCCATCTTTCTTCTATTCCTTCCTTCATTCCTTGTTTTTCTTTGTCGAAATAACTCCACTAGGATGAGATCCCAAACCCCCTAAAGGCGAGAATCACCGTAAGACTTACACATATTCCTGCTAGTAGAATAGTAATAAACTAGTTTTGCTTTCTTATCTCAAAGAGGGCTATGCCTCGCACACTGCTTAGCCTTTCTATCCATAGATCTGCTCACCCAATAGATTTTCGGACCAACGAAGTAAAAAGGGGAAGAATATGATACAGAGGAAGTGAAATAAGATGAGGAGTAGAAAGGAGGGGAGGACAACAGAGAAAATGATGTAGAAGGAAGGAAACCAAGAATGGAGATATTTAGTGAAGAGTGAGCAGTATTAGGAATGTAAAGAGAAGCTAGAGGGGAGGAATGATATGGATTGGAAAAGATGTGGAGATGCATGAGATGAGGAGAAAAGTATTACGAGACAATAGACAAAGGATGTATGATGAAGACAATAAAGAAATTGGAAAGGAATAATGGAAGATGGAGAGGTGGCAAAGAAAAAGAGAGGGAGGGATAGAAGAGGCAATGTCAATGAAGGGATGTTAGGAGAAGTCCACCGATAATGATCGGTAGGGAAGGATGGGAGGAAAAGTGAGAAGAGGGAAAAAGTAAATGAGGAATGGAAGAGGAAACACCAATGAAGGGATGTTAGGAGAATTCCCCGATAATGATCGGTGGGCACAGAGGAAGGAAGGAATGAAGAAAAAAAGGAGTTCAAAGAGAGGGAACAAGGTCATGTAGAATGGGGATGAGTGAATTTTAGGAGAATTCCACCGATAATTATTAGTGCGGAAATGGAAGATGATGATGAAAGAATGTTAGGGGAATACCAACAACAATGGTAGGTAAGCATGGGGGTAGATATGTGGGAGAATTTAAGAAGATGGAGTGGAAAGAGTAAAGAAATGAGGGATAATGATTTGTGTGAAGATGAAGGCAAGGAGAGGATGTAGTGGATGAGGATGAACGAGGTGAAGATGAAGAAATGGGATATGAAAAGAATGGGAAGAAATGGTATTAAGGATGAGGGATCAAGAAAGAGAAAATGGGGAAAGGACGTAGTGATAAGTGGAAGATAGGAGATGCATTCTGTGATATGATAAGTTGAGAAAGGATAATGGTAGGATGAAAATGTGGTTATTAAGGAAGACTCGATGGAGGGAATGAATAATGATGTGAGGTAGAATTATAGAATGACGAGTTCAACTTAAGGAGGACCCTTAAGTAATATTTTCATGTGGTGGAAGTGGTTAAGTAATATTACCAAGCATGGGATGATGGAGATGAAAAGTGGGAAAGCAGGGGGTGATGTTTGCAAGATTGGAAGAGGAGCTTAGAGGATGTGATGATGGGTAATGACACGAAAATGTGGATAGTGATAATGTGGAGTGATGGGGGTGTGAGATAGTAGGTCATGCTTAAGAGGGAGTCTTAAGTAGGATCACCATGCCGGATGAGTGGTTAAGTAAGATCTCCAAACCGACAATGATGATATGGAAGGGGAAAGACAAGAATGGATTAGGTACAGGGGTGGAATGGTTGGTTAGAGCAGATGATGATGCCGAGGGGTGGGATAAATAGGATGGAGGAAATATGATAGAATGGGGAAGGGTCAGATGGAAAATCAACCTTAAGAGGGACTCTTAAGTAATATTGCCATGCGACGGGGATGGTTAAGTAGGATCACCAAGCCGAAGAAGAAGAAGAATGATGAGAAGAAGTAAGTGATTGACGGAGTTGATGGGAAGAGGGTATGACAAGATGGACTAAAGGGGAACCCTCAAGTGAATTTTCCATACTACGAGCATGTGTAAGTAATATTACCAAGAAGAAGATGGATACTAGGAAGAATGAGAAAAGAGTGAGTGGTGTATGCCAAAATGGAACAAGAGGTGAGAGGAGGTGATAACAAGGAAATAAGGAAACAAATGAGTGTGACATGAATGGATGGAGGAACATATGTAGTGTAGGATGGAGACTATGAGGGGAATCCTTAATTGGGATTCCCACATGGTGAGAGTGATGAGGTAAGAATGATAAGTGGAAGAGGTGGAGAAAAATATGTGTGTGGTGGTGATTTTTGTCTGATGAAAGAGGAGATGGTGGAGAAGTTTCTACAGTGGGAGGATCTAAGGAAGAAGGTATACCTCAACTAAGAGTCCCTGAGTATGGATGGTTAAGTAAGATTGTCAAGCTGAAAGCAAAAGAGTGAAAAGGGGAAATTGGGAAGAAAGGAAAGGAAGATACACAAAGTGATGAAAGAGGATAGGAATGGTGAGACAGGTGATGTGGGGATAAGTGGTGATGAGTGGAAATGAGGAGCGAGGATCAATGGATCAAATACATTATTGATCATGGTGGGGGATAAGGAGTTGTTGGATAGCGAATGATACTTGAGAAAGATCCTCAAGTAGGATTTGCAAACTACAATGGTGATCAAGTAGGATTCCCAAACCAAAGGGTGCATTAGAGATAGTGTTAGCAAAAATCATGAAATTTTGGATGATTGTAAGATATTTCATCCTTAAAGGTAAACATATAGATATAGATTTCATGGTTTGAAATTTTATCTGTAAGAATGCAATCTTGATAAATGGTGACCTTAATGAGAAAAATACACATAATCATAGCAAGGGGCATATGGAGAAAACATGCTTTGAACTGGATTGGGTAAACAAGAAAGGGTACCACTCAAGGCATTGCACTTGTAGCCAATAGCATGTGTTAATACATAACCAATGATAATTAGTTATACCAAAAGACCATGAGGGAAATATGGATGAAATATTCTCATAAACCTAATGTCGACACGACAAAGGGGATTCTAGATGTAACTTGTACGCAGGAAGAGGGATCTCCATAGGTGGTTGTTCCTAGAACTATGCCCCAACTCTGGGTAGGGGAAAGAGAGAAAATGATCAATGCGGAAGTTTTCTAAGAGAAAGTTGATCAAAGTGGGAAGCTTTCTGAGGATGTTAATACAATAGAAGGTTGATCAATGTAGGAAGCCTTTACTACCATGATAAGAGAGTAGCCATCCTTCGAGGGTATGGTCTAATTTTTGCTTTTGCTTTGGGATTTTGACTTTTCTTTTAGATGGCAGGATAAGATATGCATGATAGTTTTCCTTTGGGGAGCAAACTATACTTATTATATGCTTTTTATGAATAGTTGTCCTTTAATGGATCAATCTATTTTTGGATAAGATAGCATGAGACAAGAGCATCCATAATTTGTACTTTCTTTTCTTTTTTGTGTTGATTTTCTATTTGATGGGGAAGAGTTAGGTATAGCTAGGTAGACCACTTAGGAGGGGATGATGATCATACAAGTGACACCCCTGGACCTTTTGTGTGGTTTCGATAGGTAGATAGGAGGATGATGGATGTAATGATCACGAGTTCTCACCAAAAAGGGAGAACCTATCCATAAGAACAATGCTATGGATAGAGTCGTGGTGCCCATATTTAAGGTCATGACTAGGAAAGTGATGACAAACCACATAATTCCAAATCATTATAGTGATAGATGGAAGAGGTTCATGATGGAGGAATGATCTAAGGATATAACTAAGTGCTCATTGGTAGGTATGCTAATAGTAGAATGGTCGCAAGTGCAATGCATTAAGAGGTTTTGTCTTTGGTTTACCATCAAGGGAAGCCAAATGATAGACCCCAGACCCATACTTATGTGTGATAATGTAAGGTCCAATCCAATTGGGAGAAAACTTTCCATGTTGGCTCCTTTCTAGAGTGTGAGCGAAAGATAGGATAAAGTCTTAGGGGAGGAAGATAGGATACGATGATATAGATGAGCAAAGATAAAAATTATGTGTTATCCTTGAGGAAGTGAAAAAAATATGTGCCCCTAATGAGGAAAATAAATGGCCATAAAGGTGGGCTTAGGATGAAAATAAATGGTTCCCTCAACAGAGATAAACAAGCATGGCCACAAAGGTGGACTTTGAGATAAGAGCATGGCCACAAGTGTGGACTTTGGACTAAATATGGTGCCCCAAAGGAAGGGACATGTATGGCCATGACAATGGACTTAGGACGAGAGGATAGATTGGATGAAATCAGATAAGGTAAAATATGTGCAAGATCTCAAAAACAAGGAAGTGAGAAACATGTGTATTAGAAGACAAGAGAACAGCCACAAGAGTGAGCTTAGAATGAAAATAAATGGTCCCCCAATGGAGAAACAAGCATGGCCACAAAGGTGGACTTTGAGATAAGAGCATGGCCACAAGTGTGGACTTTGGAATAAATATGGTGCCCCAAAGGAAGGGACACGTATGGCCACAATGGTGGACTTAAAATGAAAAACATGGTCCCTCAAGGGAGAGATGAATATGGCCACAAAAGTGGGATTTAAAAAGAGATGAAGATTTGGACAAGATTAATTTGGATTTAAGATTGGATGAGATTAAATAAGACGATGTCAAAAGTGAAGTTCCCCAAAGATCAAGGAAGTTGTATGGATGGATAAGAGATGAATTTATGTGGAAGGTATTTTAATGATAAGGGGAGAATGTGCCCTTACCGAGGGAGATTATATTAGATACGAGATGAGGTAGTGGATGTCGAAGGAGTTTAGATAGGATTATTTTATATTTGGATTGGATAAATGGTCGAGACCATAAGGGTGATTGGAAAGATAAATAGTATCGATGAATAATGAAGGACCTTCTATATGAGGAATGTCATGTGCAGGAGAGATGTTAAGGGATGATGTGGATGGAGGAATCATGGGAAACCTAATGGATGGGATATGAATTGGATTAGATGTAGATGGAGAAGGATGTTCCCCTAAATGAGGAAATCGTATTTCTCAATAAGGTTATGGATGATTGTCTGAAAGGCCTTACAATGTTCAATGTCATGGCTCGGGGTATGATGATAAGTGCAAATGTAATTGGGATTGAACCACGATGGCTTTGGACTATGGGGATTAAAATATTTAATGGGAGGAAGTATGATGGAAGATATTCAAATTAAATGTTGAAGGATGTCTGCGTAGGACCCAATCAAAGTGTCATGGGGAAGGTAACTTGTGGGTTTTGATAGAATATTTTGGCTTGGAGTTAGGGGAAGAAGTGGACATAGATTGGATGGGTGAATTAGATGTCTTAAAAGATGAATCAATTTTGAGAGGAGGGTTAGATTGTTTGGATTGGGATTTATCGTTATGAGGTGTATTAGATGAAGGGACTGACCTTAAAATAGATGTTGTAACATTGGATTTCTGAAAAGAGGAAGACCTAACTTCTTACAAGGATGTGTAGGAGACTTTTGGGGATGCTTACCAAGAGTCGTAGATTTTGATCGAGACGGTTTACTCTTGGCAGGGATGATAATAACCTCAACTAGAGGATCTAAATATTGTGGTGTAGGGGGGATATTGATGGAGAAAGAGGTGTTTGTATGATGTGATTAATAAGGTCTATGTGAGATTTGGATTGTGTAGGTTTTGGTTTGGTCAATGTGGAAATAGTTGATTTGTGAATCCCCTTTGTGTTTTCCTCAGGTGGAGGTGTTTGTTCTATAAATTTCTCAAGGGGTATCATTGATAGAGTTACAAATCAAGAGGATTTGGTCAGTGTGATAGAAGGATTAAGTAAAGAATATTGGGATAAAATGGGTGATGTGGCCATGGGAAAGGATATAGGTATAGGTGATGAAGATGTCAAGGTAGGGGTAAGTGGATTTGTTGATATGATGATATAAGGATGGATAGGGAGGTGGGCATAATTGGGATATTTGGAGATGTAAGTGATGTGGTGATGGGTATGTTTGATATAGATGTGGTTAAGGGGTTGAATATGACAAGTTGGGGCACGATAGATGTGGATGAAGTGGTATGTATAGTTAAAGTCAATGTGGATGTGGTAAAGGTAGTTGGTGTGGTTGGTACGGAAAAAAAAAGGGGAAGGAAGAACTGGGATTGACTCTAAGGATGGTATAATGGGTAAAGGTGGAATGGATGTAGGTAAGGTAGTAAAACCCAATGAAGGGGATGTGGTAACCAATGGAGTAGATATGATAGGTATTGCAGTAATTGTAGGAGTAATATCGGTGTAGAAGTAGGTGGGAATGTTTGTTTCATAAATGTTTCAAGGGGTAAGAATGATATGTTTGTGAATGTTGTTGATGTTGTAGGTGGATGTATGGATAGGTTTACTTGACGTAGATGTGGGTGAAGGAACATATGTAAGTGATGTAGGGATCGGTGTGTATATCAATGGGGATGAAATAGGTGCTAAGGATGAATCTGATGTGATAGATTGGGGCATGATTGAAGTGGATGAAGTAGGTGGTATAGTCAAAGTTGATGTGGATGTGGTAAGGGTAGGAGCAGGTATAGGTATAGGAAAAGTAGTAAAAGTTGATATAGGTGTGATAGTTGTGGATACGATAGGTTCTGAATAAGGAGTGGGAATAATGTCTAAGGTAGGAACATGTGGAGTCGGTGATGAGATGAGATCTTGATTGATGGTGTTAACAGTGTAAGCATTTGATAGTTGAGATGTAAAAGGGGTGGCTTGATTTTTTGGTGGTTGATTAGGAAAAGGTTGCATAATTCTATCAAGGGTTGGCTAGGTGAAGTGGTGGAGCTGTCCATTTGGATATCCCCTTGATTTATAAGTTGTTAGATACGATCTTTGAAGGAACAACATTTCTCAATGTCGTGACCTTTGACTTGATGATATTTACAATAGTGGGCTTCGTGATACCAAATAGGCTTGGGTCGCAAGTCATCCATGGGTCATATGGGAGGAAGTTGGATGGAGTGTACTACCATCAACTTGTCAAATATAGAACTATAGGATTCCCCCAAGGGGGTATAGTTAGGAGATGGTCTAGGGGCTTGTTGTTGAGGCCATGCGTTAGATGTAGGTGCGGATGAGGACTTAATAACCACGGCATTGGCCACACCCTTAAATGTGTCGTTATGTGTGGATGGTTTAGTAAATTCAATTTTAGGTTTGGTTGATCTAAGTTTAAGATGACCTTTCTCAATGGCACATGTTTTGAGTTTGCGAGCCATGGTGAAGGCTTCATCAAAGGTTCGAAATGATTAGATTTGCAAGGTAGATGATATATGCTTCACACATGAATGTGAGAAGATTTCGGTTTGTGGAAGAGAGAAGGATTGCTAGTTTATAATGCCATGCCATCATGTGAAAAATTCTGCGATGGACTCATCTTCAAACTGTCGGATGGTGTATAGGTCAGTGATAGTGATTTTGCACATAATATTGATTGAAAAGTGTTCTAAGAACAACTATGTGAGTTGGGTGAAGGAAAATATTGAGTATTGAGGTATACTATTGTACCAGTCTAACGCGGGACTAGCCAAGGACATGGGGAAAGTGTGAAGCATTAGGTCTTGATCATGTGCAATAAGATAACATGTGTGTTTGAATGCACGAAGATGTTGTTGGGGATCTTCCTTGTTGTTGAACTTAATGAACTTGGGAAGCTCCCAATGAGGAGGGTAAGGTTTGATAGGAACCAATGGATGAATCGGTTCATTACATTTTTTTATAGGATAAAGTAACCTTGGGTGCCAAGGTAGCAGCTTCTAGACTAGCCAACCTATTCATAAGAGTGTGAATAGGATCATTTAACGTGATGTTAGGTTGGGATTGGATTGATTGTGTGGCATGGAATGTAGCTTGATAAGGTGGTTGATAATCTTGTGGGTGGGATGTTTACGGAATCATTTGATAAGACAGTTGATTAATTTGCGGATGTGTGGGTGTTTGGGGAATCATTTGATAAGGATTAATATATGTCATGGGTTGAGATTGGGTAAGTTGTGCTATATAGGTTGATGTTGAGAAATAGGGACATGATGTGATTATTGGGATTGAGCAAGTTGTTGTGGTAAATGATGAGTGGGGATATGAGTGTTAAGAGGTTGAGATGGTTAGAGCATATGATGGGTAGGAATGTAAGTGTTAAGAGGTTGAGATGGTTGGATAGGCATACTAGTAGCGGATGGAATAGAGTTGACATAAACTGATGTGGGTGGAATAGGATCCACCGATTGAGTATATTGATAGGATTGAAGGATTGTGGGGATTTACGAAATAAGAAATCATATATGGGGTTAGGAGGAGGTCCAAGAGTTTCTAAAGGAGTGGGAGATGGGTGTGTAGTTGGTCTAGAAAGGTTAGACTGATGAGAGATACGAGGATTGGTTTCAAGATAGGGACAATTTTGGGTAACATGGTCCTCATGAAGTGAGACCATGGAGACAAGGGGTTGGGTAACCGAAGGTGTGGTCTCAAGTTTAGAATCTTGTTGGGAGAGATCATTAGAGGAAGGGATGTCATTGGATGGAGTGGATTGTTGTGTTGTTTTGACCTGAGAAAGAGTGACAATAGGCATGAAATAGATGAACATTTGTTTATGTAATTTATTAACAAACAAATCAAGCAAAAAGTTTCTTATCAACATGATTAATTAGAAGATGTGAAAAGAAAAGAAAAGTGGATAATGAAGGCACCTAAGGAATGATAGTCTAAGGCTGGTTTCCGTAGTTTTGGCTAGGGAGAGTCTCAAGCGGCTTCTTGTTGGGTGATGAAATCCCAAACAAGTGAACCGTAAGGAGATGTTTTGATTGTGTTGATTTTGTTCATGAGTCTAGGTTGTGTGTGGTAATGTGAGATGCGAAGGTTAAACCCTATTTAAACTATGTGAGAAAGCAAGATGCATGAGGTTATTTTTAGACCAAATCCCAAATGTGAAGTTTGATGCGGAACACACACCCAGAAAGGGAAATTATAATGCAGAAAGGAGTAAATAGGGAAAAAATGAGGAATACCTAGAGAACAATTTCTCTTTTTATTTGACTACATGTGATAATGACGTGTGTGAAAGTGGTAATCAGTGACTAGGAACATCTCGGTACCCTAAAATTGCACCATGCACGATGAGCAGTATTGCGGAAGGGTGTGTTGAAAGTGGTTTGAGCCGTGTATTTGTTGGGGTAATGTGACAATAATGAACGTGGTAGAGTTCAACTATAAAAACCAATAAGTCAATTAGTTGACGTGGGTTAAAAAGATACGAGAAAGACAATAAAAATTTCTAATGTTTGCGTCTCGAAAGAGGGTCCTACGTACGGAAAATTAATCTTATTAAGTAATAAAAAAATAGTAGTTTAACGTTCGTATGCAATTAGAATAATATATATATATATATATATGAAAACTAATCAATTAGACTATAAACTAAACTATGAAATAAATGATGAAATAGACTATGAAATAAAATTATGAGAACATATGACACAAATTATTAAAGATGAGGTGATACAAAATTATTAAATGAACTACGTTATAATAGGATAACCTATAAACCACAAAAATATTAATGTGTGCATTTTGTTTATTTATTTACGTGAACTATAAATAAGAATAACTATAAACAAAATAAACTATAAAATGATCGAATGTGGACTTTAAGAGGTCAAGACAAAAAATGGGTGGGGAGAGTAGACTTTTAGGATATGAATGTGGACTTTAAGAGGACAAGAATGTGGACTTTAAGAGGACAAGACAAAAAGTGGGTGGGGGAATAGACTTTTAGGATGGGGATGTGGAATTTAAGGGGATAATCCAAAAAGTGGGTGGGTGGAGTAGACTTTTACGACGGAAATTTGGACTGATATGTTGAAAATGAGGACTATGAAGAAGCACAAAGATAAATTCAAAGGAAAATTTTAAGGTAGATATAGTAGATGTGATGGTGATGTGAGTAGAGGACTTTAGAGAAAATGACAAAATGTGATATGAACTAAAGCAGTGTGTAAAATGAGAAAACCAAAGTGGAATTTAGGTGAACCTAGATATTGCTAAGGGAATGGAACTAAAGTCTTAGATGAAACAACAATATAATGTGAATGGGAAGATTAAACATGTCAAATAGGAGCTAATGTGTGAGTGTATGAACCAAGTGTCATGTGAAAGGGGTCGACGGTGTAACGTGTTGATGGATACGTGCATGCATATCAAATGACAATAGAAAAGGAAATAAAATTATGTGCAATCTCATGAAAATATTAAAATAATATGACTATCGAGGTTGATTAAACCTAGGTTGATGTATTTATCAACATGTGAAGAGTGGAATTATTTGCAAACACGTCAATATAACAACAATTGACCATCCACATTGCTAAAAATTCTAACCCCGTAATAAATACAGAAGAAAAATATGGTTTGTGGCAGAGGAAATGTGAATAGTGGCATGGTGAGTTTACTAGAGGTGACGTGGGAGTTGGGCCATGATCACTCACACGAAAGGACTATCTTTTATTACTCTTGTATTCATACCACATTAGAGAGATTTTTGCTTTAATCCAACATTTTCCTCATTATTCAACCATAGTAAATATTTACTTTTGTGACTTCCTCAACATTCAAACAACCACCAAGATATTAAATGGCATTAGTGCTAATATTATGATTGAAAAATCACAAATCATCTCTTGGGTGTACATATTGAATACTTAAGTAGCTTCAATTTTTCCCAGACTAATTTTTTTGGTATGTCATCGAATCGGTTTTGATTGAGTGAAAGAAAATGTGGTGATTTGGCTTGAATAATTTTTTATCGAAGGAGGGTAAATGAAGGCTCTAGCCAAGGAGCTGCAAGTTCTCTTCCCTTGGGAAGACCGGGGCTTGCGGTCACAAGAAACAAGACTCGTTTTGTGTTCGGTTTTGGTGGTACACACAAGCTTTCAAACGTGTATCGTCTTGACCTCATGACCAATCCATGGGAAGTAGTGGAGAGCCAAGGGGAGAAGCCCACCCTGAGGAGTGTTTTTTTCTTGTTTTGTTCTGGAGAGCCAAGGGGATGGACGAGGGTAAGTAGGTGGAAAGGTAGATGGGTCCAAAAATGGAGAGTGGGGAGTTGAGAAGTGAGTTGGAGGGTTCAAGAAGAGATTCCAGACAAGCCAAGGATCCACGAGAAAGTATTTAAGCTCACGGGTAGTTCGTGGCTCGGGAACATAGGGAGATGGTGTAGGGAGTTGAGTTGGGTAGAAGGGAGATAGGACAACTCGGTGAGCTGGTTTAGATGGGAGAGAGAGGGAATTAGGTAGGGGTAGTGTAGTGTAGATCGAGCTGGTCTTTACTTTTAATGTTTTTTCATATTTTTTTAATAAATATTATTACTATTATCTAAAAATTAAAAAAGGCTTTATATTAACAATAAATCAAAAACAAACTAAATTACCGTAAACCAGGAAAATTAATATAAACCACCAAATGTAAACGACAAACTAATTAGTCAATATTAATCAATATAAAACTTTATCCTAACTATAAAGCACCAAACACTAACCTTTTAACGATGACTAACTGAGACATTATAAACAATAAAGTGATGAGAATATCGCCACCAAAACCCTGCAAACACGTGATCCTAAAAATGAAATACTCAAAAGATATCTGAATAGATGAATACTGTGAATAAGGATAGTCATTATATGTACAACACCTACATGAGAGAAGTAAAGTAAAATAAATAAATGACCAAATTTGGGATTGGTCCCACCAGCGTGCGTGCCAAAATATTGATTGAGTTTTCTTCATCCTCCTCAGATTAGTGAGCTAGATAACAAAGAAAATTAGGAAACCTCAAAGATGTGGGGTTTACGGTACTCATAAAACTAATGGATACAAATGGATGGGTGCAAAGTGAATGTCCTTGCTGCGAGCTGGATAGACCTACAAAATAGAGGCAACTAAGAGGAAAACGGATTAGATGGTATATGTGGGGGTTGCTCGATGAAGTCGGTTCTAAGAAGCATGAGCTTCCTTATGCATATTTCAACCCCATTTGATAAGATAAAATGATATAAATGAAATATAGATGGATAACATGCAGAAAATGATAAATAACAGAACCTGAAAATGTCAATGTATAGAGGAGCTACTGATCTGATCAAAGTAAATGTAAAGCAAACCAAACTAAGAGAACCACAAGGGCATGAGGATGGTATTATGGTGATACAAGTGGCATCACAAGGGCACTGTGATGATATTATGATAAGCGAGGACTATAATGTCAAAGGTTTTATATCACTCTTAACTTACTTGTTTGAAAGAGGGGGGAAGGCATGTATTTATAGCCTGGAGATGGGGTTAGTTTAGGGGTTATCAGGTAATCTAGGTTTGAAAAAATAACCCTGATTAGGTGAGTGGGGGACATGATTTGATTGATTAGGTGAAATAATGGATTTAATAAGGATTTTTTACATTATTTAAATCATGAGTGGGGTTCATGATTTGAAAGATTTTTGGAGTATTTAATTACTAGGTGGGGTGATATGACTTAATTTGCAATATTTGGATATTAGCATATAACGAGGTTTAGGTATTTGAAAGGGGGTCAATTAATATTGATTAATTGAATGTATTTTTAGTGGGAAATGGGATTCAATTGGGTAATCCTAATGAAGGAGAGAAAGTACGGGGTGAAGGGGAGGAACGATACCAAAAATTGGTGTCTACACCCCCTTCAAGTATTTCATCCGAAGTTGACAATATCAAGGACATAAACTTAGGACACATCAATCTCCTTGAATTCAGGGAGAGGATAAAGGCTCCAAACAAGAAACCATGGATGCAAGTGATCTTTGACAAAGGACTTCCCTAGCTGCTACCTTTCCCTCATCAAAGCAATTCCCGAGTCCATGCTCACTTTGCCACTTAAAATTTGATAAAGACTCGTGCACGCGAAATATGATGAAGGGACGCTAGTACTCAAACTAGAAAGTGATTTTTGAAGATCTATTAAGACTTCCCAATGTTGAGATATATGTTACTATTTCTCCATAATTTTCTCTTGAGCACTAGGTCACAAAACCGAGACTTGTATGAGGATTAGTAACAAAATTTATTTAACGAAAACCAAGAGTTTACTATCTAGGTTCTCTAAAATGATTCCTCGATCAGATTTTATTCAAAGGTGAATGATATCATCACATTATTGCGTAGGGTCATGAGGCTTCTTTCTTCCAGGGGACTTCCGGAATGGATGTATCTATATATTGCTACCATTTAGAAAAATTGTGATCTTATTTGGTGGGTTAAGCACATCGGTGATGTTATATATTTCCAATTATTAGATGTTCTAACCTCTAGGAATTTTTTACGACTTCTTACATTATATATGTAATAGTAGGCATGAGACATTAGATAGGTTGTCCCAAATAGTGTCGAGGAACACATCAAATTTATAAATACTATCCTCAGCTCACAATGAAAGAGGGGCCTAAACATTTTTGAAGAGTGAATGATTCTTTCTTTACGGTCATTTTATACTTCTTTGATAAGGATTTGTATAGCCAAAGGATTTCCGATGAGTCCTAGAAGGAAGTTAGGGAATGGGGAGGTATCTACTTATAATTCCCAACATTCACATACATAAGGGTGCATGGATTCACAGGTGTTCCTATCAAGCTACCTAGGTGCCCAATGGACAAGTGGATTTTGATGGATTTGGTTCATCAGTTGTTGCACTACCATAAGATTCAACATGACCAACACAAGGTAGGAGCTTAGTTTCCTATAACTATGGGAAGGTACATGTGTGCTTCCATATACAAAGTGAAGAATGTTGAAGGAGAAATGCAATAGATGACTCTGAAGACATTTCACCGCCTGAATTGTTTCAATTATTGGGACAAGTTTGTTAAACAAGGATCGACTAGTATTCGTGTGTTGTGGTTGGAAGATATTTGGATCCATTACGGGATGAAATTATGATAAGAGAGAGGGATTTTGAAAGGTTATCTCTTCAGGATGTATCCCAATATGGAATTACAGATCATCCCCGAATGCCCCAGGATGACGAAAATGTTTTGGATCCTTCCTATGGTTAGAACAATGTTAGAAACCAATCATTGCCTTGGATCAATTGGTCACTCAAAGAATGCAGCAATACAAAGGAAAGGGTGGGTCCCATTCTAAATCGAACCTACCAATGGCTAATGTCATTGGGAATTACACCCAAAATATCAAAATCTTGTTGCATAACTCATTTAGGTATAACCATCGTGGGCCATACCACCCTTACTAAGGGAAAGAGAGTAAATCCCAAATTTGTTTCAAAACCCCGCAAGATTTTTTTATTTATAGAGGTTTAATACCTTCCTCCGAGTTTTTACAATGGGTGTTGCATATCCCAAAGTGCCATCAACAGAGGTCATTGACCTGAGTGTTTCTCCTATAATCTCTCAAGTGTTGCAATCACCTCTCTCTCCACCTCTTCCATCCTCACCATTCTCAGCTCATCCTTCCCCTCCACCTCTCACTCTTCCTCCGACTACTTCCTCCATTCCTATTTTTCCTACATCCCTCACCACATCTCCTTCTATGGCTCATGATTTCTCCTTCCATCTCTTTCAAATCGATATGTTTTGGCATTAGGATATCCTTTTGGGACTCCTCTTCATAAATAAACTCTCCCCATTTATACTCATATCTCATCGATTCTTGTAGCCATCCTTTCCACTTCGCCTTCCATTGTCACTTACATCTCTTTACCTCTCACAATGACCGCAACCAAGGCCCTAGTTACACCCACTCAACCAATTTCCACCATAAAAATTCCTATGTTATCCACTAAAGCTTCTTATTCTATCATTGCGTGGTTGAATAGGTAGACACTAAAGCAAAAGAAGAAATTTCTAATTATTGATGTTGTTGAGCTCAATATCATAGATCCACCCTCTCAAAGATAAGCCAAGAGGACAAGGTTTATTTCTAACCTATGGGTTGATAAAACATGGGAGAGGTTTGTTAAGGTAGCTACCCTAGCTGCAGGAGAAAAACCAAATAAACTATCACATAAACATATTATCAAATATCTAGGTTTTCTCTTGGAAAATCCACTCATGAGGGAGAAAAGTAAGGTGTCCAAGTTACCTTGGGTAACTTGTTGGATAAATTTGATAAAGATAAAGTGACGAAGATGAGCTCAAGGGTAAATTTGAACAGATGACCACTATCTTGACTAAAATCACACAACCCGTTCATACTACCACTCTCACCATACCTCCAAGTTTTGATTTACACCTCCTTATCTATGGTAGATAAGATTGGACAAAAAGGATGAGCAAGTAGAGCATGGGTGGAAATTCTATTTTAGGACGAGGAACAAATGATTAATGATGATGTTAATCTTTATATTGAATTGTATGCCGAGAAATATTCCCTCTCTAAGATGAGTGAACTCCTCACTAAGGAAATTTATAACTTGGAACTCGTTCTTAAGACTTGGAAAGAAATACAGAGTGTGAAGTCAGATTTTCTTTTAAAGGAAGGAGTTATTGATGATATTGCAAAACTATTTGAATTTAATGAAGCAATGGAATTTAGAGTCTAAATATTAAATAAGCCCATGTCAAAGTTGGATGAAAGAAGAATTGAGGTAGGTGATGGCCTCAATGATATTATGGATGAGTTTTACAGGATTCAATGTAATTTTTTGGACATAAATATTGATGCACTTTTGGTCGATCAGATTGTTACCTGGTTCAAGAGCTTGGTGAACCATGACAATGATGCAGCTAAATAATTTGGTCTTGATTCCATTCACAAATTGGTATCTTACGAACTTCTTAAGTCGGCTTAAGAAAGTCATAAACAAGACTAAAACATTTTTGGGTAAATTGGCCATAGAAACCGAATCAACAGAGGTCCTAAATCACTACGCATGTGGACCATATAATGGAGGTTCAAGGGATTATCAAGTGGTTTCTTGAATATAGACACAAGGTAATTAAGGAAAATGAGGAAGAATCGGATAGAGAAAATGGTGGCGCCAAATAATTTGAACATGATAGCCATTTTTGCATTGTCTCTTAAATGCTGCAACACCATTGAGAGTTGTAGGTTTAACTCATCAAACTTGCACAACTGTATCACTATTTTTATGGGAGACTATTTCCTAACATAATTAGATTATATTTTTAGTATGTAACAGCTTAAGAGGCATAGATATAATTGTTCAATCCTCTTAGTCTATAAATAGGAGAATGCATTATATTTTTAAGAGACTTTTGGATCTTATTTATAAGGAGGCTCCATCATTTTGGGAGTTGGTGAACAATCTTTAGCCTTGGTTACATTCGAACAATATTTTTCCTTTGAATACTTGATGTGTTGTGCATTTAAATAATTTATTTAATACTTGTAGATGTTTTGAATTCCTTGTATGTAGTGATTTATCTTGCCTTCATATTAATCATCTTTCTCGAGCTTAATTTGTAAGTTGTGGTATAGGATCTTTATTGTTTCAGATTATGGAAGATATTAAAACCCTTCGATATTCTAGGTTCGTATTCTTAAAAATAATTGAATCGAAAGGATTGTAAGGAGTTGTGCATATTATATAGTGTTCTGCAATAATACTTTGTGCATGTGAAGTAGATCTATTCATCCCTTAAAAAAAAATTGCATCACCTCTTCTCTGTATATTTCAGTTATCCTTCTATCCCTTTTCCCAAGAACAAATAGATTAGTTTGTTTCATAGTATTATAGTTTTGCACCTTGATCTTAAATTGAATGCACAGAGTTTAGTAGGAAGTCGGCCTTCTCCGGAGGTTCATCTCAAGGATCCAAGGTTCCACACCTTGGGGATGTTCCCATGTTGTCTTGGAGCACTTAACAATTTAGTGGGTGTGCGATCCATGTGACAACAATAATCATCATCTAAGAATGTGAAAAATGGCAAAGATACATCGCAATAATAGTAATAAGAAATTCAAGAGGCCCCAATGAAGGGGAGGCACAACATGATATGTATGGTTTGTAGAAGATTTGGTAGCTTGTTTGTCATGCTTTAGTAAAGGTTTATTGAATATTTTTAGCTTTTGATTATCAATTATTGGTTTTACATTGGATGGCTCAGGGAAATCAATTACATTGTTATCAATAAGATCTTGAATTAGATGTTTAAGATTAAAGAAAAAAATAGTAGGATGCCCAATGCATTGGTGGTAGTCATATCATGCATTTTCATCGTAATTGTGGCCATGGAGGCAAGAAGGATCGAGATTGAGTGGTGGAGGAAGAGTAATAAGATTGCTTTCAATAAGCTACAGTAATAGGAGCCGAGGTGCGTAAGTGTTTTAACAAAAATAGAATTTATGCTAAACCTTGGATATTTCGAGTCATGTATGATAAACAAATGATGAAGCATAGATTTGATATAAGAAATAAGCTAGATAAAAATGAAACCCTAAGTGAAAGAGACGGAATATAAGACTTAGTTGATTTTGCAATAAATCTCGAAGTGTTCTGGACTAGAAAAATGGTAAACATGAGGAGGATACTTTATTGCAACCACACTTATAAAATTATGTAATTTTTAGATGATCCTGGATGGGGTGAGGTGCCTAAGCATCAAAGACCTCTCGATAGGTTCCTATGACTACATTGTTATCTCTCATAGTACACCCTTGTTGAGAGATGAAAACAGGGGTTCTAAGCTTTCCTTATCTCTCACTTTCGTAGATACAATGGAAACACCTCAGGTCTGTGGGTATACCTATTGTTGAGGTGAGTCTCTAGTATCAAGGTTGGTTCCTTATTGATGTATCCTAAACTAATTTTTTGGGGTTTTGAGGGTAAAAATATTGTTGTAATTGAATTGAAATGGGGTGATACACCAAATTTATTGAGGGCTTTGACTGAGTACATGCACAATAAAATTGAGAACAAATTGCAGATGCATGAACCAATGGTTTTCAACAAAATCTTAAGGCAAAACACTTATGTATTGAGGGATAAATCACAACAACATAGCAAGTTAAACATGCACACTAAGACTATGCGAAAATACCAGATTTGTAGCAAGGTAAGATAATTAAATCAGGGAATTAACATTCACAAGAGATAATAGAAAGATACACACCACTGCAAATAATTGGAAAGGTAATAACTAGTTCTCATTCAAGGGAAAAACTAGCAAAAATTTGCTTCAACACTCCTACATCCAAAATTCCTTGTGCCTTGCTAGTGCACATAATATATAGCAAAAATACTTCACCCAACCCCTCCTAAAAATAGACTACAATAGATTCTGTACTCACCCATGCATGCTAATTTTACCCCTTTATCATGAATAAATAAAGGAATAAAAATAGACATGTTGATTACAATGAGGCATTAATAGCCTTAGTTACAAGAATACACTCTAGTCAAAGTGCAATTGATTGTTCTATTTTTAATGCAATTAATATACTTGGGTGAATAAAATTTAGCCAATAATAGCTCTTGCTTGTTGTTCAAGTCATCTCCAATGTGCATGCAACTTGGTCTTCTTGTTGTTTATTAAATAATCATATTTAATCCTTGATGTAGCACTTGTGTATTCACCCACTTGCAAGGGTACTTTGGCTTTATCTTTGTTTTGTCTTCTTGTGAAGGCATGCAAAAATAATACCTTTAATCTTCAACACTTAGAAAAAATTATTCAACTCCATTATGTGGGGACCACTTGTCCATGTGTTGAAGAAAATAATATCCCCTTGTGTGAAAAATAAGGAAATTAGTGCTCTATTACCATCATGTATGCTTCTGATGTTGACATTCTACACATGCTCAACTTTTATCTTCTTTTGCAAGTGCTACTTGACTTTTTTGACTATATGATTAAAATAATCATTCTTGCTCTTCTGGTATGATCTGTGCATGTGCAACAATAATACTCATTTTTTACAAATAATAAGGTAAGTTAGCAAATATTGAGGTAAAGTGCTTTTTGTCCTTAACATATATATCATTGATCTCCTTTGATTTACACATGGGCATGCATTATTATTTGCAATAATAATCTCATTGGTTATATTGCTACGCCATCCCCCACCTTTACCTTGGCATATACCTTGGCATATTGTCACTTTGACTTAGCACACATCATAGATTTTGGCCTCTTTAATCATTATGCACATAAAAGACATTAGATAAGGTCGATTACAATCATTATGTTTCGGTTTTCCTTTGACCACATGGTCTCAAAAGTTGATTTCCCACAATGACATGACCCATCGTGATCCTTTGTCGATGGTCTTAACTCAATTGAATTTAACCCTGATTAGGGTTTTCTGCTAACTTGGCACATTGATAGTTGATTTTTGTGGAACTGATCCGAGCCATCGATTTTGTAACTCTATGTTAAGGGTGGTTGGTTGTGATTTAATGACTTGATCCTTGGCAATTTGATCTTATATTATGCTTTATCTTCACCATTGATCTACATGGGGGTTGCATTTAACTTTTTGATTAATCTCATCCATCGATTTATGTACTTTGTTATCTTGGTCGTCGATCGTTAATCTTAAGGGGTGGGGTTCCATTTATGTTACATTGAATTCGGTGATGAATAAGAATTGTTGATCATTGTATTTCAGAAACATACGTGTCATCTATCTCGCATACCTTTGATTTGGGTGAGTTAACCTAACTTTACCCTCAAGTTTGCATGGAAAAAGCGTTGAGCTTTTTCATTTTTTCATTTTCATTTTGCTCTTCCGAGCACCAAGCTATGGAAAAAATTTACTCGACTACCATTGATGGTCTTTGAAGCTCTAATTTCTTGCATTTTTAGCTTGTGTCACTTAAAAACTTGTATATTTGTGGTGTTTTTCTCTTATTTCAAACTTCGTGAAGTTATTCGCCATATTTCTTGTTTCAATGCTTTGTAAATGTGCTCACTTGAATCTTTCCCACCATTTTGATGGGATTCTATGAGCTTTTGAAAGTTCTTCTATTCTCTTGCTCCATTCGAGCTCTCTGTTTGTGCGTAAAGAATGAAATGGCCATCGTTTTATTTGAGCTCGTTGTTCTTTCAATTGCATGCTTAGTGAATGGAATTTAAGATTTTTTTAACACCAAAAATAGTTTTGTTTCTTTCCATTTTGCTTCATGACGCTCTTGTACTCATATTCTTCTTTTATACTCTTGTGTTTCTTGTGTTTTCCTTGCCTTTTATGAGCCTATGCTTTAAGAAATCCCTAACTTACTTAGTTGGATTCCATGAAATGGATTTAAGCTTGAAATTTTGCATTCGCGGCCATATAAAGGTAAGCTTTCATTTCATGACTAAAAACTCTTCGTTTTCATGTTATCGAGCTCATTTATATTGCATTTTTTCCTTTTAATAAAACCTTGTTATTCGGCTCTAAAAATGCAATATTGAGCTTGGAATTTGTTCTAGGTTTTCATTTCTTCCTCTACACTTTGATGGTCCTTCGAGGGTTCCAACAAGTTCCATCTGAACCTAGTGAGTTTTGAGTTCTATCTCTCCAAGTTTCCTACAATTTTTAAGAAGGCATTTCCAATCTGTATCTGCATATTTCTCAATGTTAATAAAATATGACTTAAATCTTGACGTGGGTACTTGCATATTTTACTCATGAGTTTACTGTGAGAGGAGGTTTGTAATCTGTTGAATTTTTGTAGCTTGAATATGTTTATCTAGCTCAAATATCTTTTATTATAGTTGTCATCTTGTAGATCATATAAGCTTTAATCCTTACTAAGATTATTTACTTTATTTTAGATGGGTTTTGTATTTTCACCCAAATTTTCCATTATTGTGAGCTCGAGTCCTAATTCTTTATGCATTTTTATGTCTTAGTATTCGTTATGGCTTTGTATGTTGAGGGTGTGGTTTGGAAACTTTGTGAACTCGTGGGAGGTTTATTGTTCTTCTAGCTCAACTTTTATTTCACTGGTTTGTTTCTTCTGTTTAAGTGCATACATTTAATAGAAGCTCGGCCCTGGTTCATTGAGTATTATACCTGTATTTTCAGTTCCAAATCTAAGTGTGTTTAGTTATCGATTCATTTTGAGTATCATTTTTTTGTTTGATTATAGCTTGAGATTCATTTCTTTTGCGATGTTATTCTAAGTTTAAGCCCAATATTTTCTCGAGTTTAGTTCCATTATGGCTAACATGTTTTTCTTAGATAAGAAACTTTAAACATACTTACAAAGTATACAATGCAAGTTCTATAAGATGTTATCTTTGATGCTCTTGTATATTCAGATTTTGATCCTTATATCAGTGCTTTCCTATTTTTTCAAAACTCTCAATTGAAACCCTTTTAAATGATTAATTGATGCAATTTGCATTCACCCTTGTGGCTAACATTCATTAGCATGATCATGATCTCTCTTTGCATTAGTGGGATGTCTCGTTCTATGTTGGCGATGATCTCTCGAGATGTCGATTTCGACTTACATGCATTCACTATAGAATTTTGCTATTTATGGCTTTCTGTATGCACCACGAGTCTTTGCTTGAAGATTTTCTCCTTTGAAACTATATCTAAAAGCTCACTTTCCTCTTTATATAAAGCTAAAGTGCACAAGGAAATTATCCTCTTTTGACATTGTTGTAGCATGCACTTGTATTTATCTAGTGGACCTAACAAATGTATTCTTTCTTTGGTTATGATAGAATCTATGTTCTTATTCTAATGTTATAGACAACGCCATTTGTATTTGATTGCTCCATGCTCCATATAATGTACGGTGAATGCTCCATTTAAGTACAATTTGTAATCGTATTCATCGATTATTTCAACAAGCCTTGATGCTCTTGTGATTATGGAAATTTGCTCCTTAAAATCTAATGAACACTTCAGAAATGTTTGAGATATATTTCATATCTGATCCATGTGATTAAATGGCAATTGATAATCATATTTTTTAAATTGAGTCTATCATCTGATCAACATAGTTGTTACCAAAATTTTCCATTATTCTTTCCTTCCCGAAAGTACTCGAGTGTTTGATTCGCCTATTGTTGTCTTGGTGTTGGATGTTTAACAATTCTAGTTTTGTTCATTACATGATATATGCTAAGTTGAGGTCACCTCAAACCATTACTATAATTAGATGATACCTCTTATTTTTCTTTCATGCTTGAGCCCTCACTAGAATATATTGTTGACTTTTATGAGCTTCTCTAAAATAGCTAAATTTGATTCTCCAAATTTTGTACTTTGGTTTGAAGACTATTTATGCTTGATCACTCGAGAACTGAAAAATTCTTGTGGCAATTCTTAGTGGATTTCTTTTCATTTCTATTCATATAATCCATTGAGAGTATATATCCTAAAAATGTTACTTGTATGACTCCATTTTGTATGTTACGAAATCAAATTTTGTACATTCTAGAATACCTTTAAAGTCATTGCATAGATCTTCTCCTTAGAACTATATTGGTGAATAATGATATCTCAAAATCATTGTGTGCTTGAGAAAATGACTATAAACATAAATTCTTAATTCTCCTATGCATCCTAAACTTCTATTATTTCATTATTCTGCTTTTGATAGTTGTTGTATTCTCAAACTCGCTTGATGGCTTCATAGTTTAGAACTTCAACCGTAATATTTCCTACATCCGAACTTTTTGGTTTCATGAAGATTCAAGACTGCTTTCAAATGGAATGATTTGTAGTTTGTAGTCTTATTTATCTATCTCAGTAAAGGCTTTATTTCCTTAAATACTTCAATTTCTCGAAACGTTTAGTAACCTTGAAGAATTGCCATTAGCTTCATAATTTTGTCACTTCATGATTTGTGTATTGTACTTGATTTAATCAAAATTGTACTTGATGAATAATCAACAGTATCCATTCAATGTTGTAACATTGTGTTTTTATTGATTGTATCATAATTAGTGCTCTTTATTGTGATGTTGTACCTTTTCAATGCAATATGTTTTGATAGTACAAATTTTAAACATGCATTTGTTTTCTTTTTTGTAACTCGTACCTACACACTTAAGAAAATTATTAGAAAATAATTAGGCTTTTCAGCCTCTCTTATGTTCCATAGATTCTTTTCTTTCTACTTCCTTTTTCTGCATGATTCTGGGAATCTTATGTGCTACTCTAGATACTATTTTCTCAAATCTACATATGTTACCTTGATGTACCTTATACTTTTGATCTTAAGAGGTCCATTTTCCTGAAACTAGAAACACAGAAAATGACCGAATCCCGATCTCAAATCTAACAATTTTCTATTTCTTTTTTTAGTTACGTTGCTACAGTGGGGTGATGTAGAGAAGATGAAGCTCAAAAGCTGGAGCTGAAACAATAAAGACCAAATGGAAAACCCAAGGCAATGATGGGTTCCTTCTTCATTCCTTTGCTTCTAGTTTTATACACATGTATCTCTTATTTCAGTAGTTGTAAGTTACATCCCATGGCTTGTGTGGGAAACATTGAATTTCCTTGATGAATAAATGATATTATTTCTATAATTGAGTTGTGTACTTCCTTTTACTTTCAACTCTTATGATATGTAATGATTGTACAATGAATTAAACAACTCAATAACATACTTAATAACACTTAATCATAGGAAATGATCAAATTGAAAATACATGTAACTTAATAATGAACATCTACAAACTACAATTAAATCAACTCTATTCACTGCATTGCTATGCTATGGGATGTGTTCCCAATGATGATATAGGTGGTCTTTCGGAATGAAAAAGCTCTCCAAGCATGTGTTAACATCCCGCATGCCCCGCTTAGCCCCTACATGCTTTTTTTTCTCTTCTCCCCTCCTTTTCTTTGTGTTTTGGTCTTCAGTGATGAAATCGCCGCCTTTCCTAGGCGGTGATCTCATGACCGCCACCCGCGGGGTGGTGGTCTTGTAACCACCGCCCTGCTTAGGGCGGCGGTCCTTCACGCGTTTTCTAGAATGCTCTTTTTAACGCGACTCGTGTAAATTTTCAACGTTTACCGCTTTTTCACCACCTTTGCTTGTATTTATGATTCTAGTTCCCTGGAATAGTGTTTTGGCATTGTTTATGGTTTAAGAGATCAATTTGGTTTTCACCTTTGGGTAAATGGGATTCTATAAATAGTTGGCTTGTGCTCAAGCAAATGGCCCCTCAAATTTGCCTCTGAATTTCTCATTTCAATAGCTTAGCCTTTCAATTTTGCTTAGGATTCATAGTTTCATTTGTTGTATGCATGGTTAGTGTTGTTTAGCTATTAGAAAGCCACATATTCTCCTTGTGTAAGTGTTGTTATTATTTCATCCAATCAATTGGAGTAGGATAGTTTGATTTTTAGTAGGAAGCCATTAAAGTTGCAGGTTCTGCTCATCAAATAGGATAGTTTCAGGTTCTGGACGTTTTATGTTGCATGACTCATAATAAATCCCACTAGGAATTACATAAGCCAAGCTCTGTTCTCTTGCGCTATCCCTCTCCTACTCGCATTGTATTCGAGTCTGCATCCTAAGCTGCCATTGTCCCAATATCTACTTCTTTGATGCTAGCATTACATGCTTTTCTAGATCCACGTGAGCACGAAAGAACGAGGAGATCACACTGAGGGGACAAGGCCACACACCATCGGATTCGCCACTGTTCTGCAAAATCCAGGTTCAAGCTTTCAAAGTTCTAGTTAAAGCATATCAAATAGAGTAGCCAATCATTTCATTTCAGTTAATTTTACTTTCGATATTGCCAGGGAAGTTGTGGGGATTGATAGTTTCTGAGAAACTATGATTCACTCCTCACTTCTGAGGTAGGATCGAGAGTCTTTCAAATAGAGTAGATCTAGTTATCTATTTATTTAGAGTAGATCTACAAACTGCATAGACAAGTAGCTATACTCAGTTGCTTTGTCTGTTTTAATTGTGTTATTAGTTTAGTTGTCAATTTCTAGATATATTAGATAATTGCTCTTTTAAATTTTGTTCAGTAGCTTATCAATAAAATCAGATTTAGGAATATACATAGATATATCTTGCGTAGTTAATTTATTCTATCATTAGTTAGATTTATATCATTTCCTTCTTGCATGACAATCACGGGACCTAGAGAGCCCAGAGAATACGTATTTGAGCCAATCGTGCCTCAACCCAATCTTATTACGGCAATAACTGATATAGATCAGAACCTTAGAATCCAAGTCTTCCAAACAACAACAGACTTACAACAAATCAGCTCACAGTTAAGAGGATTAAACGTAGAAGATGACAAAGCGTATACGTTTTGGTCAAACCAGGTCAAACTACAGGTTAACCTAGATAAATATCCACATGACTTGTAGAAGGGCTTGAAAGAGAGAAACGTTTGGTTGTGATCCTTTGGTCCCACAGCCAGACGCAGGAGACACTCTCACGGACATAGATACTAGTTTAAGAATTCAGGTTGCAAGAACACCTGTAAGATACTCTGAAAAGATTGCACACAACTGTTAATTCTGAACATAGAGGCCGAAAAGGCATACGACTATTGATACTAGGGATTAGGGACTGATTCCACATGACCATAGTAAGTCCACAACAACCACGAATCTATGGTTGTGATTCACAAATCCCACAACCCAACGAGTCCACAGGTCAATCCGACGTTGACGCTTGGCTTACGCACATTAGTATTCAGATCCACTCCACTTCCACCATCATCATCACACAATCCTTCTTCACTAGACACAGCTAACTAATCAAGCTAAGGATTTCTGACTAGACCAGAGAAATCACCCATAGAATCCACCATCATTCATCATCCATTTTCATGACCTATCGCGGAGAGACATATACATGAAACAATCCCACAGTCATTTTCCACGTATCCCACAACCCATAGATCAAATCACGCGAGCTCAATATTGATTGGAGCCTTCGAGCAGTCATCCTCGTTGATCGATCTATCACACCAGTTCAGGTTAGGAGGGCCTTCTTTGCCTTAGATTCATAGATTCCACTAGTGTGCATCGAAGACATAAGATTGCCTAACTAGTTTGTCTGCATCCCACATATTCCATCCCCATTAGCTATCTCGGCATGACCTCGGGAGGTCGGGTGCGAGGAAGAGTTACTTGTAGATTCCCACACTCACTTGTCACTTTTCCATCGTACAAAATTGGTGAACCCGACGTGAACAACACAGTGCTTCCCCTTTTCTTTATTACCTCTTTCTTCCACCTTCACTCTTTCCCATTATTTTGCGGGTATTCATATACCCCCAAATATGTCGGGATTCGATGCATATGGCAAACCTCTCCTAGGTCTTGAGGCATACTACGCTCAATTGAATAGACAAGTCATCACCCTCGCTCTCAGTATGGGGTGACAACTATTCAAACAACCAATTATCAACACAAACTCCACCTCCAAGGACTAGATATAGTTCATCTTTCCAAATAGAGGAGTTGGATCAACTCACACAAATGCAACAAACAGAGCCTTCAGGCTCGAACAATATGACGTTCACAGGAGAATCTGGTTCGTCTCCTCAGGTGTTGTTTAGACCAAAAATTAGTAGACAATCAGATCCATACCTAGTTTTAGATGATGAACATTCAGTGCATTATACCAGGAATGAACAACGCTCTGGGAGTATGTACCCACCTATAGGAAGTTTACAAACATGACCCGAGGTCTCTTTTCAAGAAAACACCTCCATGCCACTACCTATAGGAAATGCCCTCGGTGAAACTTGGTAGGGCAACTGATCAATTCATAGCGGGGTATCACATGCCTATACAACCTCAGAATATACAACAAACGCCACCAAGGAAAAATACTATGACTTCACCAAATGAAGTCATTTCAACTTTAGTAGAAAGAGTTAGAGGGTTAGAACTTGCTCAAGTGAGTCAAACATCTCAATTCATGCAAGCAGGAAATTCCAATCCTCCACATCATCCTAGCCAAGTAGACCTCCTCACAGGAATAGGCACGTTGGGCATGCCTCCTCAGTATTCACAACAAACACCAACTAGAACCGCATTTCTAACACCGTTCGGGTGGAGAATATGATACCTCCGATCTTGCTTGTACAACACAATCCACTCTTGGGGAATACTCCTTCATACTTAAACATGTACTCCAAGTCACCACAAGGAGATATGTTCTCCTCTCTGGCATGCTTGCTCAACCACAAGGGTTTCCTTATGCCCCTGTAAATGCATACGCTACGCCATATCAACAACCCATTCCACCTCCACCCCCTCAACAGGCACCATCAATGGTCAAAACCTACACGATAGGGACTTATTCAGAGTATTTGAAAGAGCCCTTAGACTTCACCATACGAAGCGTCATGCTTCCGAGACCTCTTCCCGATTTTCCCAAATACAAAGGGGAGGGAGACCCGAATACACACATTAAGGCCTATGCCACAGCCATTCGAGAGCTGCTCCTTGGGATGGGGTTGTTGCCAAAATATTCCCCAAAACCTTGGAGGGCATCACCCTCGATTGGTATTATAGAATACCTGAAGCTTCCATCCATTCATTTAAACAACTCGTTTCAGAGTTCATTAAGGCGTTTGACATGAACAAACTGTTAAGAACAGGAATCAGGGAATTCTTGCACATTAAACAAGAGCACAATGAATATGTCGCTCATTTCATCCAGAGATGGTGTACAGTCCTTTATTCTTCGGCCAGTGCTCCAAACATGGACCAAATGGAACTATGCGATTTATTCCTTCATTCTCTCAGCAGAGAGGTGAAGGAAGAAGTCCAGAAGTTCCCACTAAGGACTTACGATGAAGTACTTGAGAGCGCTCTCCAAATAGATCAAGCGGCAATAGATAGCGGTCGCAAGACATATGGAGCAATGGGAGGTTAATCACCCCCAACCAGAATACTACGACTTATCCTACTGCCACAAATGTAAATCAAGGACCTAAAATCCTTAACAAAAATCACGGTGCAACAACCGATGGAGTAACTGACCAAGCTAAAAAGGCCAATGTTCTAAATACTCCACCGTTGGTTAACAATCAACGAAACAACAATTTTACCCCAACAATCAATACAGTGGATTTTAATCATCCACAACAACAACAACAATAACGGTGGATCCAGACACAGGGTCCAAGCCAAAACTCAACTGGATATCAAAACCAAAACCAAAACCAAAAACAACAAATACAAAACCTTAATCCTAATAGGCAAATGGTTTGATCAGAGTTTTGGACCACAATATACGCCAAACCAACAACCTAGAAATTACAATCCTAACTCGTATTGTGGTTTCCACAAGATTTGAGGCCATGACACTAGAACGTGTCGTGACTACAATAAATTCATGCAACATTTTCCAGAGGAGCAAAGACAACTTTTCATAGATATGTTCTTGGCAGATCCTGTGTCACTGGCACCAAATACTTTTACAGGGGCAGTTTCCCCTCAAAATGCTCCCCTCAAGATCTTTAACGATCCGCTCCCAAGTCACAATAACAACAAATTAAATCCAAATGGGATGAACAAAGGTGTAATGGTAGGAAATAATGATTATGAAGCCTCGACTTCACTAAATCCACCTGTTGCACCACAATTAGGAAGTCAACCACGACCCAAGATAGTCGGTTTAGTAGAATTAGATACCGAACTACCCATGGAAGCCGTAACAAGGACACGAGAGTATTCCTCTCAGCCAAGTCCAAGTTACCCGCTAGAGACAGATAACATCCAACAAATATTAGTGAAACCCGTAGGTGCCTATGATCTAATTAATGACCTAACAAAAACCTTCTCTCACATCTCCTTTTTGGATTTGCTGAGGAACTCTCCTACCCACAGGGCTGCTCTTTTAGAGGCATTAGGTTTGGGTCATTTAATTAACATCACTCCACCTCCCAAACACAGGTAAACCATATAGACTTTGATATCCACCCTCCGGGGCAGCCGGATAGGGATACCAGAGTTTATATTCGAAATAAACAAAATGCCAACAGATCTTTGAGATTACACGCAGAGGTGATCCAGCCTTACATTTGCAAGTATGGGTTTATAACAATTACGTTAAACGTGCAATGGTTGATGATGGGGCAGTAGTTAACATAGTCCCCTTCTCTTTCCTTCAAAAGCTAGGGTATGGAGAAACAAATTGTTCCACGACTCGGAATACGCTAAGAGGCTATGATAGCCTTAAGGCCACTTCGATTGGAACTATAATACTACCAGTTACCTTAGGACCCAAAACAATCCTGACTGAGTTTTATATTATAGATCGGAAACCAATTATAATATGATCCTCGGTCCGAACCATGGATACACCATATGAAGGCAATCCCTTCTACGTTATTTCAAGAAGTAAGGTTCTTGCACTTAGGAAGATATTCATAGCCAAAGGTGATCCAAAACCATTCGATATACACCTAGCTGACTTAAAGAAAAGACCGGGCATTCACTCTGAGTTTGAACTCCCAACAAACCAACTTAATAAACCGACCGACGTGAAACCAGAAGAAAAGTTGGTACCTACAACAGATCTTGAGACTATGAGCCTAATCAAGACTATCCCAGCCCTCAAGGATGAGACTAACATTGTAGAAATAGTATCATTAGGAACTACTGTGAAGATTTTCGACTTACTAGAATAGGATCTACCAATTTTCCTACCATTTGATTATGTAGGTATGGGATATACCCTAGGAGTGGGTTCTCTTCCAGCAGAAGATCTCTGCATGGTAGAAGTAACCGAAGCAGAAGAAATTGACGTAGAAAATGTCCCAATGTCCATCTTCCCAACTAAATATTGGACTCTCCATTTCGATGGAGCAAGATGTCATTATGGGGCTAGGGCAGGTGTGATCTTTACTTCTCTCGAGGGAAAGATCCTACCATTCACCTTTAAACTAAATTTTGAATGTACAAACAATGGTGCGAAGTATGAAGCCCTCCTCCTTGGCCTCATCATAGCTAAAAGGCTCGGTGTTAATGACATCAGGTGTTAGGAGACTCTCAATTAGTAGCAAACCAAGTCTCTGAGGTGTATGAAACCAGAGCTGAACACTTACAGCTCTACAAAAAATGGTATTAGATTTGAGCAAAGAGTTTGACTTCATATCAATTGAAGCAATCCCGCGAGAACAAAATCTTCTTGCGGATTCTATAGCAACCTCAGCGTCACACTTCACCCCAAACAGTGAGTTGGAGGACACCTATTTTATAGTATCCCTTCGCACTGAACCATTAGTGAAGAAAGTGTCAAACCCACTGTTAACGAGCATAGCTGAGAACAAATCTACTAGCATGGATCACATTGATAGTGATAGAGCCACTCTGGATTACTTAAACGCCTATGCAGCATTACATCTCACCCATCATGTGGTAGATTTGTCCTTAATCCCACATTCATCTTCCTACTTTGGAAATCCCATGATAGAGCTTCCCCCACAAAAGGAACTCAACATATACACAATAGAGAATGGAGATGATCTAGAATTACCTCCAGCCCCGCCTGAGTTTGAAGAAGGTAACACTTCTTTAATCAAAGAAACAATTGATATTAACATTGGAATGGAGGAAGAACCAAAGATCTTGAAATTAGGATCCTCATTAACTCCAGAAGAAATAGAAATACACACTCGAATCCTCAAAGAACATCAGAAGGCTTTTGCATTTAATTATAAAGAAATGACAGGGGTTGCACCTCACATCACGGTACACAACCTCGTCACCAAATCAGATGCAAAGCCAGTTAAACAAAAATCGAGGCCAATGAAACCCAAGGTGGCTCTCATGGTGAAGGAAGAAGTAATGAAACTCCTCCAAGTAGGATTCATCAAGCCGGTCGATTACTCTCAGTGGGTATCTAATATCGTTCCCATTCTCAAAAAGAATGGGAAGATACGCATCTACATAGACTTCCGAGACATTAACAAAGCATGCCCTAAGGATGACTTCCCATTACCATCCATAGACGTCATCATTGATGCAACAACCGGATTCGAGCTTTTGTCTCTCATGGATGGATTCTCAGGATACAATCAAATCAGAATATCCAAACAAGACCAAGCCAAAACCACGTTTATAACTCCTTGGGAACCTATTGCTACGTTGTTATGCCATTCGGTCTCAAGAACATTGGCGCTACATACCAGTGGGCAATGACATACATATTTCACGATCTTATTCACAAGATCATGGAATCCTATGTAGATGACTTGTTGGCCAAGGCCAGGAAGCGTTGCGATCACCGGAAGTACTCCGCATCATTCTTTCACGTCTAATAGAATACGAGTCACACTAAACCCAGAAAAATGTGTTTTTGGTGTGACAGGAGGGAAGCTCCTCGGTTACATTATATCGTCACGAGGGATCGATGTAGACCTAGCCAAAATCCGGTTGTTCTTGAAATGATCCCACCATCGGATGAATCTGGAATCAGGTCATTTCTTGGGAAACTCGGTGCAATCCGAAGATTCATCCCAAATTTAAGCTTTTCCATTCATCCAATCAACAATCTACTCAAGAAAGATTATAGTATCGATTGGACTAACGACTACAACGACGCTTTTGAAGCAGTTAAGCATTTCCTGTTGTCACCACCCACGCTAATGCCACCTAAACCAGACCACCCTTTAATCTTATATTCATGAGCTACCAATGTCTCACTAGCCTGTATCTGGCTCAAGAAGATGATGACAAGAGAGAACATGTGATCTATTTTATAAGCCGCACGTTACTCGATTATGAAACATGCTATATGCAAGCAGAACGAGAGTGCCTTGCCATAGTCTTCGCAACCAAATGCTTAAGACATTACATGCTAAATCAAGAAACGAGGGTCATTGTAAAAATAGACCATTTACGAACCTTCCTCATGCAAGGGTCCTTGTCTAAGAAGGTTGGACGTTTTATAACCTTAATGGGTGAATTTGAATTAACTTTTGTAAATCAAAAGTCCGTTAAGGGAAAAATCATAGCAGATTGGTTAGCTGACAACCCATTAGACGGAGGCGATCTAGTCGATTTGGACTTTCCCGATGAATGCATATATTACGTCGAAACTAGACCTCCCATCTCTGAATGTCCTTGGTATACTGATATTGTTAATTATATCATGAACCATACATATCCAGAAGGTGCTACGCCACAACAAAGAAGGTGGTTATGCATTATCGTAGCTAAATACGTTATTATAGAACAAGTGCTCTATCGTAAGGCTTTCGATGGAATGCTTCTAAGGTGTGTTGACACAGAAGAATCCAAGAAGATCCTCCATGAATCTCACAGTGGAATATGTGGAGGCCACTTCGGTGGTCATGCCACCACTCACAAAATACATCGGATGGGCTATTTCTGGCCCACTCTAGAACACGACGCAATAGAGTTTGTACGCAGGTGTCATAAATGCCAAGAATTCTCCCACGAGATTCACATGCCGGCACAAGCTCTACAACCAATCGCTACTCCATGGCCCTTTTCTACATGGGGCCTAGATTTGATAGGGAAATTCTCTCCCTCATCTATAGATGGCCATAACTTCATAATCACGGCCATGAGTATTTTACCAAATGGGTAGAGGCTATGCCTCTCACCACTGTACTAGGTTCCGTGATCACCAAGTTCATTTTGAACCAGATCATTTGCAGGTACGGTGTCCCACAAATCATTATCACAGATAATGGGACTTCTTTTAAGAATGATGAGGTTTGTGAATTATGCAATAAATTTAAAATAAGCCATCATACAGCCTCCCTGTATTACCCTCAAGCCAATGGACAAGCTGAAGCAACAAACAAAACATTGAAAGCCATTCTCCTTAAAATGGTGAAAGAAAACAAAAAGATTGGCATTTAAAGTTATACCCGGCCTTGTGGGCCCACCGAACCTCAATAAGAACACCAACAGGAGTAACTCCTTTCTCGCTGGTATTCGGAGCGGAAGTAGTTCTCCCACTTGAGGTTGAAATACCCAGTCTCCACATCTCATTACAAGGGATTCTAGATGAAGACGCTTATAGAGAAGCACATCTCTCCCAACTAGAAAGCCTAGATGAAGCCAAGTTAGATGTTGAATAGTGGCACAGAGTCTATGTTGACCGGATGTGCTGGTAGTATAACAAGAAGGTCTATGAATGAGACATATATGAAGGTGATCTAGTTCTAAGACTAGACAATGGATCGATAAAAAGACCGGCGAAGGGAGGAAATTCCGGCCCAAATGGTTGGGCCCATACCGAGTCATGAAGGACTATGGAAATGGTGCATATCTCTTATGCACACTGGAAGGTGAGGAATTTGGTGAAACTATCAATTCCCTACACCTTAAACGATTCTATGCATAAGTGACCAACACTATCTAGTATAATTATATCTACATTGCATCTTCATGTAGTTAGGTTCATTTTGTCCACTTGTTTCGTACAAATCTTGTGATCAAGGAACTTATTCCCAAAGCAATTCATTACAAACTTCTGATGGTATTGACATAATCATCCAAATCATACTTCTTCACTTTCATAGTCACATCACCCATTTCTGAATAATTTCATCAGATAAAGCTAGATATGACAAAGTCTTAATGGTAACCATACCAAGATCTGTAGGCTTGTTCTCACTTTGGTTTCTTCCTAGGATAGGTATCTTGCCTATGGTCTGTTCTAGAAGCTTCATCATGTCACATCTATCCCGTATGCATATCTCTTTGGAAGTAAGAACATACTGACATTTTGCTCAAATAAACAAGTCAAATATAGATCAAATAGAAAATTTTATTTTACACATTTCCTTGCCCTACCAACCTTCGGTGATGAGCTTGCGTCTCTTACTAGTGACGTAGGGTTGGGAAAGGATGGGAATGCCCTTACTCACCTGTACCTTGTCCATGGTGATAAGCCCACGCTTCTGACTAGTAGCATGGGGCAAGGGTATGGGGGTCCTCTTGACAATAAATGTTGAAGGTAGTCAACAAACAATTCAAATGAACCTTTGAAATCTTGAGTCAAAAACAAATGAATCAGATGTCCAAAATTCCAAGAGAGTTCAAAACCCTAAAACCAGATTTTGTCAACCATGTGGCCATCTACGGATCTAAGTCTAGATAAACCGCAAAGCAAGTAGCATTCTAAACTATGGAGTCACTTGAGTAGAGTAGGTTTGTAGCATCCTAATTTGGTTCCACCAAATCTTTGTCTATCTCTCATCACTACCATTCAACAAATTTCATAACTTGTGCCCTTTCTAGCTCTCGGTGATGAGCCCTCGCATCTTACTAGTTGCGTGGAGATAGGAGTGGGGCAAGTTCATCTACTCATCATACCGGTTTATCATCACATTTTGTCAAAAACAAATATGAAGTATCAAAAATTGCTTATAGAAACTAAAGTTCAAAATCACATTGTGTCTACATTATCATACATCAACATCACGAAATACAAAAAGAAAGAAAACATTTGTATCATTTGTTCTCCATTGCATACATTCTGAAAGGCATATAAAAACAACATTATAATTTACATACGAAAGCAAATCACAAGAACATTGATGCCAAGAGTCTGATCCAAAATAATATATATATAGTCAAATTTCCTGTACAATGCCATCATGCACTAAGCATGGTCAAAACGCTCAAAGAGCCCGGAAATACAAATACATCATACAAACAGTCTAAGAGAGCCAAACAGCCTCTCAACCCCTATGAGATCCCTCTGAGGGTGCACGCCCATGTCTAGGACTCTGGCTACGCTGGCGCTCTGAGTGCACGGAGGGCTCACGGTCCCGAGGAGCAGCTGCGGCCTCACCATGAGAGTGACTCCTCATCAGGCGCTCTGTGTCCTATACCCTGCCAGCTCGGTATGGAGGGAAGTCACCATCCTGGCCACATGCCAGACAGGGAAAAAATGTCGGTATGCCTACCGGCTGCTGAAGGCTCCCCTGCATCCACGGACAGCTCCATGCGGGTCTTCTCCATAGGGATCATCAGGGTATCAGTGCATACCCTGAGTGAATCAGGTCTCACCACTCATCAGCAGTCTCTGCAAGCAAAGGAGAAAAACCCAATTAGAAATAATCAAGAGATAGAAACAAATGTAAACAAAAGGAGAGATAGCAACTAAGGCAATCCTAACTAGAAACAAACATTAAAAGGAAGGATGATAACTCACTCGGATCTCCGGGCCTCCAAGATGGATCTCTAGGGTCAGCACCTGCCACAGATGTCACCGCTGACTGGTGCACTCCTCCTGTGCCTGGGGCCACATAACGTCCTACTACGGACTCATCCTCTCTGCCCAAGCCCTGAGAGAGTGGCTCCTCTAAAACCAGAGTCACCCTCTCCACACTCTGCTCCGCCCTCTCCACTGTAAGATATCCTGAGTGTCATGCCACTCAGGATCGTTGTCCTCCTCTCCATCCACTCACTGACCTCAGCCTCGGTCTCCTCCTCCATCTCTCCCCCATGAACTCCTCGGACTTAGAGTCTATATCAATGGGGTCGTCTGCTGCATGGGCGGGACCGGTGGCAATCTGAAGTAAGGGTGCCTGAGGAGCACCGGCTCTCCCTCGAGCTCGTACTACCCACCTAGTAATGGGGACACCAGGAGTAATAACTATCCAACCACGACCTCTAGGACCTCCCCTAGCCTCTCAAACTGATCTATATACCGGTACCACTGGGGGAAGCATACCCACGTAAGGCAAGCCAAACTGCTGAGGCACTCGACCAAAAGGATGTATCTCCACCCTCCCCATCCTGTCAACAAGTTGTCTTGTGGTGGAGCAAGAAATCAAAGTAAGAGCCTCCTCGCCCCATAAACCTGCCATGGCCTGATAGGGTGTGGCCTCCATGTCATCAGTGGTCAAGGAGGTGACTGGCTGATGAGGTGCTCTAAGCACCGACATGTTTGTCCATCCATCTGGCTGCCCTCACAGCTCCGGATCTGCCACCTCTACACCTCTCCCATAGGGGATGAAACGCTCATAGACCCAGCTCATAACCAGGGTCGGATGGCTCAATGACTGCCCCTATAAAATGGACCACCTGGTATAAATCATGATAGGTGGTCCCAAGAATGTCGGCTCCCCAGGCGTAAATCCGGCCATGCCCTCAATCTGTGCAATGATGGGGGACCAACAATACAGTAAAGTGTCTCCTCCCTTGTCCCCGATCAATCTCGAGGCAAGGATCCCCATAATGGCCTGACGAATCAAGGGGATAGGCAGGCTAGGAATAGATCGGACCCTCACCCCCTTCTTCGAACCAGTGGAGATAACTGCATCTCCCATATATGAGGCCCACTGTGTTGTCTGAGCCCATGACCCTGCTTGTCTCAAGAGTGAGCCGTCTCCTAATAATCGGGACCCCCAAGATATGGTAAATGTCCTCCAAAGTAATGGTCCACTCACCCCGGACCCCTGGTAATCGGAAAGTGTTCCGATCGCATCCCAATATGAAAATAAGTCACAAAGTATGTGACTAGACGGTGCAACATGCGGGACCATGATATGTGTAGTATACGGCCCTCTGAAGAGTGTCCTACTCATCCTGAGAAAGGGCATCCAATACTACCGGAAGCCAATCACACTCCCTCTCCTAGCTCCATCGGATATACTCCTCCTTCGCCTGCATACACCCAAAAACACACAAAACAGAGTAAGTTAGTATCCAAATGACATTAGAAAAATCATGAAAGTAGGTAAGGATGCTAAAAATGCAAAAATGAATTCAAATAAGTGTTATTTGTACATTCTATGTAGGACCGCCACCCTAAGCAGGGTGGCGGTTCCATAATCACCGCCTTAAAGGTGGCGGTCTTGTAACGCCACCCTGATCAGGCGGCGGTCTCGTAACCGCCGCCCTGCTCAGGGGCGGCGGTCATGTCCCAAAACCCACGTGGGTCATATGCCCTAAAAATGGCTACAAAAATCAAAATAAAGACCATTTTGATTCAAACAAGGCCTACCCAGTAGGCGCCCCCCCTAGTTGACCCTATTAAAACTGACATTTTCAAAAATAACCCCCATGACAAAGATTTCACCATTTTAACATTTTGAGGACAAAATGGTAAATCAAGAAAAACTAACCTGTGATCTCGCGGGTCGGTGTTCCACTCGTGGAGGCATGATCACGATCTCGTCCCAAACATTTTGACTATACTCTCGTGAGAAACCGTCACCGTGGGTCCCAGAGCTCAAAATCAACCAAATCAACACGTGCAAATGAATAGGAAAATGGGCCCACTTTTACATATATAGCAACCTGACTTGTTTTGAATGCCCCTTTTTGCAGGTTTGGAGCGCCGACGAAGGTAAGTTCTTATCCCCACACAAATGGTACGTCCTCATTTCATATTATTTTAGTATTTATTTTCCGATCTATTTTGTCTATCTGCACTTGAGTCCTCTTTTCATTTTGTAGGTGGCGGGAATTTTGGATGGCGTCATTCCGACACACGGACATATCAGGTATAACTTCTAACTTCCCATTTCGGGACCACCATACTTGGACCCACCATTTTACGCCTCTTCATGGCTAAAATGCTTCTCCGAGGGGTAATATGTACATACCCAAAATTGTAGGGTACTACACCACCGGAACAACATTACACATGCCCCAATGATGATACAGGTCTCCTCACAAGGTGTTCGAAATCTAGAAAATCTCTCCAAGCATGCGTTAACATCCCGCATGCCCCACTTAGCCCCTGCGTGCTTTGTTTTCTCTTCTCCCCTCCTTTTCTTTGTGTTTTGGTCTTCGATGTGACAAAATTGCCGCCGCTGGCGGCGGTCTGTGTCCATCACGCATTTTCACGCATTTTCTAGAATGCTCTTTTTAACGCGACTCATGTAAATTTTCAATGTTTACCAGCTTTTTTCACCGCCTTTGCTTGTATTTATGATTATGTTCCTGGAATAGTGTTTTGGCATTGTTTATGGTTTAAGAGATCAATTTGGTTTTCACCTTTGGGTAAATGGGATTCTATAAATAGCTGGCTTGTGCTCAAGCAAATGGCCCCTCAAATTTGCCTCTGAATTTCTCATTTCAATAGCTTAGCCTTTCAATTTTGCTTAGGATTCATAGTTTCATTTGTTGTATGCATGGTTAGTGTTGTTTAGTTGTTAGAAAGCCACATATTCTCCTTGTGCAAGTGTTGTTATTATTTCATCCAATCAATTGGAGTAGGATAGTTTGATTTTCAGTAGGAAGCCATTAAAGTTGCAGGTTCTACTCATCAAATAGGATAGTTTCAGGTTCTGGATGTTTTATGTTGCATGACTCGCAATAAATCCCACTAGGAATTGCATAAGCCAAGCTCTGTTCTCTTGCGCTATCCCTCTCCTACTCGCATTGTATTTAGTCTGCATCCTAAGCTGCCATTGTCCCAATATCTACTTCTATTGATGCTAGCATTACATGCTTTTCTGGATCCACGTGAGCACGAAAGAACGAGGAGATCACACTTTGAGGGACAAGGCCACACACCATCGGATTCGCCACTGTTCTGCAAAATCCAGTTCAAGCTTTCAAATTTCTAGTTAAGCATATCAAATAGAGTAGCCAATCATTTCATTTCAGTTAATTTTACTTTCGATATTGCCAGGGAAGCTGTGGGGATTGATAGTTTCTGAGAAACTATGATTCACTCCTCACTTCTGAGGTAGGATCGAGAGTCTTTCAAATAGAGTAGATCAGTTATCTATTTATTTAGAGTAGATCTACAAATTGCACAGACAAGTAGCTATACTCAGTTGCTTTGTCTGTTTTAATTGTGTTATTAGTTTAGTTGTCAATTTCCATATATATTAGATAATTTCTCTTTTAAATTTTGTTCAGTAGCTTATCAATAAAATCAGATTTAGGAACATACATAGATATATCTTGCATAGTTAATTTATTCTGTCATTAGTTAGATTTATATCATTTCCTTCTTGCATGACAATCACGGGACCTAGAGAGCCTAGAGAATACGTATTCGAGCCAATCGTGCCTCAACCCAATCTTATTATGGAAATAACTGATATAGATCAGAACCTTAGAATCCAAGTCTTCCAAACAACAACAAACTTACAACAAATCAGCTCATAGTTAAGAGGATTAAACGTAGAAGATGACAAAGCGTATACGTTTTGGTCAAACCGGTCAGACTACATGTTAACCTAGATAAATATCCACATGAATGTAGAAGGGCTTGAAAGAGAGAAAACATTCGGTTGTGATCCTTTGGTCCCACAGCCAGACGCAGGAGACACTCTCACGGACATAGATACTAGTTTAAGAATTCAGGTTGCAAGAACACTTGTAAGATACTCTAAAAAGATTGCACAACTGTTAATTCTGAACATAGAGGCTGAAAAGGCATACAACTATTGGATACTAGGGATTAGGGATTGATTCCACACATGACCATAGTAGGTCCACAACAACCACGAATCTACGGTTGTGATTCACAAATCCCACAACCCAACGAGTCCACAAGTCAATCCGACGTTGACATTGGCTTACACACATTAGTATTTAGATCCACTCCACTTCCACCAATCATAATCACACAACTATCTTCACTAGACACGTAGCTAATCAAGCCAAGGATTTCTGGACTAGACTAGAGAATCACCCATAGAATCCACCATCATCTTCATTCGTTTTCATGACCTCAATCGGAGACATATACAAAACACCCACAGTTATCTTCTCGCGTATTCCACAACCCATAGATAAAATCATGCCAAAGCTCGATATTAATTGGAGCCTTTGAGCGGTCATCCTCGCAATCGATCTATCACGCCATTTCAGGTTAAGAGGGTCTTCTTTGCCTTAGATTCACAGATTCCACTAGTGTGCATCAAAGACATAAGATTGCCTAACTAGTTTGTCTGCATCCCACGCGTATTCCATCCCCACTGGTTGTCTCGGCACGACCTCGGGAGGTCGAGTGCGAGGAAGAGTTACTTGTAGATTCCCACGCTTGCTTGTCACTTTTCCATCATACGATTTCCTTGTCAAAGACGAACATGAAATGGCAGCGTATGTGAGGTGTTACATTATGTAACAACACACATAGCTATAGATTTCACGTTGTTAATCAATTACTCATGCAACAAAAACACAATGAAAATTGTATGACTTCCCCCTAGATAGGTCCATCTCATAAATTCCTTCCATAAAAATCAAAGTTTCGAGTTTCCATTTTTTCACAATTGTAAACATTTTCAACATGCGCAAGAGCTCAAAATATGGTTTTTCTTGTGTTGTAAGTTGGTCACCAAATTTTGTTGTTGGTCACTTTTATATCACACTATGTCCGTGAAATTCTCTTGTAACTCGCAAAGAGAAAAATAGCCTACAAAACCCCAAAACACAGCAATTTTATGCAAATGGGGAGTCGGAGGCCGACCCCAGAGGTCACCCAACATAGTGAAATTACAACTAAGAATTGCACTACATTTCAGACTCGATGTAGTTCTTGTGTGTGTGTAGAAATCATGCCTTAGGAATCTATTGTGCAAGATACACTTTATAATGAGTGATAGCTAGATGTAGCAATGTAGATAGATGTGTGAATGTAAAAATGAACTTCCCTTCCTATGCATGTATGTAGAAAATGTAGTCCCTTGTCCCTTATATGAGTTCTAGATGGATACCTTGATGCTCTTAGAATGCCTTTGGATGCAACCTTAGGTGATGATAATATATGCTTAGAGTTTGGTCCTTTATTATGGTCACATAGCTTTGTATTTATATGATTCCCTTATTTGAATTTTGTAATTGACAACTAAAATGTTGACCCATAAGAAAAAAAATATGCCAAAAAAACAATAGAGGCCAAAGAAGATACAAAGAGGTCAAGGGCACCCAAACAAGATGAGAGCACACAGGCGTTGGCATCCTAGCTAGGCATTGGTGTCCAAATTCAAGAATGATAAAACATTGAAGATTGGACTAGGATGTGGGGTGTGCAAGACCAGATAGAAAGCAAGAAAGACAAGAAAGAGGCCAAAGATAGTAGTCAATTACTATTTTTCTCGCTTAGGAATCATATGAATAGTAGTATGTGATTAGGACCTAGAAATGTACCCAAGTGTGTGATTTTGTGTCTACATTTTCCCCCACTTTATGTACCTCATAACCATGTATATCGATGGTGAAAGCATGCCGAAGAGACAAGTGAAAGTGAGGAGTGATAAAAATAAAGTGTGGAAACTAAAAAGTAGAAGTGACCCTAGGGGTGAGGTACATGTGTTTTACCGTGTTTGTACCTATTGTTGTTTCACTTGTGCTTGATGTAGGGCTACTTCTTGTCATGTATTAAAGATGGACTTGCAAAATAAAAGAGAAAGAGTTGTCAAAGTCATGTATCATGAAAACTCTGTGAAAAGCATGTAAAGGTATGTAAAAATGCGAACAAGTAATAAAAGGAACATGTGCACTTGATCCGTGATAAGTGAAAAGGGTAGAAAGTGTCCTGAAATTCTATAGAAGAACGAGTTTTATGGGCAATCTCACACCAAGAGTGAGTTTTTTGGGCGATCTCACGCCATGAAAAAAGAGTGTTGGGGAGAAAGGTCTAGTGTTATTCTCCATCCCTGACTACTTCCCAAAATTTATACACCATTGTAGATGGCGTGATCCTACTTTATTTTGTGTTCGATTTAATTTGATCCAATTCTATCCAAGTGGAAGAAAAATATAGAATACATTTTGATTGTTGGAGGATTATGCATGTACTGTGAAAATTGCTGAAAACTATGTTCATTCTGAGAAAGTAATTGTAATCGCCCCTAATCATATGCACCCGAAAGGTTAGGAACACCCACGCATTAGTGTCTATATCTAGGCATTGGTGTATGTGTTAAATTGTAGACCCAAGTTAGAATATGGGTCATTCTATAACCTGTAACTCTGTTTTGTTTTTATGTTGAACTATACTCAAGCTTTGAATTATTATATGGGGTGACCGGCTCACCCAATGTTAATATCATATGTACCAATATTGTTGTATGGAATATGACGCGATGGAGGAATAGACATAGATGTAACGTGGTCTATGCAAAAAAATTGAATGGATCTAGGTCAGCAAAGTAATGGTATGTTCATAGCCATCATGTAGGAACTTAACACAACGATGAATAGTAGATGGGATAACATGCATTGTGTGAATCCAAGGTTTACCCAACAAGAGATTAAATTGAAATGAGGCATTGATAACGAAGAATACCATAGGAATCTTAGGCCCAACTTGTATAGGTAATGTGATAGTATCGAGGCATGTGCAAGTAGAGGATTCATATCCACTAATGAGAGTATAATTATTATTAATTAGATTATCAAGTAATGTCAATTTTCCTTAGAAGGAGTGAGAACATAGATTAATAGTGAATAAATTGTTAATGAGTACACACTTGATACAAATGGTGTCGATGATAACAAATGATAAGCAAAGTCACACATGGATTATCAACAACAGATGAATATATGTCTTCATCACTAAATGATATAGTGTGTGGTAGATTTATGAGAGACTTAATGAGATGTGTGAATTCCACCTACGAATTATCGCTTTCAATGTGGATAAAGTGAAGGAAAACCTCTAATCTATGATGATAATCGTGCATTGCACGATGAAGTCGTAAAGAGATATTTTGATCGGTATATTCTTGATTTGTTTTATGATGGGATAACCCTTGGAAGTGGTGATAGAAGCTATAAAAGTGATATGTGGTGGAATATGTGGTGGGATAGAAACAGTGAGCCATAGCGGGATGAGTGCATTGAGTGGTAACTACATTGATGTTGGGAATAAACTTGCATAAAATCAGCAGCAGTAGTTACCATGTAAGAAACCTTAGTTGGGGTGAAAGAAGGATAATAAGATTGATCCATTACTTAAGAAGAATATAAATTTTGATACATGCTCCGAAGGTAGGTTTTGAATGGTCAGGTTCACCAAATGATTTTTAAAAAATAGAATTTATGTTAAACCCTAGATACTTCAATTTCACATATGATGAATAAACAATGAAGCACGGATTGGACACAAGAAATAAACTAGATAAAAATGAAACCCTAAGTGCAAGAGGGAATAGAAGACTTAGTTTATTTCACAATAAATCTTGAAGTGTTCTGGACTAGAAAACTAATAAACAAGAGGAGGAGATTGTCACAAATACACTCGAGAAAATTATGTAATTGTTGAATGAGCCTTGACTAGGGAACCTGGATTGGGGCTAGGGTGCCTAGGCATTAGATACCTCTGTAGGCACTTGTGTCGTGAAAGAGCTAGAAATATGGTTTTTCTTGTGTCACAATTTGGTCACTAACTTTCGTTGTTGTTCACATATATGTCGAGTTATCCTCACAAAATTTGCATGTAACTTGTAAAGAGAAAGATAACCTGCAAAACCCCAAAACACATCAAATCCTAAAAATAAAAATATGTAAATGTGGAGTCGCACTGACCCCAGTGGTCACCTGGTAAAGTGAACTTATGACTGATCATTGCACTACATTTTAAACTCCATGTAATTCTTATGCATGTGTGTAAAAATCATGCACTATGAAGCTCTTGTGCAAGATGCACTTGATAGCAAGTGATAGCTAGATGTAGCAATGTAGATAGATGTGTGAATAGAAAAATGAACTTCCCCTCATATGCGTGTATGTAGAAAATTCAGTCCCTTGTCCCTTGTATGAGTGCTAGATGGATGCGTTGATGCTCTTAGAATGCCTTTGGATGCAACCTTGGGTGATGATAATAGATGCTTAGTGTTTGGTCCTTTATTATGGTCACATATCTTTGTATTTATATGATTCCCTTGTTTGAGTTTTGTAATTGACAGCTAAATGGCCGTCCATAAGAAAACAAGATGCCCAAAAGATAAAATATTCTTAAAAGATAAAGGATTCCCAAAAGAGGCGAGCAATATACAAAGAGGTTAGGGGCTCGGGGGACGAGGGCACATGGGCATTGGCATCCCGCCTAGGTGTTGGTGTCCGAGTCAAGAAAGATAAATTAATGAAGATTAGATTGGGTTGTGGGGTGTGCAAGATGAGAGAAAGCAAGAAATACAAGAAAGAGGCCAAAGGCAATAGTTAATCACTAGTTTTTTCGCTTAGGAATCGGATGAATAGTGGTATGTGATTTTGACCTAGAAATGTACCCAATTGTGTGATTTTGTGTCTACAGTAAGGTAGTTTAGTAAAATTATGCCTCGTGGGTTGTAATTGAAGCGTGTCTGGTGTAGAAACAACATTAACAATAGCCTTAGCTTCATTGGGCTTAGGAGATGGTTTAAAAGTATATTTAACTGGAGACGGTTTGAAAGTAGATTTTACTTGAAACTGATTAGAAGATGAAGATGAAGAAGTATCATAGTATTTTAATTTTCCCATAGATAAAGTTTTCCTTCGCACAATTTGAGTGTATGGCATAGTTGATCAAAGGAGGGAGAGGTATCAAAGATGACACTCTCTTGAAGTGGAGGTAAGAGACTTTGAATAAAGAGATATTTTAATTCAAAATCAGTGAGTATATTAGTCATCTTAGCAAGGTTGTTCTTATAATGTAAAACATAGTGTGTTATACGCTCATTGGATCCTTGTTTTATTTGAGATAATTGTGCGTAGGATATTTTAGTATCAATATTGATAGAAAAATGTGTAAGGAAAGCATCAACTAAGTATGTAAAATAAGTTACCAAATGAACAAGTAGATCATAGAACCATCGCATAGCGTAATCTTGCAAACTTCAACGAAATAATTTAGCTAGTAATGTGATGCGGAGCATCCATCAATAGACCTTCAATTTCAAAATTCGTGCTTCTTAGATTCAATGTGAGTTGTGAGAGAGCTTTATAGGTTCCAATAGTTCATACAAGTCATTTCAAGCAAACAGGGAAGATGGGAAATTTGAATTATTCTCTTGTGTACTTTCCCTCCAAAATGGACATTTGAAATTTCAAAGGCATGTAATGGATATGTGGACTATAAAAGGTGATTCACATGTGTTAGAGGTTATCAAGTGTTGTTAGAGTCTTATAGGTGTCATATTATGGTTTAGGACATGTGTGATGAATCTTGTATGCTTGTGCATCATTAAGATGCTTACAATAATGTAAAAAGGGGAGTTACACATCTAGAAAGCAATATAGAAGTTGAAAGGTCACAATGTAGTAGACATGGAAGCATCTAGGGCAGTTAGATGCAAGTAGCTTAGAGTATAGTAAGAGAGAGGAGTTTTGGAAGTTCATTCCTAGTGGAGAGGGGGAGGAGAACCATGAAGGAAGAAATATAGTGTATTTTGTATGAAGTTTGTTAATGGAATGTCTACATACTTATCTCTGGTTTGTATATATCTTGTTTAGTTAATTTATTTATGAGTTTTGTAACTATATGTGATGGATAGTGAGCTTTGTAGATTGGACAAACCAATGTCGTTGATCCTTTAATGATCTTGTTGAAATGCACAAATGGATCTTGATTGGTGTGGACTAAGGATGTGACCGTGATAGCACATGCAGAGAGTGAAAGGTGGATTTTTTAGTTGATTCATGAAGCAGGAAGGTGATATTGACTTTACCCATAGTCTTGAAGGTATTTGAGGTGAACACTTTATAGTATTTCCTTTTACATGGTTGAGGTGCTTCACAAAAATGTGACTATGCTCGCATTGAATCTGATTCATATGCATGTTCAGATTGTAGAGAGTGAGACATCATTGGGAGGTTGTGTTAGATGTATATCATAAATAAAGAATTCAATTATTTCCCTCAAATTATCTCGTAGACTTCAAAGTTTCCATTAAGGGTTTTATACTATGTTTTTCCACGTATGTACAAGACATGCATGGTATGAAAGGAACATCCATCCTTGTTCTCGAGCCTACTAGTAATCTCTTCACATAGAGCATGTTTAGACAGACCTTGGAGTGAAATCTAGGTCCTTGAAATGAAATTTTGTGAAATTTATTGTTAGATTTACCTTCTCGAGTTCCATTATGCACTAACTAGGGTTTGAGTGAGAAAAGGCATTATCTTTTGATTACATTAATGAATATTCGTGAAAATTGGAAATAAATCTATCCAGGAGTGGGTTAAATGTTGGTTGAGGTTTGGGGTCAAGTCAAGCTTCCATCTTTTATATTTTTCTCATTGATTGGCTTACGAGATAGTGAGACACATTGGAACGATTAATTTAGAGAGTAGTCTTCCAAAGGAAGTTTCATTTTCCTTTTGAGATTATTGGTCCGAAAATCATCACTTGGGCATATCTATGGATAGATGAGCCAACAAAGGTGTGCAGGGCATAGCCCCTCTTTGAGTCAGCAAAGCGAAACTGGTTTATTGCTATTCTACCAGCAGGAATCTATGCAAGTCTCACAGATTCTGCCTTCGGGGGTTTGGGATCTCATCCCAGTAGGGGTGTTTCCGACTGCGAAAAGAAAGGAAAGGAAGAGGGGATGAAGAAAGAGCAGGTCCGAAGGAAGAAAAGAAATGAATTCCAAAGCAGAAAGGTCAGAAGGTTTATGTTTTGGGATTGGTAGTAAACAGAGCCAAACCTACTTGCATAAATGAGCAAAGCAATACTGATGATAAATAAATGACAATAAAATAGAAGCAGATCCAACAGAATAAACACACAGATCTAACGTAAGAAAGATCTAATGCACATAACACATGTATTCAGCACAAAGTCTAAATATTGTATTAATATTTTTCTTCTGTTACAAAAAGCTCAAAGTCTTTTTTCTTCACTTCTATTTTCATCTGAAAGATATTCATCCATCCATAATACAACAAGTATTGGGGTATTTATAGAAGAAGAAGAGAAAAGAAGGCAAAAAGGAGCCAACAACTTATTTACAAAGATATTTACAAAATATCTAAAAGTCATGTTGACTTTTTACAACTTGATGGATGACATCATCCCATGATGCAACATGGATGATGTCACCATTTGTATCAACATACTCCAGATATTCTCGAAGAGAAAGCCGAAGAAGAGAGAGAGAGAAGAAGAAGAAGAAGAAGAAGAAAAAGAAACTCTACTCGTCATCGTCATCCTACGGCCGAAAGGGGGTGGACTGCTTTTGTTGTTGCTCAGGTGACGAGATATGGAATTGAGAGCGGTATTCCATAAACTTGTTGATCATTGGCCCTAGCTGATCCTGGGAAGGATCCTTGTGCCTATCACTTATCGCCTCACAAGTTTCCCGCTCATCTGTGAGTTTCTCGGGGAGCTTGGAATAGTCTTTTTCCGCCTCAATGAGTAGCCCAATGAAGTCTCGGCAGGCCAGCAGGTTGTTGATAGACTCTGCGTCAAAAGTGACCTCTGGCCCTACGCCTTGAGAAATGATCTCTTTGAAGATCTGAATGGTCTCCTCAGCTTTTCTTAAAGTAAAGGAAGGAGTAAGTAACCCTGGCGACATGTTAAGAACGATTCGTTCCATTTGGTGCATCGCGTCCAGGGCTTCTTCCTTTACTTTGTCAATCTTTTCTAGAACAAATTCTAGCTGATCCACCCGGTAGTCCAGAGTGGACATGATTTTGTTGAGGGCCCTGGGATGGCCGAAGACGCCGAACTTAACCAGATCTTCGACTGAACAGTCAAACATTTGTTGGAAGGTCTCGTGCTGCAGTCTAGCATGTTCCAGCTCTTCTGATATGGGCCCCGCCAATGCTTGGAGCTCTTTATTCGCCTTATTGATGTTCAAATACAAGTTAGAGAACTCGGCGATTACTTTTTCACTGTCTTTGATGATTTGGCTCCTCCAAGCGGAAACGGCCATACCCTGCTCGCCGATTTTCGCGTACTCATTAATTTTCTCCTGGCTGAGAAGCTCAGAAGTCTCGGCGGCAGTTGTGGGAGGCGCACGACCCATCTTCTGTAAGGCTTGGAGCAGATATTTGTTTTGCTCCTTCAGTTGCCTTTTCTCTTCTTTTGTCTTTTGAAGCTTCTTGCAGAGGGCGTCAACTGCAGAAAGGGCTTCCCCCTGAAGGCTTTCAGAAGATGTCCCCATTGTGACTTGGGTCACAGTAAAATCTGTCGGAGACAGATCCTTTTTCTCCTTGAGGGGATTGGGGTACGCGATCTCCATAACCCTCTCTCCTGCAGCACTTTGAGAGAAGCGCGTAACGGGCTTCTGCTTCTTTGCTCCCTTAGATGGGATTACAGAAAAGTCCATCGGAGCGATGGGAACTTTCCTCTTTTGCTGACTTAGCTGCTGGGAGATCCAGGCTGGACCTATGGGAGAAGGGCCGGAAATGGAAAAGGGGGCAGCTACAGTAGTGGAGGGGAAAAACGTGGAGACACGTGGGGGTGGCATGGAGAGAATAGCCAAAGAAGTGTCCACGGGAGGAAGGGAAACTGCAGCTGCGGAAGACATAGGAAGGGAAGGGAGCTCAGAGATGAGGGAAGAAATAGAGGAGGAAAGATCCACAAGGGAAGAGAAGATAGACGAAGAAGCGGGGGGAGGAGTAGAAGAAGGGGGAGAGGACACGACCAAAGGAATGGCCGCCTGAGTCACTCGAGGAGGGGAAGGAAGAGAAGAAGAAGGGATAGAAGGGACCTCGGTTGTTGTAGCAATGCCGACATCCTGAGTGGATGGGCCTATTGGAACATCCTCTTCTACTTCTTTCTCTGGCGAAGCCAGAGTTATAACCTGTTCGGGTGCCGTGGAAGGAGGACTTGCTGGAGCTTCTTCCTGAGTGGTGCTGGGTTCACCCTCTATGCCTTTGCCCTTGCCTTTAGGCTGCTGCTTGGATCGAGGAGGTGCGTTACCCAGTGGGGAGGTTGTGAAATCAACCCCGAGGTAGATTAACCCGTTCATCCGGCACCAATGCTCTGTTCTGCGCAGAGTCTCCTTAACCCTCTCCTCAATCGTCTGAGGTGCCTTAGTTCTATCAATAGCTGGAAAAGGCCAATTGTCCCCATCCGTGTTAGTATATACTTGATCGACTTCGTCCTCAGTGGTTTGGAAGCCTTTGGGCACAATTGCTATCCCATATTGGATGATCTCTGCCAAGGCTAAGCGAGAGTGATCTTTTCTCCTGAGCTCAACCTCATGGATGACGTCGATGTAAATGTCCTCGATCTGAGGGACATGGATTGGATCAAGCTTTGCCCTTGGTAGACAATTCCTTGGGTCGAAGGTAGGCCTGGCCGGGAAATCATGTCTTAAATTGAGCAGCTCCAGCTCTGCGAACATGTCCTTTGCCTTGTGGTGGGTAGTGCATGTATATCGGCCCACTGTGAGGGGGAAAGGAGTCCCACCCTTCTTTCTTTTCAGGCATTTCTCATGATAGGTGATCAGCTGCCTTGACAGCTCCAGCAGAATCAGTTTGGGTCCAGCATACCTCGGTAGCCTGGTTGGCTCTCCCAAAAAGTTGGCAGCCCTTAGATAGGTGAACGTGGGAAACTGGGTGAACAGGGCCCCCCATTTCTCAGTGGCTGCTACTATGCTTTTGGTCGTTCGACCATAAGTCATATTTGGCCTCAACAGGCAGATGATGTGATAGAAAAACACATCGTTAATTTTTGTGAATTGGGAGATACTATTCTCCAGCCTCAATTCTGGGTAGTACTCATATATTTTGACCTGTGGCCAAACTCCACTTCGCATCAGGCCTGGGTAGTCTCTCTCTGATGCTGCAGCGTAGACAACATAGGAGTTCATGTAGAAACATCCCGTTGTAAGAAATTGTTGAAGTTGTTCGGAGATTGTGCTGCTTATTATTTCTCCCCAGCAAAAGCGCTGATCGGGCACGTTCTTGTTCATGGTCTCCAAGTACCGCAACATCCATTTATGGAAAAAGTGGGCGTCAGGAAGCCCAAACACTCTACTCAGGAATGTGATAGTGTCGCTGAGCTCCTCTGAGAAGTCGCTGCGGTGGATGGTTTGAGGCCATCGGGTCACCACCTTTTTATTCTTCAAGTAGACCTCGTTCATCAGCTGCATACACTGATCTTCGTTATCATCCCAGGCCTTAATACAATCTTCTCGGCTGACGGCCACAAAGTGCCTGTGATGAGGGATGCCGAGTATTATTTCGAAATGGCGGCAATGAGGTTAATGACTACCTCGCCCTTGTCATTTACGACACACCTTGTGTCCTTGTTATAGCACCGGCGACCACCATCATGAATTCGTTGTTGACGGTGCTGACTGGGATACCTCCAGCAAAATGTAGGGCGCTGCCCATTAGTTTGTCCATCCACGGACTTCTAGTGACTTTCTGAGTTCTGGCCCAAAATTCCTCCATATCAATGTGACCCAATTCTGAGTCTCTGATGTCTAGGTCACATTCGGCCTGGGAGTCAGGCATTCTGACTCTTTGATACTTGTATTTCATCTCTTCTTCTGTAAGTTTGGCCTTGCCTTTGGACTTGGTAGGTCTCCTGCTTGATGTAGACATATGTTCTTTCGAACTCAGTTGCTGATCTGCATGAAGAAGAAGCGAGACCCAATCCAAAAAGGTTGTATTAGCCATTTGATCTTCCATTGAAATGTTAGCAGGAGAAAGAGTTAGTAATTTTGAGGCTCAGGGCGCAGGGCGCATGAAAGCTGCAGCTTACAGGGCTAAATAGGTAAGGCGCACAGAAAAGAGGTGTTGCAAAGGTTAAATCAGCGCCAAAGGCGCATGGCGCATAGAGACTGCAGGGTACATTTTGCAAAGGGCGCATGAAGATTTGGTGTTACATAGAGACAGGATGCGCCACAGGCGCATAGATTGTTCATGTTGCATGGGAAATGGGCGCGCCAAAGGCGCATGTATCTTTTGTGTAACATGAACTTTTCGTGCGCCAAAGGCAACTTGGCGCGGCGCATGGAGGGTTTACATGACATGATGTTTTTGCGACGAGGAAAGCGCCTGCGCCTTTATAACTTCATACTTGGCACAGATTAAGCTGGTGTTGCGCAGATTTAGGGTGCGCCAAAGGGGCGCATGTATATGCGATGTAACATGGAAGGTTGGTGCGCCTTGAGGGCGCAAAGGTTCTTGATGCAACAGGCATGATGGGTGTGCCATTGGCGTAGATTTTATTCATGTTGCGAGGGGGACAGATGCGCCAAAGGGGCGCAACTATGTTTTTAATGTAACAGGACTCACCGATGCGCCAAAGAGAAAAACAGAGTTTTACATGGTTTTAGCCTCTCTTTTATCTTTTCTTTTCCAAGATCATTTGGGAAATAAAATGGTTCAACCAAAAGGGGTTTAAATCATGCTTTTAGAACAACTTCCTCTACCAGCAGATCTGGAAAGAGGGGGAGGGATATGGATAGACAGCAAAAGGGGGAGGCTAGATCAACATTTCCATATTTCCAAACCACAACCAGACCACCAAGCACACAAAGAACCAAAAACGTAAAACGCACGAAAGAGATAAGAACCTCTTACCTGGATAAATAGTAAAAACTTGCACACGGGTCCACAACACATTGACAATAGCAGGTGCTGACAGGCTCAGAGAATAGAAATCATGTGTTTTGCGTCTAGAGATAATGACATTTGCAGGCGCGCAAACATATATATATATATATATATATATGAATTAGCAATAAATGCGCCACCAACTTTGTAAGGGGCGCACCAAAGTCTCTGTCGACATAGAAAAGCATGCGCCCTTTGGCGCACCAAAGCGTATGACAACACAGTGTTACACGCGCCCTTTGCGCACCGGAAGAGGTGTCGACACATGATTATGCGCGCCTTTGGCGCACCGAAAAGAGGCGCAACAAAGGAGTTGCTGACAAGAAGGCGCATGCGCCACGGCGCACGCAGGGAAGACTCAACATATCAAGGCGCACCAAAAGGAGTGTTGACACAATAAAATACGCGCCAAAGGTTTTAAGGGGGCGCACCAAAAAGTGATGTTACATAGCAATTCCATGCGCCCAACCAAAAAGACCAAAAAGACTAAGTTCGGAAAACCAGATTTCCCGGAAAAGGGATTTTGCAACGTTCCGAACGCAAGGGACCCCTAATGAGGGATCGAAACAAAATTTTTGGTATGGTTATCGGTAAAATTGCCCTTGTCAATTTTACGGGATAAAAGAGATAAGACTTGAAATCCTCCATGAATGTAAAATTAGAAAATGGGTCCTCGAAACATATGGTTTGTGCTTTGAATCCTTAGGGTGGTGAATTTGTGCATGAAAGTTGCTTAAGGAAAATCTACCTAGTAAGGGTTTCGTAGCTAAATACCAAAAGTGTGGTAGAAGGAGTTGGAAAAGGAGTTAAGTCCTAGAGATTTGAAAGCATATCATTGGTAGTGGAAGGACCCTAGTGAAGGTGATGGTCCACTGTGGGTGGCCTTAAAATCTCATGACTTTATTATTAGCAAGAGATATGTTCTTAAGGATAATAAGAGCAGCTTTTGGTAAGTTGGAGTGCAAGTTGGCCCCATTAAAGCTTTGTGTCATTTAGATGATTGTCCCGACATTGTGTTTAAGGGATTTCATAGAATGTATGAGTGATAAAATACCTTGTGTGTCAAGGAAGACAAAAGTGTTTGTAAGGAAAGTGAACCAACAAGAAGAACAAGGTAGTTTTGGCCTAAGGAAGAGTAAGGAATGTATTTTGGGCCATGTAATTTGTGCATGAAAGTTGCTTAAGGCAAGTCTACCTAGTAAGGGTTTAGGAGCTAAATACCAAAAGTTTGGTAGAAGGAGTTGGAAAAGGAGTTAAGTCCTGAGATTTGCAAGCATATCATTGGTAGTGGAAGGGCCATAGTGAAGGTGATATTCCAAAGTGTGGGTGGCCTTAAAATCTCATGACTTTGTTATTAGTAAGAGATATGTTCTTAAGGACAATAATAGTAGTTTTGGTAAGTTGGAGTGCAAGTTGGCCCCTTTGAAGCTTTGTGTCATTTAGATGATTGTCTTGACATTGTGTTTAAGGGATTTCATAGAATGTATGAGTGATAAAATACCTTGAGTGTCGTGGAAGACAAAAGTGTTTGCAAGGAAAGTGAACCAACAAGAAGAACAGGGAAATTTTTGCCTAAGGAAGAGTAAGGAATGTATTTTGGGCCATGTAATTTGTGAATGAAAGTTGCTTAAGGCAAGTCTACCTAATAAGGATTCAGGAGCTAAATACCAAAATTTTGGTAGAAGGAGTTGGAAAAGGAGTTAAGTCCTAGAGATTTGCAAGCATATCATTGGTAGTAGAAGGACCCTAGTGAAGGTGATAGTCCACTATGGGTGGCCTTAAAATCTCATGACTTTATTATTAGCAAGAGATATGTTCTTAAGGACAATAAGAGTAGTTTTGGTAAGTTGGAGTGCAAGTTGGCCCCTTTAAAGCTTTGTGTCATTTAGATGATTATCTTGTGTGTTTAAGGGATTTCATAGAATGTATGAGTGATAAAATACCTTGAGTGTCGGGGAAGACAAAAGTGTTTGTAAGGAAAGTGAACCAACAAGAAGAACAGGGCAGTTTTGGCCTAAGGAAGAGTAAGGAATGTATTTTGGGCCATGTAATTTGTGCATGAAAGTTTCTTAAGGCAAGTCTACCTAGTAAGGGTTTAGGAGCTAAATACCAAAAGTGTGGTAGAAGGAGTTGGAAAAGGAGTTAAGTCCTAGAGATTTGCAAGCATATCATTGGTAGTGGAAGGACCCTAGTGAAGGAGATAGTTCACTATGGGTGGCCTTAAAATCTCATGACTTTGTTATTAGCAAGAGATATGTTCTTAAGGACAATAAGAGCGGTTTTGGTAAGTTGAGTGCAAGTTGGCCCCTTTGAAGCTTTGTGTCATTTAGATGATTTTCTTGACATTGTGCTTAAGGGATTTCATAGAATGTATGAGTGATAAAATACCTTGAGTGTCGTGGAAGACAAAAGTGTTTGCAAGGAAAGTGAACCAACAAGAAGAAGACAGGCGCTTTGGCCTAAGGAAGAGTAAGGAATGTATTTTGGGCCATGAATCATTAAGATGAGTTGTATTAACTTTGTTTGAACTATGAAAAGAAGGGAATGATTCTTATGAATCAATATAAAATAATACAGTGTCATTTAGCCAATAATTGAGAAAATATAGCACATTTTGAGCCATTTTGGCCTAGTTGTGGATCCTCATTTACAGAGACTTAGTTAAAGTTGTTGTTTACAATCTCTTGAAAGTTTAATATATGCTAGTGTATAGATTTTCTCTACATCATTTGGTATCGAGCATGGAATGTTTTTGTTATGATTTGGTTTTGGATATTTGAATATATACTTTTGTGACTAACAATGTGGTGTGAGTGTGTAGTGAAGAAAGTGACAGGTGAAGAGAAGTGTGAAGGTGAAAGAGAGAGAGTGAAGACACCAAAAGACCTAGTGAGGCCAAGGTGAGGTGTGGAAGAAGAGGCAAGGTGAAACAAATTTTTAGAGAGGTGGATCAAGAAGAGTTGGTAAGAGAGTTAGTGAAGCTATTTAGCCATAAGAAGAAATAGAGAGAAAGAAAATAAGAGATGAAGCAAAGAAAGAGAAGCAAAGGAAGCATGGAGAGTGGATGACAGCAGAGATAAATAAGTTAAGAGCATAAATAGAGATATTTACATATCTAGTGGAGGAGTAAAACAAGGTATAGACTTGAATTTGTGATGAATAATAAGATATAATGACTTGTGATGCATATTGTAAGAAAAAATCGAGTTTTCAGTTGAAGAGGAAGATCAAGAATGAATAAAAAGTTGATGAAAGAAGAAAATAAAGAAGATAAGGTTTAGAAGAAGAAGAATTAAGATCAAATGTAGAATCAAGAGGATGAACTCGTGGTAAACAATCAAATCTCAAAGGTTGAAGAAGACACGCAAAAAGCCAAAGGTGAATGAAAGGTAAGTAAAATTGATGAAATGTTGTTTGGTATTGAGGATGATGTGTGTGAATTCCTTGAAATTGTGCAAGAGGAATTCAATTATGCATTTGAAATTGATAAGCATAATGATGAGCAAGAATGGAATGAATATTTTATGAATGATGTTGATGATATTTTGTAAAATTTGTTAGATGAGTTGGATGGAAAGAAGAAAATTGTAGGTAGAGTTGAGACAAAGGTGATTTCATGGGCATATAATGGTCAAAATGAACACAATGAGGATGAAAATGTAGAGTTAAACAACTTGAGGTGGTGAAGGATGAGAATGAGCAAGTGAATAAGCAAAATATGAATTTTTTGACAAGGAAATGATGACTACATGGATTGTATATGGATGAGCAACAGCATAAGGAGAAAAGAACAATGTATTTTTGTCATTTTTTGTTTATGTGTGTAGGTACAAAGCATGGAGACTTGAGGATGTTGAAATTAAAGATGAATATCAAGGAGAAATGAAGAAGAGTAAATGAAAATGGAAGAGAAATGACAACTACATGGGACCCAGGTGGATATGAGCAAGCAAATGACATTGAGAGAAAAGGGGAGAAGATCCAAGACAAACAATGAAGATGAAGACATAAACAAGCAAATAAAGAGGATGCAGACTTTTTCTCCACCATGGGAGTATGATGCGGGAGCATCTATAAGAAGACCTTCAATTTCAAAATTCATGCTTCTTGGAGTCAATGTGAGTTGTGAGAGAGATTTAGAGGTTTTAATAGTTCATACAAGTCATTTGAAGTAAACATGGAAGATGGGAAATTTGAATTATTCTCTTGTGTACTTTCCCTTCAAAAAGGGACATTTGAAATTTCAAAGGCATGTAATGGATATGTGGACTTTTGAAAGGTGGTTCAAGTGTGTTAGAGGTTATTAGGTGTTGATTAGAGTCTTATAGGTGTCATATTAGGGTGAAGGACACGTGTGATGAATCTTGTGTGCTTGTGCATCATTAAGATGATTACAATAATGTAAAAGGGGATTTAAATATCTAAAAGAGCACTATAGAAGTCCCAAAGGTCACAATGTGGTAGATAGAAGCATCTAGGGGCACTTATATACAAGTAGATTCGAGTATAGTAAGAGAAAGGAGTTTTTAGAAGTTCATTCCTCGTGGAGAGGGGGAGGAGAACCATGAAGTGAAGAAATATAGTGTATTTTGTATGGAGTTTGTTAATGGAATGCCTATATACTTGTCTCTAGTTTGTATATATATTGCTTGGTAAATGTATTTCTTAGTTTTGTAATTTTATGCGATGGATAGTGAGCTTTGTAGATTGGACAAACCAATGTTATTGGTCCTTTAATGATCTTGTTGAAATACACAAATGGATCTTAATTGACTATGGACTAAGGATGTGATTGTGATAGTACATGCAGAGGTGAAAGGTGAATTTTTTAGTTGATTCACGAAGCAGGAAGGTGAGATTTGCTTTACGCATAGTCTTGAAGGTCTTTGAAGTGAACCCTTCACAGTATTTCCTTCTGCATGGTAGAGCCACTTCACAAAACTATGATTGTGTTTGCATTGAATCTAAGTCATACGTATGGTCAGCTTATAGAGTGTGAGACATCATTGGGAGGTTGTATTAGATGCATAGCATAAAGAAAGAATTCAAACATTGCCTTGAAATTAGCTCAGAGACTTCAAAGTTACCATTAAGGGTTTTATACTTTGTTTTTCACGTATGTACAAGACAACCATCTCATGAAAGGAGCATTCATCCTCATTCTTAGAGCCTACTTGTAATCCCTTCATTTACATAGAGACCATGTTTAGACAAAACTTAGATTGAAATCTAGGTCCTTGAACCAAAATTTTGTGAAAGTTATTATTAGATTTACCTTCTCGGGTTCCAATGTGCACTAACTAGGGTTTGAGTGAGGAAAAGGCATTATATTTTGATTCCACTAATGAATATGCATGAAAATTGGAAATAATATATGTCTATGAGTGGGTTAAATGTTGGTTAAGGTTTAGGGTCAAGGAAAGCTTCCATATTTTAGAATTTTCTAACAGTTGGCTTAAAGACAATGAGACATAGTCCAAAGGCTAATTTGGAGAGTATTCTTCCAAAGGAAGTGTCATTTTCCTTTTGAGAAAAGACTTGAAATCCTCTATTAATGCCAAAGCTAAAATGAGTCCCCATAAATGTATGGTTTGTGCTTTGAAACCTTAGGGTGGTGAATATATGCATGACAATTGCTTAAGGTAGACCTAGTAAGGGTTTAAGAACTAAATACCAAAAGTGTGGTAGAAGGACTTGGAAAAGGAGTTAAGTCCTAGAACCTTATAAGCATGTCATTGGTAGTAGATGGACCATAGTGAAGGTGATATTCCATTATGGGTATCCTTGAAATCTCATGTATTGGGTATTAGCAAGAGTTGGATAACAAGAGCGCTTTTGGTAAGTTGGAGTGCAAGTTGCCCCCTTTGAAGTTTTATATAATTTAGATGATTGTTTTAACACGGTGTTGAAGGTATTTCCCATGAATGTATGAGTGATAAGACCTTGAGTGCCAGCCAGGAAGACAAAATTTCTTGCAAGGAGAGTGAACCAACAAGAAGAACAAGGTAGTTTTCTCCTAAGGAAGAGTAAAGAATGTAATGTGGGAAATGAATCATTAAGATGAGTTCCATTAATATTGTTTGAACTCAGAAGAGTAGGGCATGGTTCTTATGAACCATCTAAAAGGATATAGTGTCGATTACCCAATAATTGAGAAAATATAGCACGCTTTCAGCCATTTTGGCCTAGTTATGGATCCTCTTTTACGAGACTTAGTTGAAGTTGTTGTTTACAATCTCTTGAAATTTGAATATAGGCTACTGCATACATTTTCTCTGTATCATAATGTAAGATCATCCATGCAATCAAGACATGCCACATGAAAAGATCGAAGATGCTCCCGAGGTTCACCATGACCATTGAAGGTAGGAGCTTGGGTGCAATGAAGTTAGGAGGAAGTGGATAAGAGGATATGGTGGGTGAAAAAGGGATTTAAAGGAGTGAGGAATCTAGAGATGGAGAAGAATGTGAAGTAGCTTACTATAATTAGTGAATTTTGAGTTGCGAGATCTTAGTAAAAAGAAGCCGTGTCTTGAGTGGCGGAAGAGGAGACTTGTTGTGTGTGAGAGGTAATAGGTGGGGTGAAATGATTGGTAGGAGTAGGCATAGAAACAAGAACAATGAAGGTGGATCAAGGGCATAATTAGGAAGTTGTGACGTAATAGGAAGAGAACTATTATTAGAGACTAGCGGTTGAGCTTATATAGGTTAGTGGCTTCTTCACGAATAACGAATAATAAGAGGTTTAAGTCTTGAGGATGTTCGACAATATGGGTTTGGAGGTCACGGAGATATTCATTGATAAAGGGTTCATAAGTAATAGCCATGGGAGAAGAATCACAAGAATGCCTAGAATCAAGGTAGGGTTTGAGCCAGTGAGTTCACTAAATTATTTAATATAACTTGAATTAAATCTAAACTTTAGAGTAACTACTATAGTGTATAATTTTCAAATGATAAAATATAGTAAATGGACATGCAATAAGCATGCACCGATACGAAACACTAAGCAATAAAGAGAGAGGGTGCCTTAGTTTATTTCACATAATCTGGAGATGATCTAAGCAGTGAATAGCTGAAACAAATAGGAAACAACGTTTTCAAGGCTCACTAGAGGTTCTGAGACCCAAAAGTGTATAGGACAAAGCACCCACGAAATGACAGAGATCTCGAGCACTAGTGGACCGGATCTCGAGTGCTAGTGTCCACCCAGATGCTTGGGTTCTGATCTTTTCTGTGCAGGAGGAGCTTTATTGTTGATATGTATTTGTCTCTCTGGTTTCACTTCAATGTCGTCAATTATACTTGTAACCTACCAAACAAATGTCTAGTTGTTCATACCCACAAACCGCATCAAATCGTAAAAATAAAGATGCAGTGTGTGGAGTCAAACTAACCTCGATAGTCACCTAAAGAGTGAACTTAGTACCGAGCATTGCATGACATTTCAGAATCCATGTAGTTTTGTGTGAATGTGTGTGTAATGATGCCCTAGAATTCCCTAGTGTAAGTTGAACAATGATAGTGGGATAGATCTAGAATGTAGCAAATGTATAGAATGTATGGGACAAAATAGAATGAACTTCCCCTCCTATGTTGTGTATGTAAAATAATTCAGCCCTTGTCCCTTGAGTGAATGTGCTAGATGGATGCTTTGTAATGCTCTTGTGCCTTTGGATGCAAGCTTAGGTGATAGTAGATAATGCTAGTGTTTGGCCCCTTATTTGAGAGCTATAACTATGTATATATATGATTCCCTTGTTTGAATTTCATAATTGACAACTAGAAGGTGACCCAAAAGTATAAAAGATTCCCAAGAAGTAAAAGATACCTAAAAGAGTGAGAAAGGGGAGAAAGGGTCAGGAGTGCCTAGGAGGGACATGAGCTCCTGACACTAGTTTCCTAACTAGGCGCTAGTGTCCGAGGTCATAAAAGATAAATCATTCAAATACCGAGAAGGTTGTATGGCATATAAGGTCAACAAAAGTATAAAAACAAATAAAAAGGCCGAAAGACATTGTCAATTGCTAGTTTTCTTGCTTAGGAATCATGTATTTATTAGTATGCTCTAGAACCTAGAAAAGTGCCCAAGTGCACATATTTTATGTCTATAAAGAATTGCACTTAGATGATTTTGTGTGGATCTAGGAGACTATGAGCAATCCGAATACAAGAATATGTTGATATGAGACTAGAAATACTTCATCACAAAAATTGGCACCTGAGACTGATCGTGGTCAAAACTCTACAATTGATTCGATCTAGTTTGAATTAAATATTAATTCGAGTAACTTACAAGACTAAATTATATTCAGATGATTACATATAACAATATGTAATCAATAAACATTCAATGATGTAAAACCCTAATAAAATGAGAGAGGGATGATGACTTAGGTGATTTTGTAAAATTTGGGAGTGATCGAGACTATGTATATGCTAGAGTAGGCTGGAAACAATATCGAAATGGCTCATCAAGGGTTTGAAAAGCCAAGAATGTATAGGGAAGAAGTGCCCATAGGAGGGTCAAAGTGCCCAAGCGCTAAAAACTCGATATAAGCACTCGTGTGTCGCTAAAATTATTAGGTTTTGATATTTTTTGGGTTGGAAGACCTTCGCTCTTTGTCACTTCAGTTTTGTTGTTAGATCGTCGATCACACCTCAGTAACTCCGAAAAAAATTACTAGCTTTGCATGCCCACAAACCACATCAAATCTAATAAAAAAGATGCAGAATGGGAGTCGACTAACCCGATAGTTACCCGAAGTGTGAACTTATGACCGAGCACTACACTACATCTGAAACTCCATGTAGTTCTTTGTGTGTGTGTGTATCCATGTCCCATGCCCTAGGTTGCCCTTGTGCAAGTTGCATGATGATAGCGAGCTAGATCTAGATTGTCTCGAATATGTAAAATGTGTACGATGGAATAAAATAAACTCCCCTCCTATATAGTGTATGTATCCCTTGAACCTTGTGTGGATGTGCTAGATATGTACTTTTTAGTGCTCTTGTGCCTTTGTGCGATCGTAGGTGATGATAAGTAATGCTTGTGATGTTTAGCCCTCTATTTGAAAGAAGTAACTAAGTATATATATGATTTCCTTGTTTGAATTTTGTAATTGACAACTGAAAGGACAACCCAAAGTATTAAAAGGTGACCAAGAAGTGAAAGGGACCTAAAAGAGTAAGAAGAATAAAGATAGGGACATGAGCACCCGAGGGACAGAGCGCATGGGCGCTTTTTTCCTAACTAGATGTTAGTGTTTGAGGCCATCAAAAGGTAAATTAGTCAAGTGCCGATAGAACTGTAAGGTGTATAAAGCCAAAAGGATGCTCAATCAAGCTTATAAATAGTAAAGTAAAATAGATAAAGCAACCAAAATGCCAAAAGAAGTTGTCAACCACTATTTTTATTGATTACGGGTCATGTTTACAGTAGTATGCTTTAGGACCTAGAAATGTACCCAAGTGCATAGATTTTGTGTCTATAACAACAAGGTCAAGAGCATCAGTATAGTCCTGACCATTTTGTATGGTCTTCGACCTACTTGGAATAAGGGTTTACAACTTCTTGAGTCCTTCACCTTCCTAGAAATGGATTTCGATGTGTGTCGGTCTTCTTCGCTCACCTTTAGAATGGCTTTGAAAGCTCTGTTCAAACCCTTTAACCCTTGTAGTACAAGGAGTTCCTACAAAGTAAATTTATGTGGGTTGTGAGTACCCCTATGCATCACTGATGTCTCCACTACTCCAAAGAGGACTCAAACTACACATCGTTCTCCTAACAAATGATATCTACCATAGTGCAATCAAAACTTGACATGTGTGCTTTGATAATGCTTCAACTTGAGTTTAACACTTTCTCAAATACTTGGGAAGGGTCAATTTTCTTTCTCTTGGAAGGAATATGGAGAATCTTAAACCTGAAATCAAACTTTAGGCCTCTAGAGGATGTTACCCTAATGGATGTGCACAAGTTATTTCACATGTTTAGGGATCTTAGAGTGTCTTTTGTGCTTGTTTTTACATGAGGAGTTCTTAAAGTGTCAGGTTCTCAAATGAGGTATGATTTACTTGCTTATATATACTTCAAGGTCATAATGTCATGAAAGGCTGACCAAGGGGGAATATTAGTCCATATGAAGATGATATAATTGAAATTTTGAGTGCACTATGTGTCGATTCAAAACCGTATGGTAGGGTTGACTTGTATACTTGTACAAACCGGTCGAAAATGGTGGTTTTGACCGAGAGGGAAAAAATATGTTTTGACTTTATGGGTCGGAGGATGGATGTTTCTAAATGTGTTTTATGTTGTTAAACCTCATAAACGGATGACTAGAGGAGTGTAAAGACAAGAAACTAACCAAATAGCTATCAAGGTGTGTTAAGAAAGACCAAGAGAGTGTATTTGTACATGCAAGTGTGTAATTTCAAGATCAATAGTGTCAAAGGATAAATTTCCAAATTTGAGTGTCCACACTACCCTACTAATCAACGTAGAGGATGTAACAGCTTTCCATCTCTACAACTCGCATTTATTACATGTAATATTTTGCTTCAATGGTTGCTATAAGAACTATATTTACTACTCCTAATATTTTTCTCCATCTATTAATTACCCCCATCTTTAGTGTATGTTTAGGAAACATGTGTGTTTTAGATAAACTATAGGATTCTTTTATAAAACAAATCATACAAAGAAGAGGATAATCTAATTTACAACCAATGGATAACAACCATCTTGATCACATGATACAACTAGGTATGGTATCTAGATCCTCCTTTTTTCTTCATAATACATTTACTTACAAACATCATAATGGGTTTTCTCACTATATTCATCATGTGTTTCTTTATTTTTAGTATCGTCTCATTTTAAGCACATGTTAAATGTCTTTGGATAGTCACTCTTTTCTTTTTATTAGAACCCTAAAATAATCATCTATGTCCACTATGTTTTTGAAGGATACAATTTTCTGATATTATAGTTGCACTTTCTTGTCATAGGGCCCTATTTTTTCTTGGCTCTCTCAATATGTGGTCATTACAAAAACTACAATCACTTATTTTGCATAAGATTTCCTATGGGTTCCCTTGATTTTGTGTATAAACATATGGAATTTGATGTCATGTAACTATCAAAAGATTATATAGTTTTTGCAATAATGGTAAAATAAATAGATTATTGATATTATAAATTGTATATTAATAATAAAAATTGCATTAAAGAGTCAATGAGGATGTTGTTGTATTTACCCTATATTTTTTTCCAAACGGTATTTTGAGTCGCATAGAAATTTATTTCTTATTTTTGAAATTTATCGGTCAAGAATTTTAATTTGATAAAAAAATATTAGTGTGGGATAGAGAAGGCTTCATAGAGCTTTGGAGAACCATTCCCTATAGTAGAACCCACATTTTCCTTTTCATGTGGCAAGAAAGAGACTAAGAAACCTCGAACATTAGTCTTAATGACATGGAATCGTCGACCAAAATCATATGACCAAAGAGTATGTTTTTTTATTTAATCTACAATATAATAAGGATATACCATTGGGAGGAAAAGGAAGAGTTGTCTATTGTACTACTAGGGCTATTTCTAGGGCATAAACTACACTACACTTGCTAAGAGCTCAAACATTCTCACTATAAGCTTGGAATTGTTTGTTTCTTTTCGATCTATATTATAAAGTATATATACATATATAGCTTCACATTTTTATTCAATAAAGTTGTGTGACATCTTTGCCGCAACTTATTTATATTAAAAACATTATCCTAATATGCATGGGAAAAAGTATATATTTCTTTTCCGTCATTTGAGAAATATTAGGCATTCATAGGGTAGAAGGATTGAAAGGTGTTCTTTATCAAACCCAAATATGAAAGGTAATGAGCAATATATTAGAGATGCATTTAGTGCTTACCTTGTTGGCATGTCATATTATGTCACTTGCTCACCCCTACTTTGTATTCCCGCGTTTATACTTCTACTACACTTTTCATACCCAAACAAAGATATTAGGCCATATTGATGCTACAATTGCACACATAATTTACTTTTAGTACGCTCTACCCTTGGATAAATATGTTGTAACATTTTCTCCTATGTATAAGCAAAGTACAATATCTTACAAACTTTTTCCTTCTTGTCTACATTATAGTCTCGTCCTCGTATCTATTTCTCTCCTACATTTTCTCCTATTTACGTTATTTAGGTTTTTATTACTATCACCAATATTTAATGTTTTAATACTTGGAGTATTAAACACCTATTTTATGTTCACTTCACAAACTAATTTTTCCCTTCTTGTTTTCCATACACAATCAAAAACAAATGCTCGTGCTTTTTTCACTTTGCAACGATTTATATTTATCACCCCCTTTACACAACTCTAATACAAATTAATATTTCATAGAGTTCCCAACAAAAAGGATAAACTTTATATTAATTATCTTATTGAATGTACTTTTTAAATCATGTGCAATTACTAGTTTCATAAATATTCTCATCAACTCCTATTAAAACAAGGCCATGAAATGGAAAATCCTGCCGAAGTTGATGTATTTTGGTTAAATAGTGCATATAAATATGAGCACTATAATGTGTCTTAAACTAAGAGTTATATCACATCCGATTTCAAAGGTAAGTTAACATAGTGTATTATGTCTAAAAATAGGAATTGCAGATCCTTGTAGGTTCATATAACTAAGAATTGCAATGAAGCCAAGAGTTAGAATAGGTGGTGATACTAAAGCCAACAATATTTATAAATTCACAAATTAATGAATTCAAATTCAATTTGGAGGCTCAATGAAGTGGAAATGATGTAGTAAACATGTAAAAATGATTTTAATGAATTATTATATTCATATTAGATAGGAAAATTAAGAAAGCAAGACTATATAGTTACACAACTATTTTTTTACATGGGAATAACTCTACAACGGGTATCGAGAGATTACGCGAGAAGAACCAATAGGTCATTAATACTTCTATGAAACTTATATTGAAGAAAATAACAAGCTATGTGATAAAAGATGATAATAGGAGTAGATCTAACTTACTATGCCATCTTAAATATTATCATCAGAGTCACCAACACTTGCATCAAAGATCTTGTACATTCCAATTCGACACTTATTTCCCAACATAGACAACAAGTTAACATCCAAGTTAATGTATTTTGATGGTTTAACCATTGGAGGATGACAAAGAAACGATTGACTAGGTAGTGTTATCACCATTACAATTGACCTTAGTTTTTAATATAGATCTATATATAAATTATATTGATATATACAATAGAGACTTATGTGCATGATTAGAAATGAAATACAAAAATCTCATTGAAAAAAATTGTTTGAAAGTATAGGTGGTCATTAAATATGAAACTTGAATGTAAGTGATATAGGTGTAGTAAAAAAATGATACAAAATAAGTTATTCTACATAGAACTTAATGGGTTTTGTTTGTGACGCTTATCTTGTTATAGACCCAACATTTAACAAAAATAAAAATAAAAAATTCAAGTGTCATAAAATTTCATTAACTTGATGGACTATACTATGGCATTACAATCATGTGAAAATATTCATAGTAATACAAGATGGATGCTAAAATTTATTCCATGTGTCTAGTTCATAAATGTCAAGTGTATAAGGGAAACACTTATCTTCTGCATTAAGATCTAATGGCTTATTTATGATATCGAGTCAAATAATAAGTTGAAACTATTTATTGTCTTCCTTTAGTTATGAAACCTAAATTTAAGACAATTGTTGAATAAATTAAACTATAAAATCGGAATTTTACAAAATCATTGAGTGAGGGACATTATGAATTAGAATTTTAAAAAATTCAAGAACTATGAAGTTTGAATTTTAAAAAATCAAATTGATTAAGCTAGGTCATTTAATCACATTGTATGAAATTATTGAGCAAGATAAGTCATGGAGCTCCTGGGCTTAGAGCTAAACGAAAGCATCAAGTTGCTTGAAGTCAATATGAAACCTAATTTGGTATCACTGATTGCTGAAAAAATTGTGTATGCATTTGATTGAGCTCTTGTCCCAAGAATTTTCTCATGTTTTTCACTTCCAAGAACTACACATTTTCATCCTCATCAACGATTTAGCATAGATTTCAAGGTAGCCTCAAAGTTACACTAAAATCATAGTGGATCGTGATATGATTTGCATCATTTGTAAGATCATTGATTTATTAAATTTCCTACTCATATGACATGTATAACAAATTATGAACAATTTTTTTAACATCCAAATAAGACTTAGATATTCACTTTGAGGCTAGTTGTTTGTTGACAACTTCAACTTTGTTCAAGTTCATTGTACCATTTACTTCATTCTCAATCAAATGGGGATATAAACCATTATTTCCTTCTTTCGAGTGGTGGATTTAGCTAACTACTAGAAAACATAATACCAAATTCTAATTCTAATAATTTTTGGGTTAGAATACATGACCACCGCTTATGGATCTTGATCTTAGACAACTCCACATAACATTAAAATCAAAACATAAATCTATGTTTGGATCAAATAAATTACATTTTCCTCGTTGTCATTAATTGATTTTTCACCTTATGTTCCCTCCATTGGACACCTAGCTGGTTAATTTTTCAAAGATCTATTTATATCCCCCGATTGTCTTCCACCACTAATAAGACCCTATCTTTATCTAATACCACAAAGAATTGTAATGTGTTTTGAAATATGGTTTAGAACTAAGAGCTAGTACTTTATTATTTCTCCAATATTTAATTCTAGGGCACCGCTTCCCCTAGTTGTGTATTAAGAGTGTAAGCCCTCATTTTTAGTCTTGTAAGCCATGTATGCGAAAAAACCAAGGCATAACTAACACACATTTCACATTCTACAGGAATTGACACAATAGGTAATGAATAGGATGAAGACTCCAAGATTGGAGTGAATGAAGGCTCCATGTTCGCTCATACATTTTTCTATCACCTAGGTACTCAAATATTTTACCCTAATTTTTACAATTTCAATACTAATTTCCTTTCAATTCCTCTAATTTGTTATTTTTTTATCAATTATAAACTGAATACACCATTCATCCGTTCAAAATCACTATAGCACCGATGTGTGATTTTTGTCGATACTGTTTATTTCCATGTATTGCCATACTAAGGCATAGTGACAAGTTTGAATTTTTGAGATGAATTATTACAAGAGTTCTTCTTATCGTAAAATTATAGCAAGCGTCGTAGTGATTATAAAGATAGGCATTGTTTCATCTTTAGTTTTTATACTTGGTAACTCTTTTGTCTTAGGACAAGCTTTGAAAATGATCCCCATATTCCATGTTTCTTTAGTCATGGGTTACGAGCATCATTGATACTGTACTTTAATTATATTATATTTGTCAACCTTGTTGACCGTGGAGCTCAATTACTTGGGATAAACATGCAATATGAAACTTTTTGGAAAACACAGTAACCAACATTGGTTATGGAGGGACAAGCATCGATCACTTATGACCAGCATCGGTTAGGCAAGGAGGAACCGACATCGCTTAGGGCTAACCGGCATCGATTACTGTGTGTGAGTGTTTTATTTAACTCTCATGAATTATATCTATTTTTAGTATTAAAGAAAATCTATTGATTGTAATTGCATGGCTAAGTAACCTAAGTTTGTATATTATAAGCATGAAAGCTAGGGTTTAGAAGTAATAATTAAGAAGAACTTGAAAAAGTTGATGAATATTGTGAGAATAATTGTGAGAGAGAATTCTTGGAGAAGTAAAAGTTTGAGCGTAAGACAAGATCTGTACATGTGAGAGGTGTGGAAGATTGTAAATCTTCAATTGTATATCTTGTCAAATCATTGGATAATAGATTGGCTTGTTTCTTGGTGGACGTAGCCCACACTGGGTGAACCACGTTAAATCTATTGTTGATTTATATCTCTTGTTTTGTATATTTCTTCTGGTAGAATATCTACTTTTATTTATACGTATGCTTATATCTGATATATTATCTCAGTACAATCAAGTGTGCTAACCCCAACAACTGGTATTAGAACTTTTTTTGATGGTTTTGTGTGTTGGCATATTTACTCACGGAGGATTTTTTGATTGAGTGGGAGCTACAACAATGGCAGAGGAAAAAAAATACAAGGTAGAGAAGTTTGACGGCTCAAATTATCAATTATGGAAGATGCAAATTGAGGATTATTTGTATCAAAGATATTTGTATTTATTGTTGGATGAGAAGTCTAGACCTACAAAGATGACTGATGAAGAATGGAAGATGACTGACAAAAAGGCTTTGGGATCTATAAGATTGAGCCTAACAAAGATCCGTGGCTTCCAATATTACAAAAGTGAATTCTATGGTAGGATTAATGAAATCTCTTGCTAATTAAATGAAAAACCTAGTGCTTTAAATAAATTTTATTTAATGAACAAACTATTTAGTTCTAAGATGCATGAATGTGGATCTACATCTTCTCATTTGAATGATTTTAGATATATTGTAAATCAGTTAAAATTGGTTGATATACCATTTGATGATGAAGTGAAAGCACTTTTATTCTTATGTTCTTTGCCTGATAGTTGGGATAACTTGGTAATGGTTGTTAGTAATACAACATCTGCTAATAATATTTTGAAGTTTGATGATGTGGTTAGTATAATCTTGAATGAAGAAATTCACAGGAAGAGTACAGAGGAATCATCATCTAGGAATGCTTTGAATGTAGAAATAAGGGGTAGGCAGAAGGAGAGATCCAAGAGTAAGAGTAATGAGAAATCAAAGTCAAGGGATAGCAAATCTAAATCCAAAGGTAAGGGAATTACTTGTTGGAAATGTGGAAAGAAATGACATGTAAAGAAAGATTATTGGTCAAAGGATAAAGAGAACCAACAACCAGAAAAAGGTAAAGAAGCAAATCTTGTTGTAAGACAGTAATGCAAGATGCTCTTATTCTTTCTTTAGATAATAGAATTGAATCATGGGTTTTAGATTCAAGAGATTCTTTCCATGCAACCCCTAATAAGGGTTATTTCAGAAATTATGTCTAGGGTAATTTTGGGCATGTTTATTTGGGTGATGATGAACCTTGCAGTATTCTTGGTAAAGGGGAAGTTCTTCTAAAATTACAGAATGGAAATACATGGGTATTAAAAGATGTGTGGCATGTGCCAAGCCTCAGGAGGAATCTTATTTCTATAGGGAAACTAGGTGAAGTTGGTTACATCGTTACATTTACAGGAGACTCTTGAAAGTCACCAAGGGTGCTTTTGTTGTGGCAAGAGGTAAGAAGGTAGGAACATTATATTTATCTACATGTGTTATTGATTCATTTTCTGCATTATCTACTTCAGATTCAGATGCATGCATGTGGTATAATCGGTTGGGCCATATGAGTCAAAAAGGAATGTAGATCTTAAAGGCTAAGGGTAAGTTATCGATTTAAAATATTTAGATCTTGATTTATGTGAGCATTGTGTCTTTGGAAAGAAAAAGAGAGTGAGATTTCTCAAAGTTGGGGCAACTAAGAAAGAGCAGAAATTGGAGCTTGTACACTCAGATGTGTGGGGACCAGCTTAGGTAGCTTCTCATGGAGGATCCCAATATTATGTTACTTTCATTGATGATGCTACAAGAAAGGTATGGGTTTATTGTATTAAACATAAATATGATGCTTTTATGATTTTTAAAAGATGGAAAGCCCTTGCTGAGAATGAATCAAATTCAAAGTTAAAGTGCCTTAGATCTGACAATGGTGGTGAATATTGTAGCAAGACTTTCAGTGATTGTTGTTCAGTGAATGGGATACATAGAGAAAGAATGGTTCCAAGAACATCACATGAGAATGGTGTTGCAGAGAGAATGAATAGGACAATCATGGAACATGCTAGAAGTATGAGGATACATTCTGGATCGCCCTTGCATTTTGGGTGAAGTAGTTGATACATCGGTTTATTTGATAAATCATGGGCCTTCAAGTTCACTAGATGGAGGAATATTAGAGGAAGCTTGGACCAGAAAAGAGGTAAATCTTTCTTTTCTTAAAGTTTTTGGTTCAGAAGCTTTTGTGTATATTGATAAGGAAAATAGGAAAAAGTTGGATGCAAAATCCAAGAGATGCACTTTCAATGGTTATGGATCTGGTGATTTCATATTTCATTTTTTTGGATTTAGAGAATTCTAAAATTATTAGGAGTCGTGATATTGAATGGAATGAAAAGAGAATGTACAGGGATCAAATTTTGTACCCAAGGATGAACCGGTTGAGAAGTTTTGAATGAAAATGAACTCTCGGATTTAAAAGTAATACCGATAGGTTACACAAGAATCGGTGTTGGTTGACTCTGACCGACATCGGTCGTGCCAGAATCGTATTGGTTACATAAGAGCCAAATCGATGTCGCTTATAGGTGATCGGCGTCGACACTAACATATTTGGATACAAATGTCCAGGAGGTCCAGATTGAGCCTCGCAGGTACCCCAAAATCCTCGTGAGAATGTCATAAAGGGTAAGTAAACATCCAAAATGATTTACACCTCTATTTTATTTATTATTGATTGATAATGGTGAACTAGAAAGTTTTGAAGAAGTAATGCAAGATAAGACCCACATCTAGTGGGAGCATGGCATGAATGAGGAGATGGACTCCTTGGAATAAAACTAGACTTGGGATTTGGTTAAGTTGCCAGCATGTAAGAGGACATTGCAGAACAAGTGGGTTTACAGGATCAAGGAAGAAAATGGTGGATAGAAAAGGTACAAGGCAAGGCTTGTAGTAAAGGGATTTCTACATAAAACAGGTATTGACTTTGGTGAAATATTTTCTCTTGTTGTTAAGATTACTTTTATTCATATTGTATTGAGCTTAGTTACAGTAGAAGATTTACATTTAGAGCAACTAGATGTAAAGACGGCTTTCCTTCATGGTGATTTGGATGAAGAGATTTATATGCAACAACCATTTGGGTATGAAGTCAAGGGTAAGGAGAAATTAATGTGCGCAGTTGAAAAAGAGCTTATATGGGCTCAAGCAAGCTCCAAGGCAATGTCACATGAGGTTTGCTAGTTTTATGCATGAGTATGGTTACTTGATATGTGAATCGATCATTGTGTTTATTTCAAGAATCTTGAAAATTTGAGCTATATTATTTTGTTACTGTATGTGGATGATATGCTTATTACAGGATCTAGTATGCAAGACATTGGTGAGATTAAGGGAAAGCTAGCTCACACATTTGCTATGAAGTATTTAGGAGCTGCAAAAATAATCCTTAGCATGCAAATACACATAGACAGAAGAACAAGAAATTGTATTTGTCTCAGGAGGATTATATCTACAGGGTGTTGGAAAGGTTCAAGATGTAGAATATAAAACCTGTTAGTACACCTATGGCTAGACACTTCAAATTGAGCAAAGATCAGTGTCCTTCATCACATGAGGAGTTCAAATACATCACATGAGTGTCATATGCTTCAGCAAGTTGGGAGTCTCATGTATGTTATGGTTTGTACTGCAGACCAAACATTACACATACAAAGGGGGAGTCAGAGTAGATATATGGTCAATCTAGGTAAAGAGCATTGGAAAGCAATCCAATGGATACTCGGGTATTTGAAAGGGACATCTAGCATGTAATTATGCTATGTTGATTCAGATATATGGTTGAGATTTGAAAGGTAGGAAGAGCACTACCGGATATATTTTCATAGTAGGTGGGATGGCGCTTAGCTAGATTTCAAGATTGCAGAAGGTTGTGGCTTTGTCTACTACAAAAGCAGTATATGTCATATTCTGAGGCTAAAAAGGATATGATATGGATGAGTAGGTTCATGGAAGAGTTGGGAAAGGAGAAAGATGATTGCAAAATTGTTTAGTGACCGCCGAGTGCAATTCATTTGGAAAATAACTCATCATTTAATTCGAGAATGAAACACATTCGATTGAGGTGTCACTTCATACGGCAGGTATTGAAGGATGGGCAATTGAATCTGGAAAAGATTCATACGAGTAAGAACCATGTGAATATGCTAATGAAGCCATTAGCAAAGGAGAAGTTGGAGCTACACTCCACTTCTGTTGGTCTTCAAGTTTGAGACTTGAAGAGGAAGAAACAAAGCTAAGGAAGGATCCAAGAATGATGTTGTATAGGTATGGTGCAGTAATTAATCTCCAAGTGGGATATTGTTGAGTTGTGGAGCTCAATTACTTTGGATTAGCATGTAATATGAAACTTGTTGGAAAACACAGTAACCAACATTAGTTATGGAGGGACCGGCATCGGTCAGGAAAGGAGGAACCGACATCGGTTAGGTCTAACTCAACACCAAGGTTACATGTGCGGGAGTGTTTTATTTAACTCTCGAATAAAATCTGCTTTTTAGTATTAAAGCATATCTATTGATTGTAATTGCATGGCTAAGTGCCCTAAGTTTGTATATGCCTATATATAAGCATGAAAGCTAGGGTTTAGAAGTAAGAATTAAGAAGAACTTGAAAAATTTGATGATTATTGTGAGAATAATTGTGAGAGAGAGAATTCTTGGAGAAGAAGCAAAAGCTTAAGAGTAAGACAATATTATACATCTGAGAGGTGTGGAAGATTGTAAATATTCAATTGTATATCTTGTCAAAGCTTTGGATAATATATTGGCTTGTTTCTTGGTGGACGTAGCCCACACTGGGTGAACCACATTAAATCTGGTGTTGATTTATATCTCTTGTTCTATATATTTCTTCTGGTAGAATATCCACTTTTATTTGCATGTATGCTTATATCTGATATATTATCGACAACCGTGTGCTAACCCCAACAAACCTAGGGTAGTATCCATGGTTGTTTGCAATAAAGGGAACACTAGGAATTTTTCTCAAAGATGTACTTAGTAATGAAATTAACTAAATAATAACTAACTGTAATTATAAAATGAAATGCATTGAAAGCAAAGAATATTAAAGACAAAATTTAAAAGTACGAAAAATAATTCAATGTTGGAATATTAAATAGATGTGTTGTTACATTAGAAAGGAAATAACAAGAAAAATCTCATTTCTCATTGGGGAGGAGTGGCCCTTGCTCCTTCCCTTCAATCAGTTTAAGATCCAAAGTTAAACAACAAAGTTTGCCCCTGAATCTGTAATTTTTATTAAATTGAAAGAATTTCCTTTTACAATGATGAACTAATTGAGCCGAACTTGAATCTCAATACATTAGCCCTCTTATACAAGAGGATTCCTAGTTATTTTAGGAGAGAACTATTTTATTTGCAATTACTATCATCTACTTAACTGGACACTAACTAAAATAATGACTATTATTTTTAAGGATTACAATAGTGGAAGGAGTCTTCTATGCAATGCTTGTAACTGAAGAGGAGGCCTGAAATTAGCTCCTTTGAGGAATTCAATTGGCACTAAAATATATTTTAGATCTCAAATTGATTCTAGAGAATCATGGCGATCATAAATCCATAAGTGTCTGTCTTCATCATGTTTCCAAGAAACTAGAGTTAAAATAGGGATATTGGACCTCATAATCTACATGAAGGTAGGTTGAGACAATGGCACATGTTTCATGCTCATGTTGTTGTGTTTGTTGCCAGCTCCATCATCTTACAATTTAACCATCCAAGTTACTCATCTCCTCTATGAAAATTTATTATTTCAAGGAAGTATGAATTAATGATCTGGATGAGTCATGTGCTTCACGACGAGTCTTATGCTAATGCAAAGGTGATTCCTATGTTATAAGGCAAGTCATGCGCTAGTACACTAACAATTAATGTGTCGGTTTGCAATTAACTCTGCGATGACTTAACACATGCTTTTCCAAATAGATTGTTAATACCCATAAAAGAGTTCATTTAGCCATATTTGAAGAAACATTAACAAGATAAAGATAACAAGAATATGCACAACATTTCCTTCCAAAATATAACAAAGTATTAATTATAAACCGCTAATATCATACATCGTGCAAAATGATACTAAGGTAATACAGGGTTTCACATAGGTTTACACATGACAAAATAGGGGTTCATCACTCCCCAGACTTAAGATTTAGTAGGACCTCCTACTACCTATTCAGTTGTTCCACTATCCTTGAATAGTTATATTTATTGGCAAATGTTTGTCAGGTTTCATCTAATGAAGTATTACAAAACCCAAAGTAATCAATAACATTTCTCCTCCAAGTGTTATAACTACCCTCTGGTTGATCATTTGTAGAATCCCACCGTGGCACTAGTGCAATTACTAGTGGAGGCCTGTATTGCATGCCAATCCACTTCTCCTGCAGCTCTAGAATAATTTTGTAGAGATCTTTGGCCCTTTTTAATGACCAACTGAAAGTTGGTTGGTGAAATTACCTCCTTTTTCTTATAAGGTTCTACAAGAAGTTGATATCTTACCTGACAGGCGAGGAAGTTTACATTGAATGTTGGGAGTACCTGCTCCCTAAAATTTTGACACAAGTTTTAAGAATATTTGTGTATCTGTCCACTAGACGTAAATAGTATACTTGTGACCAAAACCTGTTAAAGAACTGAATGGGGGCAAGAAGTTCATGCTTCATTAAGAGGTTTATTGAGATTCTACTTTTAAAATGTGGCCCTCTAATCCCTTCATTTTCCCTAGTGCCTAGAGTAGAAATAAATACTCTTAATTATACCTCCCCCACATAGAAATTTATGGGAATCTCAATTTACTCGGGAGAATAAATTTGTGAACATAAAATTCACAAAGTAAATTCTTTTCAACATCATTCCCTAATGTATATGCACCCAAAAATTGTTTTTCATCATCAAATTCAATGTCCTACATAGCACGAGATATGGATATCTACCATTTTAAAAATTGTTCTTTCAAAAATAATGCATAAAAAATGAAAGGAGGTCTACATGAAATAACTTGATCATATAAACGACAAACAATAACCACATTTTCTTTGAGAAATTTATTTTCCTCCTTCAAATTCTTATTCTCCTCAGAAACTACCCTGAGCTTGTAACATTCTTCCATCCATTTGACCATTCCCTTCAAAACAACAATTTGAGGAAAGACAAAGTCAGTCTGAGTTGTATGTTCTTCCATGACCATAGGCTCTGTTTCTTTCCTATTTTCTTGCAAGACTGCAAGAGATGTGTTGAGCTCCTTTGTTCTGACCTAAAGGGAGTGGATTTGTTGCTCTTTTTATTCTAGGGCTTTCTAGAGTTGAAGAGTTTCCTCTTCTTTTGTTCTACAGTCTGATGTAACTATTAAATTTCTTGGTTTTTAAGCACCTCTGGCGGGAGAAGTTGGTTTTGTTGGCTTCAAGAAGCAACTAGAGATGATTGATTCTTTCCTAAGCCAATTGTAGCTCAAACTAGATTTTGGACAAGGACAATACTTATGGAATAACTATATTGGAATCGGGGAGAACTAGGTTCTCCTTCCACCATAAGTGTTTTCCTTTGTGCTGTGATAGGTGACTCTATAGTTGTAGATAAGGAATACTCAATTTCTTTTTATGTATTAGGAACAAAAGGTGACATTGATTTATGAGGAGACACGTGTGGATTTTTACTAGGGTTTGCATTATTGTCATTGCTTCTTATTCCTCCTGGGAAGGAGCAATTTTAGTTGGTGTTTCATCAAGGGCTTGAGCATGCCTAGAGGTCCCGAGGTGCTTTTTAGGTCTCTATAAAGTAGAGGGCTTTTTCTGTAGGACCAAACCAGACTCTAGGGCACATTTCTTTTAGAATTTCAACCATTTCTTAAGGTTATGCCTCTTCATAACAAACTGGTGTTTGCAAATAAAATGAATTAGGCCTTGGAATTTCAGGTAGGAAGCCCCCCAATGGAATTTTTCAGTGGCCAAATCAATAGAGTCATACAAGAACTGAGGAAAATTTATTTTATACTTGGGTTTTGTTTGGCCATGGCGAAGGTGTATCAGGATTCTCAATACAGGGGCCCAAAATGATTTCATACTGCCCTTCGCAGGTGAAATATTTAATTACCCATTTAGCAATTCTAGCCCAGGGTTTAGGTAGAGTGTTTATTTTTATACCTTTTTCCTTCCCCTTGTTTTCTACCACCAATTCCAATTTTTCCTTTTTCCCAACTAAAAACCTTTTAATAAGCTCAACATATAATGTCCTATCACTGAATGTTTTTCCTTCTTTAGGTATACCAGAAAGATGACTAATTACAGTTGGGGTAAATGGAATTTTCTTACCTTGAACAATGGAGTGCCCTTCCTCCATGTTTTTAGCGAACTCTTATGTCATCTTGGGGCTGAATTCCTCATATGAAAACAGTAAGTCCAGTCATCATACTTTTTCAAATATTGCTCGACTCTGAATTGGCTAACATGCCTACCGAATTGGTGGAATCAAGCCTCGCCTAAGCCCCATGACTGATTTAGAACAGCTTAGTGACAAATAAATGGTACATGAATAGAAATTCAAGGTTTGTATGGACGTGGTTAAGCACAAAGTGAATGGTGGCACAGTGTGAGAGGCGAAACTTAAAGTAACCATGGAGTAGAATCTGGTTCAAAATTAAAATAACCAATTGGGAAAGGTGTGATGGAATCCCAAAGTGATGATGACATTGATTGGGCGTGTGTGGTGATTATTATGGAGGTGGATTATGGATTTTGTGGGGATTTGTGAAGTATAGGAAGTTATGGGAAATGGGAGAGATAATCAATTTGCACGAGCATAATAATTAACAGTTCACAAATTAAAACTTTCCAACATTGAAGAAGGGAATTAGTTGTACATACCTCATTAAATTAGCTTGTCACATCATTGGCCACCATTTCCATGTTGAGTTGATCCTCCATCCACACATGGTCCTTTATTTATTGCATGCAATATTCAGGGGTGGTGGCCGCCATTTCTAGTTTTCGACCACCAACATTTATTATAGATTTTTTCTTTTTTCTCTTTTTCTTTTTTTTTTGAAGCAATAGCCACTATTGCTAGTTTTCAGCCAATGCTTCAAAGGGTAATGAGTACCATTTCTGGTTTTCAGTCATCTCCTCTTTATTTCTTGTGCAAAATAGCTTAGTTTTGAGTTGTGTTGGACAAAGAGACTTTGTCCAAACACTTCAGAGCTAAATCTTCTTGAAGTTCATTCTAAAACTCTTCTCTGGATGTTGGTTTATGGTACAACCTCAGCCTAGTGCCCATTAACCAACATTACTTTCTTCTCTCCATCAATTGGAATTAGTTGGATGGTCCCATTTTCAAATACTCATTCAATCTGATATGGGCCCATCCATCTTGTCTACGCAACTTTCCTTTGAAATCCTTGTACTTTGAATCAAATAACAGAGCCCAATCCCCTTCTTGGAATTTCCTCGGCTTTGTGTGCTTGTCATATCATACTTGCCTCTGGTGTTGGATGATTTCAGTTTGGTCCAATGCTTGAAGTCTCATTTTATCTAGCTCGTTTAATTATACAATCCTTGCTTGTGCCTCAAATAGTTCAATTCCCACATCAGTAGTTGTTCTTAAGGTTTAAATCTCAAAATCTATAGGGAGAATGGGCTTCTTCCCATAGACCAATTCATAGGGAGTAAATCTTGTGGTTGTCTTCCAAGTAGTATTGTACGCCTTGATACTACTTCAAGCAATTTTTCAACCCAATTCTTCCTTGAAATGTCCATTGTTTTGGTTAGGATATTCTCTAGTTCTCTATTAGTAACCTCCACCTGACCATTGGACTATGGGTGGTAAGGTGATGACTTCTTGTGTTTCAGCTGGTAGGTTACCACAAAAGAACTGATTACCCCTGACATGAATTGTGGTCCTTGATCTGAAACAATAGATCTTGGTGCTCTAAATCTCTAAAAGATATGCTCATATAATAAATTTGCAACCTTCTCATCTCTTGCATATTGTAATGCCTGCACTTCAGCCCATTTGGTGACATAATCAGTAAAAAATAGGATGTACTCCTTCCCTTGAGAATTTGGGTCGATTGGTCTAATGAAATCCAATCCTCACTTCTCAAATGGTTCCAAGACAACTTGAGGTTGGAGTGGAATTTCATATGTAAATGTTGGTTTCCCCATCCTTTGGCATTGATCACATCTCCATACATAATTTTTGACATCCTTAAACAAGGAAGGCCAATAATAAAAAACACTTAAAACTTTGTGAATGGTCCTTTTAACTGAATAATGCCCTCCTGAGGGCTCATCATGACATACTCTAAGTATGTCAAATACTTCATCCTCGGCTACACACATGCATAAAACATGACAAAGTCCACATTTAAAAAGAATTCCATTTAGCCATGTATACATCACACTCTATTTAATTAATTGTTTTCTTTTCTTTTGTGTGAAAAAGGTTGGAAACTTCCTTGTAGCCAAGTAATTAGCCATATTTGCATATCAAGGAGAAGCAGTGGAAATTGTAAACAGATGTTCATCTAGGAAGTCATCATTAACCTACTCTTTTTCTATAGTAAGTTTTGAAATAAAATCAACTACCACGTTGGATTTACCTAGTTTTTCAATAATTTTAATGTTGAATTCCTACAACAACAACAATCACCATGCAATCATGTCATACACTAAAGGCTTGTTCATTAGATATTTGATAGCAGAGTGGTCAGTGTGAACAACCACTTCATATCTTGTAATATAATGGAGAAATGTGTTGATTGCATATACAACTGCAATAAATTCCTTCTCTATTGTGGTGTAATTCCTTTTAGCATGGGAGAGGTTTTTACTGATGTAATAAATAACATGCATAGATTCTCCCTCCTCTTGTTGTCCAAGGAAAACACCTACTGCTTCATTGGAGGCATTTGTTTGTATATGGAAGGGAAGCTTCCAATTTGGACCTCTCAATATTGGTGTGCTTATTAAATTACCTTTAATAACATCAAAATCTTTTTGGCATGCTTATGTCCATTCAAATTCGAATCTTTAGTTAGGAGAGAAAATAATGGAGAAGCTATCTTGCTAAAATCTGAGATAAACCTTCGATAGTAATCGGCATGGCCAAGGAAACTTCTTACCTCTGTTTGGTTTGTGGGAGATGGGAGTGTTACAATGATACTAACCTTGTCTGGGTCTACCTTAATTCCCTCAGCTGAGACATGATGGCCTAAAACTATACCTTGTTCCATCATAAATAAGCATTTTTCATGATTTAAATATAATTAATGTTTTTTACAACGAGAAGGGACTTTTTTTAATTTTCAACCACCTCTTGAATGTTGCTCCATAAACTATGAAATCATCCATGTAAATTTCCACACAATCATGGGTGAGATCAGAAAATATTGCCAACATGGCTCTTTGAAAAGTGGCAAGAGCATTACATAAACCAAAAGGTAACACCCTATAAGCAAATGTTCCCACGGAAGGTGAAATTTGTTTTGTCTTGATCTTTAGGTGCCACTATTATTTGATTATAACCACTAAACCCATCAAGGAATGAAAAGTACATTTTTCCAAATAAATTTTCTAAGACTGATCAATAAAAGGTAATGGAAAATAATCTCTATGAGTTGCTTTATTTAATTCCCTGTAGTCTACACAAATTCTCCATTTCCCATTCTTTTTAGGAACTATGACTAATGGAGAAACCCATTGGTTATCTGATATTGGATAAATGAATCCTACATTCGAAGTTTTTCAATCTCAGCTTTCACAATGTCTCTTAAAGCAAGGTTTATCCTTCTTTGAGGTTGCTTGACTAGTCTGGAATCAGTGGTATAGATGTGATGTGTACAAATATTGGGATGAATACCCTTCATGTCACTATATTCCCAAGCAAAAGCTTAAGGATGAGAGCATAAGAGTTCAAATAGGATATTTTACTCCCGATCGATCGATCAATTATTAATTGTCGATGTCTTTCCTGGAAGAATAGGTAATTGTTTGGTAGTTGGGTAAATAGAATCTAAATAGGATATTCTCTTAATAATGTATTTAATGGACACTTGTGTGGTAGTAACCTGTGAACAACAAGTAATGTTTTGAAAGATGGACTCGGTCCATGTGTATATTTCATGCAAAGGGGTAGATGATGGGTTGATTATTTTTATTCATAGAATCATCTCTTGTTTCAGTTAGTTGCGGCATGGGACTTGAATTAGTCCTAACGTAGGACTCAAACGCAAGACTCGAATTGAATCTAGCACAAGACTCATGTGCAGGAATTATATTGTGTCCAACACAAGGCTCATGGTCACCATATTGAATTTGATCTGAGTGTTCTTAAATTATGACCATGGCTAGAGAAGAGATGATGTCATCTAAATCATCTAAATTGTCCTTACACCATTATTTGTTGTCTGTAGCAAAAGGTTTTGCAATGAGGGTATATTGATAATTTTTTTGAATCTTGTCCATTTGTAATCACCATATTCCCTATCCTGTAATCGATGAGGGCAATAGTTGTGGCTAACCAAGGACGTCCTAGGATTATGGGGTATCTAATCTTCCTATTATTCATTTTTATGATCATGAAGTCTACCGAATAGTCTCAGGATTCAATAGTAATAGTGACATCTTCAATAATTCCCTTTGGCTTGTTTACAGACTGATTTGTCATTTGTAATACTATGGAGGTTAATTATGGTTAAGGGAGTGCTAGGGTGGATAGAGTATCTGTGGTCATAACATTGATAGCAGCCCCTAGGTCTACTAGGAAGTTAGGAATCTGGACATCTCCTATGCTAACTATAATAATAGGACTTCCAGGGTCTTTGTATTTAGGAGGGGTCATATTCCCTTCCAGAATACTAGCAAGTTTCCCATCAACATGGATGGTTTTAGGTTGGTTCTTTCTTCTTCCTAGAGTCTTAAAACAAAGCTCTTTGATAGTTTTGTTTAATTCAAGAATTTCCTTAAGAGCTTGCAAAAGGGGAATGCCAATACTCAACTTCCTTAGTCCCTAAATTAAATCTGACTCTAGTTGTTCAGAACTATAGTATTGTGTTTTTCTGAGAGTCTGGATGGAAAAGGAATGTCAACGTTCAGTTGAGGAGTTTCCTCAATGATAGGACTAGGCTGCATTTCTTTTGGATTTTTGTATCCTCGGGGAGTTCTTCTATCACAAGGGATGAAGGTTTTGAGGTAACCTTCCCTGAGTGGAACAAGATATTCTTATGATCTGCTGCATTTACCATGGGGTTCTTATATGATTCCATAGTGTAAGTTGGGTTACCTTGCCTCACATTTTTGGGTTTGCTACAGTTTGTGTTGGTATCTATGGTTGGGTAGGTTGATCAGATGGGCTAGCATTTGTAGGTCCAGTCAATAAGGCTTGTTGACCTTGGGATCTTCTTTTATTATAATATTGTTTCCTATATCCTTGAGGTACATTCCACTACTTGTTGGTACTGAGGATTAAACTATTAAATCGTGGAATGTTTGGATGTGGATCCTAGGGTTGTTGATAATAACTTGGTGGTGCATTCCACTGTGGGCTCCACTCTTGTGGGGCTTGTTGAGCCCAAGGTTGGGGATATGGCCATGGTGCATTCCATTGATTTGGGACCCATTGTGATTTTGGCATGTAGGACTGATTTTGGTTGGACTGCAGATTTCCTCCTTGCCTTTGAGCCATATAATTTAACTCAGACTCATCTTGTGTGTTCTGTTTCAAATGGTTCTTTAGCAAAGGAAGTAACCCACATTAGTTTGTGGCATGCTTGAGTTTGCAAAGAAGACATATGTTTGTCTTGTCTAAGGGGCAATCCTTAAGTCCATGTTTGTCTCTACATCTTGGGCAGTAGATGAACAAAGGCTCTATATTTCTAGCTTTCTCCCTATCCATAGTGGTATTGAGTTGAACCAAAAGTCTATTCTCAAATTTTTAATTTCTTCCCTTAGTTTGGATATATCACCACTAGCCATTTTTCCTTTTTATCTACGAAAGTTAGGGTGAGTTCGGGAGTAGTTCTGATAGAGATCAATGATGTCCAGTAAATTCTAGTTTGTTCATGTCTCCCTTTCCCATAAGATTGAAGGCTTCTTGTGTGTCTTTATCCAACCCTTTGAGGAATAAGGTTTTGAGCAGGTTAATATCCAGACCAGTCCCACACCTCCAGTGAAGGAAGAGGAACCGATCAAGATAATCTTCCACACTCTCATCTTCTTTTTGTTGAATTCTAAAAAGTTCTTCCTTCTTGTCCCAGACTTTGTAGTAGTCTTGGTACTTGTCCAAGAAAACTATTTCCATCTCCTCCCAACTATGGATGGAGTTAGGAGTTAATCCCATAAACCATCTCATAGTTGTATCTTTTAAAGAGGGGAAATAACTTGAGCTTCTGGGAATCGGAAGTGTAATCATAAGTTTGGAACAAGACCTTGAATTCAAAAAGGAAATGGTAAAGGTCTTCTGAGACTAATCCCCAAAAAGTTGGTAAGATTGAGGGGGATATATTTTTCATAGGAGCTTGGTTATTAGGATCTATTTGTATGGGGTAGGTAAACATTCTACCAATTGGAGGGTTTCCATTTTCGCACCATTGGGGTTCTCTACTTCATCACCATCCTTATTTGGTTAACAAGTTGTTCCATAGGCTAGTTTTGAGGGGGTTTTGAAAATTTATTCTAATGAATCTACCTCTATAGTCTCTATGTCTAAACATAAAATCCTATCATACCGAGGATAGTTCCCTAACCATCAACACTTAACCTAGTTGTTTGTGTTCCACATACTCAAAAACATAGAGGATTCTTGTTATCACCACAAGGTCTTCTATACTTCTTAAGAAAAGAGTTATGGAAATAAAATTTCGAATGGAAACTTACCAGACAACAAGACAACACTTCTAGCTAGCACTTTAACCTTTGATAACACCTTGAAATTCCCTAAAGCAATGATGCCAAAAAGTGACGAGCGTCGTTGATACTCGTACTTTAATTATATTATATTTATCAATCCAGGTGGTGTCCATGGATGTTTGTAGAATAAAGGAACAACAGAATTGAACTCAACATGTACTTAGTAACGGAATTGACTAAATAATAACTAACTACAATTATAAAATGAAATGCATTGAAGTAAATAATATTAAAGACATATTTTAAAGGTATGAAAAATAATTCAATGTTGGAATCTTAAATAGATGTGTTATAACAAAAAGGAGATATCAATAAAATTTTCCTTCTTGATGGGGAGCAAAGGCCTTGCTTCTTCCCTTCGATCAGGTTTAGCATCCAAAGTTAAACAACAAAGTTTTCCCCTGAATCTATGATTTTTATTAAATTGAAAGAATTTCCTTTTACAATGATGATCTAATTGAGCTGAACTTGAATCTTAATACATTAGCCCTCTTATACAAGAGGATTCCTAGTTCTTTAGGAGAGAACTAGTTTATTTGCAATTACTATCATCTACTTAACTGGACGCTAACTAAAACAATGACTGTTCTTTTGAAGGATTATGGTAGTGGAAGGATTCTTCTACTTAATAATTGTAACTAAAGAGGCGGCTTGAAATTGTCTCCTTTGAGGAATTTAATTGGTCTTTGAAAGATATTGCGAGATCTCAAATTGATTCCAGAGAATCATGGCGATCATAAATCCATAAGTGTTTGTCTTCATCATGTTTCCAAGTAACTAGAGTCAAACTAAGGATACTAGACCTCATCATCCACATGAAGGTAGGTTGAGACAGTGGCACGTGTTTCATGCTCATGTTGTTTTGTTATTAGCTCCACCATCTTACAGGTTCAACCATCCGAGTTACTCATCTCCTCTGTGAAAATTCCTTATTTCAAGGAAGTCTGAATTAATGATCTGGATGAGTCCTATGCTAATGCAGAGGAAATTCTGCGCACTGCTTACACTAACGAGTCCTGCATCGGTTCTCAATTAACTCCTGCGATGACTTAACACATGTTTTTCCAAATAGATTGTTAATATCCATAAAATATTTCATTTAGCCATATTTGAAAAAACATTAACAAGATAAAGATAACACGACTATGCACAACATTTCCTTCCAAAATATAACAAATTATTAATTATAAACCGCTAATATCATACATCGTGCAAAATTATACTAAGGTAATACAAGGTTTCACATAGGTTTAAACATGAAAAAACAGGGGGTTCATCAACAGTGTCCCTATCTCCATCCCTTCTCACACGTTATTTTCCCATTCAAATATTATATGTAGGATTTTAGGGGTATTTATAAGCGTCCCCTTTTTGAGTTTTTGAATTCCCGACTCCCTTGGTGAAACACAAGAATGTGTGCCTATTAGTTTGATAATGAAGCTATATGGACATATTATGCTTACCATGCTAAAATATATGCTTATTTCTGGACAGTGTGTTAGGTTAAATCAAAGTACAATAAAATATACCGTTGATTTAACAAAAATAAAATTTAAGATAAACCCTAATATTATAGAGTGACTGATATAAAAATGATATACAACCGCTACATACAATTTAACGCAAGAAATAAGTAAAATATGAAACCCTAAGTGCAAGAGAGGGAAATAATGACTTGGTTGATTTACGTGTGATTCTCGGAATTGATCCAGGACTAGAAAAGTAATAAATTGGAAGGGAAAACCATCGCAACTATGCACAATAATTTTGGGAGCTATCAAATATGCTTGGAATAGGGCGCTGGACTAGGGTGAGGGCCCCTAGGTGTTGTGAGACCTATGTTAGGCACATGTGACTATGCAGAGCTCGGAACTTAGTTTTTCCGGTGTCACAAGGTGGTCGTTATTGGTCGCCCGTATGTCACACTTTGTCTACAAAAGGCACCTGTAACTCCGCAAAGAGAAGATGACCTGCAAAACCCTTAAACTACATTAAATCCCAAACAACAAAATATGCAATATGGGGGTTGGTGATGTAGAGAGCATCATCTAGATGCTTGAAGAACACTAATAAGCTTGAATAAACCTTCTTAAGGCATGCAAACATGTACTAGGTGTTAATTTATTTTCTCTCCAAGTTGATAGTTGAGAAGTTTTAATGTAATAAGTTCTTACGAAAAATGTGAAAGTAAAAATTAGGTGTCTAGTTGGATGTGAGCTGTCTTATCATCTTGTCCTATGTTGGAGGAGAGGTAAAAGTGCTAAGGATATTGTATAGATCAACTTTGAAGTTGTCAAAGGTCAAAGTGGAAAATTAACTCCTTAGTACAAGCATGTATAGTTAAGGAAATCACACAAAATGGGGGAGTTATATTAAACTAATTCAAAGTAATAATCAAGAGGAGAAGGTCAACTCCATTAATAAGAAATTAGAGAAATTAGTGGTCCAGTAGGGGAGAAGGTAGAATTTTAAGTTGAAGTATAAGAATTGTCAAAGATAATGTTGTATGATAGGTTTTTCCAAGATGAATAAGGTTGGATTTAAACTTCACAAGCTTGAGTGATCTTAGATATCCTTTAATTGATGTGTTTTAGTGGTTTATACTATATCATGCATGATTTATCGGTTAGTAAAGACTGCTTTAGCATGTTTACTATGATTGTGCATAAGATTTTAAGATGGGTGGTAAGTTAAAACCCTCTCCATAGTGAAACTTCATCAAATATCTATACTGCAACCTCGGAAAGGAGGTAAAGGTGAATACAAATTGAATGATATTTATTTAGGGTCTTGATTTTATATTTTAAGTGTTTTATAAGCTATTTTATATTTCCATGCCAGGACTAGGGCATCGATTATCTTATGTTTTAAGCGGTAAAATTGCCCCACATTTGGATGAAATGTCTACCCCATTATAAGCGGAGGAGCCCAAAATAATTCATATCAAATAGACACGTATTCGATGAGATCTTGATGACAAAAATTTGGTTGGATCTAGAAGTGAAACAAAGAGCAAGGGAAGTATAAATTGTTAATAATTTGATGTCAATTTGATGTTTCAAAGACTAAGAAGGACTTTAAGGGAGTATTGGAGTGTTCTCAAATTATTCATGATGTGCTTCGGGTATGACAATTTCTTTTTGACTCATAACTTCATGAAACAATCCTAATTTAGACTACATAAGACTATTCAACCTAGTTTTATCCATATTTTGGGTGAAAAGGGACTTAAGGGGATATGTATCTATGCTCTATAACTCTTATAGGAATGTTATGATCGGGAGAATTTCCTTTTAGATCATTGTCCTAGGAAATACAAAGATCCAAAACCTAAGATTGGACCTACAAATCCTAGGAGCAACAAGGAGAACTTGAGGGAAATCTTAAATAATACATAAAGAAGGACTTCTACAAAGTTAGATAATGATGAAAACATTATATACATGTGTGAAACATGTCAATATACATATATCATGAGCTTAAACACATCTACCAAGGCATGTGACGAGAGATGTAGGAGGTAAAGTGTTACATAACAATATTGAGGTTGAAAGAATATAACTTTCTTGTTGATTATGCAAAATATGAAATATAATGCCTAACATGATGTTATAGTAGTAGTAAATAAATGATGCAATGAAATACATAAATATACCAAAGCTATCTAAACAATAAATAATGAAACCCTAATTGCAAATAGATGTTAGAGAGCCTTAGTTGATTTGCATGAGTTCGGAGAATGCGTAGAGTTAGAAAATAGAGATATGCGAAGCACTTGACCATTGCACTAGATCTCAAAAAATTGTAGATCTAGAGGAGGCTAGACCGGGTGCCTAGAGAGGGACAGGGGCACTCGTGGGTGCCCTAGGCCTATTTTTGAGCGCTTGGGTCTGCAAAATGCTCGAAACCCAAATTCTCGGAGTTCACAAGATGTTCACTGGTGCTCGCCTTTTATCACTACGAATTCACACAATGATTGTTGGAGTCATTAGAAACCTACAATGAAACATAGACCTGCAAAACCCTCAAATAGACATCAAATCCTAAAAAGAAAGATGTAAAATTAGGGGTCAGACTATCCTTAGCCACCACAATAGTGGATTTACAACTAAGTATTGCACTACATCTCAGACCCAATGTAGTTTTGTGCACGTGTGTGTGGAATTGTGCCCTAGGTTGCTCTTGTGCTAGTCGTACTTGGATAACAAGCAAGTAAATAGATGTAGAATGTAATAAATGTGTACATGGAATAGAATGAACTTCCCTCCTATGAAGTGTGATGTAGAAAACCATCCCTTGTGTCCCTTGTGATGGAGCTAAATGGATGCAATGGAGCTCTTAGATGCCTTAATGGATGCAACCTTAGGTGGTGATAGCTAATGCTTAGTGCTTGTTCCTTTATTATGATCACATAACTTTATATTTATATGATTCACTTGCTTGAATTTCGTAATTAACCCCTGAAAAGGCTAACTACCAAAAAGATAAGATGCTCAAATGGCTAGAAAGGACCCAAAAGTGTGAGTAAAGTATAAAGAGGATAGGGGCCCCAGAGGAGGGGACTAGGGCGCTGGAGCTAGCATCCTGGTGTTTAGGATGACCAATGTCAAAGACGAAAAAAAAAAGGCATATTGGGCAAGTAAGGGTGTAAGATTGAAAGTAGCAACAAAAAACAAAGAAAGGTGGCCAAAGACATGGGTTAATTAGTATCGTTCTTACTTAGGAATCATATGAATAGTAGTATGTAATCAAGATTAGATAATTACCCAAAGTGTGTGATTTTGTGTCTAAATTTGCCCCACTTTATGTTGGTGAGTGGAAATCTTGGTAACATAAAGTAGATAGAGATGCGTACTTAATATCCATGTAGATAGATGTAAAAAAAACGTGTTGGGGACTAGAAAAGCATAGAGTGATAAAAATGTGCAACGTGCATGCTAAGGAGGAGAAAGTGCAAAAAGTGATGAAAATGAACCTAGGGCGAAAACATATGTGTAGATGTTGCAATGTACATATTTTGGTGTCGATGTCATTGTTGGTGTGATGTGGATGATGTTAACTACCGCTTCCCATACAGACGGACCTGCAAAAGAGAAACTCGACAAGTAGTCAAATACACATGTATATGTGTAAAAACATGTAAAGGAGTATGTAAAATGAAAAATGTGAAAAAGGAACATGTGCACTTGATTCGTGATGAGGAAAAGAGTGTAAAAAGGATCCTATAGATGATGTTGATGCGCGATTTTTTCGGATGATCTCACGCCAATGTAATGGAATAAGTGTAAGGGGAATTATCTAGTGTCATCCACCAACCTTTAACTACTTCACGCTATATAAAACACCACTACAGATGGTGTGTATACACGCATGCTAAGGACTATCTAGCCCTATAAAATTCATCATGTATGGATTTATGTAGACTATTTTGAATTACCAATCACTTTGTGTAACTTCCCCACAGGTCTCAAACATCTAAGAAAGACCGTTGTATTACCCCTGGTTTCAGGCATCCAAGAAAGGTCGTTGTGTTAAGAACCAAAGTCTAATTAGAACCCTGTTCAAAACTAAAAAACTATGTTGTATTGGTACCAGTTATGTATAACATTGTATGGGGTGACTGATTCACCCAAATGATGCCCCCTTATTTGGGGTGCATGCGATGTTACTGAAGGAGTATGCGGCCCAAAAGAGGATTGACTTTTGTGCTTGAAATTGTACCCTACGGGGAAAGGAATGTGCTTAGTAGAACCCAAGGCACACACAAACAAGTGGCTAGAAAAAACAAGTGTTAGTAAAAGCAAAGACAAATGCTCATGTATAAGACAAAATGCAAGCTACACATACATGAAGACAATGTGTAAGCTAAGACACAAGAAGATAATGTAGACCGTGAAAAGTGGGTTGCAAATATGGGACACCACTCATGATGTCGCAAGACAATCAAGGTTGTAGTGGCATATGCAAATAGGCAAGCGTGCACATAACAAAAAGGGGAAAACCCGTAAATAATAGCATATAATGTCGAACAATGTAACAAAAAATAATGAAAATAAGTAGGCCTACTTAAAAAATGTTACACATGAAGCACCCATTAGCATGTTAGATATATAAAAAAGTATGTCGAATCATGTATAATCTGATGAAGTAATATGTTATGAACAAAAATGAAACAATAGCACCCGTAATGTATGAAAGTGGATGCCCCCAAGCAGCCTTTGTGGGACTGGTAATAGGTATTGTGCCAAGCATCCCTACTGCATGTAATGGATATGTATAATCTACGATCACAACTAGAAAACAAGTGAATGTGATGTGTTTATGGAAAGATAATTACATACAAGATATGTATCTAACATGCGTAATAAAGTGAACATGTCCACAAGAGTAAATGCACCCAAGATATGTAGTATGTTATGGATGAGGCGGAATGGAATGTAGTGTGAATGATAGGGGCAACATTCCCCCAATTGGATGTGTCTATATGTAATGAGGTTCATTTATTTATGCCCCCTCAGTAGCCAAGAATGAACTCATAAACGAGAGTACATCATTGGGAAATGGTTTGAAATGTATACAGAAGAAATATGGTGATTATAAGTTGTTATGTAATGTGTAGGATGGAATGCGACAATGTAAAATTGATGAGTTGTTAGAATGTGTGATGATTTAGCCTAAAGCGTATATCACGAAACATGTGGAGAAAAAGCATGATGATGTATCCCAAAGCGTATATCACGAAATGTATGAGGGGAATGATAGAAAGTGTGATGATGTAGCCCAAAGTGTATATCACAATATATATCAGTGGAGTGATAGAAAGTGTGATGATGTAGCCCAAAGCGTATACCATGATATGTATGAGTGGAGTGATAGAAAGCATGATGATTTAGCACAAAGCGTATATCACAATATGTATGGATAAGGTGCTATAAAGAGTCGATGATTTAGCCTAAAAGGATATATTGCTATATGTATGGAAAAGGTAGTGTCTAAGAATGTCACATAGTGTGATAAAAAAGATTTATTGATTGGTTGTGAAGATCAAAGTGTAGAATGATGTAGGTGTGATGATGTGAGGTTCACTTTTGAATGAGACCCTCAGTAGTCGAGTATGAACCATTGGACTAGAGTGCATCATCAGGTAGTGAGTGCAGCATGTATAAGTGGATGAGTAAAATGTGTGATGTGTGTAGTAAGTGAAGAATATGTCATTGGTGTGTGACGTGTGAAACATGTAATGTGGAATGTAGGGTGTGTAAGTATAATAATATAATGTGTAATGCAAGGTGTGTAGATTGTATAATGATGTAGTGTGTAGAATGTGTACTATGTATAGGTGTATAAAGCACAAAGTGCGGATGATGTAAAATAGATGGAAGATTGTATATATAGAAAAGTGCATGATGTATGAAGATGTGTAATGTGTAATGTCTATTGTGCAGTGTGTGTGAGGTTCATGTGTATAGTATGCCCTCAACAGTCAAGTGTGAACCATAGCACCAGAGTGCGTCATAGGAAATGGTGATCTTGGTGTATATGTTGTTTGTAAATATCTATGTATGATGTGATGGGATTATAAGATGCGTGTTGATGCTTTAGAGGGGGGACATAATAAGTGTAATGCACCCTAAGCATGTAATAATGAAAGTGATCAGGTGAAGTCATCTAAAAGGTCATCATTGTCAGGGTTAAAAATCGTATGGTGAGGCATCGAGGCCTAATAAGTGATAGCATCATGTTGGTCATGCCATGCCCATAACATACTCCACATAAGTGAAGAGTGGTAATGGAAAACCGTGTGCATACCAACAAGTGAGATTTTGTGTATAGCCAAGAAAAGAATGTTGCAAATGAAGATATGACCAAAGGGCATAGGAAATGAGATATCAATATGATCAAGGTCTAATGTACCCCCAATGTAAGCAAGTCAAGATTGTCCTAACATAAGTGGAGAAGAACGAGGGACTCACACAAGGTAGATTGTGAGACAAAAGACACGTAGACCATAAACAACAATGATAATGATGAATCCATAATAGAGATGAGGATCATGAGTTGGAGGATAAAGATCCTCGAAAGCAAATCCTAGCCGAGTCAAACCATCATGTGAACATATAGTGACATCGTAAGTAGGATCAAATGGAATGTGCTCCCAATAAGAATCATTCATGAAAAGTGTACATGTAAAGGAGGACATGCTAAAGGTGGATGCGCATGCGATAGTGAAGTAGGTGGAATGACATCAGATGTGTGTGTGAGTCCTTGATAGAGTACCATAGAAGTAGTAGTAATGTGAGATGGGGGTGGTAATGTAAATGGGAACAAATCCACCATGTAAATAGCACCTTCAAGTGGTGGTAAATGTGGTATCTCATCTATGGGTTGCGGTTCATCTATAGTAGCATATCATGGAGTAGGAAGTGTAGTATTGGGATCATGGTCACAATATTTGAATGGATGATGGTCACAAAAATAGTATATTCGATACCCTCATGTAGGAATTTAACACAATGATGCACGGTAGAGGGAACCGCTTGCATGGCATGAAAACATGGCCTACCAAGTAAACAGATTATATGAAACTGGAAAGTAAATGAAAAAGAATACTATGTTGAGGTTTTTTGGCCCTACAATGATAGGTAAAACAATGTGACCTACACGTGGATGAACAAAACCATCATATGCACGAAGAGAAAGAGACGATGGGCTAACATTTTCAATAGAAAGACCAATCTTTTCCAGGAATGATATGGGACACGAGATCGAGTTCGAGATCCATTATCGATTAAAGTACACTTGATACCAATATTGTAAATGTGAATCATGGTATGTAAGGGTGAATCATTATTAAAGATAGCAAAATAAACATTGGGATTAGATGGAAAAAAATATGTTGGGAAAATGCATCGACAAATGAGTGATAGACTGAGTTTGGATGCATATCAGTAGGAATGTGAGTGGTAGCGAGGAGATTTTGGATTCTATGTCGTAATTCAGGATTGATGAGCAAGAAGTCATTAATTGAGATACTCATGATGATGAAGTGCTAGAAAGATAAGCAATAAAGATCCTAATAGCGTGTAGATCGAGTTCGGGTTCACCAAAATGATTATGCAAAATGTGAAATATATTGCCTAATCGGATGATATAATGTGATAAATAAATGATGAGATGAAATACAAAAGTATACTAAAGCAATCTAAGCAATAAATAATGAATTCCTAATTACAAAGATATGGTAGAGAGCTTTAGCTGATTTGCGAGTTTGGGAGAATGCACAAAGTTGGAAAATATAGAAATGTGAAGCATTAACCGTCACACTGGAGCTTAGAAAATTATAGATATAGAGAAGGAGGTTAGAATGGGGTGCCTGGAGAGGATAGGGCGCTGGGTATATGGAAATACTCATAAACCTAAATTCTCAAGATTGCAAGATATTCCTTGATGCTCGCCTTTTTCGCTTTACTGATTAGCACAACGATCGTTGGAGTCGTCGAAAACTTGAAATGAAACATAGATTTGTAAAACCCTCAAACAGACATAAAATTGTAAAAAGAAAGATGCAAAATGAGGGTTCAGACTATCCTTAGCCACCATAATGGTGGACTTACAACTGATTGCTACACTACATCTTAGAACCAATGTACTTCTTTGTGTGTGTGTGGAATTGTGCCCTAGGTTTCTCTTGTGTCAGTTGTACTTAGATAGCGAGCAAGTAGCTAGATGTAGAATGTAATAAATGTGTGCATGGAATAGAATGAACTTCCCTCCTATGAAGTGTGATGCAAAAAACCAGCCCTTGTGTCCCTTATGATGGAGCTAGATGGATGCAATGAAGCTCTTAAATGCCTTGATGGATGCAACCTTAGGTGGTGATAGTTAATGCTTAGTGCTTGGTCCTTTATTATGATCACATAACTTTATATTTATATGATTCCCTTGCTTGAATTTCATAATTAACCTTGAAAAGGCCAACTACTAAAAAGATAAGATGCTCAAACAGCTAGAAAGGACCCAAAAAGTGTGAGTAAAGTACAAAGAGGACAGGAGCGCCCGGGGGACGAGGGAACTGGCGATGTTGTCTTGGGTGGGTGTTGGTGTCCAGGATGACCAATGCCAAAGACTAAAAAGGCAGACTAAGCAAGTAAAGGTGTAAGACTAAAAGTAGCAACAAAAAGTAAAGAAAGGTGGCCAAAGACATGGGTTAATTAGTATCGTTCTTGCTTAGGAATCATATGAATAGTAGTATGTAATCAGGACTAGATAATTACCCAAAGTGTGTGATTTTGTGTCTACACTTGCATAGTGTAAATGAAGGTATAGATATTTCTATTATGTCTTGGCTAGAATGATTGAATCCAAGTCGAGCTATCAAGATTGATTCATTGAGGGCTAGGAGCTATGGAGGTTTTATGACAAGATGAATAAAGATGAACTCCTAAGACTTATAATGCATGTAATTATATGATTTGACATGATCTTTACCATTATACCTCAAAAATGCATGAAAGAGAGCTACGGGTTCCAATTAAGGAAACATAACATCATTTGTCATAGGACAAGAATTTGCATATGATGAAGTATTATAACTAAGCTAAAAGTGGCATCGGTGGGACTAACCCCAGTGGTCACCCGACTGAATGAACTTACGACCGAGCATTGCACTACATCTCAGACTCCATGTAGTTCGTGTGTGTGTGTGATAGAATCATGCCCTATGAAGCCCTTTTGTAAGTTCATGTGATAGCGGTGATAGCTAGATGTACCAGTGTAAATAGATGTGTGGATGGAAAAATGAACTTCCCCTTCCTATGCATGTATGCAGAAAATGCAGTCATTTTTCCCTTGAATGAAAGCTAGAGGAATGCCTTTGATGTTCTTGGATGCCTTTGGATGCAACCTTAGGTGGTGATAATAGATGCTTAGAGCTTGGTCCTTTATTTTGGTCACATAGCTTTGTATTTATATGATTCCCTTGGTTGAATTTTGTAATTGAAAACTGGAAGGTCAACCATAAGAAAATAAGATGCCCAAAAGATAAAAGAGACCCAAAAGAAGCAAGTAAGATAGAAAGAGGTCGGGGCGTCTCAGAGGGGACGAGGGCACTTAGGCATTGACATCCTAGTTGAACGCTAGTGTCCGAGTCATAAAAGATAAAACAATAAAATTCAAATTGGGTTAGGGTGTGCAAGACCAAAGAGAAAGCAAAAAGACATAAAAGAGGCTAGAGACATCAATCGGTTACTAGTTTTCTCACTTAAGAATCATATGAATGCAAGTATGTGTTTATGGATAGATAAATGTACCCAAGTGCATGATTTTTGTGCCTACATTTGCCCCCACTTTATGTTTTTGAGTGAATACTAAATAACATAAAGTAGATACGAGATGTGTATCCGATAACCATGTAAAGTGTGATGGCGATAACGTGCTGAGGAGTAAAGCGAAAGCGTGAAGTAATAAAAATGAAGCGTGGAAGCTAAGAAAAAGGAAGTGACCCTAGGGGTGAAGCATATTGTGTTGTACCATACCAAGTACCTATTGTTTGTGCTTGATGTATGGTTGCTTCTTATTGTGTATTAAGAACGGAGTTGTAAAAGAAGAGCAAAGAAGTAGTTAAATATGTGTATATGATTTTTTTGCATAAACATGTGAAAATGTGTAAAAAGGAAAGTGTGCACCTGATCCGTGAAGAGTGAAAAGGATAGAAAATGTCCTAAATGTTGTAGAAGAGCGAGTTTTTGGGTGATCTCATGCCAAGTGTGAATTTTTGGGCTATCTCATGCCAAGAACAAGTTTTTTGGGTGATCTCACACCACGACATAAGAGTGTTAGGGAGAGAGGTCTAGTGTTACTCTCCTTCCATGATTGCTTCCCAAATTATACACCACTGCATATGTGTGATCCGTGTTTAGTTCTGTATTGTTTCATGTTGTTCCAAGTGTAAAAGATTGTCCCATTTAAAGAGATGTGTTGATTTGAGAAAGTAACTGTAATTGCTTCCCCTGGTCATAGGCACCCAAGAAAGGTTAGGAGTGCCCAGTGCTAGTGTTTTTATTTGGGCACTAGTTTTTATGTTAAACTAAAGACCCAAGTCAAATTATAGGATATTTATGCAATTGTATACTATTATGTTCTTGTATTGTGCAAGCCTTTGCTAATGTTTTGAGCTATTGTATCGGGTGATTGATTCACCCAATGTATGCCCCCTCGTTTGGGGCATGTGACACTAATAGGAGCATGCGGGCCAAAGGATAGGACTTGAAACTAGTTTGAAGTGGATACCCTATACGGGGAGGGGATGTGCATGGTAGAAACCAAATCACGTGCAAACAAAGTGGCTAGATACATGTGTTAGTATAAAAAAGAAAGCATGTCATGGAAAAGCATGTTATAGAAAAACAATGTAACAAGCAAACACACATACAAGATGGACAACAAAAACGTGGGCTTCAAACATAGGACATCACTCACAATGTCACAAGACAATCAAGGCTGAAGTGGCCAATAACATACAATCAATGATCAAGAAAGACATAGGGCGTAGCCCGCAAACAATAACATATAATAGTAAACAATGTCAAACAATCATGAAAATAACAGATAACCATGGTGGAAAATAGTTCTTGCAAGGCAAATGTTGCACATGAAGCACCCATTAACATGTTAGAAAGATAAAGAATGTGTCAAAACATATATGTATCAATGGAACAAGTAGTGTGTCAATAAGAATAGGAAGTACTATAAAATGAAACAATAACATATTTAGTGTATGAGAGAGTAGAAAATGTAGATGCCCCCAGGAGCCTCGGTGGGACTAGTAAGAGGTATAGTGCCAAACATCATTGTTACGTGTAAATATTTGTAGGAAGTTTGCATTCACAACTAAAGACCAAGTGAATATGCATGTGTATATGATAAATATAATGACACACTAAGTATTTTTTAGCACGTTAAACAAAGTGTACATGTAAGTATAAGTAAGCAAGGATAAGTGCAACCAAGATATGAAATATGTTGTGTATGAGTGAAATGGAATGACATGTAATGTGAATGTGATAGGAGCAACATGCCCCCCATTAGATGCAGATAAGAATGAGATGAGGTTCATTTATAAAAGACCCCTCAACAATCAAGAATGAACCATAGAACAAGAGTGTGTCATCGGAAATGGTTTGATAAATGTGTGTTAGAAAGATAGATCCATGAAGCATGAAGCGTATATTATAGAATATGATTGTATGATGTGTGATAAGAAAATGCTAGAAAGATGTATCATGAAGCGCAGAGCATGAAATGTGTAGTGTGTGAGGTTTATGGATGTAGTATGCCCTCAATAGTCAAGTGTGAACCTTAGCACAAGAGTGCATCACAAGTAATGATGATTTAATGTGTGTATCAAAGGGTTGGCGAGGATGCTTAGGAAATATTAGACATTTAAGTGTAGAGTGTCAAGCGCATGAGATGATAGAAACATTTGATAAAAATACAAGGGGAGAAACGACGATGCCCCCCAAACGTGTCAATGATGGAGAGCTATGTGATAATGTAAGAAAGAGATTGTGAGGGTGACAAAGTTTGAAATGTATGGTAGGTAGGAACAAGAGTGTAATTGGGGCTAGATTTTGTGTTGAAAGAAGGGAGTTGAAATAGGCCCTTTATAATTTGTTAGTCTTTCTTAGTGAGTGGTGTGTATTTGGGATTGATGATGTCATAGAAGACTTGAGAGGAGGAGGTGTTGTATTGATTTTTAGAGGAGGTTGCTTAGGAGTTGGTGACATGGTAGAAGACTTAGTAGGAGGAGGTGATGGAGGACGAACCTTGAGAGGTGATTGCTTAGTTGGAGTGGGTTGTATAGGTAGTGTTTGAGTGTCGAAGAAAGATCAGTAGAAGTGATGGCATGATGTTCATTAGACATAAATGAATCAGATTTAGGAACCCAATGAGATTTAGCAATTGGAGATGAACATGCAACAACATTTTTGTAGCAAATGAAATAAGACCATAATGTTTAAGGTAGTCAATTTGTCATTTTAGAGCATAACAATCATTGTCATTATGTCCATTGATTCAATGATAATTGCAATATGGTTGACCTTGGTATTTTGCTTTGCAAGCCAATAAGGAGGATAAAAATGAGTAGATGGGAAGTTAATCAATTGATTTTTAAGAAGCCTAGGAAAGAATATAATGTTACATAACACTGCGATTGAAATTGAGAGGTGCAAGTAATGGTAAGACTTTAGGTTCATCGATATGAGCACATGTAGAAGACATAAAATGAGTTTGAAGAGTAGAATAAGAATAAACATGGGGGCTTGACAAACATCCTTGAGATATTGGATTTCAGTGTCCGAGAGATGTAATAGTGAATTCCATACCCTGAATTTTATCTTGAAACAAAAAATGTAAAGTTTTAATGGACTATAAGATGGGTTGATTGGATGGAGGATCACAAAGGCTAGGGTCGTCGAGAGAGATAAAAAAATGGCACTTACTTGAGCGAATGGTGTATTACAAGGAAGATACATAGTGTCAAGGGACTTTTGGAGAACAACTTGGCAAGGTGGATACTTTTGAAGTATGTCATACAAAGAGATTTGAGGAACCTTAGGAGCCATGAAAGAAGATTGGATAGAAGACGCAAAATGAAGATCCCAAAGTGTTCGAATGAGTTGGATTCACTAAATGATTTAACAAAAATAATATTTAAGCTAAACCTTAATATTTCAAAGTAATCGATAAAACAATGATATGCAACTACTAGATACAATTTAACGCAAGTAATAAGCAAGTAAAATATGAAACCCTAAGTGCAAGAGAGGGAAAGGATGACTTAACTGATTTATGTGTGATTACGAATTGATCAAGACTGGAAAATTGATAAATAGGAAGGGCGGACTATCGTGCAATGCCTGCACAATAAATTTGGGAGTCATCGGATGTGCTTGAACTAGGGCACCTGGACTAGGGGGAGGGCACCTAGGCATCAAAGACTTGTGTTGGGTTCATGTGACTTCGTAGGAGCTCGTAACCGGTTTTTCTTTTCACAAGGTAGTTGTTGATAGTCACTTTGTTGATCAATCAGTATGTCGCACTTTGTTCGCAGAAGTCACATGTAACATGCAAAAAGAAGATGACCTACAAAACCCTCAAACTACATCAAATCCCAAAAAGAAAATATGTAATATAGGGAGTCGATTGACCTCGGAAGTCACCCGAATGAGTGAACATACGGTCGAGAGTTGCACTACATCTAAAACTCCATGTAGTTCTTATGCGTGTGTGATAGAGTTGTGCCTATAAAGCCCTTTGTATAAGTGCACGTGATAATGAGCGATAACTAGATGTACCAATGTAAATAGATGTGTGGATGGCAAAATGAACTTCCCTTCCTATGCGTGTATGTATGTAGAAAATGCAGTTCCTTGTCCCTTGAATGAAAGCTAGATGAATGCCTTTGATGCTCTTAGATGCCTTTGGATGCAACCTTAGGTGGTGATAATAGATGCTTAGAGCTTGGTCCTTTATTTTGGTCACATAGCTTTATATTTATATGATTCCCTTTGTTGAATTTCGTAAATGAAAATTGGAAGGCCGACCCATAAGAAAACAAGATGACTAAAAATAAAAGAGACCCAAAAGAAGTGAGTAAGATAGAAAGAGGTCGGGGTGCCCAAAGGGGATGAGGGCACTTGGGCACTAACATCCCGGTGAATGCTTGGTGTCTAAAGTCATAAAAGATAAAGCAATAAAGTTCGATCAGGGTCTGTAGGGTGTGCAAGACCAAAGAGAAAGCAAGAAAGACAGAAAAGAGGCCAAAGACAACAATCAATTACTAGTTTTCTTGCTTAGGAATCATATGAATGCAAGTATGTGTTTATGGACCTAGAAATGTACCCAAGTGCATGATTTTTGTGTCTACAACCGTTTTCATTATTGATAAAAAAATGCACAACCATAATTTTCACAAATATAAACGATGGAGAATGCCTACAATAAGATGTCATTTTAGCAGTTTGAAAAATAAGTTTGGAGACCAAGAAATCCAAGTTATCTAACAAAATGGCTCCTCATCCTATTCTTAATATTTATCTTCACCTTTAAAATACTAGATCAAGAATACACCAATTTAGGAAATGCAAAAGGGGCAGCTGTTTGAATGGAAAAGCAGATCCATCTCTGGGAAAACACAATGGGTAAGGTGCCATGGAGTATTATGAAAAGGAAGCAATGGCTCTTTAAAAATAATTCAACATTACAAATCAGGAGATGGGGTTTGCTTAGACAGTTACCATGCTAAGCATGAATAAAAAACACTGAAATCATATTAATCCCATCCTAGGCTTTGAGAAGGTCGGTTGTAGCCTCATTTTACCTACTCCTTTAAACCCCAAGCGCATTGGCCTATCACCCAACATTAGCTAGGTGCTCACCCGAGGCGCACGCAAGGGCCAAGCCCCTCCTTTATGTGAGCTTTGTAAGAATGTTTGCCATTAATGGAGGAATGGTTGTAGAAATAGAAAATACATGTATCTATTTTAGCAAAGAATTCAAAACACTAAATCTAAGCATAGATGAACCATAAAAATTATGTATACATTATATCAATATAAAGGAATCAAATATGAGCCATGAGCAATATAAAGGACACAAGGGGTTTACACCCATGATCATAGATATTTAGAACAAAGCGTCATATATTGATTTATAGTCATTATAGTAGTCATATTAGATCTAGGAGGGCCATATCATACTGAGTACATGAAGGAATGGCACTCTAACCCTACAAAATGACTCTGCACAAAGAGCCCTAACTATATTCTTCCATGCACCTAAATATTTCTTGATTGGTCTCTCACACCATCTCTTCTCTCTCTCTCTCTCTCTCTCTCTCTCTCTCTCTCTCTCTCTCTCTCCCCTATATCTCCCTCATTATACATGCATCTCTCCACACACATCTCTCTACTCGCACACCTATTTTTAGATCCAAATGCATCCTTAAATAGAATCAGGATCTCTCCTTCACCTCCTTAGCTTCACTCATGAGCAAGTCGCATGTCGGTGGAATCATGCTCCTCCATGATCGAGTGCCTATGCTAACTTGCCAAAACCCTGATTAGCCTCCACTAACTATAATGATTCCCCTCTAGAATATTCCTTTCATGGAATATTCTTTCCTTGAGCTCCAAGACTCCAAGTTGTAACCTTATCCACTCGTCATGCCTACTCATGTCTTCACGTGTTTTCCATGCAATACCATATCCAATGATGCGGCTAAGTCTTCAAACCCTATCCTGCTTCCGTCGCCAACCCTTAACACGCTCCATGTTTACTCTGCCCTTTTGTTGCAACTCCTTGAACTACTAGTGTGCACTCATGTTTTCCCACTTGCCATTCCTTGAGTGCCTTTTCCCTTACTTGCCTTACACGTGTTGATTCTTTGCTTGAGACTTAGTCACTTTTCTGGGCTCAACATTACCCCACACTAAATGTGTTATCCATCCTCGAAACAATATGATCTTCTCGCAAAGAATAAAGAATGGAAGGAAAGAATAACCTTTATTTGGCTTACACCAAGGAATAAAAGAATTTCATCACTATTGAACAAGGATTGGGAAGTCTTTATTCAAGGATGCTTCAATCTTATTCCAAGCATCCACCTCATTCTGTGCTTGTTGAAATAAATCCCCTATCAATGTGTTGACTTCATCAAATGATAACTCTTCACCTTTAGCCTTCAGTGTATCAACAATATTTTCCATTTGCTTGCTAAGGTCGCTCAACACGTCCATCCTTCATGTAACCTGGGATATAATTCCTTCACTTTATTTTTAATCGAGACCCTTAAGCCTTTGATCACCTCAGACTTCTTCTCAACTTCTGCTATGATCTTGTCTTGTTCCGCCCTATTACCCTTGTTCTTTTCTTGGAACTCCTTTAGGTCCGCCTCATGGGTAACAACCAATACACTTGTCACCATGTCCCTGTCTCCATAGTTATCATAGACAACTTTGGCCATGTGCGTTATGATTTTTATAGAGGCAAGGCTCAGAGTACTGAGTTATGGTCTCCTCAATTTTAAACTTCTCATGTTCTCATTGTCGGGCTAAAACTTCCTCCGCCTGACTCCAAATTCGAGTGATTTACTCTCCATCATGATTATGCGCATCAAGTCCTTTAGGCAATGGAAATTTGATTCATACTTCTACTTAGGAGGGGCCAAATCTAGGCGTTTTAAGATAATGGAGTCTAAGATAATCTCCACTTTCTTACAGGCATCGCGCACTCTCACCTTCTCTTCCCTGAACTCAAGCTTTAATTATGAAATGATTAACTCTTTCTCCTAGATCTCCTTGTCTCTCTCAATTATCTCCTTATTCTTTTCCTCCAATTCTTCCTCCAAGGCTCTGATTTTGTTATTCTTCCCGAATAACCTTGCCTCTAATTCCATCAACACCTTGTTGAGCGCGTTACACACACCTGCTCATCGATTAGCCACCAGCATCCACAATAGGATTCACCTCTTTGGGTTCTACGTTTCTATCAATGCATCGGCATTAACTTTGAATTCGGGCTCATCAACATGGGACTCAAAGGTCCATGACAACATCTTCCTTGTGCGTGTGTATGCACTACCTCTATCAAATGATGACCAACAAAAGATTTGGTATGTGGGCACCGTGCTCTAGAAATGTGGGTATAGGACCTTGTTTGGATAACTAACATAAGTCATTATCACCCTTGCACCACTCTCACACCCTTGCCACCGGTGGTGCGCGTTGCCTTTGGGAATTTGACCTCTAGACTCTTCTCCTTGTCTATGCTCTCTTCCATCTCTTTTAATACTTCTTTAGTGTTGTGATCCACCTTGTGCTCTACCAAGTTTTGTATGATATCTGCCACCTCCTTTTCACAAGTGTCATCCAACTACCCTTCGGCCAGGTGCGGGGTCTTTTGTGCATTCATATCCACCTCTTCACTTCCTCCCATATCCTGAGCACCCTCCTCATATTCATTCTCGCTCCTCATCAGATTCATGTACATCATACATGGGGGATTCTCACCTTCCTTGTGCTCCTCGCACTCCTCGAACTCATCACCCTTCATGCTCTCCGTCTCCTCAGAGTCTAAACTTTGCGCCATATTTTGCTTCTTCTTCACTAGTGACTCCTCTATCATAGTGGACCTTTTCTTCTCGGGTGACTTCTCCTTCATGGGGATTTCTTCCTTTGTGTGTAAGTACTTGGGCCCATGCCTGACTCTTACGCCCTAGCGGTCAGAACTGTACACACACTTGGCGCTCTATTTGTTGGATTTACCTCTCTTTCTCTCTTCATCCCTTTCTTTTTTTTGGCAGGGTCTTCCGGATGGATACATTATCCTCAACATATACGCCCTTCTCGAACTTGGGCCTCAGGTGTATATACACCCTTGTTGCTTTTCTTGTAATAGGTAATGACATGGTTTTAACATACATACGTCATGGGAGACATACTTCTCCACATATGTGCATTTATTAGGATACACCAACATTTTGCACTTCCTTAAATTTGTTAATCACGCTCTTGAAAATATTACACTGTGAAGGCAAATGGTAACTTACACCATGGGCTTTTCGTGTCATCCATCAAAGCGAATATGTTTATGCAGAAGTGTTGGTATACAATGAACTCAACCTCACCATCCACCACCAGGGTTGTTCAAGGATTCTCCATTCTACCCCAAATACATCGCGCATTCGCTTGTACCACTTCTCCAAGCATGCTTTATATGCAGCAGTCATTGTATCACAAGTGTATGCTTTGAACCTCTTAGCAGGGGAAAGGGTCCTCATCAGGGTACTCCCAGACGTAGCTATTCGGCCCATCGGGCACTCCAATATCTGAAAATACAATAGTAAGAAGGACATTACCATACATGATTTTATCCCCATTGGGAATCTATGATATCCTCTGCAATGAAGGCTAGAGAGGTTGTAGATCGTTCCTCTGAAATCTTCCTGCAAATGTTCAACCATCTCTTGTTCACTTGTGTCCATTCAACTTGGTGAGCAGGTGTGCGACCATCTTCATGGTTGGGTTGGTGATCTTGGTGATATCAAAATAACACGTGCCCTTCTTATATTAATATGTTGCGGTTGTTTCCTTGACAATGTCCTTGTCGCCCAAGTCATCCTCCAACAATTCTCCCATGTAGATAAGTACACTTTGTATTTGGAGATCAATTAAGTAGTTAAGCGCATTCTCCTCCCTGCAAAGTAAAAATAATCTTCATGCACGCGCGACATCAACCACTAGTATAACCTTTTAGGTTTGTTGAAATATGGCAACTCATAGAGTTGTAAAAGTCCAACCTTCTCCAATGTGGTCTTCACAAAGTCATCATACATAGGTTTGTCATCTTGTGTCCTTTCTCTTGTAGGGTGAACTAGCTCCAACGCCATCTCTTTCTTAATGGTGCTCGTCCTATGGTTATAATCACTTATAGCCATCTTTCATACGTGAGACACCCAATCCATCCCCAATAGAATGTCATCTGGGTACTACATCTCCACGTACCACTCCTCATTAAAAATAGTTGATACGGTTGGTTTTCCCTTGCCCTTGCCCTTATTCTTTGGTGAAGTGTTCGATCCTTTCCTTGGTGCCATTTTTCTCATCAAGCCCTTATAAATTCTTCCTTGTGTCTTATTTAAATGCTACTTAATCCCTTGGCTCCACTCCTCTTACGAAATTTCTTCAAAACTCGTGCCCTAGCTCTGTAAACCCTAACCTAGAAAAACCTTCTTCCACAAGATAGTGTGAACACTCACGGGAATCCACCAAACAATCTCCCCGCACACGCCCGTGTACTCTATTCCAATCTAGTTCTTAAATTTGTCAAATTCTCTACTTCACACACAACTTTTTGCAAATTCTCTCACAAGGATGCCCTAGTTCGCAAGAGCTCTTCAACAAACAAATGCAAGGTAAAAAGAATAACTTACCCCGACCTTCTATTTATAGCTTTTTGATTTTTCCCACATTAACTCCCATGCCACCTACCACCATACAATCACATTAAAGTCAGATTTTTCAACGCTATCCTCCCGTGCGTTTTGTCTAGCACTTTTCCTTCATGCGCAAACTCGCACAAAACTCCCACAACCTTTTGGCGTGCAAAAATGCATCGACCACGAACCTTATGTACGCTCATAGTGCCAAAGTCAATCTTCCTCTACGTATTAAGCCTAGTTCTTATCACCACCTACCTCATGTTGCTTTGCACTTTTATCATTGTACATGGTTTTTATAAAGCTTTTGACACCAATCTCCACCCATAATCACTTCGCTATGCGCTCCTCTGAACCCACACACATTTGATTTCCTCATTTGGGCCGCCAATCAACATCACTCCCAACACTTGCTTCTTACCACACTATTCACTGAAACTCTTCTTTACACTCTCCACCCCACACTAAATAGATGTACACCCTCTGCGCATAAAAAGCCCTTTTAGATGGTAATCGCTGCACGCATACAAGCACGCCCATAACAAATGAAACTAAAAGACAAAACATAACAATGATGAAAGGAAAACACATATAAAGGAAAATGCATTAAGGGAAATCCTAAGCTAAATGACAATACTACCTTATTTACAAACACATAGAAGACTTATTTATAGTAGGGCTTCAACCTACTCCCATTGAAGTAGTTGGGCAACCATGTTCCATCTAGTGCTTATAACTAGAAAGTTCTTGAATCAAGTATATGGGTTATAACATATGGTCCCAACCAATGCACTTTGAGTTTCCCAGGATGGCGCAAAAACTTTGAATCATATAGTAGAACCATTTACCCAACCTCAAACTTCTTGTTTTTAATATGACAATCATGTCATGCCTTCTACCTTGATTTCTCCATCTTCTGACTCCATCTAGAAATGGCTCACCTCTCATCCAACTCCATAAGTTTATCAATGTGCTCCTCTAATGCTTGTTCATCATCCAATCCTCCTCGCACGTGCAATACGCAGGGATGGTAAGATGAATTCCATAAAGGGAGAACCACCTCTGCACAAAATACCAATTGAAAAGGAGTGGCTTTGTTCAATATTTTATAAGTTGTGCATATGCCCATAGTATCTTTGTAGAGACCTTATCATCCCAGTCCCTTCTTCTGACATCAAAAAACTTAATCAATGTGTGGCTTAAAATCTTGTTAAAGGCCTCACGCCGAGTTCCATTAGCCTGAGGGTGATAGGGCGTAGTTTTGTGATGCGCCACCATAAACTCCATTAATAAAATTCTAATGTCTCATTCAAAAAATGAGTACCCTTATCACTTGTTAAACTCAACGGGCATCCATATCTTCTGATTATATTATCCCATAGGAACCTAGTTGTTGTAGCCACAGTGCAATCCTTTGTAGGCGCCGCTTCCGCCCACCTTGTTAAATAGTTTGTACAAGTGATAATATAGCACGAACATATCATGTGCGTGGTTGGGGAAATAGATCCCACAAAGTCAATTACCCATTTTTCAAATGATTATGCACTAAAAATAGGTCTTAATGACATTTCATCTCTTTGCCCCGACTTTCCAAGGTGCTTGAAAATGGTCACATGCCTTGCAATACTCTATACAATCCTTATAAATTGTCTCCCACCAAAGACTTGCCAATAGGATCTTATGCGCAGTCACATTCCATGCATGGTGATCTCCTGCAATGCCACCATGAGCTTCCTCCATGATTACAGTATGTTCATGTTCCAATATGCACCAATGCAAAACCTCATCTCGGATTAGTTTGTATAGGTCTCCGCTAATCAACATATAGGGCGCGATGTGTATAGCTAACTACTTTTTCTCTAAGGCCTTCATTCCTTCACCACTACACATGTTCATAAGAAAACAACAATATCCTCCAAATCAAAGGTCACGCACTGCAATATGATATGAACAATCGTGCCTCTGGAATTGTGTCCTCAATGTTTTACGTGTCCTCGCCTAAGTTAATATGTGATAGATGGTCAGGTCCCAAGTTTCCTTGGTTTTACAATGACCGAAACATCGAACTCCTAAAACAGTAAGATCCACCGGCACATGTGCCCTTGTAAGACAAGATTGTTTACCAAGTACTTGATCACCATATGATATGTGTAAAAGATAAACGAAGTATCCAATAAGTATTTCCTGAACTTGTACAGCACATAAATCATAGATAATGCTTTGCGCTAAGTCGTTGTGTAATTCTGCTCAACTGGAGTTAATTCTCTACTTGCAAAACACAAAGGGTGATCAACAATCCCCTCTCCAGTTTTACCAATATTGTTCCTATTGCCATGCCTGACACATCCACATGCACATGAAAGGGCTTATCCCAAGAGGGAAAGCATAAAATGGGTGTAGTAGTAAGTTTCTCCTTCAATGTGTCAAAAGCCACTTGCTGCGCCTCTCCCTAATGAAACTTGCTTTTATGTTTTAATAACTCTTCCAATGGTAAGGAAATCCTGGCATAGCCCTTGATGAACTTTTTGTAGTAACCTATATGCCCTAAAAATTTGAGCATTGTGCTTTGGTGGTAGGCTCCTTGAGACCTAAAATAACAACTTTGGTAGGGTCTACTAATAAGCCTTCCTTGCAAATAATGTGACCTAGTAATGTGCCAAATGGAGTAGCAAAGACACATTTCTTAATGTTTAGAGAGATACTTAACCACTTGTTCATCTCAAACATCAATCTCAAATCATCATAGTGATCCCTTACTAACTCATACATCGTCCAATCATCCTGGTAAACTTGCAGAAATTTATGGATGAAGTCTTGAAAGGCCTGCACCACAATGCTCTAAAATATAGTAGGCACGTTCTTAAGCCCAAAGGGCATAATCGTATAATAAAAACTTCCCCATTCAATGGTGAGTGTAGTCTTTTTCTGGTCTTCTTTCGTAATCCTTACCCGGTGACAACCCGAGAATCCATCGTCGAAAAGAATAGATTTCCCGCCTGCTTACACCTTCTAAGATCTCTTCAATAAATGGGGTTAGGAAAGGATATATGACGCACACAACATTCAAACCTCTATAGTCTACACATATCCTTATCCTCCCATCCTTATTGATATTAATCACCGTTGGGCTCACCCATTCAAATTCCTCAATTGCCTCGATGATTCCAGTTCGGTCATCTTATCAATTTCCTCCTAAACCTTTACACGCAAATTTGGGTTCATCCTATATGGCCTCTTCCTGACAAGGCGTACACCTTCTTTTAACTTAATCTACATTTTCCCTAATGTGTGATGAACTCCCTTCAATTCATGGTACCCACGCGGGAAAAATTCGCGCAGTAGCTCAACTATTTTTTAAACCTCCTGGTTCATCCAGTAATCTCTAATGGCAACTTCTTTCGGCTCTTCTTCTGTACCAATGTTAACTTTATTTGTTTTCAAGGGCTTGTGGAAGGTGCACGCTTTCTCATCTATTTTTTCCAATACTTCACGCGTACCTTCTATATGAGCAACATCCAAAATTTTGGCCTTCTCATCATTTATTAGATATACCAACTTACCCTTTTCTTTTCCAGGAGGCATGCTCAAATTGTACTTCTTCTACCTCTTCTTCCATGAAGCATGCCCCTAACTCAGGTTCCCATAACAAATCTAGGATTCGGTCTTTAGCGACGACATTATCCCCCAGGTAAGGCACTTGACTTGACTACTTATGCACGCCTCATTCACCAATGGCTTAAAAATTAGATACTCAAAAGTTTGAATAATATCCATCATCAAATCTTTCTAATTTCTCTCGATGACGTTTTGAATGGATATACCATGCACACGCACAACCATGCAAGGTGGAATAGAACTTATACACCCATAGTGAAGGAGGCAAGGATTCTGAGCCTACCATCTAGGTTCTCTCACACTCCTAGATGTGGAATGAGGCGGACTCCTTCCCATGATAGTCACATATTTTAGATGGTGCATTGTTGTGGAGAAACCTAACAGAGAGCACGATTCTCACTTTGCGCCACTCTAGAAGGTTGTCTCGATGGGTCACCCACCAACGCGTTGTTGTCTTGCGTAAGGTATAAGTAAACATATTCCTCCTTTCTACTTGACATGTCCGCTGGACTTCCATCGCGAGCAAAAAGACATCAGGGTTTCCTTCACCAGTGTAACTTGGTAACTACCTTTCTCTAGGTGCCTAACCGAGCGTGCTCTGACCACTCTAGTCTTAATATCCTTCACTTGTCTTCCAACTAGCTCATAAGTCCCATGTGCCTAATTATCATATATAATGCTAGACGTATCACTCATGGATTGAGAATCTTCCCACTAAATGACTCATTCTCTCGATGGATCAATAACTTTAGGGTCCCTAATGGTGTGCACATATATTCTGTCCAGATCCTCTTCTCCCAAGGGTTTCCCATGAGAGCACAAACCTCTCATCTCATTAGTGGAGTAACGTCACGCTCCTTTTTTTCTCAAAGCTAATGTACCCCTTATTAAAGTTTAAATAAGTGTTATTCGTGTAACACCATGGGCACCCAAGTAATCTTTGGGAAATTGTTTGCCTCAAAGAATTTGTAGAACCTCAAAATCCCCAATAAACTTTTCTCCTAGAATGGTTATGGATGTATCCTTCAAACTTTGATGGGCATAACCTTTGTCCTATTTGCCATATACAACACATTTGAAGACAAATACAATGGAGGCCTCCCCATCTGATTCCATGCATCTAGGGTAAGGACATTGACCTCTGCACATGTGTCAATCAATATGTTGCTTAAAATTCATCCATCAACCACCGCATTCAGTGTGATTTCCTTGTCATAATCAATATTGTGAGGAGGCATATTAACATGTAAGACTTGTCTCTCACGCTCACCTCCAGTGTGCAAGACTTTTCTCTTAGCCATTCTCCCAATAGAGGAATAATATTCTCCTAGAGTGCAGCATTCGACATACTTCCCTAACCTCATCCATGTCCTTCTAAGGGACCTCAACACTCTTCTTTTGCTCTAACTTTCGTGATTTCTCCTTTAGACATTGAATCTCCCCTTGCAGGCTCCTAATCACCTCCATGGTCTCTTGGTAAACCTCCTTCTAATGGCTTGGATCAGGATACTTTCCATGTAATACTTCCTCTCGTGTAATGAGGGGCCTTTGCTTTGGTTCTTCCTGGTGTGTATGGCTTCCGCCCACGTAGTTACTAAGATAGGTTCCAACTCAGGGTTATGCACCACCCTAGGCATCCATAGCGGATCAACCCACTTCACACTAACCATTCTCGTGCCCCTGTCCTTCTAGTTTTGGCTCATGTGTTCATATAGCTCAAGGTAATCTTCATACTTATGCTTCTTTCTACACCCTGCACCGTAGTAAATTTGGACACTTGTGTTTGTAGTGTTCAGTATATCCACAATTGTAACAAGTTCCACTGGGATATTCACTTCTTCCTCCCCGCAACTATTACAACCTCTAGATCCTTCATGAAAGCCTCTTCCTTGACCTCCTCCATTTGCACGCCCTTCATATTAACAACCTCTATTCTTAGAATTGCTCCCAATGCTAGTCTGGCGCACCCCAGTATCAATAGCATCATGAATTTGGTCTATCAGTCGGTAGTCCTTTGTGTCATGAGTAGTGGACATACAAATTTTACAATAAGAGGTCACATTCTTGTAGATCATGCGTTGCAACAACGAGCATCTACTTGGATCATGATCTCTATGACAAATTTCACAATATATTGACATAACATGCACCGACTTTCGAGGGCAACTATCCTTCGTGTGTCATTCTATTTCACATTTCGTGCACCAAATTCCATTACAAGTCTCATGAGCCAAATTCACAGACAACTTTTCAAGTTGTTTTGCTATGACAATGATTTGTGCTTTTAAAAATGGGCTTACTCTAGTGTCAACGCTTTTGACGGCTTCACCGCGCAGAGCAACCTCCAAGGCCTCAAGCGGATCTGTGAAAGTCTTGTGGGAAAGAACTTGTCTAAAAGGTGTTATGAATCCTCCAATGAACCATTGAGCATGTTGTGAGGGATGGATATCATAAGACAACTTTGATAGAAGAGTCTTAAAGCACGCATCATACTCCCGCACACTTTCTACCATACCTTGTTGAATTTCCTTGAGTGCGTTGATGCTCTTTTTCTCAAACTCAGGAATATGAAATTCCACTAAAAAGGCATCACGCAACACAATATAATCCACTAGCGTTTGATGGGGATCGTATTTCCAGGTACAACTATGCGCATGCCCTTTAAACATAGTTACAAACTAACTTGTCTTCCACTTTGCGGCATTGATGCCCTTAATGAGCCATGGTAATTCACATTTGTGTACATGCTCTACAACATCCTCAACACCATTGTTATTAGGCAAGTGAAGAGACATCTCATAAAACACCCGCCATGGTGTTTTGGCCCTTACCCACCAGATCCAGGACCTTGATTCCCTCATGTGTTACCTCATCCACCGGATCCACTAGCTCTATTCCTCTTGATCCGCTAGATATAAAATTCCACTAAAAAGGCATCAAGCAACACAATATAATCCACTAGCGTTTGATGGGGATTGTATTTCGGTACCAACTATGCGCATGCCCTTGAAACATAGTTGCAAAACTAACTTGTCTTCCGCTCTGGGGCAATCGATGCCCTTAATGCGCCATGGTAATTCACATTTGTGTACATGCTCTACAACATCCTCAACACCGTTGTGATTAGGCAAGTGAAGAGGCATCTCATAAAACACTGTCGATGGTGTTTTGCCCTTACCCACCGGATCCGGGACCTTGATTCCCTCATGTGTTACCTCATCCACCAAATCCACTAGCTCTTATTCTTCTTGATCTCGTTGGATCCTCCTCCTATCGTAGGTAAGGGGCTTGACATAGTTATGCTCTCTACATACCCATCGTCGTGCTAAACCGCACGTCAATAGTTTGTGACATTGAACCACTTCCGATGTGATACCTAAACTCATGTGTACCCACACCGTAATGTCCCCTTTTCCAATTGAAGACCTCTGGCCTATTTTGTCAACCCGACGGCCACAAGAAAAATATAAAGGTGACTACGTTTTATTTATTTTATTTGTATTGTGCAAAATAATAAATAAAATTATAATGCACATACAATAAAATAATAAAGCTTAATAGATTAATAAACTTAACTTTCAAATAGAATTTAGGAAAGTGAAATAAAATAAAAACACTTAATTAAAATGTACTTCCTAAGGGAGAATGTGATTTGGAAGTCCAAGGATCACTTTCATTGGAAGTCCAAAGGTCACTTTTATGGGAATTCCAAAGGTCACTTTTATAGGAATTCCAAAGGTCACTTTCACGAGAAGTCCAAAGGTCACTTTGGGTCCCATTTCCTATATAAATAAGACAACGATTTGCCTAGAGGTATGAAGAAATATTTTATAACATTTTCTCTTGCATGAAGCTTAAGCTTTTGCATTAAAATTCCAAGGAAAAAACCCCTTGTCGATTTAATCTCTTATGGATGAAAACCCCAAGAGTTGAGAGGGTTTTTCACTTAAAAATTCCCATTGATTGTAATCAAATTTTTAGAGTTATTTTCAATCATTTCCAACAAAGTGTATTTTGAGGGTATTTTGGAGAATAAATTACAATAATCTTCTTCTATTGGATTGACCCATTGGGACCGATTTGGCATGTTCTTTGAGGTATTTAAATCTGATTTCTATTGTCAAATCATCTGGAAATTTTTGTGAAGCGAAGCAAAGCATTTTATAATTTTGGAGGGTTTTCACGGTGGGTTTTGAGACAGGTTTATAATCAGATTTCGAGATATGATTTTTGAGTGTTTGTGGTGTCAATAAAATCAAATCTTTGTATGTTTGAACTCCTAAAATTAGTGGTAGTAATTTGCGATAAAGAAATAATTTTTGGAAGCCATTTATATGTATTTTTCCATCAAACCCTAGTCGTCATTGTTGAATATTTATTACGATAGTTAGGTTGATCTTATATGGTCCTATATTTCATTTTCGAGTATGATTTGGGCCATAGAAAAATTTGTTTTGCATACTATCGTTGTTACATGACCTGTAAGTAATTACATGCTAAGTGTTTGACGAAATGTCAAATGAGTCAAACTAGAAATTTGGATCAGATTTGGGGAAGGGATCTTTTAGTGGTATCAGAGCAGTGTATCCTCCCAGCCTGTGAAGGAAAAAAATCAGATCTGAATGTAGACATGCAACTCTTTAGAAAGTTACTACCGTGGCGGGGTAAGATTTCTATTTTTGATGGTACTAATAAATTTTTTGTGAGATCATGGTTGTTAGAATTGGAGGCATACTTGCTATCAAATCCTATGTGTGTGGATGATGCCCTCAAATTCATTCCTTATCATTTGGAAGGGATAACAAAGGATTGGTGGTATCATTTGATAAAGACCCAAGGGGAAGAATTTGTCTACTTCTTTGATGATTGTAGCCAAAGGTTCATGGAGAGGTTCAATGTACCGAAGGACAAAGGTGAGCAAGGGGTAGAGGAGGACAAATCAGATCTACAACCAAATGAAGAAGAAGAAGTAGCTTCAAAAGCCACTCAAACAAGACAACACCTGCAAGAGTTCAAGGAAAAGATGTGGGAAAATGATGCAATGAAGTCTACACCCATTAAAGAAGACTCTATGTAGCAGCTGACACATGAGGAAGAGCCTCACATAGACACTTGTGTAGAATTGTAAGTTGTTGCAATTTCCAAACCAACAACTTTTGATCAGCTTTTAGATACCTTCAACGGGCACTTAGGCAACAATGTTGGGGCAGCTCAACATATGAGCACACAGAGAACATTGATGGCATTGAAAGGTATGAAGAGCATAATAATGCATCTTATTTATTGTTTCCCATTCCAATTTATTTTCATCATGAGATGCATGATATGGTAGAAGATGAAGTCTTTGTTTTGGAGTTTGTTGAATCATTGTTCCAAGTATATGTATGTGAGCATCTTGTGGAAGATATATGGGGGCAAGTCTTAGCCCACTTGACAGGTACAGGTGTCAGGCTTGTGAATCACTTCAACATGTTTTGTCTATTGTGTATGGCACTTGGACAAAACAAATTCAGAATTGCTTGAGGGCAAACAATTTTGGGAAGGGAAGATCAGTAATGTCCCCTTTTCCAATTGAAGACCTTTGGCCTATTTTGTCAACCCGATGGCCAAAGGAAAAATATAAGGGTGACTAAGTTTTATTTATTTTATTTGTATCGTGCAAAATATTAAATAAAATTATAATGCACATACAATAAAATAATAAAGCTTAATAAATTAATAAACTTAACTTTCAAATAGAACTTAGGAAAGTGTGATAAAATAAAAACACTTAATTAAAATGTACTTCCTAAGGGAGAATGTGATTTGGAAGTCCAAGGGTCACTTTCATTGGAAGTCCAAAGGTCACTTTTATGGGAATTCCAAAGGTCACTTTTATAGGAATTCCAAAGGTCACTTTAATGGGAAGTCCAAATGTCACTTTGGGTCCCATTTCGTATATAAAGAAGAAGGTGATTTGCCTAGAGGCATGCAAAAATATTTTATAACATTTTCTCTTGCATGAAGCTTAAGCTTTTGCATTAAAATTCCAAGGATGAAACCCCTTGTGGATTTAATCTCTTGTGACGAAAACCCCAAGAGTTGAGAGGGTTTTTCACTTAGAAATTCCCATCGATTGTAATCAGATTTTCAGAGTTATTTCTAGTCATTTCCAGCAGTGTATTTTGAGGGTATTTTGGAGAATAAATTGCACCAATCTTCTTCTATTGGATCGACCCATTTTGGGACTAATTTGACATGTTCTTTGAGGTATTTAAATCTGATTTCTATTGTCAAATCATCTGCAGATTTTTGTGAAGCGAAGCAAAGCATTTTTATAATTTTTAGAGGGTTTTCACAGTGGGTTTCAAACAATTTTATAATCAGATTTCAGATCTGATTTTTGAGTGTTTGTGGCGTCAATAAAATCAGATCTTTGTATGTTTGAACTCCTAAAATTAGTGGCAGTCATTTGTGATAAAGAAATAATTTTTTGGAAGCCATTTATGTGTATTTTTCCATCAAACCCTAGTCGTCATTGTTGAAGATTTATTGCAGCAGTTAGGTTGATCTTGCATGGTCCTATATTTCATTTCCGAGTTTGATTTGGGCCATAGAAAATTTTTTTTTTTGCATATTATTGTTGTTACATGATCTGTAAGTAATTGCAGATGTTAAGTGTTTGTGAAATGTCAAACGAGTCAAACTAGAAATTTGGATCAAATTTGGGGAAGGGATCTTTCACACACCTTGCCCAAATGATGTGCCAGATAGGATGCCTCCAAACACAAGAAATGTTTGTGCTTTGCCATAGATGAACTAAATGAAAAATTATATCTACCAAGTGTTGCTCGACTACCAATACCAACACCAACCAAGTTAACAACACTTATCTCAGGAATTGGAAAACTAAGTGTCAGGGTTTGGTCATTAGGTGGGCTAAGATGTGTGCCTATGGTTCTCCTTTCTCCATACAACGAGCTCTCACTAGAAGCCGAGGGGGTTTCTCTCCCGCACTTGCCAAGATGGGGTAGCATAGACTGCTCAGGTTCTACGTTCTCCACACGAACCTCAAATCCTTCCTGCAACGTCTGCCTCCATAAGTCCATCACTCCTACAACTTTATGTTGTCTCACCAAATCCCTTTCTCACGCTTCATTATACTTGAGCCGCCTCTCCGCTCTCTCTATTTCACCACAAGGTCCGTCATCTCTCACCACACTAGCTTCCGCACCCCGCGCCTAGTGGGAAGTTAGCTAGCCATAAGAAATGCCTCCATACTCAGAGTGATGATCAAGATCTTAATGACTAATGATATAACACATAAGAATGATCCTCTTGACTCCCTCAAGAACTCAAACTCAACAATCTTTAGGAAAGAATACGTAGAAATCATGTATTCCAAGGTATAACTAGTCAACACTCCACTCCACCACCGATCAACAACACGAGTCCAAGTCAGATCAACATCATGCAACCTCTGATACTCTTCTTGGGTCCAAACACGAGGTCTATAATACCAACTCTTCCTTGATGCATATGCTGACAACCATTCATACAACTCTATTGGGAAACAACAAAAGAATGTTTCATAAAGTTCATGATACAGTGCTCCTTTACCCATTTATGTGCATCAAACTCAAATCCAATACTAAATCTCTAAGCAAACTCATCCTCCATTCTTTTAAGCCAAGTCTTAATGTTGTCCAAGGTCAAGCATTTTGTCATCACACACCATTCTCACAACAACTTCAAAAGAGGTCCCGACAATGGAACCAAAATGTAGCCTCCTTTTACCTACTCCCTTTAAACCCTAAGAGCGTCGACCTATCCACCAACATTAGGTGGCGCTCACCCGAGGTGTGCACAGGCACCAAGCCCCTCCTTTATGTGAGCTTCATAAGAATGTCCGCCATTAATGGAGTAATGATTGCATAAACGAAAAACACACGTATCCATTTTAGTAAAGAAGTCAAACATTTAATCTAAGCATAGATGAACCATAAAAATGATGTATACATTATATCAATATAAAGGAATCGATTTGGGCCATGAGCAATATAAATGACACTGAGGGGTTTGCACTCGGGAGCATAAATACTTAGAACAAAGTGTCATATATTGATTTATAAATTATTACATAACCATATTACATCAAGGAGGGTCATATCAAATGAAGTACATTAAGGAATGACACTCTAACCCTACAAAATGACTTTGCATAGAAAGCCCTAACTATATTCTTTCATGCACCTAAATATTTCTTGACTGGTCTCTCGCACCATCTCTTCTCTCTCTCGCCACTTCTATCTCCCTCATTCTACACACATCTCTCCACACACATCTCTCTACTTGCACACCTCTTTTTAGATCCAAATGCATCCTTAAATAGAATTAGGATCTCTCCTTCACCGCCTCAGCTTCACTCATGAGCAGGCGCATGCCAGGTGGAATCATGCTCCTCCATGATCGAGTGCCTATGCCAGCTCGTCAAAACCCTAATTAGCCTCCACTAACTATAATGATTCCCCTTTAGAATATTCCTTTCGTGGAATATTCTTTCCTTGAGCTCCAAGACTCCAAGTTGTAACCTTATCCACTCGTCACGCCTACTCATGTCTTCACGTGTTTTCCATGCAATACCATATCTAATGATGCAACTAAGTCTTCAAACCCTATACTGCTTCTACATGCTAACCCTTGCGTGCTCCATGTTTACTCCGCCCTTTTGTTGTAACTCCTTTAACTGTTCGCACACACTCCTGTTTTCCTGCGTACCATTCCTTGAGCAACTTTTCCCTTACTTGCCTTGTGCGTGCTAATTCTCTGCTTCGAGACTTAGTCACTTTTTTGGGCTCAACATCGGTTACTCATGAAGACCAAATTTGTAAAAAATGGTTTTGATGTTAAGCGAAGGATGGGATGGGTCTGCAAAGAAGCCCCAGTCCCTTACGACATTCACTTTCAAATATGACCACATTACTTCGACAAATTTTGGGAAAAATGACCACTATAATTTTCACCTCCAGTTCCTTCTCCCATCGCAAATCATGTTCACTTTCAATTGTATAACTACTAATACGAGATCTCTTAAATATATCTATTGAAAAACATTGAGTAATATCAATGTGAGGTGTTTGTCTTCGACTTTTCACATACGACACTAAATATCGACTCCATTACATTCTCCACAAATTTCCCAATGACTAGTGACAACTATACCATAACCTTGTGTTTGAAAATATCCCCAAGATCTAAAATGGGCTCCAAACTCCACCATGTGCCCAAGATATCATGAATTTTAAATTACCTTCTTTAATTAAGAATAAGAACTCCCCTATGGAAGTCAAATGTATGTCAAATTTAAGGTCGGCTATTTTTAGTGACATCTCACTCTATTACACTCCATTGCTTCCCTCGGTTGGCATAGATTATGCCTATTAGCGTAACAAACTCTACAACAAGAGGGCTTTAAACAACCTCAATTACATTCGTCTCTTTAGCATGATAATTTAGAAAGGTGCGTTCTTGACAACCCTCGGTGCCCTTTAATACATTCATGCTGCAATTGATTAAATTCGATCGATAAGTACTAAAACACCAGTCTCTTAGATATAGAAGGTGTGTAATGCCTAATAGTGTAATTGATGAAAAGTGCCTCATTATTGTGTAAAACATATACTGAAAAGAGGCATATATCATTACAGGGTTGATCCAAGGGATAAATACATCCTTAGCTATCCTTATTTTGTTTAAGTCATTACTCTTCAGATTTAATGATCATCATAGTTGAGAGAATGAAGGCAAAAAATTTATACCTAGTCAATTTGATCCCACCATTGAAACTCTGGTCGAAGCTTGTTACAGACAACATTATATAAGAGTGTTGGGTAGAAAAACACTCGAGCTCCTGCACCTACAAAGGCCCTTTTCACAGTTTTCTCAAGTCTTCCAAAGACTTTGGGTTCGTCTTCATGCCTTATAAGGAGACCATTTAGGTTCAAACTTTGAAAATTTTATTGCTACTATCACTTTTGTTACAGAATTGCAATACTGTCTTAAATTTAAAGCAAACAAGATCTTCCCTGATAAACTTTGGATTAAATTTGATCCAAATCCAGATGACAATTTTAAGGTCTACCAAAACATTACGAGATAATCAACCTCATAATTGAATTCAAAGCCTCCAAAAATAATGCATGTCTATAAACAAGATCCTTATTGAAATTGAACAAACTCTTAAAGTAATATTTGAAGGTGAAGTTAAGCACCCATCATGCATGTGACAAGTTATTATTAAAGTTTCATTCAAATTAATAAACAAAACTAGAATAAACCAAAAATTTAAATCAACAAGAATTGACACATTCTTGCAAATCAAGATATGTATGTTTCCTTTCAACAAAAAAATCATGCCTTCACCCTTGATTATTCACCAAAACATTGTCTCGAATACCTTTTTATGGATTGGAAAGGTGATTAAACTTTAATCTGAGTGGTAAAGTAAAAAAATAGGAAATAAAAAAACTTTCTTCCAAAAAAAAAAAAAAATACAAAATCAAAAACAAAAACCTTTCCTCCCAAATTCTAATTTATATAAATTTATGTATATAAAAACCATAGTGTATGACCAAATATTTTATATTTGGTATAATTTTATTGGCCACATAATTTTTGTTAATGGAAAAAAATCTTGCAATTCTTAACTTTTAAAATAAAATAAAATAAATCTTTTTACCTTATCAAAGTTTAGACACGAAATAGAAAAATCAAACTTCAGTCACAAAATCTTTTTACCTTATCAAAGTTTAGACAGAATAGAAAAATCAAAGTTTAGACACAAAATAGAAAAATGTGAGGAAACTTATGAAATGAACTATTTCTAACTCTGAAGCCTATACACCTAGGTTGGGAAAGCATGCACCCACTCCAAATTATTTGCAGGTGCGAGGGACCCACATTTACGAGTAGTTTCACTTTACCTCCACCGTTCGCGCGAGGCATCTGCTTTGGGAATTTCATATAGGTATTTCTGAATGGTAAAAGAGAGGAGTGAGAAAATAAGTTCGAACATCCGCTTACCATAGTGGTCAAGCCACGTGGCGGATGAGACGGGAAGACGGAGGTGAGGCCTCTCTTTGTTTCTAATTTTTTTACACAATCTTGAAAATAATTACAGATAAAAAGGGAAAAAACGATAAAAATCCTGTAATCCACAGATCCAAACCCTAACGCTTCCCCTGTGTGTGATGGCCACGGACAGGAAGAAGAATAAGGACACGGCCCTGGCTATGAATCTGTAATTTGCAGGGTATAAATAATGTTTTCGACTGTAATAGGGTTTTTCCGGCGATTCGAACCATGCCGCTGACGCTGAAAACAGCCACTATTCCGTTTTGAAACGGCCCGCCGAAGAGGTACATGATTTTTCTGGCTCTGTCTGAACATTTTCACCAAGGGAAAAAATAGTCGCCAATAAAGATTCTTCATAATAATAATAATAAAAATAAATATAATACAATGCCCCTTTACGGAGGTTATTGCGCTATATTTGTTTTCTGAATGGATTGTTGATCTTCGTTTTCGCCACTCTTTGTGTCATTTGACGGAAGATGATGTGTCGTGGAGCCGACGGTGGTCGTGTTGTTGACGGAAACCCGTACCCGATCCAGAAGACTAAAAACTGTCCCGAAATTACTTTTCCAAAAGACACTTACGTTACAAATTCGACTGCAGAGAAGCCGGGAATGGACATATTTGCCCAGACTTTGAAGGCATTGGCCGTGAAACCAGCATTTGATGTAGACGATGGCGGGGCGATGGTCTCTGATGGCGGAGGCGTTGGCACATCGCAGCTTGCAAGTGGAGGGGGCGATGGCAGGCGCAAGCACAGGAAGGTGCATGGAAGATGCCACGAGCCCTATCCCACTTCTACATTTGGCGCTTCCAAAAAGATGAGGGACGGTAAGACGTCTAAAATCTGGCTAGAAACGGAGGAATACTTTCGGGAAGTCACTTCAGACGATATAGAGGCTTTAATTGCCCAGACAAAAATAAATTTCTCTGATTCGACACATGTTTCTGATCCGTGCCTTTTTATTCCTCGCATCAGGCGGTCTAGAAAAGATGAAACTAATGCTCGGCATAACTTGAATTATACTGCTCTTGGAACAACCTTCAAGGAAGGCAAGTTGGACGCTAGCTCAGACATTGAAGATCCTGCATTAACCCAACCTGTCAACGAATGTGTTGTTGAGAGACCCAAGCTAGCCGCAAATAAGCAAAAACACAAACTGAATTGACAATTCTAATGGAAGAAGAGCCTCTGGAGCAGATTTCAAGATCAGTTTTTGAAAAGCAGGAACAGTGCTCTAGTGCTAAGCCAACAGACGTACTACCTTTGAGGCAAGAAACAGCCCCAGAAACCCATTTGGCAGCCGCTGCATCATCTTTCATGGAGGTACGTCAGTCAAATCATGTGGAGAAAACAAATACTAAGTTGGAAATGAACTCTGCTGCAAGACTTCCAGATAAAGTATCGGTTCCTGTGCACGAAATGTACCCTTACACAAAATCCAAAGTGGTAAGAGATCTTGACCGAGACTTATGTTCTAGTGCAAAACTTTCTCTTCTGGAGCATAAGCCAAGCCTTGATGCAAAACCTGCAACATTTTTATCGTCTCAGAAGCAAAAATCTGGGTCTGGAACAAAGTTTGCAGTTATAGAAGAATTAAATTCTTTTCTGAATTCTGCATCATCTTCCAAGCAGGAACATAGCTCTGGTGTTAAAAAGAGGCTTCTTGCTGCAAGTTTCTGTAATAAGAAGAGAAAGCTTTCAGAGTCTTCTGCTGAGATGACAACTAAAGTTGTATCACCCCAGAAAATGGTGATGAAGAACTTTGTGATGTGTGCTATGATGGTCATAGTGAGCAATGGAATCAAATCCTGTTCTGCGATGTTTGTGATGCTGTAGTTCACCAGGAATGCTACGGAGTGCAAAAGATACCAAATGGCCAATGGCTGTGTTCCTGGTGTTCATATTGGTCTCAAGACCGATCAATGCACAACAACTCTGTTAGACCTGGAAATGGATCGTTCACCAATAAGAGGAGCAATGATGGTGTAGATAATAACACACACCCCTGTATATTGTGTCCAAGAAGCAGTGGGCACTGAAGCCAGTGGCGAGGCCATCTGTAGACAAAGATAATAATGGATACTTGCAGTTTGCACATTTATTTTGTTGTCAGTGGGTCCCAGAAACATATATAGAAAATGCAGAGACAATGGAACCAATAAAAAATGTGGAAGGCATACAAGACACACGGTGGAAGTTATTATGCTCTCTATGCCAGAAGAAGCATGGTGCTTGTATTCAATGCAGTCATGGTATGTTACTTTTATCTATAGGAACTCTCCCTTGTTACTTGATCTTCCTTTTTCCAAAATTTCATTGTCGTTTACATTAGAAAATTAAATTACTGATACATTTTTAGCTTGTTTTGTAATGAAACATAGAATCCATTATCTTCTGAGGTCTGGGACATTTTTGGGATACTGTATTTGTCAAGTTTGTTCTTTGCTGAATGCTCTATTCACAAAGAGGTCACAAAGCAAGACAAATATAGACATTGCTAGACACATTCATGTTCCAATATATGAATGTTAGTCTATAGAAGGATGTAAATAGACTTCAAAGGTTGTAGTTCTATTGTCCATTTTCGTTGTTCTATTGTATATTTGTGACAAACTCTGATATGGTATTTTCTTGATTAGTTTGGATTTAGATGCATAAGTGAAGCTAAAATGGTGTATTTGAAATCTAAAGTAATAGGATGTCGATTCTTGTTATTCAGTTCATTTCCAATCTCAACAGAGACAACATTTAGAGAGGACCATTATGAAAATAGTAATTGCTAGCTATTTTGAATTTTTACCAAGCTGGATTACATGGGGCATGGCAAGTTAATATTTCCAACAAGTAATAATAACTCAATATATGTTTGTAGAAGTACCAATTGGTGGGTGGTTCCTCTGCACTTTTAGAAGGAATAAAGGATTTGACATTGGTGTTATAACTACAATAGATTGTATTAGCAAGCTTATTGGTGTATAGTGGTGCTATGTAGATTTCTGTTTTTCATTGATATGGAGCTTCAAAGATATACTTAATGGGTTAAAAATTGTTACTTGAGGGATTGAAGATGTTAAATTGCATTTGAATATCCTCAATGTTAACAAATAGACAATCACAAAAATTATCGACAACCAAATAATTCACAGGCGGCATATTGTATTACTCTCTTAATGAATATATAATACATCAATACAACCATGTGAATTATTTTATGCCTAATCATCCAAACCAATTTGGGTGTAACCGACTGAACCAATTCAGGTGTAATCACCACCAGTAACCATACGATAACAATGGATTGGTAAAGTAACAAATCTATAATATAAACTACAGAACACAAGTATAAACTATATAGTAAAATAGGACTCAGGATTAAATAATATTCCTAACAAAAACCCCATAAGGCTAGGTCTGCTGAGTCGTCAGTCTCTGTAATTACTGTGATGCAGATGGTGCGCTCAAAATTCTTGACAGCCACAAATCATGATGAAATTACTCCATGTGATCCATCTCCAACTGAGTAAGGAATTACACCCAATCACTGCATGTCCTGATCAATCATGTGCCAAAGAGAGCAAAAATGGATAACTTGAGATAGCTTTCACACGTAACCCTTACTATATTGTCTGACTACCTCAATCTTTGTCAAGTTGTAACTATGCACCAATGCTTGTCCACAAAGCTCTCAAATTCAAAAAAATATAGGCACATGTCAACATGTAAAATAATTGCTCCTCTGGATAAAAACACCGTGTTGAAACCCTCTGGATAAAAACACTGTGCACTGTCAAAACTGATGAACTACCTCCTTGGGCATGGTCATCAAAAACCCCATAATAAACTCTTTTAAATGTGCAGTGCCAAAATTTGTAATTTGAAATCTGATGTGTGAGCTGCTGGTCTGTACATCACTTGCTCAAATTTTGGATGTCAAAAATCCTAGGACCTGTCACATTTTCTATTGCTAATTTCACAATGATCAGGATCAGTATCCATTCAATGCTTTAATATGTTGCAATACCATCTTCAGTGACCAATATGAGTAGTATCCAGGTAAAACACCTGGACTACTCACAAATCTATAATCACCTAAACACAGTAGGCAATGTGCAAAATACACAACCAAAAGTTGACACATGTCGATCACAATTCCAACATCAAATGTCCTGTTGCAATGACAATCATCAGGTCTTGAGCAACAAGATGTACATACAAGTGCTGTACTATTCCACAAATAGGTACTTTGGCACCTGCAAATGATGTGCGAAAAATCCATTAAGAGCACAAGTAGACAAATCAACATCTAATAACTAAACGAAGTATTGGCAACTGTGAGTCATATGCCAATCACTTGTCAATAAACAATTCAGATCTACAATCATCTGCAAATCAAGTATTCGCCTGAAATTCACAATGAACAAAAATATTCATAAGCTGATATATCCAGAGGCATCTACTCACAATAGCACTTAAATGTCCGCAAATTCAGGATCCATGGCATCAAATTACTCAACAATCAACAATCTGAAACTTGAAACTCAAAATGTGACTCCTTATATTTCCCCCTCCGAGATGAGAGTGAAGAATATCTGTATATAACCCTGAAAAAGGAAGTAGTCTGACTTTAAAAAATCATACTGGAATTTTATTTACAAAAGCACAAATCAATGATGCTCTTGGGTTTTCATCACATGTCTCTATTAAGCCACCCATTTGGGTTATCAACTGAATGTGAAGAGTTTGCATGCTACCCTTTTGGGTTTTCTACTTACAAGTTTACAATTCAACTGTACAAAAGCAGGCCTGTAATATACCCTTGCAAATCAACAAGAGGCAAAACTCCAATCTTCACAGTCTCAAATACACAAAAGCCTCACATAAAAATACATCATTCGTAGTTGAAACAAAAACGGCAGACCATGATTTGGGCTGCATATCCCACATTGTTGGTAACAAAACAATCTCGTTGCTTAAGAAATATATTACAACTCTCATTGAGAAGATCACCAACATTAGTGGCCCAAGTAGAATGTTCAACTACAAGAACTGGATCAGCATAGGTGGAAGAAACATCACAATTCTCAACAAGAAACTCTTAACTGAGCAAAACATGTCAATGATCTCATCAGTCCCATCTAAACAAGTAGTGAGTGCACAAACATCATATGTTGGAATCTGGTTCAACTCAACAATCTGCTCAACAACCTGTCACTCATCAAATTTATCGGGAGACATCAATGACATCAGCATCAAAGTTAGGAGGAGCAACAATATCTGACTAGTTAGATCATGATCAACATGATCTAAAATGCCTAGCTCATCATCATTAAGGGAAGTGAGATTGACACCAACATCATCATCGACGCTAGACAAATCATCATCATCAACGATAATGGACTGAACTCATTTATAAGGCCTAAATAATTTTTGAATCTCAGATTGCCATTGGAATGATAAATCCAACTGAAGTACACACATCTCACAGATTGAGTAGGCAAGTCTTGTTTATAGCAATGCTTGACAAAATGAGTATTTCTGCCACATGATATATAAAGATGTGGGTCAAAGTAATCATTTGAAGTATGACCTAGATATTGACAGTGAGAATTCCAGAAACGATAGGGTCAACAACTCAACTATCACATAGATAACCTCCAGAAACAAAATGAATAGAGTTGGAACGTTTACACCAATAAGACCAGTATACCCTTGATTGACATGATATTTATTGATTGGCAGTACCTCCCATACTTGCACAACAGGTGAAGGTTCTGCAATAGGAGTACTAAGAAGGTGATGTAGGAGCATCTTAGCCTTGAAAGCAATCTTGCATCCCCAAAATTAGTTGAGAAAATGTAGGGAATTAGTTTTCAGATAAAAAAATATAGGTGTTGGTTGTTGTGTGAGAAAGTCAAGAACAATTGAGAGATTTTAGGAGTTTGTTCTCCTATTAATAGAAGTTAGAGAAAGTCAAGAACAATTGAGAGATTTTTGGAGTTTGTTCTCCTATTAATAGAAGCTAGAGAAAGTCGAGAACAATTGAGAGATTTTAGGAGTTTGTTCTCCTATTAATAGAAGTTGTTATAGTCTTCCTTTAGTAGAATAACATAAATAAAGAACAACAAGCAAAAGTGGAAGGGGGTTGTAGAAGTACAGGTGAGATTGTTGTAGGAGTGCAGGTTTTAGGGAGAGAAAAGAAGCTCTGTTTGAGCATATTAGTAAGTGCAGAGTTTGCACATAGTAATTGGTGAGCCCTTTGAGGTTGTGTCACGTTTGTAATGCCCTTTGAGGCTTGAAGATCAATAAATAATGTTGTTTTGTGTTGACTCTAGGGCTGCAAGGTGGGGCTCTTGTTAGCTCGAGACCCTTTACCTTGACTGCATCAAGTGGTATTAGAGCAAGGTCTTTCCTTGTCGGGTTGAGTGTGAGGCTCTTGTATGAGTCCATTGCAGGTTGTGAAAAAGAAGTCTGCTGGAGATAGTTGCAAGTTGTGAAAAAGAAGCTTGCATGGAAAAGAGGATAGGTTTGTTGTAGGTGTGTGAGAAGTCCTACAAGTATAGAGAGTGAAAGAGAGACTCTTGTTTGAGTTTATTGTAGGTTGTGAAAGAGAAGCTTGCTTTGCTTGTTGAAGATATGGCACACAAGAAGGGAGGAGCACCACGAGTAGAAGACTTGGTTGAGATGTTGAAGGAAGTCCAAAGATTGGACATGATGGAAGATGCACAAAGTGAAGATGTTGCAGCAGTAAGTGAAGAAGAGATGATGGAGATGTTATCCCTACAAGCAAAGTTGGATGTCTTGGAGAGAGGACAAGCTAGCAAAGCAAAGAGACCAACAGAGGTCAAGGTGAAGGAAAGAGGTAAGCCCACTTGCAATGTTGTTTTGTTTAGTGGTAAAGAGAGCCCAAATGAGCTCATGAGATGGATAGTGGAGTTAGAAGTTCTTTTTGAGGAGGAGAATATTGAAGACCCCAAAAGGGTAGTGGTTGCATGTAAGAGGCTATATGGAGTTGCAGCTGTTTATTGGAGAGATCTCCAAGAGAAGACAAAGGAAGGGAAAGAAGAAGGTGAAAAGTTGGGAACATATGGTTTCCAAGTTGATGGGGCTAGTTTTGCACCCAAGAATGGTGGTAGAAGAAGCTTCATGTCTTGAGGCTTGAGAGAGAAAGGAAGAAGATTTCCGTGAAAGGTAATAGGAGAGAGAAGTTGCCATGTGAGCAGCTCAAAGCTATTCCAAGAAATAGCAAGGAGAAGGATATGAGTGAGGAGAAGAAGGTTGTCTTGAAAGACAACAAGAGAGTGAGGTTTCTATGTGAGGAGCCCAAATCTGATTTTCAGAACAACAAAGAGAAAGAGGTTTGTGAGCAGCCCATAGAAGAAGAGATCTTCATGAATGAGGATGTAGAGGTGATAGATTGTGAACTGGAAGGAGGAGACCCATTATTTGATGATGGGAAAGAGTTTGTGGAATCCCATAAGTGGGAAGAGGCTGAGTTTTCATTGAAAGATAAAGATAAAGAATTTCATATTTCTCTTTTGCAGGAAGAAGGGTTGAGGATAGCAAAAAGAAGAGTTTCAGGTTTCCATGAAGGAAACAATGGAGGTGGCTAAAGTGCATATTAGTGCACATGAGTTGAGTGTGGTTGAAGACCATGCATATGAAGAGGAAGAAAACAGAAAGAAGAATGAGAAAGAACAGCCATGGAGGTTGTTGAGAATGGGCCTTTTGGAGTCCATCATGTGAGCACAAGTTGTGAGAAGAATGTAAGCAATGGAGAAGAGTTGGACAACATGTCTATGAGGTGTGATGAAGAGCTGGAAAAAGTGTTTGTGGGAACTCTTGATTCCCTTAATGTGTTTGTTCAATGTGCAAGTCCAACAAAGGTAAAGAATGCAAAGAAAAGGAAAAAGTGTGGTTTAGTCCAGCATGCTCATATGTATGAGAAGCAAAGTGAAGAGGTAGAACAAGAAGGTAAGGTTGCAGCAAGTTGAAGAGCTGGTTGGTAAGGATGTGGCAGCAGAAGAGGATTGTCTTCAAGTCATCATGGAGACAAGAGAGTGGAAAATTGATGGTACAAGAATGTTCTCAAGAGGACATACAAGAGAGTTCATTTGCAACAGCTAGAGGTGGGAGAGAAGACTCTCACAAGGGCAAGCGGAAGAGATTGGCAAGATAAAGAAAGTCACTCATGTGGCATAGAAGAAAACAAGAAGATAGAGATGGTGGACATGTTTCTACCAAGAAGATTGAAGGATGCAAGTAATGTTGCACATGTGGGAGCAATCAAGGTATGCATTGTTCTCATATGGACAAGGAGAGTGCAAGATTCTTTGCACATGGCATGGATGAGGTGAAGAAAGAAGATTGCAATCAACCTACAGTTGATGTAAAGAGTTTGAGCATAGAAGAAGACAAGGATGAGATGGAGCAGTTGAGTTTGTTACCAGTCCAAGCATGTGATGAAAAGTATAAGGTTGCAGCAGAGATGCAGTTTGAAGATGATGGGATGGAGGAGATGCTTCTACAAGCCTTAGAAGCACATGGTGAAGAAGATAAAGACGATGAGAGCCTGGTCTGGTCTTTTTGAAGACACGTTGAAGGCTGTAAATAGTGAAGAAGATGATGTTGCAGTAGAGATAGAGGAGTTGCTTGACATAGCAATGAGGACAATGAGAGGAGAAAGAGTTGGCAGCCATGAGAAAAGAGGAGCTGCAAAATCTAACAGTAGGTTGGATAGTGATTGAACAAAGCCTATAAAGCTTTAGGAGGAGGTGGTTGAATGGTAGTGGGTACAAGCCCACAAGAGAAAACAAGATGCAAGAAAGAGCATCTTGGTGGAGGTGGTTGGATGAAGGTGGGTTTCAGCCCACAAGAAGATGGGAAGAGAAGAACATAGATATTTGGAAGAACTATGGTGGGATAAAGCCCACAACACAGAGTAACGAGTAAGAGTGAACCCATTGGGTGGAGGAGGATGGTTTATGCCCAAGCAAGGACCAAGAAATGGAGAAAGAGATACAAAGTGAAGGAGAGAAGTTCAGAGACCAACAAAGAGTTGGAAAAGAAGAAAGAAGACCTGAGGATGCAGAGGTATTTGGCTCGTTGGAAAGGGAAGCCTTGGTCACAAGCCTTATTGATCAAAAGAGTGGTTCTACCACACACTCAGTCCTTGTGATAAGGAGATCACAATTTTTCCAGGCGGGGTGTTTGATACAAGAGCAAAAAATAGCTGAGAAAATGCTGGGAATCAATTTTGAGATCAAAACATATAGGTTTTGGTTGTTGTGTGAGAAAGTCAAGAACAATTGAGAGATTTTAGGAGTTTGTTTTTCTATTAATTGAGGCTAGAGAATGTCAAGAACAATTGATTTTAGGAGTTTGTTCTCCTTTTAATTGATATCTATCGGCGATTTTTTAGAGGCACTTTCCAGGCAGGGGTGTCAAACAGGTAGGTGTATTCAGGCAGAAGAACAAACATTTGCTTCAGCAAATTGCACCTGTCTTACATGTCTACCCATTATTTATCTCAATCTTCCTTCTCTTACACTTTCATTCCAGTACAGGAACATGTATGGAAGAGGAGTAAGAAATATAATCCAACTGATTTTAAGCTCAAAGCAAGCATCTCCATTTTGAATTTTACACAGATGCAATGGCAGATCTGAATTTTGCAGGCTTGAACAGGTCAATGGCAGATCAGGCTTCCAAAATTGCCCTAGATTGCCTCTCACGTCGCCTGGTTTTGACCCCTGTATCTTTCTCAATGCCTCACACTGTTGTATATCATTTATATCTTCAGCTTCCCAGCCAAAACAAGTTGCACTACAAATAGAGTTCTCAATCAAAAGATATGTCAAAAATACAGACATGTATTCAGGGTTGTTTGAATGATGGAAAGAAAAATTGCAGCAATGGACATTGGCGAATGGGGCTTAAAAAGTGATGAACCAAAGATGGAAAAAACAGAGGTATGAAGCCAAGTAATGCTAGAGAATATCAACTTGATATGCACAATGACAAATCAGGACGACTGCAAACTTTCACTTCATTCTACAATGTTTTTTTGGCTGTAAACTTCCTCTTTCATATCTCACTCACAACTGATCTCAACTACCAACATGTCTTCTTCACATGTTTCACATCAGGTTGCTCTGATACCACACGTTAACAAATAATCAACACAAAAATGAATGACAACCAAATTATTTCACAAGCAGCATATCATATTACTTTCTTAATAAATATATCATATACAACCACCCAAATTCATTTGGGTGTAACAACCTGAACCAATTCACATGTAACCACCAACAATAATTGATAAGGGGTCAAATCTATAGAATAAACTGTAGAACACAACAGGACTGAGGATTAAATAATATTCATAACACTGAATGACATCTTGGTTTTTCTAAGTGTCAGTCTCCTCAATTTGTGTAAATTCAGTCTGTTAGGTGTAAGAATCTGTCACTTCATGTTAACGACTGAAGATTTGCGGTTAAGAGGTTATTGAGAAAACTTATACTATTGAAGGGTTCAATCCTAAGTCGCAAGGTTTGAATTCAAGTTCATGTTTGACAAAGATTAAGTTCGGTTTGAGTTCACCAATGGATCAAGTTTGGGAAAAAAGTCTTTAAGTTCGAACAAAAGATTTTTATAGCATTTCTACTATAAAAAAAAATGTATAAATATGTCAAAGGGACAGAGTGGATTGAGCTTGCTGTCATCTGCTTTCATTTGGTATATGTTTATATACACACATATTTGTAAAATACTGCAAAATCATGTAAAAATTTCCCATCTAAAAAATAAATAAAATTCAAGTTCATGTTTGACGAGGATAAAGTTTGGAGAAGTTCACCAATGGATCAAGTTTGGGAAAAAAAAGTCTTTAAGTTTGAACAAAAGATTTTTTTAGCATTTCTACTTTAAAAAAATGTATAAATGTGTCAAAGGGACAGAGTGGATTGAGCTTGCTGTCATCTGCTTTCATTTGGTATATGTTTATATACACACATATTTGTAAAATAATGCAAAATCATGTAAAAAATTTCCCATCTAAAAAATAATGGATAAAATTCAAGTTCATGTTTGATGAGGATAGAGTTTGGAGAAGTTTGAACTTTTTTGATAAAATTTGGCATACCTTGTTACATAAGTTCAATTTGTAAAATGAGTTAAATCTACTTTATGAATTAATAGAGTTTAATTTATATTGTGTACTAATGGGGTGTTCCGAGCTATTTTTAGTACATTCAAGTTTATTAATGCAATGATTCAACAGTATACGAAGAGATTTAAGCACAGCTTGAAGAGAATTCAAATTAATTCTACTCTATATCAGGACGTAAATGGTTATATTCACCACATCCAATTAATCTTAACACTATGATCTCTGCTTGAACTTTTCTAATGGAAGAGAAGAATAGGTAGGCCTATGTAAATGTATTTAGATATCATTTTTTTGGGATCAACTGTGTGCAATATTTGATATGTGTCATTACATTACTTACCCATATCTCACAAGTAGTTGTTCTTATGACCGATTTCTCATGAGATTGAAAGGTCCACTTGACATTCATCACATCAGACTGCTTGCAGAGTTGAAGCAGTGGAATTGAAACCAGCAAATTGAAGCATCACATATCATAATTTGTTGTTGCTGGGACCCACATCTGGTAACCGGGACTTCTCGGGAGGTCACCCATCCCATTTTATCGCTCAAGCATGCTTAACTGTGGAGATTTCTTCACAATCAAGCCTGCTTAGCTTGCTTACATTTGCAAGGGGGTGGGCATAGAAAATGTCGGTAGTCTACAGGTGCATCATAAGGTTAAATCTTCAAGTCTTAATCTACAAGAGTGAATCAAATGGTTGTTTTATCACTTCTGTAAATGGAACCGTTGCAAAGACGGTTTACCATTGTATTTTGCACGATTATGGAATTGACGGAAATCTTGTTTCTGAACTCTTCAAATTTATCTTCTGAGCTGAAAATTAATGTGCTAAAAAGGTCAACATTAGGCACTGTTTCTGAAAGCGGGTAATGAAACTGTAGGTGTAAAATAAAGCAGTTATAGAAAAGTTAGCTGCCAGAAGATTGTTAATATATAAAAATATATAAAATGATGTGCTATGAATTTTGTTATTTGAGGAAAAACTCAAGTAACCTTGGTCTTAAGTGTTATAATTGGGATGACTTGACAATGTCCATTTATTTCCATATACATGTTGCAGCTCTTGCAATAATGGCCGGGTTTCTTATAAACATTCAAGATCCATGGAATGGCCTCAATTTTGTAAGTTTGATATTGACAATAGGTAACTTGATTGCTTTGATTTTGTTCACCTTTGCATTTGAAAAATATCTTAAACTCTCTAAAGAAACAAAACATAGGAAAATCGATGCCAAGCATTGAATCCTTATTAGACAGCTTATCAGTTTGTGCTTGATACTGAGCTTTAGATGGTGAATATTTCTTCATAGAAAGGCAACATTCAGTACCCTTATACTATACATTGAAGTGATCTTTTAAAAAAATTATGTCCTAGAGATTGAAAAGTTTAAGCGTTGTACAAACTTGATGCAGTTTTTATGTGCCATGATTACATCAAATGCGCATTGAGAGAAATATTAAAATAACTTAAAATATAAAATAGTCTTAAAATTTCTGAACGCGAAGATAGATATGAAATAAAGCTGCCCAGTCAAATGTTAGAGAACCAGAAGCTAAACATTGCGTATTTATGCCTAAAACACAAACGTTACAATTAATTGATATCACTAGGTTGCAATATATGCTTCATGTTAGCAACTCTTCTTCACCATAAGCAAACAAACTTCTTGCTCTTTAAGCTATTGCATTTTAAATATTATTGTTAGAATAAATACAATTTGTACAACCTTTTGTAGTTTTTTTAATCAACATTATATGAAAACATCTCATAGGCTTAATGCATATAATACCATAGATAAAGTTGAAAAACATTAGAGAGGCTTGAACTGATGCACTATGCGGAGCTTATGAAAATTATCTTGTTAGATTATTTTATGCATGCGATGCCTATGCCTTGAAGCACATTTCTGCCTCTAAGCTTATTTCAGTGTGATGCTTGTGTCAGCCTGCTGATATAAGGATCTGAATTTCTTAGAACTTTCCTTTAGATCTCTCCTAATGGATGTCAGTTTTAATAGTGTCTGTTAAAATATGCACAAGGTTAGTATTTTCTTTTCCCTTGTGATATTTCCTGCAGGACTTGTTGGAGTATTGTATATGTTGCTTGTTTTACTGTATACAAATGGCTCAGAACGTGTATGATGTTTTGAGATATTTCTGGCTTGGGATTATCATCGTTATTTTCATGATATTTCTATAATTTTTGGCATTAGGAAATAACTGTGTAAAACAAAAACATTATCTGGTAGATTTTTTTGTCTGGGTACACTGTATATTTCCGATTAGACAGTTTTTCTTGCATGGTTTTTTTAAGATCATATTCTTCATTATATTTTCTACCACAATCTGAATCTGTATAATAACTGTGGAGGAATGTGATATCTATGTTCTAAATCATTTGTTCCATTTCAGGAAATTGTGCAACTGCATTCCATCCCCTTTGTGCAAGGAAGATGAAACTTTGGATGGGGATTTCTAGTATGGAGGGCAGTGATGATGTAAGTTCTCATATTTCTTACTTTTGGGAAGACATTAGTTTTCTATTCTTGTGTGCCAGGCTCAATCAACTGGTTTCAGCTTGCTTGAATCTCAAGGCTTTTCTGAGCAAATTTTTTTACAATTTATCTATTTCAGATTGATTTGTGGGCATTTTGCTCAAAGCATTCATTACCTCGAGCTGATAGAGCATCACTATCACCAAATGGGTCAGCTGTCGGCCCGTCAGAGGCAGAATTCATGCCATCTGGAAAAAATGATACATCTCATTATTCAAATGAAATTTGTTTGGGGCAGGAAAATCAGTTGTCTCCTGTAGAAAGCAGATGCCAGAGTACGCATGTTGAAAAGTTTTTAAAAATGTCTCATGCAAGGCAATGAAAGAAAAAGGAGGGTTGTCAGAAAATTTACAAGGGATTGAAACTAAGATTTCTGATATGGTCAGAGCAGTCCAACCCAGCTATACAGTGACTGAGTTGGCATTGGGCAATTCAGAGAATATGATCCCTGAGAGCAGGGGGCAATCTAAAAGAAGTCCTATTTTTCAGGATGTTAAGACAACTGTTGAGTGCAATGCAGTCTCTGAAGTTGGTTGCCAGGATGTCAGTGCTTCTATTCATTCATCTGAAATTAAAGAAAATGCTTTGAATGATGAAGTTGATAACTCTAATTGCACCAAAAATTCAAAAAAGGTATCAATTAGAGATTTCTATAGTGCTATTGCTTATTTTATATCTCCTATTATTGATTGCAGTTGGCAGTTAATATCATATAAGGATATCAAACCAGTCTCTGCTATTGTTTCAGGTTGTGCAAAAGAGGCATGACATTCTGAATGATTTGGGGAATGGAATGGGCGTATCATCAAACTTGCTTGCATCTTTTATAAAGGTTTGTTACTTTTTGTATCACACAAAATGTTAAGAAACTTTTTGTTCTTAAAACCTAGTTGCATGACAAGATTGTTGATAGGTGAACGGATGAGTATCTTGTTGTGGCTAATTGTTCACTATATAAATTATTTTTAGTACTCCAGAGTTAGAAATGTCATAAATTTTTTCTTTAAAAATTGTAATAGCAGAAAATTATTTTGCCTTTGTGATTTTTGGATGGTAATCTAGATTTTCATGCTCCACCTTTTCAGTACTCATGTGAAGTGTTTTTTCTGTTGGAGTGCTATACGGATTTTGAATTAATAGAGGTGATTTTCTTATTTGGTTTTATTGCACACTATAGCTTTAGCTTAAAATTCTTCATTTTATGGTTGTTGGAGTTCCATTTTAGCACTCCTGATTGGTTTCTCTTCAACTTTTTCTTTTGAGTCACACTGAGCTACTTTAGTCATTTGTGGGCATGAATGTAATTTCTTGCTTTCTTGCTTCCTTTCTAAGTAGGTTCAGTTTGAAATGGGAACCAAACCATTGGTGCATTGATTTTTCCAGGGAGATAAACATGGCATTTTTACTGATCTGGAGAGAGAGCAGTATCTGGTTATTTAACCACGAGCTTATATCAATTGAGATTAGTATGTCTGAACATGCAGGGTCCCAGGATAACACTTTAGTCACGAGAACATCTGATAGGGATGGTTTGGCTGGAGATTCTGAACCAAAGAAATGAGACTTGGATTTGGCAAAAACTTGGCAAAGCCTATTTTTGAGTTGGATCCGGACTTGGCAATTTAAAAAACAAAAATAGCGTATTTTACTTTGTAGGGAAAAAAACTATTAAAATGTATTCCATATCAAATCCACGTGAAATAAACTCAACTAGTCAATCACATCTAACAAAGTGAGTGAATAATGTGATATTGAATTATTTAAGTTGAATAAATGAACTTGAAACTTGAGAGCTGATATTAAATAAGAGTTGTTTTTATATTCATTAAATTGTTTCCTTCCACCCAAAACATGGATTTAGAAATCCACGGCGATGCCATCAACGAAAAAACATAATATAAAAGATACAACTAAGGTTGAGAATGGCCTGCATTGATTGTTCCAGCTCGAGATCCACCACATTGAAGCCTTGAAAATGTCAAAAAAACGGCCAATCCCTTGATTCAGCTCCACCAAAGCACACACTTTCTGCTAATCACCTCTTATCAAACCTTTGCACACAAACAAGCAGCAATTTGAAGTAAAAACAAAAAATCAGAAGGATTCAATCACAATGATGTGAGAGAGTGGGGAAAGTGAAATATCAAATGGGTTCATGAAAATGAGGTTTTAACGAGTGAATGAGTGTTTCGGTGTATTAGAGTAGCTTTTAGCTTTAGCTTTGTGTATTTTTTTAACTTTATTGTGTGTGTGTGCTTTAAAAAATAAAAAAACTCAGGCTCGCTGAGACCAGGAGGCGGAACTTGTGAGTCTGTAGTATGGCCAGATTTGCCAGACTCGGCACTGGACTTGGTGATTTCTCTGCAGATTTGGTGATTACTCGGCAAGTATGACCCAGACCCAGATCGTCTAGTCCTCGCCAAGACATGCCAAATCTCAAAACTTTGCTCTGAACAGAGTGGAAGACTTGATAAAAAGAACAAGAAAAAGCCTTTGAAAGCAACTTGTAGCAGTGAAAAGTGTACACTAGCAATTGGGTTGAGAATGATGTTGGGTTGGTTGAGGACTGTTTGTGGCAGATCAAATTTCATGATAGAGTTACATACAGATTTGAAGAAAATGAAAGACCATGATCAAATTAACATTTTGGGGAAAGATAATGACACAGACGGTGCAGGTGAGGTTAGTGAAATGCAACCAAGAAATAGCGGCAATTTATTATTCGAGACTGTGATGAGAAGATGTCATATGATATAAGTACGGCTACACATTTTTGCCATCCTAGATAAGTTTCATTCATAAACTTATAATACGCTAAAAGAAATCCCCTCATAAATATGTTTGCTGTTTCATGTTGTTGATACGTGACGAAAGCTTATCATAATTACTAGGAAATTTTGGTACTTGGACAAGTACCCTGTTCATATTTGCCTGCATCAATATCTCCTGCAGATTATGCATATATAATAAATGCAGACCCTTTTTCATGAACCCCTGTACCCTGATTTCAAATGGGGCCCAGATACTTTTAATTTAAATATAGTCTTAAAATGTTTGGTTCGTGGATGCATTAGTCCCTAAACATTTTGTTGAATTTTCCTTATATCTAGACTTTTAATACGGCCTTATTATTTGATGTTGGGAATGATGAGAATTTTGGGGAATCTTCTAATCGCAGTTCACTGTAGTGTCAGACTTTTTTGAGTATATTCTCATTCAGTGGGTGAATTTAGATTTGTGGCTCCTTTCTTCTGGTCCAAGTTCATCAAGTGTAGTGATTCAGTAAAGTATGCTATAAACTTCAAGCAAAGAGTTACATCTCAAGGGATGCACAAAAAACCTAGTGCTGGGGAAGCATAACAGCTGCTAGACAAAGAAAATGCTTTGAATTTTATAATTGTGAAACACAGTAAAAGTAAAATCTATTGATGGACATTCTGTCAAACACATGCTTGTTATCTAAAAATCGTCAAAAGGATTTGCTTATTGTAGAAAACTTTGCATCACTAGAACCTTTTTAATTATGAGGTATTCCTCAACCTCAAGCTTCTTGAATGCTTTCTTAACCATTTGCACAGGAAAAGGTTCAGTCTTTATACTGCTTGATGCCTAATGTTTACAGCTTATAAACATTGGCTTTTGTTGATATTGGACTGTGTGATGGAACTTGTGATATTAGAATCTCCAGGAGTTAACGTTCAGGAGGTTTACTTATTTGATATTTCATGAACTTGGAAAGATCAGAATAAAAAGACACAATTTATAAATTCACAAATATTCTAAAGCATATATTTAAAACTCGGTGGAACTTGGTGAGTATTTGCCACTTTCCTGTGAAACGAGAATTTGGCATGATGGGAACCATGCTGCTCCTACCATGCTACGGCAACTTGGTGAGTATTTATCGCTTTCCTGTGAAATGAGAACTTGACATGATGGGAACCATGCTGCTCCTACCATGTTACAGCTGGTGAATCACCTCATCTAAAATGACTGGATGGCATTTCTTTTTCGAATGGGCATATATTTGAGATTCCTTCCCAAGGCGCTGCTCAAGTGTAACACAAGTTTCTCTATGATAAAAATGGTCTTAGGCTGGAAAATCTGAATTGTACAATCGGCATTCATGGGCTTATGATCTCGATGGTATACATAATCAACTAATCCCTTGACAAGCATCAAATACTTGGTTTGACAAAATATCTGGGCACAAGGATTTAAAAATGTACCTTACAAATCCACCATCCATTTTTAAAAATGCCAGTCACAAACTTAAATGGGGATTGACAACCAACATAGGTTCTAAATCATCTAACAGCTCTTTCCTTAAGTTCATGGCCAGTTTTATTTTTATAATATAACTTGTGGAGAGAATTCTAAAATTTACAGCATATACATCTTGAGTATCAGGATTCCAAAATTTTCCAAGAGACCATAGAGACATTTTACCATCAATAGGACTAATACCAGAATAATAAACTATTCACACATCATGGGATATTACAAGAACAATTTTCCACATCATAAAACCAAAATAATGAATTATTCACATACCATGGGGTAGTACAAGAACAATTTTCCAATACACAATTCCAAAATAATAAACTATTCACACACCATGGGGTATTACAAGAACAATTTTCCATATGCATATGATATGTATCAGTCAAAACTAGGGTAAAACAGTTTAGCCCATGGCTTCTATTGATATAATTTTTTTAAACCATTGGAGTTATGGTGAAACTGTTTTAATTGTTTTGTACACGAGTATGAAATGTAGTAAAACTTTTCTTTATTTAATTCAGATTACATAAATAATATCAATAAATACAACGAATTGGAATTGTTTAGGGATAATTGATATTGAAATTACTCGATTTAGAATTGACAAAAAAATAGAAGGATAAGATATTTGGCTAATACCGACTGTCTGTTCATAGAGGCTGCTAAAAGATCTGAAACTTCCTAGAAATGCTTCGTGAAGTGCTCAAATGCAAGACAAAGGCAGAAAACTTGCTTAGACACTACTGGTAAAGTTGGACACTGGTGGCTGTCACCACTGTCTGGGTTTACTGGCAGTGTCCTTGAGGGACTTAGGGCATGGAGTATTTGGGAGCCCTTTCCTGTTTTTGTAATTTGGTTTTTGATGTGTGTGAGCTCTTCGATCTTCTGTGATGATGCTTGTTTTATCTCTTCTTTATCGAAAGTTAAACCCTAAGTGTGCATGCTTGATCAGAAGTTTCAAATTTCCCAAGAGACCACAGAGACATTTTTACCATTAATGTGACTAATACCAAAATAATAGACTATTTGCATACCTTGGGGTATCACAAGAACAATTTTCCATATCATAATACCAAAATGATAAACTATTCTCAAAACGTGGTGTAGTACAAGAACAATTTTCCATATGCATATGCTATGTATCCAAAAAAATTGGGCTAGAACAGTTTAAGCCCATAGCTTTTATTGATATTAAAACTGCCGGAGTCAAGCTAAAACTCTTTTAACTGTTTTGTACACAAAGGTATGAAATATAGTAAAATTGGAGCTAATTCAAATTACATTAAATTTTACATCTTTAAGAATGGAGACTTTCAAAATGCAAAATTTGAAAGTTTATAACCTTCAAAATATAATTTTAGATATTTTCATTTAAAAACCTATCTTGCACCGAAACGCCCCTACCACCTCGCTTCCTTGAAATGTTTTGGAAAGGAAATGCTGCCTGAAATGTCCTACAAACGCCTTGGATGTCTTAAAATGCCCTAGAAACGTCCCGAAACGTTCGTGTACGTGTCGGAAACTTAGATGAATGTACCTTGTATGTTTCGGGGTGTTTCCGTGGCACAAGTCTTTAAAAAAATGATGAATGGCTAAAACATAAATTTGAATCAATCAAGATATACATAAAATAAACACTTATGTATAAGTTTACATTTAGATACAGACATTTACGTTTATATACTTTAAGTTATATTTTATGTATATACTTCCCGTATATTTGAGAGCAGTTTCAGATATTTAGTAGCTATAATGCAAAGTCTTGGTTTAGGAGGGTTTTATTAGATTTCACTGGATGAATGTATTGTATGTTTCTCGGGTGTTTCGATGGCACAAGTCTTTAAAAAAATAAAAAATGATGAATGGCTAAAACATAAATTTGAATCAATCAATATATACATAAAATAAACATTTATGTATAAGCTTACATTTAGATATAGACATTTATGTTTATATACTTTAAGTTATATTTTATGTATATACTTCCAAGATGTTTGAGAGTGGTTTCGGATATTTAGGAGCTATAATGCAAAGTCTTGGTTTAGGAGGGTGTAGTGCCCACATTTTACGCACCCAAATACAACAGTAAAATACCAGGATAATTTTTTTGACTTACATTGCTCACTACACACAACACAACAAGGGCTCCAAATACAGAAACTCGACTCACATACGACAATCACATAAATCATCGACTCACATAGACCCATGAAAACGACATAGGCATGTCGATGCCACACTTTTCCCAATGAACGAATACTGGCAATGCCCCAACCACAGAAAGAAGACTCAAGGATAGGCAAACCCATGATATACTATTTCCTTAATTGTATTTTAGTTACGATTAACATTCTAAGAACATTATTGAGCAAGGATAAATTTCTTCGTTTATCCACCTACAGAAACCTTAAGTTCATTCCACATTTAATTTGCAGTTCGACCATTCTAAGTTGGTTGTTTATCCTTTACAACACTTTCCATAACTTGCATACTTATTTGGCATAATTCAAATGCGTATAAAGTACTTAATTATCTTATTATTATGTTAGGAATATTCTTCTCCAACATTTATTCGATGTCTACAGTTTTACCCTTACAACTCAAGCGAAAGTGACTTGATATCCAGAACGCAATAAAAGGATTTAACGGAGATTTAGAAACAAGGTAGCTTTTTACCAAAAACATTTCTCGATCACGGAATAATCATTTCCCTACCATAGTTATTCCAATTCAATAACTTGTTGAATTCCAAAAATGCTTTATAGGTATATATCTTTTGTTTTCTCGAAGTTTGATCACACCATTTGGCAATTCGTATTCTTTGTAACACATGGAAATGTTTAAATTAAGTTATAAGGACTCCAAGTGTGACATTATTCCTAACCTCAAATTTCATTTGTTTTTTTCTTCTATGCTTTACTTTTACATCACATTATGGTCGCATTTTTACCATCGTTTTATAACAAAAGAGTTACGAAAGCACTTGTCCGACATCTTAAGAAAGTACATGGTTAGAAGCATTATAAACTACACATGAACCACAAGTGACCTATGTTCACGAAGACCCCATGTCTCTGCATTTCACGATTCCGCATAAGAAATATTCTTTATTCCTTAATGCCATAAAATGACATAACAAGGGATTTTGGGACAAGATTTCATTTTCTAAGGTTCTCTAAAATCAACATCTTTCAAAACAATTTTGTATGCAAGGAGTTAAATTATAGTTTTCTACCCACAAGTTAACATCCTAATCAACTAGGGTTTAGTTTAATTCCAATTTTCACTGAGGGCTTTACACTCTATTAAAGATTAGATTAAGGTTCAAAACATATTCACCCTATAAACCCTCTCGTAAAGATCAAAGCGCTATATTATCACTAGCCAAAGATAACACCTATAGCTAAGAGGATCTATTCATTAGCAAAATTTTAAGTGATAGAACCACTATTTCACTAGCTCCATGATGTCATCTGGATCCCACAAGAAATTCATTCGATGCAGAAGATTTATTTGACTGTGTTGCTCCTATATGTCTGGTTTATGTCGATGTCACTAAACGTACCTACTAGGATGATAAACCCCTTTCTTGGGATCGTATTTGCCTAAAACTAGGATGTTCCATCGAGTGTAAAGGTTCGTTTGAAGGTCACAGTTTTCTACGCTAAGGGATTAACATCGGCAGGTTAGTTATATACAAATTTTGAACTAGGGTTGACTGTTGTGGTTAGGTTCCTTTATTACATTTTCAAGGTAAGAAGCGCAACACCAATTATTAAACCAATAATTGCACAATGAAAGTTCACTACAAGGTAATAATTTCAATTCCTTTTGACATTTGTATTCCACTTTTACCATAACAAATTTTGGGATCAAAAATAACATCCATGAAAGAAATACCAATTTCTCGAGCACTTAATAATCTAACGACTTTTACATACTACCAATTTCCACAATAAGTCTTTCAATATATTACCAAAAATAAACAAAGAATTACTCAACGCCTTTACGTCATCATTCTTTCATCCTGCAAAAACCACGTGAGCAAGATATCAGCGATAAATCGCTGGCATGGCATCCTCCCTAATCTAACATAATTATCATTTTTCAGTTTCCCATTTACATATAATAATTACAATTTGCAATCGAAAATAAAAAGGTTTAGAGACATGTATTCATTACATTTCATTTCGTTGTTTTTTTAACCTAGGAGAGAGAAAGAGGAGGGTAGAGAGAGAAAACACCGTTTTATCAAAAGTTCTAATGCACACAAGTCTCATTATAGTGTTTTAAATAGTTATTTACATGTGTTAAAAGTTCCCAAGTGGTTTGGCAACCCTACGAGGCTCCCACATTTTTCTACTTTTACATTTTCTCACTAGCGACAAAACGTTCAAAATGAGCTCAGAGGCTAAGAAACCGCTTCAAAAGTTATCTTCCGATGAGAACGTACACCACGATTAACTTTCTCCGTGTGTCCCCGGATAATACCAAGAGGTCATAACAACCTGACTTAAAATTGGGAAAAAGCGAACGGTTTGCGTTTGGCGGCTAGTTTTTCGAGGTTACTCGTCGTAGTTGACCCAGTTGTAAAAGGACCAAAAGTTAGCTCGAGGGCATGAAAAATCACGTCCAAAACTGACGTTCGATGGATGAACACGCCATGAGACACTTCCTACCAGTTCCCCTATGTGAGGAGAATTCATCAGAGTCGACGGGACTGAGAACAAGAAAACCATTTTCAAACGGCGACCAGTTTTACGGAGCGACAAGTCGAAATTGGTCCAGTTTGACCTCGTAAAATTGCGACCGAGGCCTACAAAATGGCTTTGCCAAACTATCCAGAATAGTGCTTTTCCCTAAACTGAATGTTCCATGCAATTGTCTAGTATAAACACTCGAGGTTTGCGAAGACGGAAATGATTTCTCTTTCTAGGTTTCAAATGCGGTCCAGAACGAAAGCCAACTTTCTAGATTTAACAACTTCCTATCACTACAAAACAGTGTAACAGGGCTCCTATAAGGGCGTCAAAAAGATCACAAATGTTCATTCAGGGTCAGTCCAAAGATTGAAGTGACACCTCACATAACCAGGTACGCGAAGAAAACCTAACCTCCCTGTTCCGGAGATACGAAGGTTACTTTGCGAGTCCCCAGAAATTGCAATTTATCTAATTAAACAAGGGAGCGGTCAAGACATTTACAGGGAACTCAACTTCAGTGTGTCAATTAAAAAAGGTAATGTAGAAATCTAATTGGTTTGACGCTTACTAGATCATCACGACGTGAGAGAACAAGTTTAATGTCTACCAAGCAATATTGGATCTTGTACATTACGATACAAGGTTTTACTATTTTTAAAACAAGTTTATTTTATACAACATAATATACGAAAAACCTTTGGTTATAAATTTTCATTTTGTTGCAAAAGAAAAACTAAAGAACATAAATTATGAGAGATGAACCATGCCTGGAGAATGAAGTCGGTCGAAACTGCGGGATTCGGTTCAGCATCTCGCTTGGGCACTTCGCCAACCGGTTCACGAGCATCCACAGCTCCACCATTTTGCATACACATCTATCAAGGAATTTGTAACTGCAGATTTGAAACCATTCCGCTACTCTGATCACATTTCTCCTACCTTCTGGATTCGACCCACCACTTGTTGAGCATGATCAAATGGTTTCTTATTGATGTTGTTTGGATAGAATGAGATCTTCCTCCTTTTGTGCATAGCCTCAAATCTTGCAACCATGAGACCATGATTTTTTAAGGCATTTTGGCAAACACTTCACATGCCTTAAGCATGCCTCCACATTTTGCACATTCTCATGTGCTCATCAAACACCAAGCAAACATAATGATTAATTCTAGGCATGATTCTACAAGAGGCACTCATGCCATCGAAGTATTTACAACCCTCATGCACTGAACCTGCATGGATAAATGCTAATTAAACAAAAATGAAGCTTACATGGTCAGGGTATGTTCCATAAGACCACATCTCTTTGAGGCATTTTGTCAAACAATCCAAACGCCTTTTTAACAAATCCATTTTGTGCATAGGCTGCCATCATAGCATTCCATGAGACCGCATTTCTTTGAGGCATTCTATCAATCAGTCCACATGCCTTTTCAACAAATCCATTTTGTGCATAGGCTGGGAGCACGTTGGCAAACGAAATCTCAACAGGTTGGAGACCTATTTGTTGCACACGTGAAACAGTGTGACTGTCTCTTGAGGAAACCCACGCCATCTGTATGCTGCAAAATTCGCATCCCATGAGAGCTGTCTCGTTCTTTCATTTGGTCAAAACCTGAAACGACGCCCCCAAGGTATTTGCAAACTACAACATCTGACAAAACCCTTCTAACCTTTTATGCGCTGCCAACACCCACGCAGGTTCCTAAAAATTTTTTTTTTTTGTTGTTTTTGCCACAGGCTGGGAGGATGCTTTGGCGCAGTCTGGGAGAATGCCGGTATAGGCCGCACAAATCCATGGCACTCCACGGGAAGACATCTGGCGAGGCACAATCCAAAAATGGCGCCCTTAAGCACACTGGTTGGCTGAAAAAGTTGCGGCCAAGACTGGTGGGGCGCAAAACTGTCTGAAGCTCCCCCTTCCCTCCATGGCGGCGGCAGAGTCTCCTCTCAACAAAACAAAGGATGAAAACACAACACCCCCCATGAAAACCTGAGCCCCCTTTGCCCTAATCCTCCCCCACAACTTCACGGGCTTTTTTTAAATTTTAATTCTTTTATTTTATTTATTTTTATTTTGTTTGTTTTAACTAAAAAAACACACAAGGAACCCTAAAACGAAGTAAAATAATAATAAGCACAAATACTAATGGTCGCCACATTAATAATAATAACACAAATTTAATAATAATAATAATAATAAGCAAAATAATCGACAATTCCAAATAATAATTATAATTATGTAGATGCTCCCTCAAGCTGATCACGCCCCAACAACATCAAGTCATCCTTCAACCATCTATCGAATTCGTGAAAGATATATATTTTTTCTTAACAGGGTAATCGAAAAGGCGAAGCCAATAAGGATCAACAGGAGCACGACAACGTTAAACGCTTAGCAACAAGGTCGTCGAAGAAGAAAAAGAAGAACGAGGAACGGGGCATTACAAAGGGTTTTATTAGATTTCAAACTTTGCCATATTTCGGGGTTTCAAACTAAGCTATATTTCATGATTTCAGGATTTTAGGGAGACATCATAGGAGGTATGAAGGTAGTATTAAGCTTGAAGCAATAGATAGGCATAGCAAAAAATCATATGGAAATCTCTCCTAAAATACCATGAGTGACCATACCCTTTCCTCGGTACTATCCTTAGGGTGTGCACTTAGGAGATTCGCACCAATGAGTTTTGCAAGAGAGATCGTCAATAATTGAAAAATATAGGTGTAAACCTATATAAACACACTACATGTAATGGAAACACATACTCTCATTTATGTCACATGATTCATGAACATGTGAAATTTTAAGCGTGTTGAATGTTTTGAACTTTCATGAATACTATATTTTTAAGTGCTTCGTCTTTTATGGGCTCCAAATGTAACATCCCCATTTAAGATACTAGAACAAGGGAATTTTTTTATTTTTTTTTTTTGATAACGTTCTTTGTTATGAATTATAAAATTCAAACACACGTTCAAGTTTTAATAATTGTTCTCTGCCCAAACAACACAGTTTGGAACACACAATTTCCTTTTAAAACTAATGTTCCTTGTTCGCATATTTACAATATGGAACACACATTCAATGCCATTCAATCCTATAACAGATTCTATATACTATCAGAATGACTCGAGGAACTCGCCGATCTTCCATTTTCATGGCCCGAGTTTCATCGATCCTTCATTTCATGACTCGGCAACAACCGATCCTTCATGTTTGTTTATGCATAGTATATTATATATACCAGTTCTCTTAACCGTTTCCGGTTATCGAAGTGATCCATTTAAGAAGCCTATCTGAATATCTGTTACTGATATTCATCTGACATCCTGCATCTTAAATTAAGTGATAAGGACAACGCAACCAGCACTTGCGATACTTTGGCCAAAGATTTTCACATGCTTTGCATGATCATATTCCCCGGATGTGATACACATCAATGGAATACGTCCTTCACTTCACTTCACCGTTATCTAGAATGGTCTTTCCCGGTTCCTACCACCCTCTCGATTTAAGGTCGATTTAAACTTCCAATTTCTAACTAGCAATATGAATAAATATAGAAGGCACTCCCAGTAACTAAAGATATGCGGACATACGGTGTCGCTCCCCACGACTCCGTGTGTCTAGTTATCTTTAGTATCTCGAGTCACTCCGTATACCTGATCATACTCCTATCCCCTGCCAAGAACTTCACATTCAGCCTATGTATTCTTGATGTTTTAATTCGGGAGGGCATTGTAATATGTCAGCTATAACATTGTGTCGTCATGAAGACCCCGTCTTCATGAAGACACCTTGCTATAGCTGGCATATGTCAATGTCCTACGGAATCCTCCCATCGAGAGTACACATCCTGCTCAAGTGATTTGGATATGATCTAATAATTAAAATCAACTTTCAGCAACCATGCTGATCCCTTTATCCTCGTTCCCGTTACAGTTGTATATAGCTAAGAGAGACTAAATCCGTCTTCTAGCTTGCTATGCATCTTCTTCGTACCGAAGGGTTGCATTTTCTCTACTTGGTTCTCTTCTTAATCATTGGATTAAGCAGCCCGTTACCGACGGACGTGATAAGTTTAACCTGTTAAACTTAACCAAGATTTTTCCCAACTGTAACTAAATTCAGAATTCTAGTTATTAGACGTCATTTAAACGAGGTCTAATTCCCAATAAATGTATTCATTTATTTTCCTTAATCTTACACAGTTAAGGTCCATTAGTTATGGGTATACTTATCCCATATCCTTTATTCTGAATTTAACATACGAGGTCATTAATGGAGTTCGAAAGCGAAGTTCGATTACTCCGAAGTTAATTGATATTCCTTAGCTACCAAGCTAATCCTGAATACCTATCAGTTATGGATTCATATTCTTCCTAATCCTTTTTAATGTCAATTAAGAATTCATCTTTACCCAAGTATGAACTAATTGCACATTTCAACTTAAAAGTTGCATTAAGGTAAGAATAGATATCTATTTCTTTTTAACGTCCATCCAAGGACAATTAAATAAATCCAAATCAGGAATAACATTATGTTTCCAATTTAATCAACAATATCAACTGATATAGTCATTAAAATATCACACTTGTATTTGTATTCATTAATTCATGTCATAATCCATACATTTGCCAATCCAACTGAATGGGCATTGTTTACATAAAACATCATTACAACTCATAGATAGAAGAATACACTTTCTTCTTTTTACAATTCCTCGAAGAGGAATAAAAGTAAACAAATACAATTCATCTTCAACCAATCAAGAAGCATCAGAAAACAGCCATGTCTTCATTCTAATCAAATTCCATCTGCAAAATTATTTGCACGGGTCAGTTCAATGAACTGAGCATATTAAGCACTTATCATTAAAATGAGGTGCTTCAACTAACTGTCTCAATAAAAGAACCCTGCTTTTATGAAACGACAGTAAGACATCAATCAAGAAATAGGCACCAAAGAATGATCAGCATAACAACTGAACCATCAAAATACCATCACAATCAGCCAAAGAACTGCTGTCCCATTTTCCACATAACCACAAGTTCCAAATTACAATATTTGTAAGGTTAGGACTACAAGTAGCATACTGCTGATATAAAATACTGTTATCCTTTCCACACCTTTCATTAATAATAAACGCAAAGGTTGAAACTAACTGAAACGTAAACCCATTATCTTCCTTTCAGTTCATGCATCATATTAGATTCCAAGCAATCAAGCACAGACAAGAAAGCGAACAGCAATGCATATAGTTGCTCATATCTAAGCACTACAAAATTCGTTAATAATGATTACAAATTTTCAACTGTATGAAAGAAGAAAAGATCATTTTCCAAGTCATCCATCCACATTACTATCTCCTTCCTCATGACTGTCCTAAAATGGAATCCAAACGAGACACAATCAAGATAACAGTTCAGAGTGAAACTTACAAAATCCATTCGGAATTCACTTTCCGGCAGCAAGAATAATTTCATTCATAATCAGCTTTAAATGAAAACAAGGAAGAATTTATCGTCCTTATCAATACTTCATTTAAATCAGGCTCATATGCATATCCAAGACAGGTTAGTATATCATCGTATTTATCATAGATCAAATAGTACAAGGATGCATACTATATATTTACTGTACTAGAAGAACCCATACTTTCTTCACTGTATTTTAAACCAGATAAACAGTTATACAATCATGCAATCAATTAATCACATGATTTTCTATTTCCATGAACGCATACAGTTCAAGATGAAATTTATTCATGGCTGTTACCTACAGCAAGACCAATCATAATGCTATTTCCATAATTCAAACAGCCCAAAGAGAAGAATTCGTTCCTTTAACTATTCAAATAAGAAACAATCATTTTCTTCAACTCAACAAGAATTACTCATGCCGATTTCATTTTTCCTTGAATGACAGTGCAAAGATCAGAAGACCACACGAATACATTCAAAATTTCCGTTTGTACAGAAAAATAACAGCACTCAGAAACCATCTAAATGTCACTGTAATCTTTGTCAAACTGAACTTATAACGTTCATCAAAACCAATTTACTGTTTCTTTCGAATCGAAAACAGCATAAAGAAGAATTCATGTTCCTAAAATTTCATTAAGAAACGATCATTTTGCTCAGAATGAACTAAAAACACCCAAGTCGTGTTTATTCAAGCATGACAGCTCAACTTATAAAGATAACAGAACAATCGCTCATATTGAAAAGCAACTCACCTAACCTGTGCAGTTCCAATCCAATATACCGCAAACAATGAATATCCAAAATACCGCAAACAATGAAATAACCAATTCGAGTTCTATCTCGATCAACAATTAATTCCAAAAACAGCATTCTCCTTTTTCTTAATGAGATACAGAACTCAAAATATATATATATTCATATATCAATACCTCTGTCAAGGCAAACCCGCATAGGGTATTAAATATATAAGCTTGGTGCAGTCAAGACAAACTCAAGCAATAACCCAAATTTCTATATTTTTCCATTTACTTGTACAGAAAACAAGCCGAGATAGTAATCGTGACAACAGTCCGAACAGGAAGGCCGAACAACATCCATAAAACACAACGAAAATCATCCTGTCCTCACAGCAACGAGGGAATGTAATCATATGCAAGTTCAGAAGAAAAACAGTTAACCTTTCCTACTTCCACGAATACCCAAAACGTTATTCGTTCATTTCTTATGCAAGAAAAAGGGACAGCAATAAAATATTACCATTTCTTCCTTTAAATCGAGTTCATAAGCTCAATAAAACCCATATGCTATTTCTAACAAAATCCAAAACAGCAGAAGGAAAAAGGATCTTATTTCCTTTTAAAGATTTCAGTATAGAAACAACATCAACAACTCGTACATCCTGTACAGTTTTCATCACTGAAATTCATATAGCAAAAGAACAATTGCACAGCAGTGAAAACAACCCACACAGTCTGCCAGTTCTTTATATAACACTTAAGCAGAGAAAACCCAAATCGTTATTCTCCAAACTGTCAAACAAACCAACACAGCATGGAGATAATCCATTCAAAAAAATGCAAAGACAGTTTAAACACGACAACCAGAACGATTTTACCTATCATTTCCAAAAATGACAGCAAAAATCGACTAAATCCAAATCGTATCAACATGACAACAATCACATAAACCCAAAACCCAAGAGCAGGGTTGTTTTAATGAGACGTTTAAACAAAGCAAGTATTTTTAAAGAGAAGGGCTTAACATGCCTGCAATTTCTTTTCCAAAACTCGAAGAAAACTGCGTTTGCCGAAGATATTTCCTTCCTCGGCGACAGCACGAGCTTTCCAACAATTCCTTTCCTCTTCAGGCTCAGCAACAGCCTCCAAATCTTCCAAGAACAGTGATAAATCCAAAGAAACTGGTTCGACTGAACCAAACAAAAAAACCAAATGCAGAGCAACTTCACCAAATCCAAATCGACACAATGAACAATCAAATTTCCCTCATACACTTTCCAAGGCGAGCTGGTCGCGAGGACCAAGAACATTTAATGCATTAAAGGCTCTGCCTTTTTCCAAATTTCCACGCCACTGCCAACTTGAGTTGGCGAATTCCAAATTTTGAATTTCACATGCAAAACCAAATTTAGCTCCATGTCCAACTAAATACCTCCGCCACTTACCTGCCCCCGCCAAACTGGCGCTGTCCACGTATGGACTCCCCATTTAATGCCATTGAATACCCCTTCATCCTTATCCTCTCCCTCCAAGGGTCTGCGCGTCCCCTTTAGGTTAGGATTAGTTTAGGATGTTTATTAGTATTCAACCTAGGTCATAGTTTAGTTTTAGGTTATTAGGACTTAGGTTTATTTCCCTTTTTTTTTTGTAATTTAAAAATCCACTTAGGATAGTAGTTTAGGATGCATGTTAGAACTTAGGATTAGCTTAGGATTTAATTCCTTCTAACCACTAACATTAATCAACCTCTAATCCAATCTCTCAACTGACACTCATATCAATGCTGTGCAGGACGTTCCGTCCTTTGTTTCACATGCTAAGGCCACTCGTGTCCGTGACGCTTCTGTCTCACGAGGTCTTATGTTCGACAACAAGGTTCAAGAATCAACCTTTGTCGTTGGCATTTACATGTGAGCTACTCATACCTGCAATCAGGCGCTGCACATTTATATCATCTTCAGGTTCGGTTAAAGAGTAAATCGACACAGAAATCACAAGAAGACCACAACATACTTTGGATCAATGAAATTGATTCAAGGTGTGCTGTCAATCAGCAAAGAGAGTTTAGCAAGTATACGACAATTTGTCGTCACATCAGCAAACACACAAGCACAATAACTGCTGTCCTATGCAATAAATTACAGTATGCAAGAATCCAAGTTAGCAACACATTCTTTTAAGATCAGAATTTATCTTAACATGTTTGCCTTCATTTCAGCAGTTATAATAGTATGAAAAATATTCACCAAGATAACTTACAAAATCAGAGTGTTATACCAAATGTATTATGCATGCTTATATATTATTTATAATACATTCTATAGATGTTTCCATGCCTTTTTGAACCCAAGGTTTTTTTAAAATCACCATTTCCGTTTCATAGGAACATAGAAAAAAATTGTGAACTTCAACTTTTTAATCTAAAAATGTGGCACTTTTAGTTCTTACAATCATAAAAAAATTAAATTTAATATCTTTAAAATGTAAGGCTTTCAAAAGGCAAAAGTTAAATGTGTAGAACCTTAAAAATGTAAACTTTACATTTTCATCTAAAAATGCAAAACTTTTGTTGCTTATAGTCTAAAAATGTTAAATTTAACATCTTTAAGAATATAAGGCTTTCAAAATGCTAAACTTGAAAGTTTAGAACCTTTAGACTAGAATAATTTAGCCCATGGCTTCGTTGATATTAAAATCATGAGAGTTATGCAAACATTGTTTTAATTGTTTCGTACACAAGGGTACAAAATGTAGTAAAAGTTGAGCTAATTCGGATTACATAAATAATGGCTATAAATACAATTAATCAGAATTGTTTAAGGATAATTGACATTGTGATTACTCGATTTATAATTGACAAACCAAGTAGACGGATAAGATAATTAGTTACCGACTGACCGTCTGTTGTTCATTGAGGCTCTTACAAGATCTGGAACTGCTTAGAAATGCTTCATGAAGCATTTAGGTGCAAGACAGGGAAAAACTTTGCTGGGCGCTACTGGTAAAGTTGGATGCTTGCAGTTGCAACTATTGTCTTGGTGTGACAGTAGTGATCTCGAGGGACTTAAGGTTTGGACCTTCAGGGAGACCTTCACTTGTGTTTGTAATTTTGTTTTTGATGCATGCAATCTCTTCGATCCTTTGCGGTGATGCCTATTTTGTCTCATCTTTATTGAAACCCGAAGTGTGCTTGCTTGATCACAAGAGACATTAAAAAGGGTTAGCATTTTGGGTTGGATTGACCTCAACACACCCCCGCGAATGGTTGAGCGTTGCCTACATACATTTGTCCTAAGAGGGCTCAAATAACATGTAATTCTCCCACCTATGTGATTGGTGTGAATAAATATGTTATCCTTGTATGCCCCCTTGTATGAGAGATGAAACCTACCGGTCACTCATCTCAAAAGAATGAGTTATGCGAATCATGTGTTATGTAGAAGAATCATAATCATATACAATACATATATAAATAGGATAATATATGTTTTCATAGAAATATTTGACCATTGCAAGCACATATGAAACATGTAATCTAAGGCATAGGCATTTTGTTTATTAGCAACATGTAAGATATAATTATTAAAATTAGTAAGCGATAGCTGTCGTTGTTAGCAAGATATATCAACAAAACACATTGTAGTAATTGTTAGAATAAATGCATGGTATATATCATGGCAACACCAATAGAAAATAAATAGCACATAATAGAAATGTGCATGATACAAATCACTACACCAAGCACACCATAACATATGGTCAAGTACAATGAAATGGTTCCATAGTAAATATGCACGTGCACACCATATCTATAATATCCCTGAAAAAGAAACTTCTAGCAAATCTGGATATTTCTGTTAAATCCTAGGAGCAACAATATTGCAAAAATAAACTTTTACAATAGCAACAATAATCTGAATTTTATAAAATAAAAACAGCGAACCAATATGGGAAAAAACAGACTTTTATTTATTTATTTCCAACCAGATACAATAAAACAATACCGGTGTTTGAATACAATTTCTTGGAGCTGAACTGGCGGAACACTTGCACCCTGAATTGTCACTGCAACCCCTGAATGGAATTGCCAAGCTCAGATGTGAGGGTTTTCGTCCTCAGATCTGTGTAAATGAGGGTTTTCATCCTCTATTACTGATGCAAAAGTAGAAGCTACTTGCAGATGAAAAAATAATTCATAAATTTCCAAGATGTGTTACAATGAACCCCAAGTCTGCCTTTATAACTCTCAAACACTCCAAAGTGGGTGCCCCATCCTAAAAATAGGATTAAACATTTTAAATAATACTTTTTCCACCCCTTATCCTAAAATTAGGATTTACAAAAGCATGCAGCTCCCTTTTCAACTTTGGCGCCCCCTCCTTTATTTATTTATTAAATCTAACTAAGAGCCTAATAATAGAAGTCAACCTTCTATTATTATTTTATTCTAACAATGCTTTTTGAATTAAAAATATAATTTAAGTGTCCTTTTCCAATTAAAATATAAAAATATCCTTGGACCACTAAAATAAATTTATTTTCCTCTTTTAATTTCCCCTTAGCCTATGGAAGATAATAAAAATATGCTCTAGGTATTCAATTAATTAATTTTGAAAAGGGGACATTACAGTCTGCCCTTCCTAGAATTGTTTGCCCTCAAACTCTCTTCTCGCAAATACCCGGATCCCAAACTCTCATGTTTACACAATTTGGAACTTGTATGAACAAATCTATGCGCCCTTTACCACTCAAAGTGTTCTTCACTCTATTACCATTTCCACTATGTTGTCCATGATGACCACACATATGTAATGACTTAGTAGGAAGCAACAAATCCACAACACTTTCATACCTTTGGCTGTCCTCAACTTGTTCACCTTTGTTGAATGAAGCTTGGTTGAGATATCTTCAACATCCCCAACCTTGTTACTTGGAACTTTTCGATTAAGATCAACATTCTTCTTCACCTTGAACTCTTCACATTCAACAAGTGAATCTTGTTGATGCATGCAAACATTAGAATTCAATAAAACATCTTCATGATTCTTACTAAAGTCATGAACACATTCAATTTGCTTCTCATAGGTTGTTCTGAAAATTTCAGCAAATTGAAAATCAACATTAGCAATTGGTAAAGCCCTTTTTCATTTTTATGCACCTCAACATGGTCTTCTTGGAACTCCACCCCAAAACCTTCTTGCAAATTAATAAAATTGGTGAGGGAAATGGCATCTCTAATCTCACCGGGAAGTACCTTGTACTCCTCATAGCTAGTAGCAATATCATCTGCTATGGTAGGCTGAATTTTGCCTCCAATTGCTTCCTCTTTACGTAGGAAGTCTGGTTGGAAGGGCCTAACAGTAGAACTGGTGACCGTCCTCTGAGTGAGTTGGTTATTGTTCACCCTTAAAGAACTTCCCTCACTGTTTGGAGCCCTTTGCACATTCGTGCCCTGCATAGCTTGGATCAACTAACCCATCATATTAGCTAACCATGTCCTGTCCCTGAACAAACTGTCAAAACGTGCATCTTTCGGGTCCCTGATTTCCATGACTTGTAGTTGTTTTGTAGCTTTCTTCGTCTCCCTTTGCTGGTGCCTGACTTCTCTGTTGCTAACCTGCATGAAGTTCAAAGCTGCAATTTGTTCTCTTCCTCTGTTTTTTAATTCCCTTCCACAAGTTGGGAGGAAGTTCGCTCTGATATCACCGTAATATCCCTGAAAGGGAAACTTCTAGCAAATCTGGATATTTTTGTTAAATCCTAGGAGCAACAATATTGCAAAAATGAACTTTTACAATAACATCAATAATCTGAATTTTATAAAATAAAAACAGCGAACCAATACGGGAAAAAACAAAGTTTTATTTATTTCCAACCAGATACAATAAAACAATACCGGTGTCTGAATACAATTTCTTGGAGCTAAATCAAGAACCCTTGCACCATGAATTTTCACCGCAACCCCTGAATGGAATTACCAAGCTCAAATGTGAGGGTTTTTGTACTTAGATTTGTGTAAATGAGGGTTTTCGTCCTCTATTATTGATGCAAAAGCTATTTACAGAGACAAAGAAAATAATTCATAAATTTCCAAGATGTGTTACAATGAACCCCCAAGTTTGCCTTTATAACTCTCAAACACTCCAAAGTGGGCACCCCATCCTAAAAATAAGATTAAACACTTTAAATAATATGTTTTCCACCCCTTATCCTAAAATTAGGATTTACAAAAGCATGCAACTCCCTTTTCAACTTTGGCGCCCCCTCATTTATTTATTTATAAAATCTAACTAAGAGCCTAATAATAGAAGTCAACCTTCTATTATTATTTTATTCTAACAATGTTTTTGAATTAAAAATATAATTTAAGTGTCCTTTTCCAATTAAAATATAAAAATACCCTTGGACCACTAAAATTAATTTATTTTCCTCTACTAATTTCCCCTTAGCCGATGGAAAATAATAAAAATAGGCTTCAGGTATCCGGAACAAGTCATAAGCAAATGTCTTGATAAAAACCACATAAGCCATATGTGATAGGACAACTGACACAATAGATGAGGTTCCTTTAACACAACTGACCCATGACTTGACATGAGCAATTATATGAACCAAGCAATGGGAACATGTATAAGAATGGAACAAACTATATAAGCATACACTAGTGATCAAACAATGTAAACATCAGTGTAACAATCATCAGTAATAAGTAAACACAGAGCAAACAATGTTGATACTCAGAAGCAATCAATGTCATTATCAAGTATAACAAATATGATATCCATGTAAAGCAACACTCCAAAGGTATGAACAAGAGTCAATTATGTGTACACAGTCTAAATGGCTCGATATGATCAATTGATTAGCATTGAAAAATTGTTCTTGAAGAAGTGTGTGAAGATGCCCCTAGTAATGGCATGTTGTTAATGTAGAAAGGTATGCCCATGCCCCGTATATAACCTGTATGTCTTGCATCTAACTCATGTATATTGTGAAAAGCATGCGTGTAGAAAATGGATATGTAAATCACCATGTATATGACAAGTAACATCAAGGAACCATGTGTTCTACCAAAGGAATTAATGCATAGTCCTAGTTTTTATTTTTTTGAACATTTTAGCAACAAGCAAGAATGAGTCACTTAGAAGCCACACAATAGTCAAGCAATCAAAGCCAAGAAGCAAGCAACGAAGGCAAAGCCAAGCGCCAAGTAAAAACGAAGCCAATAAGAAAACATGCAATCAAAGCCAAGGGACGAAATGAGTAAGCAAAAGGCAAATGCCAATGATGAATCCAAGCAAATGGGTAATTAAACAAAGAGAAGGCCTAGAGGCACAAACTGTGAAAATAGAAGAATGTGAAGAGTTCTGAACAGTCGATAGCATTTTTCAAAGCACAGTGTGTGTAGGGTGTAATAGTGAAGCGGTCTCAAGAGAGTGAGGTCAAGTGGTATGCCCTCAATGTAAATGGAATAGTGAATGGGAAAGCTGTGTCTCAAGGGGTATGTAAAAATACTCATAATAGGCACATGCCCCAGTGGGCAAGACCGGGTTCTGGCGAATGTCATAAGAGGTATAGGCACAGAGAAAGATTTGATCATGTAAGTTCAATGTGTGACATAAAATAAACAAGCATAGATAGTCAATATGGAGAGCTGGACAAATGATGTGCCATAATGAGACGTAGTATGCCTCAAAAGTATATGTACTAAGACCAAACTGCTGTAAGGGATGTGCATGCACATGCTATCGTAAGATAGCTTGTATGAATGTTTGGAAGAGGATAAGCAAGCAAAAGGAAAGAACTAGTGTAGTGTAGCAAATAAGAAAGGCCAAGGGGCTAGAAGAATCATCAATGTGAAATTCAAATAATGTCATTAATAATGTGAAAATGGAGGAATCAATCAGTCAACTCAGGAGAGGGTGATCAATCAAAAGCAAACAAGCAAACACAAACAATATGAAACCATGTACAATAAGCTTTGCAGCCAAGCCGCCATATGAAGATAGGTTAGAAGTGCTAACCTATGCTCCTATCAAGGGGATGCTGAAGTGAAGATCTGAGATCTGTCAATGCAAATGTCACATGCCTAGGGTGAGGGGAAGTATGTATGTGACTATCCAAATTGGAAAATGATCTCAAACTGTAGAATAATTTGAATCATCACTATGGTCAATATGATTGTGGATGTATTGCATGGCTCAAGTGACTTGTGCATTCCATTGTCTGTCAAGAGAATGCATCAGTTCTATTTGTGGAATACACTCGCAAGGTTGCTCTAAGACTACTGTAGGGTGTGATTGGCTAGATTACATATACTGAACTCAAGGAGGCCACTGATGTAATGGGCATTGGAGAATTGGTTGACAAAATAAGTGAACTGTTTGTCTTCAACGTTGCGTTCGAATTAGTTACATGGGTTACACTTATACTAGTTGTATCATAGGTTATTGTTTAAGCATAGCGGGTAATGGCTTAGACTGAATGTGATACTCATAGGGATTACCTTGAATCGTGACCACTCTTTCATCGTGGATATACTTCAAGCATTGATGCAATGTAGAATGTAGATGGGATTGCACACATTATTTTCCATGATCGTCCTAATAACATGTCACACATGCATGTGTTAGGAAAACCTAAAAACAACGAAGCAATAGCGTTATGTCCTATCATAAGTGCTAGTAACACAATGCACCCAATACGGTTTTGTCCATCAAAGCCTTTGGCGTGGTCGTTGCGAGCAAGTCTCTATTTGTGTACCTAGGGTTAGTGAGAAATATCGTAGGGCAAACGTTTTCACTTGATCCATTGTTTACAATAACACTATGTATGTGATGTAATCAATGAAAGCACACACAAATAGGGGTGCATCAATGGAATCATTGTCACTAATGCACTTGCGCATTTGTATGTGTACGAATAAGGCCATCCATAGGATGAGCAACACTAGCTTTAGAAGTATATGAATCTTGAGGAGGATGCACATTATAAGCCATATTTACATTGGGATTAGTTTTAGTTTCTTGTGTTGCATGATTTTGGAATGGATGAGTGAACTTCTTAAGCATTGCATTAGATTGTGCAACCGTGTCGTTCGTAGAGGTGTTATCATTGTTAGGCTCAACAATATTGTTCTCAATTAGGTTTTGGATCTTAAGTTGTAAGCCAAAACATCTATCAGTTGACTGTCCTATGCATCTATGTATGCATTAATATCGAAGTCCTTAGGTTGTGGCTTAGTCATGTCAATCTCCAAAGGTGGAGGATGGGATATGAAATTGCACTCAAGTAACCTTTGCAACATTTTATGGGCAGCTCTGATAATCGTGTAAATTGCCTCTGTTGAGGAGCATAAAGGACAAGCTTTTTAGTAGGTTGTGAGACTACATTTATTATTGTCTTAGCATCGTTCTTAGTATCATTAGCTTTAGTCTTGAAGGGTGCTTTGCTTTGAAATTTAGCATTGGAAGATTTGGGAGGGTTGTTCTGTACTTAAACAAGGTGGTGAAGGACTCCCCAAAGGCAGTGTCGAGGTTGACACAACGAGAAGTAATTTGAATGTTGTGTGTATTTGTATGGGCAATATATGCTATATTTTGGTTGCTGCTATAACACAAATGGTATAATTATTGACTTTAAAACATAGGCAGAGAATTAAAATGTCATGAAAGTACACATGGGCATGTGTGACTGGAATATTCTGTGTACCTATTGTTTGGATAAAAGAAAAGGTAATCAAATGGACAGTTGTCAAGAACATTCTTTCCTAAGAATCAAAAGTATATATAAAGGGCATTCTTCCTTTTCAACTCATCCTTTTTACTATCCTGCTATGCTTTTGTTGGGTAGGTATTTTCATTGTATTCCTTCAGTTGTGCCATTGTAGAGGCTTAACTAAAAGTGTGGGTATGATTTCAGGGTATGAAAGAACTCAGGTCATGGAGATGGTGAATCTGAGAAGATGTCACTGTTAAGTCTATGCTTAGGTCTGTTAGGACTAATGTTTAGTCATGGAGCTCAAGGATGATGTGTGTGAGGATCCTTACAACGTTGCATCCCTTCTAACTTTGTGTCTATTTGGATTGACGATTAATGAAATTTCTGTGTAACATATCTCAATATTTGTACATGTTATGTGAATGACCTATGCAGTTTGTGTAAAACTTGTTATAGGTGTTCCTTAACATTGCCATCTGTGATACTGTCAAATCATGTGATAAATGTCTGCCCAACGGATGAAGGAACTGGTCTTAGCAAAACTGATCATCTTTATAAATTCTTACACTTTCCTTATAGGAGAATTGTGTTCACTATAAGATCTTTAGAGAATTCTCTTTGAGCTAGAACCAGTACTCAGATTTGCACCGTCTCCTAAGCTTTATGTCAAATGACGGTTAGGAAAAAGATTGAGCAAATCATGTGTATCTGTTAATGTGCAATCCTTCTCTAAACGTTTTAAATAAATGTGCATACACTGGTGACAGCGAATAAGTTGTGTAGGCATGCAGGTTACATTTATTGTTCAAATCTATAAAGTTGTATGATAATCTGAATATTATCTTTCAGGATTGTTAGGGATGCCCTCTTGGTCTTGCAGAGCCTGAAGTGAGGAAAGATAACCCCTCTTAGTAATTGTCTTCCCTTGTTGAACCTTTGTTTTGAGTTGAATAGTGAGCAAGGATACTTTCTCAAAGCCACCAAACCAAGGATACAATTCTGGGAACCAACATAGTCAAGTCAACCTAGAAAAAACAAGTGGAAAAAAACATATTCACAGTCCATACTTCAAGATCTTAACATTCAGTCTTTTTTTCAAGATCCATCCAGATTCCATACATATCTAAGCTGTAACTCTAAGTAGAGAAAGACTAAGGAGGTGCAGACTTTCAATAGAATCAAGCCATGCAAGTTAGAGTCTAAGAACATAACGTGCACAATGTATATTTCAAGCATATAACAAGCTTCAAAGGATACATTTTTCAATCTTGCCTTCACAACATATATAACCCTGACAAGTCCCAAATATGGATCGAATCTATAGCTGGTTGTACATAGCTTGTTGCTATAAGAAATAAAAACGACAGCAACACAAAACAAGATACCTTATTTGGTCATGTTTAGCAGTGTCACATGAGTGGCATAAAGAGCCATACTGGGATCTAATCCCGCAATAAAATCAACTCTTAATGCAAAATATCTAAGCACCCGCATCTTATCATCATTGTTGGTATCTTACATCTAAAACAATGTAATGACAAGCAATGAAAAATCTCATTCGAAGAAGAAAAGACAATCATACGAGCCCGTTCATCAAGTATCCATGATAATCCGGAAAAGATAAACATCTAACTCAACACAGTCTTTAGTCCCAGAACATCCAAACTGAAACAATATATAACATATTGCCAAACAATACAAAATCTCATTTCGAAGAAGAGAAGATTGTGAACAACATTTTACCAACTTTCCCAAACAACCCAAAAAGAATCAACTTCATATGCAATATGAAAACAAACCCACCAAGAAGTAACTATTTTGCCTTTCTTACTATTTACCACGGTGCAACTTGTTTTGTATTTTAATAATTAAAATAAGTATACAAAGATACTCACTTGGCCAACAAGAGCCTAAACTCCCAAGAAGAAAACAGTTTGTAAAATTTCCCTTTCTTCCTTTCTGTTCTTTTCTTTTCTCTTCCCGAGTCTTTTGTTTCTTTCTTGTTCCACTCTCCCTCTCCACACCAACCCCAATGATCTCATTTCCATTAAATACCTTCAACAGCCAAAGAAAATGGCAGCATTGATCAAGGATAGTGCCTTAGACAACTCCTGCAAACTTATAGTTAATTTTCACCCATAAAAATGTCCAGCTGTGCATTCAAACCATATAAATAGAAATTCATTCATTCGCCCACAAAAATCTCCTCTATGTTCATGCAAGAGACCATATCCGTGCTTAGACTAAAAGCAAAATAAATCATGGCATGCAGCCCATGAGTGCCTCCTTGCAAAACCAAATGATGTTCCAGTTGGCCAGGGCTTTGTCACCCTATTTTCCTTCCACTCTCTTCCATCATTGCAAGCACAAGACAAAAGTGGGTCCCAACAATTTCTCCTTGACTGCTTCCAATGCCCTCACCTGAGTCGGTTACAGGTTAAGAAAAATAAAAGCATGTAAATCATAATTCATTAATTTTCTTATTGTCCCCTTATTGCCATCGCACACCTTAAGCATTTAAATCATGTCAGGCCACAATTGAAAGATCCCCAACGGGTCTCTCTTACTCTCAAATGAATTTCAAATCAATTAAAACACCAAATACTGATTTATGAATGTTATGGCAATCATACTAATGCAGATCTGAATGTATTTGAAGAAATGCGACTAGGGTTAAGAGATAAACCCACAGAAATCAGACCTTAAACCTTCACTTCTTCCTTAAGGACTGAAGTACAGATTTTTCAAGCTCAACTCCACAGAAATAAATAGATTAGAGTGCCAAATAGATCTGAAATTATTACAGAAATCTGCAGAGGTATTTTTAACCCTTTCTGGACTGTAAAAGGCTGATTTTAATAATAAATTACTCTGCAAAATACAGTCAGAAATAATAGTTGTAATAGAGGATTTTTGGACCTCTGAAACACACCTTAAACGTATATGAGGGTAACTCAAATCCAGCTTCAACAGCAGTTGATGAAAACTGATTTCATGCCCTTCCAATGTGCCCAGAATCTGCCCAAACTGGGTCGCTCCAGCTAGTGCAAAAAGATGGTTCAACAACCTGATTCGTCCTTGAAATTCCAATACAAAATATGGGTGTAATAGAGAGTTTTCGTTCCCCTTACACTAGTCTCCTTGAGGGATTTCGTCCTCAGAAGTTGCAGCAACAAGTACTTCAGCTTACAAGCCAATATCAAAAATATGGAGTGAAAATCGAATGCCATGCCCAAGCCGCCCCTCTCCTTTTTATAGAAAAAATATTATAAAATCACCTTTCCATCTTCCAATGAGAAGAGAGTGCCAAAATGCCCTAAAAGCATGCCCATACCAAGTCGCACTTTTCCCTTGGGCAAATAAACATTACATAATATTTTATTATTTTCCTAATGTCTATTTTGGCCCACCATGCCAAGTCGCACTTTTAGCCTAGAGTGAAATAAAATCACTTTGGCCTTTTAAAAGACACTTTATTAAGTCATAATAATAATATTATAAGTGCTTTATAATAATTATTTTTAAATTGGCACTTTATAATAATTTTATGACTTAAGTCACCCTTAATCTCCTCCTTTGGCCGTCGGGTACACTAAATGGGCCAAAGGTCTTCGACCAACAATTATCCATGAAAAAGAGGGACATTACAATCCTCCCTTACCGGGATTGCTTGCCCCCAAGCAATCATCAACTGCAATCCTGCATTCTTATCACTTCCTGGATCCCAGATCAACCGAAGCTTTTTTAATAGCTTCATATGCACTATACAAAGTTGCTCAAACACTGCAAAAAAAATCTTATGCAACTTACTTGTCACTAGTGAAACCAGCCTCCTCATGTATGCTTCAAATTTGCCGCACTCTTCATCACATCCTTGCTGTTCCGTGCTGATATGCAGTGAAAAATCTTCGTAGATGTCCTCACGAGATGTTTCCTTATCCCAAACTATCATAGACTTAGCTGCCATTTGATGGGGCAGCGTGTACTTGAGTGCTCTCAACGTGACTTGTTTCCCTTTGTGTTGGAAACTCAGCTCCATAGCTTCCACATCTTGGGTGACTCTTCCCAATGAATGAAGCCATTGCATGCCAAGCACAACATTGTTATCTTTCAAATCCATGACATAGAAGTCATCACAAAGTGTATACTCACCAAATAAAATGCTAACTTGATTGACCTTTTTCTTTCATGGGAGAGTGAGACCTCCTGCTATAGTCACATCAAAGCCTTCAAAGTTATCACATTGCAAACCTTTTTGGTCTACCAAACCTGCATCTAGGAAGTTATGTGTAGATCCACTATCCAGAAGTGCCATGATCCTACACCCGAACATTGTGCCTTCAAACATGAATGGATTATACTTGGGTGCTCCCGAAAGATAGGTGAGTCTACCCTCATTTGCAATGTCCGGTGTTGGCTGCTCCCGTTCATCCTTGGACTCTTCATCCTCAACCTTTATGAGATGTATTTTGCCTTTCCCAAGACACCTATGCCCCGGTTCCCACGGATCATTGCAATGAAAGCATAAATTTTTCCGGCGAAGCTCATTCTTTGAAACAGTCTCCATCTTGGGTGTAAACTCAACCTTCGAAGAAGTGGGCTGCTCTTGTTGTTCTGATTTTTCCTCCTTGACGTTCTTCCTTTGGGGTTGCACTGGAGTAGTGTCTAAGTCCAAGGCTGTCCAAATAGCCTCATGCAAAGTTGTAGGCTTAAGAGCCTTGACCAATCCCCTCAGCTTGTCATGAAGTCCTTCAATGAACAACATCACCACTCGCCTCTCAGGCATCTCTGGCACCATCACTGCTATACACTGAAATTCGTTGATGTATGCATCAACGTGTCCACTCTGTCGAAGTTGTGCCAAGTCTCTATAGTAAAGCTCTACATCCTGCGATCAAATCTCGCAATCAACTTCTCACTAAACTCCCTGTATGATTGCAGAAGATCATGATTCTGTGTGACTAGCCCATGGTGCCACCAATCGTATGCTACTCCCTCAAGGTGCAATGTGGCAAATTGGATAGCCTCCTGCTCCTGCATAGGTTTGAGAGTGAGATATGTGTCGAGCTTGTGAATCCATGCTTTGGCACTAATCTTTCCACTACCATCAAATGTGGAAAGGGTCACCTTGTTGGTGGCCTGCTTCAACTCCTTGTTCTGTTGTTCTCTAGGCCTCTGTACCTGTCTAGCTCTCAAGCTTTCCCTCCTTTGAACACAATACTGGTGGAGGGGAAAGGCATTCCGTACCTCCTGTGGTAGAGCTCTCCACTCATCATGCGCTGCCATCACAGTATCCTGAAAGACTGTGCCCTCAAATGGGTCCTCAACTAATGGTGGCTCCTCCCTTTGTAGGAATCTAGGCTGCAGAGGTCTATCCGCTGTCCTCGGGGTCTCCTCTCCTCTGTATGTCTCCTATCACGTGGAGGGGAACCTCTCACGCTACCCACCTCTGTAGGTGCCCTGCTGTGCCTTCCGTGACTGTTAGCCACTGATACAGATCTTTCCCTTCTGTTATGCCTATCTCTCGGCCTATTCATAGTCAGACTCTCCATCAGCTGTCTCATGGTTTGAATCATTTCCTGATGGGAATCGATCATACCGCTGAAAAGAATATCTGGGTCAACTCGCTCACGTCGTGGGGACTGTGTGATCCGTCTCTTCTGTCCATGATTCCAGTACTACTTCCTGTATCTAAATCTGTGAGAATACGTGCCTGACTCCTTGTATAATATCTGTGTGGCCCAACTTCTCTAGGCTGCATCAAACAAAACCCTCTAGGTGGGAGGATTGCTGCTCTGATACCACTGAAAGATCCCCAACGGGTCTCTCTTACTCTCAAATGAATTTTAAATCAATTAAAACACCAAATACTGATTTATGAATGTTATGGCAATCATACTAATGCAGATCTGAATTTATTTGAAGAAATGTGACTAGGGTTAAGAGATAAACCCATAGAAATCAGACCTTAAACCTTCACTTCTTCCTTAAGGACTGAAGTACAGATTTTTCAAGCTCAACTCCACAGAAATAAATAGATTAGAGTGCCAAATAGATCTGAAATTATTACAGAAATATGCAGAGGTATTTTTAACCCTTTCTGGACTGTAAAAGGCTGATTTTAATAATAAATTACTCTGCAAAATACAGTCAGAAATAATAGTTGTAATAGAGGATTTTTGGACCTCTGAAACACACCTTAAACGTATATGAGGGTAACTCAAATCCAGCTTCAACAGCAGTTGATGAAAACTGATTTCATGCCCTTCCAATGTGCCCAGAATGTGCCCAAACTGGGTCGCTCCAGCTAGTGCAAAAAGACGGTTCAACAACCTGATTCGTCCTTGAAATTCCAATACAAAATATGGGTGTAATAGAGAGTTTTCGTTCCCCTTACACTAGTTTCTTTGATGGATTTCGTCCTCAGAAGTTGCAGCAACAAGTACTTCAGCTTACAAGCCAATATAAAAAATATGGAGTGAAAATCGAATGCCATGCCCAAGCCGCCCCTCTCCTTTTTATAGAAAAAATATTATAAAATCACCTTTCCATCTTCCAATGAGAAGAGAGTGCCAAAATGCCCTAAAAGCATTCCCATACCAAGTTGCACTTTTCCCTTGGGCAAATAAACATTACATAATATTTTATTATTTTCCTAATGTCTATTTTGCCCACCATGTCAAGTCGCACTTTTAGCCTAGAGTGAAATAAAATCACTTTGGCCATTTAAAAGACACTTTATTAAGTCATAATAATATTATTATAAGTGCTTTATAATAATTATTTTTAAATTGGCACTTTATAATAATTTTATGACTTAAGTCACCCTTAATCTCCTCCTTTGGCCGTCGGGTAGACTAAATGGGCCAAAGGTCTTCGACCAACAACTATCCAAGAAAAAGAGGGACATTACAAATCCCAAGGTGAAGTGTCTAATAAACAAAGAATGAAAGATTAATATACTCTTTACCAACTTTCCTCCAATTCATAATAACCCCACAGCGGGTGTCAAACCCTATGATAATATGATATAACATTAAATTTTAAAACTTATCAACTTCAATACATCCACATACCCACCAATCTTAAGCCATGGTTTATATGCTAGAGTGGAATCCGTCAAGTGGATTGCAAAACAGAAATAAGAAGGCAATCAGAAAACTATATGCCGAGGCACAAATGCCAAGTCCTTGCAGGATCAAAAACCAATCCAAAAATTGATGCAAGTGGTCCAAGTATATTGCAAACAAGCTTGCACAACACAACAACTATTGCTGAGAACATCTAAATCGACTAACAATCATATCGTATTGTCTGCGATCGTCAGAACCCTGATGGATTGATACACGGCATTGTTGTATTGGTTAAAAACTCAAGGAGCACGAAGATAAGCCAATGATCAACAAGGAATATGTCAAAATATAAAGAGTATGCAACACCACATAATCAGATAGCATGCAAAGATCAAAGTTGACAATAAGGAATAACCAAGTCGACAAACTGACTAAAAAAACCCAAACTAACCAAAGGCTCAGGCAACCTGGAGCAAATCTGAACATGCAAACTGTCATTGCCAAGGGGTATTCTCATGAAGTGGAGAATCTATCTCATACCAAATCACTTTTAACCATACTTGCATTTATAATTAGTGATTTGAAACAAACCGTGAAGAAGTGCTAACATGACAGCAGAAGTGTGAGAGAAGAAGCGGGAACACTACATCAGCAACATTAGACATCATGAGAGAAGAATCATCATTCATTGTTTGAGAAGGCACACAACAGTCTGGGCATTGTCAAGGCTTAAAAAAACTTTTCCGACAAGGAGGCTGATTTTGCAGATGAATTATTGTTTTTGTATATCTATCACATTTTCTTGTGTTTTTGCATTCTAATTTGTTGGCATATCTGTATGTACTCATGGCACTATGTTCAATTACTAAATTTGAAGTTTTAACCTTTATTTAGAATATAATTTCTGCATTTTTAGACGTCAGTTTTATAGTGTAACTGTACTTCAATCTCGATAATTTTATACATTCATAGCTAATGTATAAATAATTTTTAATTATGTAAACTTTGATATTTGTTTTCTTCATTTTGGCATTTTGCTGTCTCCAAGTACCAAGTTGTTCTGGAAAAAACTGGCATCCTCATCCTCGTACCTGTATATGTTGGCTGGTGATTATGGTATAAGGCTATTAGCTTCTAATGAACTCCTTTCTTGATCTAAGCATTACAAGTATAGTGTGGTAGTTAGCTTCTTTATATTGTGAGTCTTATGTTCTATTTTCTTACTCGACACAAAGTCAAATGAAGAGGGCTAGGGTCGGTGCCTGGGTGACTTTGACAGATTGGATTCACCTAGTCACGGCTGCTTAGCCGGAGGAGCTCGCTGATTTAGATGTATGCTTACTCAGCATTGTAATCTACTGTATGTTTATTGCGAAACATGGACAGCGATGCTGACATTCTATGTAATTCAATGAAATCCCAATAAAAAAATGTTTGATCATTGAAGTTATGTATGTTCTTGGTTGGATAGTGAACTAGATATACTGGATACAACGTAAGTCAGAGTAACAAGAGAATAGGCAAGAACATAAGAACCAAATCATAAATCGTCAGGTGCCAACCAAGCCAAGGTCATCAAGGTCTAAACAGCACGGGATACATGGTTGCAAGTCACGGCTGAGGCAAAAATCCAACCAAACACTTAATATTAAGTTATTAACACACCCACTTAATAAGCAACCATTTATAGCTTTTTGCATGTGGAGCACTAGGTTGGTTGTTGGAGTCTATACTTGGTCTTTACTCATGCAGCCTGTGAGTGTATGAAGTTCTATGTGACCTGCGATCCTATGCAAACATCTGTTGTTGCATGAGAACTCTGCAATAGCCTGTGAACATTTGTTTAGTGTTCCAGATGGATGATGTCTTGTGCAACTCTGCAATTCTGCCTTGTCTGTGAAGTCGCATTCAATCCATGGGTCTACGTGACTGAAATTGCATGATGCCTCAAGTGTATGTGATCTGTTGCGAGAGTTTGTGAATTCAATTTCTGTGATGTTTTGTAGGTCAGCACACAAGCAGGGGTTGGCAAAGTCCTACAAACTTCTGCAAGGTTCGGCCTAGGCTTGAGTAACTGCACAAGGATCATTCTCTGCAGCAAGGGAGTGATCGATGATGCATCTGTAATAACGTGGATTGGATGATGGCTACTTCTGTGAAGTGCCACAACAACCAAATGCGTCATTTTTGACATTAAGTGGTGTCATATGTCCACGCAAGGTGGAATGATAATGTTTGTGATGGTTTGAGCAGTGTAACTACTAGGAAGCTGAAAGATCAAAAAGGAATGACGGTTATCTACCAGATGGAAGATGAATCGTTTCAACTTCCATGGCAATTTCTTGTTGTCCCCCTTTATAAAGTATGGACATCATTCTTCTGGGGCGAGGGTGGGGGGTGTTGTGGTTGGTGAGAAGTTAGAAAAAGTTGTGAGTTACTAGGAGTGGATCCGCAAAGGCAGATAAGCCAAGCGAAGGGACCAAGTTGTGTTCATGCAGCTACTTTTTGCGAGTCTGCAAGTTTGAGTAGGGCTGTGTGTCACGCCCATCTTGGGCCTGTTTTTACCTAGAAGGTACGGAGTGTAACACACACAGATTGTAATTTCTTTGTTGAAAGCAATAAAGTTGAACCCTTTTGCTTGTATGTTGTGGATGGACTGTGTATGAGATTGTTGTTTTGCAAGTGGAGTCTTAGGCTGCATGGTATATGGCTATCCTTCACCGGACCCCCTTACCATGACTACATCAATCGGTATCATAACTGTTAACGATCTTGAGTAGAGGGAAAGTGTATGTGCAACTTCCTTCCTGGAGTGTTGTGTAGAAGGTGTTGTACCTGAGTGTGTGAGGCTCTGTTGAGAGCAAGAGTCTTACTGACAGTTTGTGAGCAGTAACTATGGCACACAGGGGATAACTGAGGGTACATCCTTCACTATGATAAAAGGGGGCAGAGGGTGCAAAGAGTAGTTGGCCATATTGTATATGTGGGTAGAGATTAGATTGTTGATAGAAAGGTCTGGAGAGAAGATAGTTACTGAGGAAAGCATGCAAGAGATGAATGAGAGGCATGTAGCTCAAGTTGCTAAGTTGAAGATTGTAGTGAGGCAATCACACTCTCAAGTGGAGTTTCAGGCAAGGAGGAAGAAAAAGGGTGGTTCTATACCACCCATGTCCAAGAATAAAGAATTGCAGGAGTTAGCGACTGTGCAAACTAGTATAGACAGCAAGAAAGGATTTATTGTGCAGCATAATGAGCGAAAATAAAGAAGATGGCATGGATCACACCATGCACTGCAAGAATAAAGAGGAGAAAGGTTCCTTGGAATAAGAGGACCTTGAAGTTGATTGAGGAAAATTTAGTGGAAGGAGATACATTAGTGAAGATGGCAAAAGATAAATGGGAATGGTCATTTTCAGACCGTGATGCAGCTATTTTTGATGATGAGGAGGCAAAGGAGATAGAGTTGTTTCTAGCAGCCTTGAAAATAGAGATGTCATTGGGGAAGGTGTAGATGCAAGTGTTAGGTTCCTATCATACCTTGTGTGCCGATGTTTACGCAGTAACAACAGTGAGAAGAGAGTGTGGATGTGGCCAAGGTGGAATTTGTCTTTTAGGAAAATGACATAGTTCTTGAATATAGTATATATGCAGGTGGGATTTTTATGTTTGGAAGTCTAGCAGTAACAGAAAACTGGAAATAGGAATGGGAGCAAGATAGAACTTGACAGAGGTAGACGGATAGTGATGGGCAAAATCCCACAAGAGGATGGAGAAAGAGAGATCTGCTTGGAGGAGGTGGATGAGCGACACCCAAGGGACGGGTAGGGGAAAGAGAGGGATGGTCAGAGCTAGGTGGAGGATGGTTTGTGGCCCAATAGGTGGCTGGAAACAGAAGAAGTCGAGTGAAAAAGTTTCAGAGTTTTCTCACATGGTGGAAGGGCAGGTTGTGGCCTTATCCTTCAGGTTGAAAGCATGGTGGTGGGAAAAATCCCACGAGGATGGAAAAAAAGAAAGAAAAGTGATTGGAGGTGGACAAATGATTCCCAAGGAATGGGTATGGGAAAGAGATGGATGGTCAGAGCTAGGTGTAGGACGGTTTGTGGCACAACAGGTGTCTGAAATTTAGAGGAAGAAGTTGAGTAAGAAGATTCAGAGGTTCCTCACATGGTGGAAGGGCATGTTGTGGCCTTTACCCTTAAGGGAAAAAGGATGAAAAATGAAAGAGAAAGGTGATCATAGGAGGTGGATGGATGATGCCAAAGGGATGGGAAGGGAAAAGAGGTGTATGGTTAGAGCTACGCAAAGGAGGGTTTGTGGCCTAGCAGGTGGCTAGAAACGAAGGAAGAATTTGAGTGAACAACTTCAAAGGTTCCTCACATGGTGGAAGGACACATGATGGCCTTACCCTTTAGGTCAAAAGGATAGTTCTACCATCTAGCCCAAATTTGTGATTTGTGAGCTCTATGCTCACAAAATTCTTACTTAGTGTGTAAAATGCTGAAGCATTTGGGTCCACAAACAAATAGAGTAGAAATAAACAATATGTGTAACTTTTGGCATGTGCAACCTTGAGTTGGTTGTTAGAGCATATGCTTGGTGTTTGCTCATGTAGCCTGTGAGTGTATGAAGTAACGCTTGACCTGTGATCTAGTGCAAACATCTTTTGTTTCTGTGGGCTCTGCGATCTTTTGTGATATTGTGCGAGCTCGTGAGCTTGTATGTAGTGTGTAGATGGACAAAGTCATGCAACTCTATGATTCTTCCTTGTGAAGTCTCACATAATTCCTTGGATCGATCGACATGTTTATGAAGTTGCACAATACCTCAAGTGTATGTGATTTGCTGGGAGAGTCTACAGACTCTACTTCTGCGACGTTTTGTAAGTCGACACACAAGCAGGGATTTGCAAAGTCTTGCGAACTTTTGTGAGGTTTAGCTTAGTCTTGTGCAATTGTTTAGGGATCATTCTATGCAATAAGTGAGTGATTGATGATGCATCTTGAACAATGTGGATTAGATGATAGCTGAATCTGTGAAGTGCTGCAACCACTCACACACGTGTCATTTTCGGTCTGCCATGCAATAAGTGGTGACATGTGTATAGGGTAGGTGGAATGATAACACTCTCGGTAGTTTGAATAATGTACTTATTAGGAAGTTGAAAGATCACAAGGAGATTACGATTATTTGATAGATGGAAGATGAACCTTTTCAACTTCCATGACAGTTTCTTGTTGTGCCCCTATATAATGCACGAACACCGTTTTTTAGAGGGAGTGGTGAGAAGTTACAAAGACTACGATTTAGCTAATAGTGTATCCACGGAGGCATGAAACCCAAACCAAGGGACCAAGTTGGGTTCACACAAAGACTTTCTATGAGTCTGCAAGTTTGAGTTTGGGTGTAGGGTGTGCATCATGTCAATCTTTTGGATTGTTTGTGATACTGCCTGTAGTTGAAATTTGTGACTAGGATATAGGAGTGTAATGTAAGCAAAGATTGTAATTTTTGTATTGACAACATTAAAGTTGAAGCTTGTTGCTTGTATGTTGCACATAGACTGTGTACATGAGATTGTTGTTGTGCGAGTGGAGTCTTAGGATGTGCGGTATAAGGCTGTCGTTCATTGGACCCCCTAATTGTGATTACATCATGATGGCCTCTTGATTGTGTGCAAGTTTTTAGAAGGCCGAGGTTTCCATATTAGAGTTAAGGCACCTCCTTCCCGCACCCCAACCCTTCCTACATACTAAGATTGGTGAGGTCGCATGACTTGTCCAACCCCCAAACTCATCCCCACTTGGTTTGACTCTAGGTTCTAGTCGACCTACCTTGTCCTCTTGGCTCGAGTCCCTCTCTAACTTGATTTAGAATTTGCCTTCTCAACTACACCCGACTGCCTCACCTTGTTTTCTTGGGCTGTCCAGCCACGTTCTCTTGTATCAACCTGCAATTTTCCCCTTAATCCCTAAGCTCCAAAACAACTCAGTGCACTCACTAACAACTAGGCCTTCGTAGACCTTTCTTCATCTTCGCGGTAATGGGGTAGACATGTATCTCGTGGTCTTCACCTAGGTAGTCTTGGCTTCTATACACAACCCCGGTTTCACCTTTTTCTCGGCTTTGCCGACAACCAATTCCTCACAAGCTCGACTCCTCTACCACGACTCTCCACGTTTGAATGAAAGAACTTATGGCTTGCCCGACACTCCTTGTTGATGTGGGTAATATGTCAGCTCAACAAAATAATTCATTGTTTTACTAACAATTGAATAAGTGTAGATTAATTCCTTTAACTTATAACTATTGGATAATGGTTAGAAATAGGGGTAATATGCAATCAGTTATTCACCTAAACCATAGGTTACCTAAGACTGCGGGATGACAATTGTTTTCCAAAATTTGGGTGCAACGGGGACAACTAACTGACATGTATTGGGATAATACATAGAATTATATAGATTAAAAATATACAAACAATTTTGTAAACCTTTATGAATAGCAGTTTGTGCCAGTCCATGTCTGTTTGTGCTCGAAAATTTATGTATTCATATATCACTCTTAACTCTTATTCTATATTCATATAACAATAGGAATTTGATCTCTAATTAGATTAATTATTAATAAAACAAATGTCAATACAACCCTTATAGTCCCGAGAGTATCCTATCAAGCAAAGTATGGTTATGGAGTAAAGAATTGAAGCCCATCGTAGTTAAGCTACAAGTTAACGAATCTCATGTAGTTAACCATACCTCACATACATAGAGAGGATTCCACAAATTACACTCTCGTGGAAGTTTTAGTCAAGTTCTGCAAGAAAGCTCAAGAGTTTCTCAAATGTTACCATAATATTGACAAGAACATAGTGAATTTATTGTGCCTACACAATAGGGCAGAGTTGCCTAAGTCCATTCATACCCTAATGATTGAGTCATCCTTCTGTCCAGATTTCAATTGTGACTTTTTGCTAGCCAATAGTGGTCTAGGATAAATCTTACCTTGCACTAGGCCATGGTTCTCAAGGAGGGGTTGGTTAAGAGATCCAATCACTTATTTAACCCCATTGTTAAGACTGTTTAATCCAAGGCAGTCAACTTGTACCAAATGTCAAATTATCAATTGTTTATGTGCAAATTTTAAGAACTTTGCTTGTGTATCTAAAGAGAAAACAACAAAAACAAAAAAAAAGATATCAGGGACATCTGGATGTCCCGGAGACGTCTCAAAAAACAAGCAAAAATAAGGGGATGCCCCTCTAGAAACCCATGCACAAGAAACGTGGGGGGATGTTTATCCCTCATCTGGCTGTCCCTAAAATGTCCTCGACATTTGTTGTTTGGGGGAATGCATCCCCGCGTAACAACGACCTAAATGCTCCAACATTCATAATCTAAAAGCATATGTAACGACGATAAACAAGTATGGCATTCAATTATGACACATGCTAGATATTGAAAACATAAGAAGATAAGCGCACAACTTTTTTAGTGATACGGAAGTGGATCTAGGTGTGACAGAGTGATGAATTGTTTGGAAATATCTTGTAGATGCTTTGTCTAGAATTTTGGGAGTTCATTGTGTACGAGGGACAAAACCGTTGGGTTTGTTCAAAACATTGAATTGTTTTAGGCACTTCTCCTTGTTGGATGGTTTTGTCTTGGAGTATGATGAGATTTTGCAACTTTACGGGTTTGTGCGATCACCTAAAATATGCATTAATTGTATGATTTTATGGCTCTCAAATGTGGGACACACGTAATTGCACTGCATTAGATACAAACCTTAGTTTCCTCAACACAAGTAGCGGTCTTAGCTACGGATAGAATGTACACAACGTGAAGTGATAGATAGTGTGCCGTGCTTGTAGATGCTTGTAGGGGTTGCGAACGACCCTTGAATTAGCTTGTAGGCACTCGATAATGTTAGTAGAGGTTTGACCTTGCTTGACTTGGCTTGCCTTTGAAGGCTTGTGGCTTAGGAAGCTTGATTCTTGAGCATGGCTTGAGTGCTTGGATACACGAGTAGCAAGAATCGCTTTGGAGACGTGCTTCCACGTTAAGAAGAAGATTTCGGAGAGCTTTGTGTGCCTTTAGAAAGATATTTGCTTGTGGAGCTCTTGAAAAGTGTTAGGTGAGTATTTGAGTGTGTTTGACTTGTTTATATAGGGTTTTATAGGTATGATTTTGCATTAAGACCGACCCATGAGGTAAGAACCGACCCATAAAAAGATACCAAATTGAAAAAGTGATTGTTTGGCGGCTTGTGACGAAACTATAGCCTTGGGGATGGAATCGTTGGATGGTTATGTCCCTTTCTAGTGGTTTCGTTCTAGATGGGGTAGTATGGTTGTGAATCGTTGTGCTGGATGATTGAGAGTAAGAGACTTCCATGAGGTGGTGTGTGCATTTATGAGAATTAGTTGACCAATGCAATGAGAGCAAGTCATACGGTAGGACTAAGGATATAGCAATTGGGGCTCGAATAGGTGCAAAAGTCAAGCCATAGGGATTATGCCAATACTTGCATTGCCAAATGGCTAAATGCTAAATTTAGATGTTTGTATTTGCCCCCTTTAATCTAGTAAATTTAATTTGCTCGATTGCTTGCTTGGAGAAGTTGCAAGAATTCGAATGTGAAAAACTGCAACATAGAGTCTAGTCAATGTCTATATAGAAAGAACTGAACTTTGACTCTATATTGGAAAATTGAACTTCAAAGTTGCATAATTTTTAAAAAAGAAAAACAAATCATGGAAGGAATACACTTGTTTACCTTGTCGAAGGACTCTTTGCTTGGAGTGATTTTGTTAAGAAAAGTTGTAACTATGCCACTTTGGAGAAGGAGAATTTAACTATGCTGATTGGAGATTGATAATTTGATCTTGTCCCATTGGAGAATTCTATTGCTTCATAGCCATTTGGAGTATCGGATCGTTTTGTACCATTGGAGCATTGGGGGTGATCAAATCCCCAATATTTTGAAGAAGTATGTCTATGCTATCTAGAGACTTGAGTGTCTCAGCGCACTAACGAATGAGTGTCACAAGGTGTCTAGTCACCCTTTAAAACTTTCCAAAGAGAGAACCACACTACTGCAGACGGATCCAAGTCTTGAATATGTGAAAATCCATGCAGAGTTGAAAAGACAAGATAGCTCATACCCGCACCATGTATTGTATGTGTGCTCAAAACTAAAATGTGCAAAAATGAAGGAGAATGGAGGAAAGGCTCATGCTCCCACACCTGTTCTTGCTGATGTGTCAAAATGTTTAATGTGATATTAGATTCATTAACCATGATCACGCCCTTGCATTCCTTACTGAAACACAAATGAAACTGTGCTGAAAATATGTATCTGAAACCTGTAAATGTCTATATGTTCTAAAACATTCTGAAAGTAGTGCCAGAAAACTGCTCAGGTTGGAACCGTCTGTTATGGTCAAGACTGTCCGAAAGTTTCATCCCTGTTGGACAGTTTTGTCCTTTTTGAGAATCTGTAATTTTTTTATTCGTCTTTGTTCCATTGTTCTTGTATATTCTGTTTGTTCTTGTATATTCTGTTCCTGTGATTTGTAATTTGTGCCTAAATTGCTTTGACATCAGTGTGATAACGACACTTAATGTCCCCTCATGTGAGGTGAGTGAGATGCCCATGTAGATGACTCGGCTCAAAAGAACTAAAGTGTGTCCATGTTTGATATAACAGTTAATCTTTGTATGCAGCAGACGCTAGTTGTAGGTGGTCACCATTTCAAACTGGGCCATGCAAGAGCGTGCATAGTAGAAACCATGGTGTAGAGAAATAACATAGGGAAGAAGCATACCATTATGAAAGCATATTAATACAAATGTCATATGTTAGTCATAGAAAGGGCAAGAGCCATATATAAGAGACACAATAGGTGTTGTACACACAAGTAAAGGCCACATGGCCACATAAGCATATGCAATTGAGGCCACAAACAAGGGACACAAAAGTGTCACATAAACATAGAAAAGGCTGAAATATCCCTTGTGGGATACCACTTTAAAATGCACCAAAAATATAAAATTGCAGGAAACACATTCTGATTTTTGCAGATTTTTAACAGCTAGGGTAGTAGCGAACTGAAGAAAATTAATATCTCTCAAAATACCCACTCAAATCACTTGAAATTTTTAGGAGAGCTTGCTAATATTATAAAGAACATAAGAAAACTATTTTTGGAATTTTTGGAATAATATAATGCAGCCAGAAAATTACAGAAAACCCTAAACAGGGGTAAAACTTCAAAAATTCGTAACTTCTCCAATAAGCAATATAAAATTATGAAATTCTGGAAATTACATATACTAATATGGAGAATGAAACCCCAACCTTCAGATCTGAAAATGGCAACCCGGAAACCCTCCAAATAAGGGCTGCAATCTCCAAAACAAGTCACCCCCTTTGGAAGATGGTCAAAACCCTTTGGAAATCCTCTAGAAATGATGCCAAACCCTGTTCTTATCGCTGCCGTAAATTTGATTTGAAAACCCTTTGATTTCCTCCACAAAATGTCTTCAAAACCCTCAAAACCCTTTATGTGAAACCTCTGAAAATATCCCTGTAAAATGGCCCCGAAAATAGCCCCAAAATGACAAGCTAGGGTAGATCTCTTACTACTCTTGAAGAATGCCTGCTAGCTAGGGATGGATCTCTCACCACTGAAGCTAGGGTTCCTATGGGATTTCACTTCACAAGCTGTAAAATTTGCAAGCAGCGATTGCACATGAAGGAAAATAATTATGTATGCAAGAATCCTCTATCACTCCCCCAAACCTCCTTTAATAACTTTTCATTACCTTTTCCCAAGTTGGGAGCCCCATGTGGAACTAAAAGTGACTTAAAGGACCCCAACGAAGAAATAGAATAATAAAGTACCATAAGTCACCCCAATGAAGAAATAGAATAATAAAGTACTATGAGTCCCCCCCCCCAATGACAAAATATAACAATTATTACCACCAAGTCGCCCAACTTAATGTCAACGACAAAATATAACAAAAAAAACCAATGTGGTAATAAGTCATCTATACCCAATAGCCTCTAGAGTTTTTAGCCCCTTGGGTATGACCAAGACTAAGACTTAAATTTGGCCCTTAGGCTTTTGGCGTAGGAAAGGGGACATTACAAAGGCCTAAGGCCACATACGTAAGTCAAACAAGTGAGCAATAATGAAGAATAACTAGTAGCCCAAAGTCACATGGATCAAGATATAATAGTCTTGCATAATGCACATGTATATTAGTCCAAACAATTGGAAAAAATAACGTATATCACAATGTATATATGAGCATAATGAGAATGTGAAAAAGCAAGTTTTGCTTGAAATAATAACACCCGAAAAGTGTAGAAGATGCCCCTAGAATGGCAAGGCCTATTGGGTGATAATGAGAATTTGACATCCGTAATCATTAAAAAGTCTTGTATATCTTGCATCAAGCTCATGTACCTCATGAAATGCATGTGTGTAAAGAATATAAAGATGTTATCTATCAAACCATGTGGCAAACCACATATGTAAAGTGAAAACTAGTAAAACAAGCCATGTTTAGGTCCCGATTTTGTATTTTTGAAATATTTGAATTTTTGTAATTTTGTAAATATGTATTGTTTGAAAGTGTGAGCAGGTGTGCTATCGAGGATCGATTCAATCAAATGATTATGGTTAGGAGGTTCTTCTAAGAGATAGAGCTCAAAATATGAAAGTGTCACAATATCAATGCTTTGAAATAGGAAGATATGTAGAATGGGCCTCCAAAGGAGTCGGATGTTGTGATGTAGTCATGTGTAACTTAGAAGATTGTTGTGCTTTGATGTATAGATGAGTTATATCGCTACTAGACACATATTCATGTTAGGCCATGGAAATGTCTTGTAAAGATGTGATGTTGGCTGATATGTTTGTTGTACTTGAAATGATTCTTGCATAATCGGTGTAGTTGCATGATTTATTATTACAACATGGTTCTACGACATAGATGTATCTTCTTTAGGTGTCCATCTAAGTATGAGTTTAGGCTGGGAAAATAGGAGTGTATCCTTGCCTAGTAGCATCACTCGTAGGAGGCCAAAAACTAGTCTCTCCTCGGAAGCAATATTGTGCGAGCTCTCGAACTTTGTAGGGCGATGTGACGGAGGAGACACAACATGGCGTGTATCGAAAGAAATAATGTCTTTAGACTCTAGTTGTTGTAACCGCTAGTGTAAAGAGTTGCGGTCATCGTCACGATGTTTATTCTTGTGATGCGAGTTGCGTAAAAGGTCGTCCCAAGATATCTTTTCTAGCTGATGTCGAGAATGATGAGAATAAATGGTAACTTTGGTTATTCATTTGTCCAATAATGTAGGTAATATATTGCGTAGTCTATCTCGAGTCCTATCAAAGTAGATTGGGTCTCGCTTATGAACTATAGGAGGCTCGGTTGGTGACTTAGGATTAGTACTAGCTTGCTTTAGAAACTATTGCCTCTATGCAAGACTTTAACTTCTTTCAATGATGAGACGATGTGGAGTGGGTGAATGACGTAGTGTATCAATGTGCGTAGGTATGGATTCTTGTGGATGAGCAAGCTCTTTTTCTAAAATGATAACTTGAAGGCAAAGATCATGAAATGAGTCACATGTATCATATATGAAGTTTTCCTTAAGAGGGTAAATAAGGCCTTGGTAATAAATGTATTAAATTTCTAAGTCGGATGGTTGATAGATTAATTGTTTCATAGATGCTTTGAAGCGTAAGATATAGTCATGTATAAGCTCGGATTTTCGAGTGGTGTAAATAAGGCAAGCACTCATAAGTAACCTTAAGGGCGTTTATTCGTAATGAATAGGATGAGGAAAGCCTCAAGTTCTAGAAATGTACTTAAGGATCCACTAGGAAGATGGTGAAACCTATGTAAGGTTGGGCCTACTAAGCTATTAGAGAAAGCTTTTAAGAGAATCCTATCACTAGAGTAGGATGTCATGGAAAGTCTATAGTCTCTAAGATCTAAATAAGGGTCACCACTTCCATCAAATGGTTGAAAGTTAGGCAAAGTGCAATCTCTAGGAAAAAAGGAATGAAGAATTTTATGCACAATTAGGTTCCCATAGACATTATTAGATTTGATCCAAGCATCATAGGCTTTGCCTTCTAAAGATAGAGTATGGACTTGATGTTGTAGAGCATACGCATGCATTAGGGATAAGATTTCTGTGAAGGTATAGCTTCATTTTGAAGGCGCTCATTAAGAGCTTGGACCTTTCCATTGATGGTAGCCACATGCACACTATTCCGTTCGAAGTAGTAGTTGAAGAGGAAAATCCTTAGGAGTAGTAGGCAAAGATGTAGTATGGTGAAGTGTATTCGCATTATCAAGAGGAGAAACATACATATCATTTATAATAGGAATATGTCTATCATGTTCTAAATTAAAAGAAACAAGGGATTTATTACTGACCATTTGTCACATTAGCATGTAAATCAAATTTATAAGCATGTGCATCATTTATAGAAGATAAGGTGCATTCATTTGTTTTATATTACATGTCAATAGAAGAAAGAGAATAAGTGCATTCAATTGTTTCAACTTGCATAGCAATAGGAGAAAGAAGAGTGCATTCATTTGTTTCATTTGATGTTTGAAGAGAAGTAAGAGAGGCATCCTCGTCATACATACCATTGACATAAGCACGATAAGAAGGTTGTAAATTGCATTCAATAGTATGTTCCGTTGTAAAAGGAGTAAGAGGAGCATCATTTGACCTAATTATAATTCTAGCATTAGTTCCATGATCAATGTAATTGTCAAGTACATCTTGATCATAATCATAACATGCATTACTTTCATTGAGAAAAATTGAGGAAGCGGAACATACATCAATGCCACTATCGAATAGTTGTTAGAGGAGTAATGGTAGTTGTTGGTCTTGGAGATCGCTTGAAACAAAAGCTTTAGGTCTAGGAGTGGTAAGAGTAGGCAAGTTATTGGGGTGGTACCTAAGTAAAACTCCTTTTCACTTTGCATAAGCAATTTGACTAGCAACATAAGCTTTAGATCTTCTCGTTAGATAGTATTGATAAGGAGGAATGGTTTAGAGGAAAACAACCATGAAAGCACAAAGGTAGAGAAACCTGCGATTAGGAAATCAACGTGCAAAGTTTGAACAACACAAAACCTACTTAGGGTAGGAAGCTTAAGCCAAACTAGTTGAAGGATTCGATCAATAAGCATGCTCACCAAATGTTTTACCCAAAACTGAATAAGTGTAGATTAATTCCTTTAATTTTTTACTATTGGATAAGGGTTAGAAACATGGGTTATATGCAATCAGATTATTTAGCTAAACACTCCAACATTCAAAATGTAAAAGCATATGTAACTACGACATTCAATTATGACACATGCTAGATATTGAAAACACAAAGTGCACTTAGATTTTTTCGTTATCGGAAGTGGATTTGGGTGTGACAGAGTGATGAACTGGCTGAAAATGTCCTGCAAATGCTTAGTTTGGAATTCTTGGAGCTCACTATGTATAGGGATGACATTGATGGGTTTGGTCTCGAATCTGTTGAATCGCTTCTAACACTTCTATTCCTATTGGATGATTTTGTCTTGGAGTAAGACAAGGTTTTGCAAATTTCCGGTTTTGTTTGATCGCTTTGAAATATGCCTCTATATGATTTTAGGACTCATGAATGTGCGACACTTTCCATAATTTTCTGCAATAGATTAAAACCCTAGTTTCTTGCACTAGCACTTAAAAAACATGATTAAATAACAAAACAAGGTTTGTGTGTGGAGTTAGACTACCTCCGGTGGTCCACTCCCAATGTTGATTCTAATGACGTGTTGCACAACATTGCTTAAATGAGGGCTCAAACTCCATGTAGTTCTAGTATAGGTGCAAGTGTGTGTGCAAATCCGGATCACCACCCCTCATGTTTTCCCTCGTGTCCCCAACACAAGTAGCGAGTGTAGCTATAGATAGAATGTACTCAATGTGAAGTGATAGATGGTGTGTTGTGCTTTTAGATGCATGTAGGGGCTGTAGTGACCCTTGAATTAGCTTGTAGACACTTGATAATATTAGTAAAGGCTTGACCTTGCTTTACTTTGCTTGCCTTGGAAGGCTTGTGGCTTGAGAAAGCTTGATTCTTGAACATGGCTGGAGTGCTTGGACTTGAGTAAGGGCTGCTCCTAGAGATGTGCTGCTGCGTTAAGAAGAATTAGGATGAACATGGGTTGAGTGCTTCAGACTTGAGAAGGGGCTGCTCCTAGAGATGTGCTGCTGCATTAAGAAGAATTAGGAGAGCTTTGTGTGCCTTTAGATAAATATTTGCTTGTGGAGCTTTTGAAAAGTGCCGGTGAGTATTTGACTGTGTTTGACTTGCTTATATAGGGTTCTATAGATATAATTTCACATTAAGGCCTACCCATGAGGTAAGAACCGACCCATAAAAAGATATCGATTGGAAAAGTGACCGTTGGGTGGCTCAAGACAAAACCGTTGCCTTCGAGATGAAATCGTCCAACCTTCCCGGCGGTCTCATCCCGGAAGAAGCAATAGGGTTGTGAAGCTCGGTGCATGATGACCGAGAATAAGAGATTGCATTGAGGTGATGTATGAATTTTTGAGAGTTAGCTAAGCAAGCGGTCACGAATAGAGAAAACAAGTCATGTGGTAGGACTAAGGATACAACAATTTGGGCTTGGAATAGGTGTGCAAGTCAAGCCATAGGGATTAAGCCAATACCCACATTTCCAAATGACTAAATGCCAAATTTAGATATCTACACTCTCAACCATTCTCCTTGGGAACATGTCCCATCACCCGGGGTTCTAATTATAAGGCTCACTAAACCTTGCATCCCACCCCACAACAAAGATGTATGACGGGGCCTTGACCCTTTCTTGTTCACTTGCTAGCCGGGCCCACATTACGCAACCCACTCCCACAAAACCACCTCCAGCGTGATCTTGAAGCCTAAGTTCAATCTGTTAACTTGCCAACCCAGCTGGTTTACGTAGGCTGCCCGGGCTTTCTTACCTCAAAATTATCAACTTTCCTCAACCCTCGAGGGCCAAGGCCCTTTTACGCTGAGAGGCATTCCTACAATGGCAACGAGGGCTGTAATGGAGTGAGTTGTTCACTTTTATTCTTGACATTCATTTAATTGTCATGTGACAATTCATCCATAAATTTAACTTTCATTGAATTGTCACTTATATGTTTCTTTTCTTTTTCCTTGTATAAGTCAATAAAAAAATATTAATGTCTAGCATAATTAAATAGGTACCTCGAGATTGATATCTCGAGCGTATTTTAGATAGATGTATTAAAGATATCTATACTAGTTAAAAGTTCATTTATTAGCCTAAAATTCCACACAAAAATGCTTAAATTTAATAAAAATTTCATCTTACTTTTGATTTAATTTTCACGAAAGAAACTTGAAATCCATCTAATTAATCATGTATTATTATATAAACACACATATTATATATGTAATTATTATTTTCTTTTTAAAACCTATTCTCACTCTAAATTTCAAATGGGAATACAATTTTTTGTTTTGTTTTTGTTTTACCTTAGGTATCAAATTGCATAGGAAAATTACTAAAGCTACATTGAATAAAATTGCTTAAAGAATCTAGGAATTTATATATGTTCATAAGAATATGTATGTATATGCCATTTCAATCCACACTTACACCCTAATACAAACCCATATTAACAACACCATTTGCAAGACATTTGAATCACATTAATGCTTTCTGGAAGCAATGAACCCAATAATGAAGCTAACTAATTAAATTAGCAACACCATACAAGTTCATTTACACAAGCATAACTTAAATAAAATACATGAATAAATTGAACTTATAAAATAACATATTATGAAATCCAATTAATCCTCTTCTAAGCTCATCCAAAAATCTCATCCACTTGAGCAAATTCTACAATTTAAACAATTGATTGTATGACAGGGTCCTAATTTTAACAACGTATACAATTAATACCCAACTCAACACAACATGAAACCACATTCTGTTTTAATGTCAAGCAAATAAGCACATAGCCAAAACACATTTGCACAAGTATACAACACCATCCAACTCCCACCAAAACAGGGATTTTGCCAAAGTTAAAGATCCGAAATCCTTATCTAGCTGACTAAGGAATGCAAAGGTGCTCTCCTTCCAACCTTATGAGACTATTACATAGTGAACTCTAGTCAACCCTCGAGCCGATAGTTCCAATAAGCACACAATTGCCACATAAACTTTGACAAGATGGATACACAATAAAAACAACTTGAGGGAAATACATTAAACATAGTCACAATTGAATTTTGAACCAACAACGAGGAGGTGGGAGTATTTTACATGTCATCAAATAAACAAAACCAACATAATTCAAAAGCCAACAAATCACCATGATAACCCCTAAGATTACCCACAAGGGGGAGGGATGATTGTCACCAAAAGTAGTAATATGTCTCCAAATATCTCACCATAACTTCCAAATAATATGCCTGCAAAAATATCACTACAATCTCCAAAACCACCTTACACACCATAAATAAGGGGAGTTGGACCGTAACTTGTCCAAAAGCCCCAAACTCTAGCCCAATCAAGCCATAGTGGTCAGGTTGCAGCTTAAACAAGCCCCCAAAGCAAAAAGCCTCATGGATCAAGGGCATACTTTATGTCTTCCACTTCTTCTAGCTTGCACTTCTACCTTCTATGCTCCTCTTTCCAAGAATGGCAAAAAGTCCTTAGGAAAGCCCATAAACCTTTTCCCAATGAAGTAGTGACGTTTGCTCCCTCATTTGGCTCTCCTTAATCGTCAAAGCATCTTCTAAAACGTTCTAGGCATCATAGGGGTTCATCTAGGCCATCTAAACACTATCCAATTTTAGGTCCCTATTGTCTTACCCGAAATCACATGCTTGGAACTTGCTCTTTACACTTTCCGCTTTTGGACTTATCTCCTAAATCGAGTTGTATTGAAGTCCTCATTCTTATCCACTTGCATGGTGTTGTTGTGTCTATACAACACACACCCTAATTTCCCTTCAAGAAATCATGGAACCTTGGGCCTTTCCCTGAAAGACCGACTTGCTTGCGCATTTTCCTTTTCTCATTCTTTGCGATTCAACTTGTTCTTTCTTTATGCCCCTTTACATTGTTACTTGTCCCCTTTATTGCAGAGCTCTTCATACTTCAAAATTTCAAATACGCGCGGCATCCCTTGACTCTCATTTTGAGTGTGCAAGTGATCCCTTTGCACACGACATCAAAGAGCGTTGCATGGTAGTCTTGCACGACATTCCCATCTCATGCGCAATATCCTGCGGCCTCCTTGCTTTTGCTGCGCCATTCTCATCTCCCACATACCCTTTTACGCGCCCCTTTATGTCTTTGACATGGCCTTTTGCGCCATCCTTCACTTGATGCGCATTCCACCCTACACGGTATCTTAAGTCACGTGTGTCATCACCTTTAGTTCTCGGTCTGCGTATAGTCTTGTGCAATGTTTCATGCATTTCCCTATTCTTGGCCATTATCACAAAAGTCCTCGCAACATTGTGCGAATCTCCCGCTTCAACCCAACTTTGTGCTTGGTGCGTGGCCATATTTTTGAAGCTTGTGGCCATACTTCGAGTCCTGTGGCCTTTGATCCTCCATGGTGCCTAAACTTGCCAAACAACCCGCCATACAATATGCCCACAAAAATTGAATAAATATAGCCCACTTGGGCAAATCTAACACACCTAACAATTGGTTTTCTCAAGCTTTATGTTGTGCGAGATGATACACATTCATTTGCGATAAATCAAAGTCTGCATAAAGAAAGTGTTATAGATTCTCTTAAGGAGGCATTTCCCATAGCTTGACATGCAATCATTTGCACCGCACAAAGCTATGAATTCTCAAGAGTGCACACACTTTTGTGTGTAATATGATAATGTCTCAAATGCACACTTTACAAATCCAATATTAACCTTGCGCTTTTTCTTATGCTCCACAAGAATTGAAGGCCCACTCGTAGAAGTTCCAAACCACGCATAAAAGTTAGAAATCCCATCATGCAAAGGAAGAATGGGGTTATGCGAAGTTTAAGCACGTCTGTCACGCAAAACCAAGGAATAGAATCATGAAGTGGAGCCCGCTTGCCACCAAACACCCAATGCACGCAATGCACAAAAGACAAATAGTGCTTAGTCGCTAAATGACAAAGATTGCAACAAAAGTCAACAAAGCCGCCATTTTTGACATTAGAGATGACATTTTGTCAGAAAATTAAATCTTGTTTATCGTGTCGACGAAAGAGATTGGAGAGATCTCTTTGGACACTTTGCATGATAGAAAGTAGGTGCCGCATGAATTTAATGAAGTTTGACTTGTGCCTTAAGCTACCCTTGCACTTCACAGAGCATTGAATGCTACCTTCTAGAATTAGAGATCAAATATGATATTCTTCTAGATTTCCCAAGGGGCACTCAATTTGATTTGATTATGTAGCTACCATGGATTCAATTTGTCGGATCTGCACTGTTGTCAAATGGTTGAGGCCATTTATTGTAACACATAATTGTGCCCAAGTAAGTTGTTTTCCTATAAATTCTCTTGTGTTTTGTCCTGAAACTTGTATGTCTGTGTGCATTCTTTCCATATGATTGGAGTAGATTTTCCTTTGTTTATCAATAGATATCTTTTGATCGTTACTTTGAGCTAACGTTAAGCTTCTTGCGCATTCGATGATGTTGCGTCCCTTTTGCCTCGGCAACAAATTCCTTAGAGTCATGCGATTGCGCATGTCTTGATCGAGCAAATGCTTTGGTTTGAGCGTGAGTATGGTTTCTTGGATTTGTCTTCACCAACCGAAAGGGGTCTCTGCCGCAACATTAGATTTATTTCTCTTTCCTCCCGACCTTCTCTCTTTTGCACTTTTTATAACTCCTTGTTATATTAGAGTTAATCTAGGACTAAATGATCCATAAACTGCCTCTTTTGTACAATAAACAGATCTTATCTTAGTGATAATGAATGATAAAAGTAACTAAGATTCTTGTTATCAATATATTATGCAAGAAACATTCACACTATACTGAAATTGAGAGATGAAAGACAAGGAGACAAGAAATTTATCTTGGAGAAACCCAATTTGGGAAAAACTCTAGTTGGGTGAGCAATTGCTCCCCTTTCACTATGTAAATCTCCAATACAACACAAGTTTACTACCAATGGATGGCCTTCAAGAAGGATTCAAGCTCCCTCTACTTGCATTACTTGCTTACAATCCTCAACAATGAAGAACTCAATTGTCTATGAACAAAACAAGAACAATTCAGACTTTCTCCTTTGCTCACACTTGAATTCACTCAAAACCACTTGCTTTGAATGAGTAAATGCACTTGTATTTATAGTTGCTCTAGCCCAAGGATGGAAGGAAGGCGAAAGAACCGTTTTGAGAAGCCCAAACATTTGTAATTGTTCGGATTCCTCATTTTGGCACAGTCTGCAGGGGCGGTTGCGGCACCGCGCGGCGGTTTCACATCGTTACTTTGTGAAGTTGCAACGGTTTCGTGACCGTCACACAATTGTCACATGAAACAGAACAATGGCCTTTTTCGCCATTTGAAGGTGTCCGGATCACCGTTAGCTTGACTTAACCATTTTCCGAACAATGAACATGTTGAGGGTATGCACTGCAAGTTTCAATAAGAGAATACATAGAATTGGGTACTTCTAGATCCATTTTTGGATCATACCTCCCCAATTTGAGGCTTTTAAGTCCCTAAAAGCTTCAAGGACTAATGAGGTGAGGAAATTTCTTCCCCACATCTTCTCTAGAATACCACTTGGCCTTGGTAGGCAATTGACCTTTCAACCCAATCAACCACCTGTCTTGCACTCCTCGCTATGTTGTCCTCTCTTTCCACTACAATACCACATCTTCCTCCAATTCCAATTGACTTTCCGAGCAAGATCCTCAATAGATGGTAGCAACAATCCCTCTTCTTCCTAATCCAACATGGAGGGCTCAAAGAGACATAAATTCTCAACATTCACAATTGAATATATTCTCATATAAGGAGGCAAATCCAAGCAAAATGCATTCTTACCCACTTGTTCTAGAATTTCAAATGGGCCATATCAAAGAGGTTTGAGTTTCTTAGCTTTACCTGTAGTCTTTCTCTGCTCAAGTACAACCATACCTTGTCACCAACAAGGAAAGAATGCTTAGTTCTATGTTGATCATGCCTTGCTTTGTACTTGGTCTTGTGACTCTTTCAACCTCTCATGTACACAGGTGTATCTGCTGAATTTTTCAATGAATTTTTCAGCTTTGTGGACTTCTAGATCCACTTTCCCGTTGTCTCTGCATGGTAGTCTCAAAACAACATCAAAATATGTCTTAAAAGGAGTCTTACTGATAGAAGCATGAATTGCCTTGTTATATGAATGCTGGATATACACCAAATTCTCATCCCAAGTCCTAGGATGTTTCCTGTTGTACCCTCTCAAGAGCTGAACCAAGGTACGGTTTACCACTTTTGTTTGCCCATCTCTGTCTACGGATGAAAAGCAATAGACCTTTTCAACTTAGTATCCATCTTCTCCCACAAAGTAGACCAAAACTTTCCTATGAATTGTGAGTCCCTGTTTGACACAATAGAATTAGGAAAACCAAAATGAACCCACACATTAGCAAAAAATAACTCACTGCATCACTAGCTTTAATGGTCTTCTTGCAAGGAATGAGAATACACATTTTACTTGAACCGGTCCACTACCACAAAAATATAATCATACCTTTCTTGGAGGTAGGCAAACCGCCCACAAAATCCATGGAGATGCTTTCCCATGGCCGGGAAGGAACTGTAATGGCATATATAAACCCAACTTTCTATTACTAGGCTTGTTTGTACTACATAAAACACAACCCCGATAAAACATACCTCTGTAATTGCAAGCATGAGTCTTTGTCACACCAAAGTGACCAACCACTTTAGAAGTGTGTGCTTCCCTCATCAACTGAACTCTTTCCTCCTTAGGCACACAAAGTTTCTTGTTCTTGTAGAGCAGCTCGTCTTGGAAGTAGTATTCTCCCCTAAGTGCAAAGCCCTCACTTGGAGGTTTCTATTGAAAGATTTCTCCAAAATCTGGATCTTGCTCATAACCTTCTTGATATTCTTCACATATGAAAGGTTTAAGAAGGGTCAAAGTGCCCATAGCTGAATGTAAAAGAGGCATAGATAACATATCAACTAACTGGTTAGTCATACTTGGATTAATCAAAAACTGTAACTGTTGTTTTACCTTGTTGGCATCCTTCAAGGAATGCCTGTACAATCCCAAGTTTGGAAGCGGACTATCGGGTAACAACTGTATCTCATGCTCAATTGGCCTAACTGGGGGCAGCCCCGTAGGCTCTTGGAAAACTTCCCTGAACTGCTGAACCAACTCTTTCATCTGCTTCTGCTCTTTGTTAGTAAACATGCTACAAGTGGTTTTAGATGCAACAACTTCCTCTTCTTGTATATCTCTCAAAAGAAGTAATGTAAATTTCCCACTAGCATTAATAAGCTTCTTAGCTTCAGAGGCACTTACCAAAGAGATCTTTGAGTCTCTTGCAAAGGCTGAAATGATGTAACTCTTACCATCCTTCACCAAGTGGTATCAGTTGGCTCTTCTCATGAAGATGGCATCCCTGATATACAAGTATGGGTTGCCAAACACTACACCACACACATCAAGCGGAACAATATCCAAAGTAGTTTCATCAATGAATTTTTATCAATACCAAATGTAATTTTGCATTGCTTGGTAACCTTGATGTCTATGCCTTTCTTCACCCAACCCAATGAATACAGATTTGGATGATTGTAAGTCTCTAACTTCAGCTTATCAACTAACTCCTTACTTATCAAATTAGCTTGAGAACAAGTATCAAAAAGAGCATCCACTTTGGTTTTCTTCACTTGGATTTTTATATGAAAAAGCTTAGTAAGTTCATTTTCTTGAACAACATTATTACTACCCAAACATACCTCTCTACAAACGAAGGTACAACACATTGTCTCATCCACCTCTTTGCTGCAAAATATCTCCTCCCCTTGGAGGGCAGCCATGGCCTTCTTTTTATTCTTCTTATTCTTGAAGGGATGTAATTCGGTGGAGCTTCCAACATTTTTCCTCAGAATGAGTGTCAACATCACAATGACCACAATGAACTTTAGTATCCTTCTTAGAAATGGAAGTAGCATTCTTCTTACCTTTCCCTTTTTCCTTCTCCTTTTGCTTGGTGTCACCTTGTTTGTTTGAAGCATGCTGAGAGGTAGATGAACTCTTCTTGTCCATCTCTAGATAGTGGGCTTGAGAACAAGCCTCATCTACATTCGTCGGCTTGGCCAAGAGAACTGGTCTCCTCAAGTGGCTATGGAGTCCACTGATGTACTTCATCAAAATGTCCCGGTCTGCTACATCTTTGCCCATTTGGACAGCTTTCTTCCGAACTCACTGGTGTACTCTTGCACATTTTGGCCTTGCTTTTGCTTGAGATATTGCCAATACATGGACCTCTCTTCCTCATAACAAATAGGATAGAATTGCTTCTTTATTAGCATCTTAAATTCATCCCACTTAGAAATAGGAGGAAGCTTCTTAACAACCAAAGAATGAACATAGCTTTCAAACCAAGTTCTGCTGCCAAGATGGTTTCATACCGATCATTTTCTTTCAGGCCACAAGACTCAAAAGAAAGATATTGTAGTCCCATTTATAGACAAAGATCAATGATTTTTCCCTGTAGAACCTCCTTTCAGCAGTCTGAATTCATTTTGGAGAAGCTACCAATTGCTGAGTCAATTTTGTATCTGTGCATCGTTATTGGACAGATACAATTGCTAATTAATTTGCTAGTCTTATATAGTATGATTATATGGTAAATTTCATTGCTATATTATCTGTTGCTATTGACAAAGAAAGAGCATTGTTTTGGATGATGTTCAGGAAACCAGGCAACCGGCAGGTTCTGAGACAACAAAATTGAAGTCTCGGTCAGAAAATCTACCTCCTGAAATGGAAGGTATATTTTCCGCAAAGAATAATTTTTGTCACTTGGCAATAGTAAAATGTTTGTGTAATGGTATTTTATTGAGGTTATTTTCGAGTATTATTTTAAATTTAAAAGCATTTTAATAGTTGGATGGTCATGTGGAGGTCTTTAATTACGAATATAGGTATGTTTTGTGAAATTTCTGCCGTGTGGCAGATGTTCCAGACGAAATTGGTGACTCTGCTGTTGAAAAGAACAGTAATTCAAAGCACGCTTCCTTAAAATTACAGGCAAAGGTGTTTGACTGTAAGGAGCTTGCACCGTCGATGAATAATGACAAAGCAATTTCTAGTAATGTTTTATTGAAGGGACCCCCGATTGGGGAGGATCTAGATGCTTTAATCGAAGGGAATAATGCTGGTTTAATTTTTGAAGGTGATCAAACTGAAAATTTTAGTAATGATGTGCCAACAAATGCTGATATTGAGTAAGCACACATTCATCATTAGATGTTATTTATTTGTCAAAGTATCTAGGATCTGATTTTCTCTCTATGATTGTTTTGTTACTTGTATTGTTTCAATTTGTAATGTACGAGTTATAGCTTTAGTATTTTTCCTCTTATTCATGAACAACTAGAATTCACCAATTATTCCTTATTACATCAATTTCAGATATGCGAAGAAATCAACCGATTACTATGTTCATCCTTACATACACGGAAGACTACTGGAATTTCAACATGGTTTAGGACTTAGAAAAGGAGATGAAAGAATGAAACATGATGGTAGGGTCTGCAATTTTGTAGTTTTGGCCTCAAATAATTTTTCATTCAATATGTTGTTTATGTTTGCTTCATGAAGTTTTCCTTTCATGGCTTTATGTTTTGGTAACAGACCAGCCGGAAAGTAATGCAGGAGCTGAAAAATGTTGCTCTCATGGAACAAGAAATACTGAGGATGAAATGGATGGTAGTTCTACTATGTCCAATATTGCATCTATCCCAAAAGATTCTCAAAGAAAGCATGCTTTATTGGCAAGGAATAGAGGAGTTTCAAATCTGGCACCAGAAGATGAATTAGAAAGTGAAATTCTGTTCTTGCAGAGTAGTCTTCTTGAATATGCATGGATGAACCATAAACGTTCTGGTATGACCCTTCCTTTCATATCATTCATATCTTTAGTTTGATTTTGTTGGTGTTTAACGGTAATAATACTATTAAGATTCACTCCAGAGTATATAATTTTCAGAAGAAGACCTTTCATATCTTTGGTTTGCCCTTCTTTTTCAGTGACAGTAATAATATAATCTGAATATCATTGCAGAGGATTTACTTTTCAGGGTCATAACAAATTTATCAAAAGACCAGCAGGCACTGCGGAATCAAAAAGCTGACAAAGTCCTTGTGAATGAATATCTACGCCGGGAAAGAGAAGCAAAGAAACAGGGCAGGAAAGAGAGGAGGCATAAAGAGGCACAAGCTATCTTAGCTGCTGCTACTGCAGCAGCAGCAGCATCACCTAGGCTTGGTTCTTCTAGGAAAGAAGGATCTGGAGATGCAGTTGAAGAGCATGGACTCCGTCAATTTAGTTTTCTGAGCAGACCTTTACAACCTGAGGAATGGAGTACTAGACCTAGTTTTTCTACGGCACCTACCATGAAAGTATCACAGCAGAAATATCTGAAGGGGAACGGTGCAGCTGGACGCACAGGCTCATCATCGCAGACAATGTTACGGGCTAAAGAGACATTGTCAAGGCCTATTGTTGGAAAAGTTTCACCAGAAAACCAATTTTATACCTACCACTTGCCAGCTGGTTTACCTCAAGATGAATCTCGTTTATGTGATATCTGCAGGCTCCAAGAATCGACACGTGCAAACAAAATTTATATCTGTCGCCACTGCAAGGTACTTATTTATTAGATTATTATTTTAAGAATTGAATCTCTGCATAATAATAATGAAGTATTCTGGTTGCTTTTACATTTACTATATTACATGAACACTTTATTGCAGGTTGCAGTTCACCAAGATTGCTATGGTTTGTCCACAGTTCATTCTTCAGAATGGTATTGTCAGCCATGTGAAGAATTAAATTGGAAATACCAAGGCATGAGAATTCCATCTGTGGTTAGCCGAGGCAGGCCTGGATGTGATTTTGAGTGTGCCTTGTGTGGTGGTTTAAGTGGTGCTTTTAAGAGGACTACTAAGGGCCAATGGGTTCACGTATTTTGTGCTGAGGTAAGAAGCTCTATTGATTGAAGCTAATATATGTTTTTAAAGTTGTCAAAAGTTTAACAGAACATGATATATTATCTTGCTCGCTATTAGTTATTTTTGTCTTTGAAACCTGTAGTGGATATTGGAGAATACATTCAGGAAGGGCCAAATTGAACCCATTGTAGGGCTGGTATGTTTAAATTGCAATTCTTGCCTATTACCTGTGATATATTTAACATGCTGCATTTCTGGTTTCTTCATGATGGTTGCTTTTATGCATTGTCATGCTATTGTATCAGCATCTGGCTTCATAGCACCCTTGGCATCAATGTGGCTCTGACTAATATCAAGGGATTTATTGGTCGTACAGTTGTATTTTGTATTTTTGGTGTTGATGATGCCCATCATCTGCCATGCACTTGTGTTGATGCTAACTATCAATATGTTATGAATTTCAGGAACTTCTTTCTAGAGAGAGACCAGTAGCAGTCTGCAGCATTTGTCGTCGACAGCAGGGTGTGTGTTTGAAGGTTAGGACATACTATTTATGAAAGTTCAAAACTTACAGTAACACTTACTACCGGGTTATGATATTCAGACAATAGGTTGTCAAATTTTGTATTAAAGTAAATATTATCTGCATTAAGTATGAAAAGGATTTCATTTTTTCTACAGTGCAATTTTGGCCACTGCCACACTTTTTTCATCCATTATGTGCGAGAGATGCTGGGTTTTATATGAGTGTGGTTGCTCATGGTGGAAAGGTTCAACATAAAGCATATTGCGAAAAGCATAGCTCAGAGCAAAAGCTTAAGGTAGTGTAAGACTTGAGTGTGTACATAGTAGCAAAGTTATGAATTTTGAATGTTATATATTACAATTTTTAATGACTTAGCTGAAGCTCTTTATTGAATAAAAATTGCAGGTTGAGTCACGAAAATATGGAGGTGCTGAGGAGTTAAAAATTATTAAACAAATGCGGGTAAGCATATTTGTCAATCTTGTGCAGTTTTTTCATGTGGTTGATGGTGGTAGTTTTTGTTGTTCTGAGAAAGGAGTATGGAAGTATTTAATCAAGAAAACTATTATTCTGTGGCAGCTTCTCCTTGTGACCATTACTCATATGGCAAAGATGTAATCAGATGAACAAATTCAAATTATGAATCAAAATTTAAGCTTAAAATGAAACATCTGTTTATGCATGAGATTTTTGATTGTGAATCCTTTTTATATGAGTGTGAATTGAAAGACCTTGTCATGACCTAAATCATTGATGAAAGAATTGTAGACCATATAAAAATCACCAACATGGTTACCCAGAAATCTGTGCAAATAAGATGACCTGTGGATATCTAAATTTAGATAATCCAACTTGTACGGTAGACAGTATACCTTGAGGATACCCATAAGCCTTTATGAAGATTGTCAATAGATACTAATCTACCGAGAAACGTCTAGCAAGAAGTCATTGTAGATTGTAGTCCAGCAATGGTTTGTAAATGTGGAAGACTTGGAATGGTCATATCTCTTGAATGTGTATGCTAGCAGTAGTAAAGGAATGCATTTTTGTGAGATTAATTTTTCTGTGGTAAAATGTATGAGAATATAAGACTTATTTATAAGGTGCCTAACTACAAGTTTGCTATAACCGGTTGTAACTACATCAATCGCTTTGTAACTATTTCCTTTATAATAAATAGAAGGATACAATCTAAAATGTGTGCAATCCGCCTTCTCTTTATTTCTTCCTTGTATACGTCTTCTAACAGTGGTATCGAGCGAGACCAAGTGAGGAAAGAGAGAAGGGCAGAAAATCTGTTCCATTAGGGCTCGGAATTCGAGGCTGAAGAAGTATGAATCAAAGGCACAGTCGCAAATATAAGGAGAAAGACAAAAAGACATTTTCGTTTTGATTTTCAAGGAAATCATAAGAAGATTTTTTGGGTCGAAGTAAACAAGCTCGTTTTTGTGAAGGCAGAAAAACGTAGTCGCGAGTACCAGATTGCAAACACAGTCGCGTATAAGGAGTTGCGAATCTGGAGCAAAAACTAAGTCGCGGAATGGCACATTTTTCAGGAAAATAACAGTATTTTTGAGCACGAAATAAGACGTGAATAGAGTCACGATTCACAAACATTTGAAGGCCATTATAATCAGCCATTACAGTCACGAATTGCAAGGGCACAAATGTTTTCCACAGACGTAGGGCAAGAAAGACACAAAAGCAAAATACAGTTACCGAGGGCATAACATACAATCATATTGAAACCCTGTCTGGTCAGAAATCTAAAGACAATACCTGCACTAGGGCACGGAACTGTGCAACTGGTATTTTATTTTATTTTTATTCATTTCCGAAAATACATAGTTGTATTTATTCTATTTTATTAAAATGGAAATGCTCGTAGAAAAATATTCTGGTCTAAATTTTCATACATGGAGAATGAAAATACAAATGCAACTTATTTGGAGCAAAAGTAGTTAATGCCAAATTTCCCCTAAAAATTCAGTTATATAGGTTCAAAATGGACGAAGGAGTCCCTATGTCAAGCCACATTAATAATTTGAGGTCCTTGATCATATAACTAGCAGAAGTCAAAGCTGCGATTGAGGATGAGGATGCCAAAACTATCCTATTAAATAATTTGTCTTCAAAATATAGCAATGTAGTTTTTACCCTCAGTCAAATTCAATCTTAATCTCTAGATGATATGATTGCAGCTCTTTTAGCTGAAGAAAAATGAACTACAAAAGATGCAGAAGGTTATTCCCGAAGAAGAAAGTGCATTCTATTCCGTAACCAAAACTCTCGTTAATCGGGAGATTGAATGCCATTATTGTAAGAAAAGAGGTCTCACAACATGGGATTGTCGTGTTCGAGCCAATGATGTGCTTAAGGGTAAAGTCATATCAAATACAACCAATATAGCCGTGGTTGAAAACCCACCAGATGCAGAAGGTAGTGAGGATAGTGACGAATATGCAATATAAAGATTCTCTAAACTTTGAAGGCAAGAAAGGATACATGGTAGATGAAGCTCGGTATGGATGGTTGCTCAGATAGTTTGGGAGACTATGGATCTTGGGAATTATACCCTCACGAGGGTCATGAGACAACTTGATGGAGCTTGTGGATGGCTCAGTATGGGTGGTTGTCCAATAATTCGGGAGATCCGTGATTCGGGAGTTCGGGAGGTGGAATTCGGGAACTCAAGAATTTAGCTTGGGAGCTACACCTTTACGAAGGTCACGAAGCAACTTGATGGAGCCCTACCTTATCATAGTGTTACTTTCAAAGTGAAAGCGTCTCAAGATTACGTAGTTTTGTTAGATTATTTGTTTTTGCTTTATTTCGAATAGGCCTTAAGAGGTGGTATGAGAATATAAGACTTATTTATAAGCTGCCTAACTACAAGTTTGTTGAATCGGTTGTAATTACATCAACTGTTTTGTAACTAATTCCTTTATAATAAATGACGGACACACAATCTAAAATGTGTGCACTTCGCCTTCTCTTTATTTCTTCCTTGTGTACGTCTTCCAACAAAATGTCAAGGGATTGACGTGTTACATGTGTGTCACAAGAGGGTTAGAATAGCCAAGACAACATAGTCACTTAGAGACATGGGATACGGTTATGGGGAAAATATTTTGAAATAGGGTACAAGAGTATATGAATAAGGGTAATTGTAAATTACATTTAAATAAGTCACCATGAGATGTGGGTACTGGATGGTCCCCGAACCTAAATCGAGTGTTTCACGGTTCCTATGACATGGAGTGAAATTTAATCATATGCTGCAATTGGCAGTTGAATGGAAGGTTGCTAATGTGAACTAGTATCATGCAATTTTTTTCTACAAGGTCAACATATTGTGTAAGTTTTGCACCAAAATATTTTCTTGTATGTTTCGTGGAGATGTGTTGGCACACTTGTTTCCCCTTCTCCATCACATGTTCCCTTCTCCATCTCCATGCAAATGTTTAATTTGATATCATTCCTAGGAATTTGGGGGTAATTTTAGGCATCCCCTTCTTGCGTTCCCACATTTACTTGTACCCTATGTCACAAGGTTCGCCGAATTTTTCAGAAAAAATTTGAAATTCGTCGATTTTTATATAGTTACCAAAAATTCGCCAAAAATCGTCCAAGTTCGCAGTGGGTTTTTGTCTGGGTCGCTGGAGTGTTGGCGGTGGTAACAAGCATCCTTTAACCTGCGTGAAGCCCTCAAAGCCCGTGTCCTTTACCCTGCTCGAAGCACTCAAAGCTTGCGTGAAGCGCTGTCACTTGCGTGAAGCCCGTCACGGAAGGGTCGAGAATAATTTTCTCATTCTTTGCTTTTCGTTTTAGCTTTGTCATATATTTTTTTATTATATTGAATTTTAGGTTTTAGGTTAGGTTTTTTATTTTATGTTTATTAAATAAAATTATATACTTAAAGTCGATTGCATGTTGAACTAATAAAAATATTAATTGATTTAAGTTAGATGTTATTTATATATGTTTTTTAAACTTTTCTATGTATGTTTTTATTATTAGTTGTATTATATATTTTTTATTTTTAAGAATTTAGAAAGTATTATGATTTGATTTGTTAATTATTATTTTCAAATTATTAATAATCTATTTAATACAATAAAAATTTCAAGTTTTTAAAAAATAATTATACTATTTCTTTTTTAATGTTTTAAAATTTAATTACATTTTTAATTTTATCTTATATTTTTATTATTATTTTATGTATCGGCGAATATAATGGCGAATTTTTTTTCGAACTTTATTCAAGTTGTCGAACTTGAACCGATTTTTATCCTAGTCGAACTCGAACACGAACTCGAACCTTGTGACATAGCTTGTACCCACTCAAATGGAACTTGGGGGAATATAGATATCTATGAAGTTGTAATAAACATGAACGCGTGATTTCCTCAAAGTTGGGTCTTCATCCCGGTGACTATGAGCCTCTAGATAAAAATACTCCTGACCTTTCCTCTGTCTTGGATGAGCTGATTCGTGAAGATGAAGAACTGGAATATGGCTCAGCAATTGGTTAACCTGACTTTAATGAGGAAGCTACGGGTCATGGAGCCTAATTGATTTTCTTTGTGCTTGCTGTTTTCTGTTTTATGGTCTGTTGATCTTTGCCTGGTCGTTGATAGGCTTTGACCAAGACCTCTCGTTCGTTAGTATAGTTTCATGCATGGCTAAAATGTGGATTTATTTTTATAGTCCATGGAAAGGTCGCAGAAATTCCGTGATTTATTCAGGCTTTTGATTATTAGTATTAGCTGGACCGGTATCCCTTTTGTGATTTCTGATTGATCTTATAAAATAAACATGAACTTGCTGTTTGGATTCTTCAACATGAAATTGATGTTGTCAAATAAATATGATTGTTGGAATGTTTGTATAAGTTGTGGTTAGCTAAACATGTAGTGTGGTATCAGGATGTCACTCCGAGGGACTTCTTTATGTTTATGGCTTGCCTTTCTTGGTCAAACAATTGTCAAAAATTATTATTGTCAAATTCAATAAGTGTATATACGGCCAGTGTGGGTGTTTTTATGTACCTAGTCAAAGACATGGTAGAGAGTATTGTTTCATGGATATTATTACGTTATTAGTATTTATGTGGAGAAATACATAGAGAAAATCATTAAATTTATGGTGATTGTTTCAATGGAACATACAAGCATCCTAGTGGAATTTATGCACTCAATATGGAGATTACTTCATTCTCTTTCAAAGGGTTTCATATTGCTTGCAACAAATACGCTCAGGAGGAGGTTTTGAGTTCTTGGTGTCACTCTAGGAACAGTTGTGGCTGAACATTGTTAATAAGAATATCTTTGGGGGTTGATGAATAATTGCAGCTGAATAAATCTTATAAGAATGCACTTGGAGATTTTGTAAATACACTGAATGTTAAAGTCTATAAATGCCCTTTAGTTGAGAGCTTAGCTACAATGATGGATCCTAGAATGACATTGTGCAAGCTAGGTGGTACTACTTAGATATGTATTGGCGAAATTACGCTTATTTCTTTTTCCTCATCTTTTTTTTCTCCTAAACTTGCAAAATGGCTTTAAGCTTTACATCATATTTTTAATTTTTTTTTTTGTTTAAATTATGAAATTCAGTTTAAATTTTTAATTTGTTGATTATTTGCTAATTTTTCCGCATTCTATATTTTCAAGCCCCTTCTCCTATGGACACTATCAAATCTTGTATTGTCTCTTTCACGGTGGTGGTTGAGATTTTCTTCTCTTTGTGGAGTTTAGATACAGATTAGTGCCAAGCTTTGCTTCCAAGCATGCTCTCCAGCGTCCTTATCTACTTTAATGATTGGTCTTTTACTCACATGGTTATTTGTAATGTTGAATGGACGATGTTAGTGTTTCTGAAATGTATAGGGCTGGAATATTTTATTGTTGTGCTTTTAACTACCAGTTTGTAGCTGGTTGTTTCTTTTGGACGTTGAAGCTCCTTTTCAAATCATTCTTGCTATCGGTATTGGATGCACATGTGACTCCTTTTGACCTATTTTGATCATCTGTGGGCATCAATATTATTTCTCTCTGTCCTTCCTTGGCATCTATTTTGGTAACACCTAGTAGGTGACATACGCCAATGTTTGATTAGGCAAGATGGAATTCGACATTTTCTTGTGTATGATTACATATTTAATAAATTAAGTACATTTCTTTTTGTGAAACATAGAATATATTTTGAAACTTCCGATTTTTAAAAACATTGTTGAAAGAAATGCTATTCATTATGTATGGTAACGGTAAGAACAAGAGCAAAGGATGTCATGAAAATGTTACATCTTTACATAGTTACCTAATTCTTGGGGACGGGGACAATGGGATGGAGGGACGGGGTTTTCAGGATGGCAAAAATTTCCAAGATTTTGGGGACGACAGGGTACAGCTTGTAAAATATTATATATATATTTTTAAATTTATGGGTTTTTATTTATTTTATATATTTTTGGGTACTATCAGGATTAGGGTTCCATATTTTTGGTTAAAATAACAAATTAAACAATGAGCTTCCAAGAACCTAGGAAGGGTAAGAAGAGTGGGATGCTAGAAGAGGTAATTAGAAGGATGCTCACTAACCCTGCTGATGATGAAATTATGCAAGGGCAATGCTAGTTGGTTCCTCTCTATTCGATTGACAATTTTTTTGCAATGAGGTTGGTGTCGTTGGCTGGACGAGATCTCTGACACTTGCACCATTTTATCAATCATGTATGATAGATAACTGTCGAGGTCGCTTTGGACACGGACCTTCCACTTTCTAGAATCAAAAGATCATCACTTTGGAGTTCTTGATTGGGAACATATGTTGCTAAGGTTTTCTGCTGGTTTTGGAAATTCCCTCGAATAAATATAGCTGGGCATTTTTGGTCTTCATAATGAACAAAGGTGTTTAAGGAGGCTTGAAAGTCATTAGACGTGCAGTGTTAGCAGCTGCAGATCTCATAAAAGAAAAGATATCTAAAGATAAAATGATCCTTAGAACCCAGGAAGTGTAAAAAGAGTGGGATGCTAGAAGATGCAAATAGAAGGATGCTCACTAACCCTGCTGACAGTGAAAATATGGAAGGGCCATGGATGCCAAATGTTTTGCAATGAGGTTGGTGTTGTCAGTTGGACGAAATCTCTGACACATGCACTATTCCCCAATCTTGTATATAATATTTAACTGTTGAGGTCTGTCTGGAGACAGACCTTCCACTTTCTAGAATCAAGAGATTATCACTTTGGAGTTCTTGATTGGGAACAAATGTTGCTAAGGTTTTCTGCTGTTTTGGAAATTTCCTCGAATAGATGCAGCTGGACATATTTGGTCTTCATAAGGAACAAAGGAGTTTGGGGAGGCTTGAACATCATTAAACATGCAGTGATAGCAACTGCAGATCTCATAAAGTAAAAAAATCTAAATATAAAATGATCTTCAGATTCAGGCTTCTAGAGAAAGTCTCAAAATGTTTTGTTCTTTTGGTAGGCGAGGTTCCAATTCGATAGGTATACTTGGTATGCCAAGTGACTTGGTCGTGCACGGAACCCTGCAAATCATAGTATCAATGTTGAAGATTGTTAAATTGAGCAAAAGACGAGCACCAAACTCAGCCAGAATAACAGTGTGTTCAACTGTCATCTTTTCTCTAATATACTTTGAAAACATTGTGTTAAGCGCTCTTAAAAATGGTTACAGCCTCTTTTTCCAAACCTCTTTTGCCAAATATAGGCTCCGATTCTCACATCTAGAAATAAGTGTAGTGGAAACTGGTGAGGAGAATAGACAGATCTTGGCTTGGATGTCCTGTAACATAGCTGAAAGCCTGAAAGCATTGATCCTCCACTATAAGATTGTTAAAGTGAGTAGCACACAAGTACTGAACTCAGCCTGAATAATGGGGTGTAAAACTGTCATCTTTGCAACACACTCTCTTAATAGATTAAAACCACTTTTTCCCAAAACAACGGCTCCAATCCTCACATATATAAAGAAGTGTAGTGGTTACTGGTGTGTGTGTGGAAGAGACACATCTTTGGCTACGATGACCTGGGATGGTAGCTGAAAGCATGGTCTTTCCTATCTAGTAAGTCCAAAGTACCTTTTACGAAAATATTCTCTCTCAGCTGCAGGGTTCAAGCTGAAGGATGCCTTAGAGGAGTAAGATGCGTCCAATGTGGTTTAAGTATGCTAGTGTCCACAAAACCCATATTATTTCCTCACATGGCGAGTTCAAGAAACAAAGACAGTGACAAAGTCTGTAAATAGACTGGCACTCCAATGGAGTGAAAGCTGATACGGATCCACTTAAGATTATGTTGACCAGAACTGTGTGTGAGGCTTTCTAGCATGTCCTCTGCATTCTCTTGCAACACTTCCGACAGAAGCCTATTATGTGATGAAATGGTTCTGAGATTGACAAGTGAAAATTTAGAATACCCAAGTCCCTCACCCCAGTGTGTCCAACCTAATACTCTAGTTGCTATGAAGGTGTTATGGGGAAAAATTGAGTGAATTTATACACAATTCTACCTGATGGTGATTCGTGCACCGTGTTAATGAATATGCAGTAAAATTTTATTCTTATGTGATAAACTACTTGTACAAACATTTAAATAAAAGACTAACAATAGAAAACTGAAAGGAGAAAACTAAATAGAATGTCGAAGTGCAAGATTGGTTCTGGACCTACCTTTGAATATAAGTGGATTGCTCAGACGACAAATCATTTGACAACAAGCCCAAGTTTTTTTGAATGTAAAATATTTTATGGCAAGGTGTCTTCCGTACCTGAAATGCTGTCTTCTGTACCAGAAATGCTTCCGTAGCTCAAGCAAAATGGCAGTTAGGTCATCACAGTCATAATACTCGTTGGGAAAGTTTTGGTTTCTTATCTTATTTGGATCTTGCTTGATTTCATAAGAATCCTATCTGGTTGAATCAAATTACTTTTTTTTTTTTTGTGAACGAGGGTCTGAAGTTGAGCAGTGATAATCCTGCCTGATCTTGCCTAGAAAAACACCAATCACGAGTTTTCTTAAATTTGAGTGTTCCATTGGAATGATGAGTAACGAAGTTGCAAGGTTCAAATTCGAGTTTGGTTTGAGTTCTACAATGGATCAAGTCGGTAAAAAAACCTCTTAAAGTTTGAACAAAAGATTTTATTTTATCATTTGTATTTTCTAAAACAATGTATTAATATGTCAGTGGGACAGACTGGATAGGGTTTTCTGTCCTCTGCTTTCAGTCAGTATATGTATACTCACACATATTTATCATATAATGCAAAAGCATGTCAAAAATTTTCCATGAAAAATAATGGATAAAGTTCGAGTTCATGTTCGACAAGAATGAACTTTGGTAAGGTTCAATTTTTTTCAATAAAATTCGGCAGACCTTGTTACATAGATTAGTACAAATTATTAATATTAAATTTTATGTAATGCTAATTGCCACAGTTGACATTTTAATGCAAGAAGGCCGTGTTAATACTAAAGGAAGAGCAATTTCGTACTGTGATGAGGTTTACACAATATTCATTTGATCAATGAACTGAAAGTGGCTGCTTAGCTTTCCCTTCAGCAATGACATGGGTGAAATTCCAACTACATTGGTTGTTATTTATATAGTCGACTTGGAAATAAAATTATAATGGTATTTGAGAGATTATTGAGATATAATCTTTTCGTACCTCAACTTCGGTTAGTATCCTCATTTGCATTGAATGTGTATGGGTGGGTTTAGGTTGATTTGATGTAAGCAGGGTGAACTGTGACGTATAGACACAATTTTCTGGTGAATCATTGCTTTTGTGCTGCAAAGATATTTGTTGTTTCGTACTTAATGTTTTACATTATCGAAGCTGGTTTTGCCAGTTATCTGCTTTTTTTTTCCTCATCAAACAATATAAGTTCTTGAATGTTGTAATACTTTAGAATTTGACTTTGCTAATTCTTTTTGTCAGGTTGAGCTAGAGCGTATACGACTTATTTGTGAGCGCACTGTTAGAAGAGAAAAACTGAAGGTTAGTCTGTGCAATTTCCTCTGCTGCTACTATTTTCAACCCTGAAGGTTAGCTTCTTCGTGTTTCTTTGTTATTCTTGTACTTATGATCGTGCTGTGGACAGAGTTGAGGTTTCACTTACTATTTGCACATATTGACAGTCTTTGGCATAAAAGGTGGTACCTTTTATTGGAATTATTGGCTCTAATATATTATTTAATTTCTCTGGCGATATCTATTGTACCTTCTTGAACTCTTTCATGGAGGTACATGGAAAACTTATCTAGCAAACTATAGAAATGAACACACATAAATTGACAATTATATAAAGAACAACTGATTAATGTAAAAACAAATACACAGAGCCTTGTTGGTATTCCTTAAAGGCCAAGGGGATATTTCCTTGCCATCGTTGAGTAGCAAGAATTGGCCATCAGATGTCCCAACCTGAGGAAATGCATATTCCTCTATATAGCTACAACCTATTACTTGTAATTGGCCTTGACCATACTCCAATCTTTGTTTGGAATTCTTGGCCATAGTCTAACCAAGGCATTTCTTCTGTGTTTCAGACTTTCACCAAGGCTTTAAGGTTTGCGCAAATTGTTCATGGTAATGAATTGTTTTGCGACATATTGTCACTCACCTTAGTAAATTCTAAAGAATAGCCCATCGTCTCGTATTTTCTCTCGTCTATTCTCTACCTCACGTTGATAAGAATATGGCTCCCGGATGATATAAAGCACAATGAATGTTTGAGAAACTATCGAAGGGCCCTTGGTCTATTGGTGATGTTGTTTGGCTTTCAATAAGCCCACCAGAATCAAGTCTTGTTGAGTGCAAGGCCTGGAGATACCCGACACGGAGAGTCGAAACGGTTGAGGCCAGGATCGTGCCTTGGGTGACTTTGACGGCGTGGATGCCCCTTACTCGTAGCTGCTTAAGTTGAAGGTGATCACTAGTTTAGTTGTACGCTTACTTACTCGTAATTGTAAATCCGTTATATGCTTCCTCCGAAGCATGAGCAAAGATGCCAACAATCTATGTAATCTAGTGCCTAGTTGAGTGCACTACTCAGCAAAAAAAGAAGTTTGAGAAACTATTGTCCATATGATTTGTTACTTGCCTTTTCATTCTTGTTTAAGTTGATGTTTATGGTTGGATGGCATTCACTATGTATCATGGACAGATTAAGGTGGAGTCAAATTTTTGGAGCTATGTGAACACAAGTTCTAATAACAAAATTTTGAAGTTGATTTACCAAAATTTGGAGTTGATTTTTTGTGAACAAGGTTTCTTTGAGGATCTCAACATGGTAGTATTAGACGTTGTTTCCCTCAAATCGGATATATTTATTCTTGATCTTCAAGTTATCATGTTGATTTTCTTGAAATATCCCTTGTGGGATACCACTCAAAATTGCACAAAATATATAGAAATTGCAGCAAAATTTTTTTTTGATTTTTGCAGAAAATAACCAGCTAGGGCAGCGAACTGAATTTAATTGATATCTCACAAAATACTTGCCCAAAATGCATGAAATTTTAAAGAGAGCTTGCAACAATGATAACAAACACTAGAAAATATTTTTTGGAATTTTTGAATAATATATAACTGCCAGAAAATTTCAGAAAGCCCTAGACAACTGGAAATCTTCAAAAATTCATAATTTTGCAAATACAAGTGATAAATTTTGAAAATTTGGAAACATCTACTAAATATATAGAAATGATCCCAACCTCCAGATCTGAAAATAGACACCTGGAAGCCCTAAAAACACTGCTGCAAATCTGGAACTGAGTAGATAAAACCCTAGAAAATAGATAAAAATCTGAATTTCTGGAAATAACATCTACCAATGATATAGAAGAGAGCCCAACCTCCAGATCTGGAAATAATAGCTTAAACCCTCCCAAAAATTGCTGCAAAAACCCTAGGGGTGATGTCACCCTAAGGGAGTGGCTGATAACCCTTGTTCCCCCACGTTTCACTATTTTTCCTAGAAACGTCCGGGGGCGTCGAAGAGCGTTGGAAAGCGTCCGGGGGCGTGAAGCGTGGGGGGCGTGGGAAAGCGTGGGGGCGTGGAGGGGACGTGGGGGACGTGGAAACGTGGGGGACGTCCAGACGTCCCCATGATTTTATTTCCTCCAAAAAAAATCGCCAAACCCATGCTCCGAAGATGCGCTGCAATAAATTTGATCTTTCTCTAAACCCTATGCATTGATGGCAATATTTTTCTTATTTTCAATGTTCCTCCACCAAAAATCATGTTTAAGGAATGTATTTGATGTTTATGAGTTCTTTCGAAACCCAAAATAATTTAGTCTCTTCCTTGGAATCTCCGAAAAAGTATCTCTAAATATCAGCCCCCCGAATTAGCTCCAAAAAAAACTGACAAACTAGGGTGGATCTTTCACCACCGAGGAGTGCCCTATTAGCTAGGAATGAATCTCTCACCACCAAAGCTAAGGTTCCTGTGGGATCTTACTACACAAGCAAAAAGATTGCAAACAACAGTTGCTCAATAAGAAAATATGTGAGTGTGCGGGATGAACTCTATCACTCCCCCAAACCTCCTTTTATAACTTTTCATTACCTTTTTCCAAGTTGGAGCTCCATGTGGGACTAAAAGTGACTTAAGTGACCTCAACGAAAAATAGAATAATAAAGTACCATAAGTGACCCCAACGAAGAAATAGAATAATAAAGTACTATGAACCCCCCCTCAATGACAAAATATAACAATTATTCCCACCAAGTTGCTCATTACCAATGCCAATGGGAAAATATAACAAATAGGCAAGGTGGTAATTGGGCATCCATATCCAATAGCCTCCAACATTGTTAGCCCCTTGGGTATCACCAAGGTTAAGACAGATGAAAAACCTCCTAGGCCAACTGCTCATAAATGGGGACATTACAATCCTCCCCTCCCGAGAAATGCTTGACCCCAAGCATTATCCTCGTCATGTCATCTTTGCGAAGTTTAATACCACATAGTTTCTCCACCTCACCTTGTAGTCAACCAAAGGTTGGTGTGATCCAAAGTAACCAAGACACCCCATGTAGTCATCGTGACCTCCATGTCGTATAGAGAACAATGCCGCCCCTGAAGTAGAATGATTCCCAAACCGACTCTCCCCAGTACCCACATAGGGACGGCCAATCTGTCCCAATCCTCGTCCATGCCGTGATCACTCACTACCTCTCCAATCAAACTCTTGGGTACGAAAGTCCACTCAATCTCGTAGAATCCTTGGATCAACTTTGTGAAACAACCCGTATATACACAAAGTGTGCTAACTCTCTTACTGGATGAAGACCCCTTCTTTGACCTCTATCCTGGTATATCTCAGTTCTCGGGCTCTGGGGAGGTCATCATCATGGGGGACTTCAATGCCCGTACCAAAAATATGCAGATTCCGAGGCACGACAGGACCGACGATGTTCTTTGCACCTCTGAGGTGGATCCAGAGTTGGTTGGCTTCCAGCGAGATTCTGAGGACACGACAAGGCCCCTGACTTCCTACGGTCGACATCTTCTCCAATTAGGGGAATCTCATGACCTACTGATCTTGAATGGCATTCCTCACTTTCTTGAATCCCGGTTCTTCACCTGCAGACCCTTTTGTGGTGGGGCCAGTGTAGTTGATTACGTCATGACTACCCCCAACTTGATTCCTTACATACACCACTTATGTGTCTCCCCCATCCCTTTGGCTGACCATGCGACCCTCTCCTTTTCCCTCCAGGCTATCCCCTCCCATGACCCCACCCCTCCCTTTGTATATCGCATACTATTTGGAAATTTGACACAGGGGATCCCGACACCTTTTCCTCCTACCTTCGTCTGCTTCTCCCCCATTCCCCATTTCACCTCTCTTACCTCGGACCAGATGTTCAATGTCCTCTCCCGCGCTATTCGTGAGAGGCGAAGCCACGAGTTCCTTCCCCCACGTCACTCACTCCACCCTGTGTCATGGTACATGCCCTATGAACAAATGGTATGACAAGGAATGCAAAGCCTTCCACCGGAAACTCCGCTTTGCCTTCTTGCATGCCCTTCCCTCCTTCCCCTCCCTGAAGTCAGCCTATTGTCGTCTCCTTTGACATAAGAAATGCACATTTATCTCTCATAGGCGCTGTGTGCTTTGTCTGTCACTTATCCACTCTCCTAAACATTTATGGCGCACCATTCTTCCCCGTCATTCGCCTTTACCCTTGGACCTTGATCCCAATTCCATGTTCACCCATACCTCCACTCTTTATGACTTCCCTGGCTAGCCCCACATCCAAGTTCATTCCCCTCCCTCCCTTTGCCATATTTTCACCCACACCAATGTGAGGAATGCCATTCTTGCTATGATTTGCAGTAAAGCAGGGGACGAGGAAGGGTTTCATGCAGAACTCTTCAAGTATGGTCGGAAGATGCTCCTCAGTTATCTTGTGGACCTCTTCAATCAGGTGGTTTGTACAGGTTTCCTAGTTTCTTGGTCCCACCACATCATCCACCCCATACACAAGTCGGGGCCCACTTCCGACCCCAACAATTACAGGACTATCATGGTGGGTCACACATTCTCCAAGCTTTATGCTACAGTTCTTCATTTGCAGCTTTCTGAGTTCCTCGATCAGTACCATTGCAGAGCTAGGGGGCAGGCGGGCTTCCGACCGACTTACCAGACTATCGACCACATCCTCACTCTTTGGGCTATCATCGAAGAGGCTCGCCACCGCTCTTCCAGAGTTTTCTGTTGTTTCGTGGATTTTTGGAAAGCTTTTGATTCTGTTCCACGGAAGCCCTTTTCCGCAGGCTCAGAGATATAGGCATTTCCGAGACTCTTCTTACAACCATCATGCGCCTTTATGAGGAGGTCCTTGGCTGCCTTCACACCTCTGTTGGCTTGTCCGACTTCATCAGGAGTACCATTGGAGTCAAACAGGGCTGCCCCCTCTCTCCTACCTTATTTGGGATCTACATCGATGAGCTTGAGGACTTTCTCAGGGATCACATATAGGAAGGTGATGGGTGCCTTCTACATCAGGTTCTGATTTACATCCTCCTCTTTGCAGATGACATAGTTCTCCTTGCTTCTTCTGCAGAGGGTCTCTAGAGGCAGTTGGATGCCTTAGCCCTTTTTTGTGATCATAGACAACTGACTGTTAATCTTGGGAAAACCAAAGTTATGGTTTTCAATTGTCTAAAGACTTCAAACCTCCACTTCTTCTTTAAGGGTGTGGAGATTGAGATCACTTGCTCTTATACCTACCTGGGGATTCTTTTCTCTGGACCTCGTTTTAGCCTCATCCTGCTCTCAAACCCCGGGTTAATAAGGGGTATGGTTCTTTGGCGATTCTTGAGAGACAATGTTTCTGCCACCACTTTCAGGACATTCCTTCCAAGATGTCCCTCTCTCGATTCACTGTAAGGCCTACGGTTCTGTATGGTTCGGAGGTTTGGGGCCCCTCTCTTTTGGACTCAGATTGGGCCACTATCGAGCGCATTCAGATCCTCATGCTCAGACATATTATCAGGTGCAAAGAATCATTCCTCACAACATTATTCTTGTTGAGTTTGGGGCTCGCCCTTTTCGTTTGGAGACCATCTTCAGCCTTGTGTTGTTGTTGCACCGTACTTGGGGTTTTCTAGCTAGCTCTTCATTAACATAGACATAGACAGGTACATTTATCTTGCCTACTTTGCTCCTCTGAAGCTATTGCATCCTCAGATCATAGTAGACGATCTCGTTGCTTTGGTATGCTGCGTTTCATGCCTCTTCGAGTCCATTGGCATCCAGATGGACCGTCTCCCACCCTTCAGCTATTCTCTGGATGCCCCTGCCCATCTCCTACCCAACCAACAGGACCTTCATAGGATTATCAGAGATGATATCTACAGACAGTTCATCCAGCACACCTGGACCAACCCCCGAGGGGTTGCGTCCGAAGATGTCACTCTATGCGGCACACTTTCTTGAGATCCGTGATGGGGTCATTTTTAGACCCATGTACATTTCTCGGCATTGGTTACAGGCCCTTCGTATCTCTCTGGGTCAGTTTAGAGTGGGCTCACATCGACTTCGTGTTGAGACTGATCATCACTTAGACCGCTCGGAGCGGACTTGCCTGCTTTGCTCTCTCCAGGAGGTTGAAACCGAAGAACACTTCATTTTCAGGTGTCTTGTTTACTATGAGATTCGTGGGCGATTCCATTGCCTGTTCCGTGAGCTTCCTTCCTTCACAACTTTCTTTAGATACTATGATCAGAGATGTCTTGCTCTCTACCTTCAAGAGGCCCTCAGGCTTGGGATAGGCTCCTCCATCCTCCCCCTAGACGGATGGCTACTAGATTGATCACTTCTTTCTTCTCGGTGCTCTCCCACAGGTGGGGGGTGAAGTGGCACTTAGTCACGTGTCCGCACCCCGATTCGAGATCCGTCAGTCTTGAATTTCTGTTTCTTCCACCAGAGGTTCCCTATCTCAGGCATATCCCAGTTCCTCTCCGCATAGACAACGACCCACCAGGCTTACTAAGAGGCACCGCCTTCCTCCCGACGCCGGCTCCCCAGGCATTCTACAGTTTCAGCTTCTGGTCATCGGCGCACTGCGAGTTACTCCCATCCGGCCTTGAATGTTAGGTGATGTTGTTGGGGGTGTTGCTCCCTCTTCCGCTCCCCCCACACCGTCATCTCTTTCTTTTTCGTTTCTGGTTTCTCGGCCTTTGTTGTTTCCTTCTCTTCATCTCCTTCTCTCATTGTATTTCGGGCGACCCGTTTGGGTCCTCTTGCTGGGTTTGTATGCTTTGTACTCTGCAGTCCCATTGACCTACTTTTGTGGTCATTTGTTGGACATTAATAATATTATCTTATCTACATGACCCACACTCGTGGGAGAGTAAGGTTCCTCATAGTGTATCTCAATGTGTCCCGTGGGGAAAAATCCCAAGACTCCAGAAACTGGCATCAATCGACAATATCAACTCTACAAAGTTCACCTCTTGTGATGAGTGTGAACCTACTGAATAACCAGGAAACTGAGTTAACTCTGTCCCTCCACTGACTAGCACATGGGTGAAGTGCTCACCGTGCATAGAAGCAGTAAAATACATAGGAGTGCTATCCCATATCGACTCATAAAATGATGAACCTGTAAGCTCCGATTTGTCATAACGACAAACCGTACATCCACTATAAAGTTGAGGATATCCTCCCTCAACCCATGCCATCTAAACCTCTCCGATATGAACTTGTAGGTCTCATCGAAGCTCAAGTGTCTAGTCACATAAGAACAATGCACATGTCACAATATCTCCATCCTCAACCATGAATCTGACACAAGGTACAATCTACCCTAATAGAAGATCATCTCATCCTCCAATCTATAGCTGTCATCCTATATACGACCATCCAAAATCTCACAAGTGTGTTGGTTCTTGGAGTACTCAACAAGCAAATGAGATCTCCAGTCTACCGAAACCTCAGATAACCAACATAATGATAAACTTAGATGATTTGAACTGTAACCCCAATCTCTCAGAATCGTCTCTCATGTGCAACACTACTGGTCACACCCACATCCATCAAACTCCACATCTGCCCACAATAATAAAACCCCTTATCATGCTAGAAAGTTTTCTCCATCTCCTCACCGCAACCCTTTTGGATGCTCCTATAGATAATCCCCTCAAGATCACATTCCTTCCCTCAGACTTAAACTTTAGTTCCATTGTCTGAAAGTTAGTCCGAAAATCACCAAGAGAGTGAAGCCACTGCACTCCCAACACTATGTTGGTCACTCCCATACCAACAATGTGGAAATCATCGGTAACTGTGTAGTTACCCATGGTGATGCTCAACTGTGGAACTCTCCGTGTGCATCTCATATGCTCCCCGTTGGCTACAACAATGTTGAAGCCCTCAAAGTCCTTCGTCTGCAAACCTTGTCTCTCAACCAATAATGCATCAATAAAGTTGTGGGTAGCCCCACTATCAATGAGTACCACTACTCACTGACCCTTGCATAACTCCTCTAACCCTGAATGCCTTGTATACAATGGAGTACTAGACAATGTAGCTATATTCTCTTGAGGAAAAGTCTCCTCCTGCTGCTACACGTCAACACTATCCAACATAGCTCCATCTCCATCATCCACCTCGTGGGTCTCTATCTCCTAACCCATGTCACCCTCACTCTCCTCGAAGACCTCAATAAATTGGGCCCTCCCTTTTCCTGTGCAATCATGCCTTGGAGCCCAAGGTGTACGACAATCAAAACATAGTTTCTTTTGCCTCAACTCATCCCTAAGCTCTCGAGAAATGACTGGCTTCTTAGCCACCTCTTGCCTCGGTGGAGGCTCCTTCTACTTGAAGTTCGTCTGGTCTAGATGGAGGTTCCTTTTGCTGAATTCGAGGTGGAAACCTCGACTTTGGAGTGGCTAACTCCAAATCCCGTGCTCTCCTAATAGCATCATGCAATGAAGAAGGCTCAAATCCAGCTAGAGCATCCGTCAAACCTGCTATGAAAAGTGAAGTCAACCTCATCTCTCGAAACATCAGGTACCATGACTGATAATCTTTGAAAATCTGCAATGTACTGATCTAAAGAACCTGTCTGTCTCAAGTGAGTCAACTCCCTAAAATGCCTGTTAGGGTCCCTCTGACAAATCTACTCATCAGCCTCTGTGTGAACTCTGCATAAGTATCAATATGTATGTGCCTCGTATAATCAATCCATGATGCCACTAGTCATGTGCATCTCCCTCAAGATGTAGGATTGCAAACTTAATTGCATCCTCCTCGCGCATGGGATTCAAGTCAAAGTATGTCTTCAACTTCTGAATCCAGGACTGTGCGGTACACTTCTTAGAACCATCAAAGTGTGGAATGGAGATTTTTCCCAATCTCCTTTATAACTCAGGTACCTGTAGCTGATGATCTCTCTTGGGTTTGCTCCCAATCTTCATTCTGCAGTACTCTGTGAAAGGCATATTATCTCTGAAGCCCTCGCTCAAAGATTGGTACCTTTCCCAACAAGATTCCTCATCCAAAACATCTGCTGGCTGCCTTACCTGTGAAACTTCTGGATCCTTCAAGAAAGAGGGTTCATGAAGCCCCAAATGCCTGGTAGAAGAATGGGGAGATTGTTGCCCTGTGTTTCCACTATCACCTCTTTGAGCCGTGTGTCCCCTATTACTAGTTTCCCCTCTCTCTGTATGAGTCTCAATTCTACCCTGTGCTAATCTCTCAGTGAGCTGGCTCAAATAGAGATTAGTAGTTTCTTGCTGCTTCACCATGTTGGTGAATAATTATTTCATCAAATCGACACCCAAATCTTCACTGTCACCCATCCTTTCAACCCAACAAGCTAGAGAAACAACTGCTCTGATACCACTGAAATATCCCTTGTGGGATACCACTCAAAATTGCACAAAATATATAGAAATTGCAGCAAAATAAAATTTCTAATTTTTGTAGAAAATAAGCAGCTAGGGCAGCGAACTGAGTTTAATTGATATATCACAAAATATTTGCCTCAAATGCATGCAATTTTAAAGAGAGCTTACAACAATGATAATAAACTCTATAAAATATTTTTATGAATTTTTTGAATAATATATAACTGCCAGAAAATTTCAGAAAGCCCTAGACAACTGGAATTTTCAAAAATTCATAATTTTGCAAATACAAGTGATAAAATTCTGAAAATCTGAAACAACATCTACTAAATATATAGAAATGATCCCAACCTCTAGATCTGAAAATGGACACCTAGAAGCCCTAAATCACACTGATGCAAATCTGGAAGTGAGTAGATAAAACCCTAGAAAATAGATAAACATATGAATTTCTGGAAATAACATCAGCCAATGATATAGAAGAGATCCCAACATCTAGATCTGGAAATAACATCCCGAACCCTTCCAAAAATTGCTACAAAAACCCTAAGGGTGATGTCACCCTAAGGGAGAGGTTGAAAACCCTTGAAAATGCCTCCAAAAAGGGCACTAAACCCTGCTCCGAGCGCTGCAATAAATCTGATTTGAAACCTGCGCTTTTTCTCCACCAAAAGCCATTTGAAACCCTCAAAACTCATCCTGGAATCTTTGAAAAATATCTTTGAATATCAGTCCTGAATCATCTCCAAAATGACAAACTAGGGTGGATCTTTCACGACCGAGGAGTGCCCAACTAGCTAGGAATGAATCTCTCACCACCAAAGTTAGGGTTCCTGTGCGATCTTACTACACAAGCAAAAAGATTGCAAACAATAGTTGCTCAATAAGAAAATATGTGAGTGTGCAAGAATGAGCTCTATCACTCCCCCAAACCTCCTTTTATAACTTTTCATTACCTTTTTCCAAGTTGGGAGCTCCATGTGGGACTAAAAGTGACTTAAGTGACCCCAACGAAGAAATAAAATAATAAAGTACCATAAGTCACCCCAACGAAGAAATAGAATAATAAAGTACCATAAGTCACCCCAACGAAGAAATAGAATAATAAAGTACTATGAGCCCCCCTCAACAAAATATAACAATTATTCCCACCAAGTTGCTCATTACTAATGCCAATGGAAAAATATAACAAATAAGCAAGGTGGTAATCGGGCATCCATACCCAATAGCCTCTAGCGTCGTTAGCCCCTCGAGTATGACCAAGGCTAAGACGAATGAAAAGCCTCCTAGGCCAACTGCTTGGAAATGGGGACATTACATTTCTTTTGTGGTTTTTGGTTGTTTGTATGTGACACCCGTACCCTATTATGTTTATTGGGATGTGTGGGGCCGAATTGTGGCTAGCATAACCTTTTACTTAGTCATATCATAATTCTTTGTCTTCATATTGTTAGTAGGGTTGGCCTATGCATTAATTATAGCCAAAGTAGGGTAGATATAGTAAGTAGTGCATGTCATCTGGATATCATATTGCTTATTTTTTCTTAGAGTAAGGTTGTGGAGATTGCCTGCTGAAGTGGCTCAGTCATATAGTTTCAGTATTCTTCTTTGCTCTCAATCAATATCATTTGGATCTATTGTATTTTGTTGTTATTATTGCAATTTAGTAGTGTTGTTTTGTTCTTGATATTCAAATTATGATCCATTCTTTGGGTAATTTTAGTAGAAATGGTATCAAAGCTTTGATTTGGGCAAGGCTTTTGCGGTGATTTTTTCCGTATAGCTTAACATTGTTTGAAGGGTTGAAGGATTGGTAAAACATAACATACAATATGGAAGGAGTTTATTTTTTCCGTCATTGATGTTTTTTTAGACAAATAAATCTGTTGTGGAAAATAACAATCATTGGATATGTTTTGACAAAATGATTATAACGGATAAGTTGCCAACAACCTTATTTTCTCGGGGTTTTGGACCTTCCTCAATATAACAATCATTGGATACATCTCAACAAGACGATCAAAACAGTATAAGCCTTAAGTACACCTATTTTGACTCATAAACCCTAAGCCTTGAAGTCAATGCATGACAGGTCCACAAACTAGAGGTCGAGACAAAGGCCCGATCACTCCAAGAAGCGCCTAATAGGAAAGAGATGGAGTTCGAAACTTTTGATAGAGGGCTTCGAGATAATGAACCAACTCCGAGCAGATGTGCAAGACATGGCGAAAAAATATCTAGATGAGTTCAAAGCAGACTTAATATCTTGATTGACTCGAGTAGAACCCTTAACTTCATCAACAATAAGTTAGTGGTTGTTTTACCCAAAATTGAAATAAGTGTAGATTAATTCCTTTGGCTTATTATCTATTGGATAAGGGTTAGAAACAAGTATAATGTGCACTCAAATTGTTAACCTAAATGCTCCAATGTTTAGAATCTAACTACACTTAATTCCGATCATAAACAAGTACAACGATACGCGAAAGATATGAAAACAAAAGAGGATAAGTGCACTTAGCTTGTATTGTGATCTGGGAGTGACAGAGCAATGAATTGGTTGAAAATGTCCCTAAGATGCTTCGTCTAGAGTTTTGGGAGCTCACTATGTATAGTGATGAAACCATTGGATTGGGTCTGAACTGTTGAGTAGGTTATGACATTTCTGTCCCTTCTAAACGGTTTCATCTTGAAATAAGATGCGGTTTTGCAACTTTTTGGGTTCGTGGAATCACCTATAATATGCTCTAGTGTATGATTTTAGGGCTCACAAATGTGCGGCACCTATAATTCCTGAAATGATTCAAGCCCTAACCATGGGAAGAATTCCTGCAAAAGAGTTAGTTTTTGGGTTGAAGTGCAATACGTATGCTGACTACGTTGACAATACTTGAAGAGGTCTCAAACCACACATAGTTCTTCACCTAGAACATGTAATATCTATATGGATGCAATTGGTTGACAATTCAATCCTTTGACAATGCTAGTAATGGCTTGACCTTGCTTTGTGCTTGACTTGGCTTGCCTTCGAAGGTTTGTGGCTGTGCTTCAGGCTTGAGTAGGGGCTGCTCTTAGAGAGGTGCTGCTGCTTTAGGAAGATTTAGGAGAGCCTTGTGTGCATTTTGAAAGATGTTTGCATTAGGATTGGTTGAAGGTACTAGGTGAGTATTTGAGTGTGTTTGACTTGCTTATGGTATAATTTCATATTAAGGCTGACCCATGAAGTAAGAACCGACCCATAAAAAGATATCAAGTTGAAAAAGTGACTGTTGGGTGGCTTGGGATGAAATCATTGCCTCAGGGACGAAACTGCTGGATAGTTCTGACCCTATTTCGCAGTTTCGTCCCAAAAGGGGCAATGGGGCTATGAACTATGTGCAGGTTGATTGAGAGTGATAGATTGTTCTGAGATACTGTGGGCAATTCTGAGAGTCGCTGATTAGTGTAATAGAGAGAGCAAGTCATGTAATAGAAGAAAGGTCATGATAATTTGGGCTTGGAATAGGTGCACAAGCAAGTCATAGGGATTAAGCCAATACGACTATTACCAAATGACTAAATGCCAAATTTAGGTGTCTAAATTTGCCCCTCCTTTTAATCTAGTAAATGCAATTTACTAGTTTAAAGGAAAAAGAGAGCATACGTGAGTGTGTAAACAAACTTTGTCTTTGCTCGATTGTTTGATTTTTCGCTTGAAGAGGTTGCAAGAGTCCAGATGTGAAAATGTGCAGCATAGAGTGTAGTCAATGTCTATATGAAAAGATTTGAACTTTAGCTCTGTAATTGAAAAATTGAAATTTGCATAATTCGAAAAGTGAAGAAAAACATGGAAGGAATAAGCTTGTTTGCCTTGCTGAAGGACTCATTGCTTGGAGTGCTTGCGTTGAGAAGAGTTGTGACTATGGTGTCGTTTGGAGAGAGATTTATAACTGTCCTGATTGCAAATTTGTAATTCGAACTCGTGGCATTGGAGAATTGGATTGCTTCGAGCCACTTGGAGTATCGGATTGGATTTGTACAATTGGAGAATCTGGAGGTGATCAAGTCTCCAAATTTTGTCTGTAGAAGTATGTCTATGCTGTCTGGAGAATTGAGTGTAGTGTCACAGTGTCTAGTCACCCCTTAAAACTTTCCAAAGAGAGAACCACACCGTTGCAAATGGATCTAGGTCCTGAAAATGTGAGATTTCATGCAAAGTAGGTAGCCCATGTCCCCATTGTGCATTGTCTGTGTTTAATGCTAAAATATGTAAAAGATGAAGGGGATTATATGAAAGGCTTGTGCCCCACATCTGTTCCTGTTGATATGCCAAAATATGTAACCTGATAACATCAGATTTTGTTAACTTGTGAATCTTGTCCCATGCAACATAACATACTGAAATACAAAGGAAACTATGCCATAAATGAGTATATGTCACTGAATCTGTTTCATAGGCCTGTAAACATTTGTATGTTCTCAAAAATTCTAGAAAATTGCCAAGATCTGAACCATTCTGTTCCGGTCAAGACTGTCTGCCGGTTTCATCCCTGATGGATGTTTTTGTCCCTGCTGAGAATCACTGAATTCTTTTCTTTGTCCCTGTTCCAGTGTTCTTGTTTATTTTGTTCCCATGTTCTGTAATATTTGCTTGAATTGCATTGATATCCATGTGATAGCCCCACTAAATGCCCCTATTTTGAGGTGAGTGAGATGCACTAGTAGATGACTCGGCTCAAAAGAACTGAAGTGTGTCCATGTCTGATATAGCAGTTAATAATCGTTGGATGTGGTAGAAGTTAGCTATAAGTGGCCGCTGTTTGAATTGGGCATGCAAGTATGTGCATGATAGAAACCATGACACAGAAAAATAGCATAGAAGACAAGCATACAAGCATACAATCATGAAAGCATGCAAGTATATCAGTAAATGTCACACGTGTTAGTCATAGAAAAGGTAAGAGCCACATACAAGGGACACGATAGGTGCCACACACACAAGTTAAGGCCACTAAGGCCCTGTATAAGCAAAGGCAACTGGGGCCCTGTATAAGCAAAGGCAACTGAGGCCACAAACAAGGGACACATAAGTGTCGTATAAACATAGAGAAGGCCAACAACCGCATATGTAAGTCAAACAAGTGAGAAATCCTGAAATATAGAGAGTATAGCCAAGAGGCACATGGTTCAAGAAATACTAGTCCTGCAAATTGTACATGTATGTTAGTCCGAATGGTTAGAAAAATAGCATATATCACAATGTATATATGAGCATAAATGAGAATTTGAAAAAGCACGCTGTGCTTGAAATAATTGCACCTAAAAAGTGTCACAAATGCCCCCAGAATAGCAAGGCCTACTGAGTAATAGTGAGAATCTGACATCTGTAATCAGTGAAAAGTCTTGTATATCCTGCATCAAGCTTATGTACCTCGTGAAACATGTGTGTAAAGAGTATAAAATATGCCTTTTATCAAACCATATGACAAATAATATATGTAAAGCGAAATCTAGTAAAGCAAGCCATATTCAGGTCCCAATTTTGTATTTTTGAAGTATTTGAATTTTTGTGATTGATCAATGTTGAGTAATGAACTATGTTGAATCAAGTAGGTCATCTGTGTCAGGATTGTAATCTACTGGGTCAGGATCAGCCATGTAGAATCTACGAAGGCAAAGGTGTACCAAGTTGTCTAGTCTTGCGAAGCTAATATAGAGCCGGTGTGTATTTTTCACTGGGTTAAGGGATGCCCTATTCCACCATAGTGTTTTTCCAGGTGCCATATTAGGTTAGTAATCAAGAAGGCTATTGTGTCTGATTCTAATGCTTACATGCATTGAGGAAAAGTAATTGTGTGATTGCCTTGATCGAGTGTTGTTCAAATGTCGTAAAAGATCTCCCTAAGGGGTGTGGGTTGTGGGTCAAGTGCGACCCGTAGTTTGCTTGCTAGAATGTGTGAGCCATATGCATAAGTATCATAACAAATCCTGGAACTCCTGTGATGGTGTATGCGGGGCTATAATATCTAAAGGAGTAAGGCCGAGGGTAGGCAATGTGCATTGTATGTGCAAATATTCTTATTAGTTGTCAAAATAAGTGAGACATGTTCCTAATATGTGTTGTGTATTTAAAGAGTGCACTTGAAATTATCGAATCCATGACACTTGCTAGTTGTTGCCACATAAATGGGATATGATCGTTTTAGTTGTTACGAGTTGGTGTTATGCATTCGGATGGCACCAAAAGCCTTGAGTGCTTGTTTGTTAGATATTAGAGCTTGACAATGGTCAAAGTCATGTCTAGTAAAATGATGATGGTCACAAAAGGTGTATCAAATTGCTTAGATAGCTTCTTGTTTGAGCGATGCCATGTAGTAGGTAGTGCTAATAAGCCACGACGAAGTTGTATAGGTGAGAGATCATGTGGTGTATCTTGACTTTGAAAATTATAACATAGTTGGAGGCAAGTGCCGAAAGAGTATTGGCAGATTTTTGTATAAGACAAGGGGTCATAGGATGATTGGGCTTGTGATTAAGCGAGTGTAGGCAACATGTTAGAATGAGTAAGGCTTTGAGTAGTAGATGGTGTAGATTTAGTAGAAGTAGTAGTAGGTGATGTAGATTGATAGAAGTAGTATTAGTTTGTTGTAGACACAAAATCACGCATTTGGGTACATTTCTAGGTCCTAAATGCATACTAGTATTCATATGATTCCTAAGAAAGAAAACTAGTAATTAACAACTATCTTTGGCCTCTTTTTCTGTCTTTATTATTTTTCTTTTTGGTCTTACACACCCTACAACCTAGTTAGAACTTTCCTTGCTTATCTTTTATGATTTCAGACACCGGCGCCCATACAAGATGCCAACGCCTGTGCACCCTCGTCCCTTCCGGTGCCCCGACCTCTTTCCACTTTACTCGTTATTTTGGGCATCTTATTTTCTTATGGGTCGGCCTTCCAATTGTCAATTACGAAATTCAACCAAGGGAATCATATAAATACATAGTTATGTGATCAAAGTAAGGGACCACTCTCTAAGCATACTATCAAATTTCGGGCGATCTTCGATACTAATAGAAAAAATGGAACTGCAAATTGCATAGCTTAAAGTTTCAAAGAGCATCCTTTTCCAAAACTATCAAGACACAACATTGACGCCTTCCGTATCCTTAAGGAGGATAAGAAGGTGATTTTGGATAATATGAATGCAAGAACCAACCATTGACTGACCTCTTTAGTTATCATTGGAAGGTTAGAATCAATCTCATTATATGGGTTCTTTAGGAGCTCCCTATATTCATCTTTTATGGCCACTATCACAACACAAAATTAATCTCAAAGGAATAGATGAAACACAAAGGAATACAATATTCACATATCATGGAAAGTGTAAAATCTTAAGTAAATTGAATGTTTTGAACATTGATTGTACTATATTTTTCAAGTTTTGTATTTCTTATGGACTAAAAATGAGTGTATAATGGATGTTTTGAACATTGATCGTACTATATTTTTCAAGTTTTGTATTTCGTATGGACTAAAAATGAGTAAAATGAGTGTATATTGAATGTTTTGAACATTGATCGTATTATATTTTTCAAGTTTTGTATTTCTTATGGACTAAAAATGAGTAAAATGAGTGTGTGTGTGTGAACGAGTTTTTAAAATTGACGTATCCACGTATCGAACCCGAACCCGTACTCAGTATCATATATATATATATATATATATATATATATATATTATATATATGAACAAGTTTTTAAAATTGACATATCCACGTATCGAACCCGAACCCGTACTCTATCCTAACAACATAGCTAAGATTAGGGTAAGGATCATGCAATCAAAATTAAAGTAGAAAATCCTAGGGCATCTTGGGTTTGTAACAAGAAATCTAAATTGGAATAGGGTAAGCTAAGCCAAAGAGGTCAATTCAATCAAAGAGCGAGTTCACCAAATGTTTTACTCAAAATTGAAATAAGTGTAGAGTAATTCTTTTAACTTATTATCTATTGGATAAGGGTTAGAAATGGGTTTAATGTGCAATCGGATTATTTACCTAAATGCTCCAACATTCAAAATATAACTACACATGTAATTCCAATGATAAACAAGCACAACGATACACGAAAGTTTCAAAACACAATAGGGTAAGTGCACTTAGCTTTTACTCTTCTTTGGGTGTGATAGAGTGATGAAATTGTTGGAAATGTCCTCTTTATGCTTTGTCCGGAACTTTGGGAGCTCACTATGTAACCGTTGGATTTGGTCCGGACCATTGAGTAGCTTCTACAGCACTTTCGTCCCTTTTGAATGGTTTTGTCCCTGGAATAAGATGCGCTTCTGCAACCTAACTGGGTTTGTGCGATTGCATGTAATATGCTCAGTGTATGATTTTATGGCTTGAAATGTGCCACACCTTCGTAATGATTTGAAATGCTTCAAACATCAACCATAGGAAGAACCCTTGCAAAAGAGTTAGTTTTTGGGTTGAAGCTCAATCTATACGTTGCCCACATCAATAATACTCCAAAGAGGTCTCAAACCATACCTAGTTCTCTACCTAGAACATGTGATATCTATATGATGCAACTAGTGACAATTTGATCCATTAATGATAATGCTTGTAATGGCTTGACCTTGTTTTACTTGAATTGACATGCCTTTGAAGGCTTGTGGCTTTGGAAGCTTGAAGCTTGAACTTGGTTTGTGTGCTTCAAACTTGAGTAAGGGTTGCTCTAGGGATGCGTTATTACTTTAGGAAGATCTAGGAGCCCTTGTATGCCTCTTGAAATATATTTGCATTAGGAGTGCTTAAAGGTGTCGATGAGTCTTTGAGTGTGTTTGTTACTTATATAGGCTTCTCTAGGTATTATTTTGCATTAAAGCTGACCCATGAGGTAAGAACCGACTCATAAAAAGATATCAAATTGAAAAAGTGATCATAGGGTGGTTTGGAAAGAAACCACCGCCTCGAGACAAAATCATTGGGCGGTACCGACCCTGTTTGGTGGTTTCGTCTCGAAGGGGTAGTAGGGTTGTGAAGCTTTGTGCGGGTTGATTTAGAGTGAAAGTTTTTGTTGAGATACTATTTGCAATTTTAGAGTAGTTGATTAGTGTAGTAGAGAGAAAGTCATGTGATATAAGGATCCATCACTTTGGGCTTAGAATAGGTTCACAAATCGTAGGGATTTGAGCGAATATAATCATTTCCAAATGACTCGAATGCCATACTTAGGTGTCTACAACGACACACTTGAGGTATTTTGTTTATCCAAAAGTTTAGGTCATGTTTGTAGATGGTGTCTTTGTTACGATATTGCACCATTGTTGAATCTACTAGATTCAACACCTCAATGAAACATGGAAAGACCTCAAAAGTGTGGGACAATGATGCCTTTTATCCTAGCTCATTGCGACTTACTAACCAACACTAAACTACCACTATTTAATCCAATCCTAAGAAATCCAAGGACCAGGTTTAAGAGAGAAATGCTGCAATAAAGAGAGGTGTTGCACCAAACTAGAACAAGGCTCGATTGTGGCTTCGGGGACACAAATATAACAATACATACGAGAGATCCAAGGATGTGCGCACATGACTTTGTAAGAAATAAACAAATAAGACTGAAGGTGATCAAAAGGATCAAAATATTCACATTAAACACTAATGTATTTAAAGGAAAGAAATCCCACTTGCACAAAATATTAAGAACTTATCCATTTACAAGCTAACGGGTGGAGGCATGTGAAATCTTCACGGGCGTGTTACGAGAGGTTCGAGCAAAAGCTTCAAGCTCAAAAGGGCAGAGCTCTTGGACGTAGCAGAAAAGTGAACCCTTAGTATGTGCTTTTGCACTTACATATATATAGAAATTTGAGAGAGAAGAAGAGGGAAATGATCACATCCAATGATCAATGAATTCAACCACCTTGCCTATACCAAGGACTATTTGCCATTGATTTTGCAGGCCAGGTATGGGCGCCCCATTTTGCTTTAATCGCATGCCATCGAGATCGCCATTGCAAGAGGACGACGCCATTCAAAATTAAATTACGGTTGGAGTGGTTGGGCGCCTAGTTTGAAATAGGCAAAATTTTTCTTTGTTGCGCGGAATTTTGATGTCCTGCCACCTCGATCACGTCTTTCGCGTCTTTCTATTTTGTTTGGCGAACCTTAGACGATCCGCGGCTCCATTTCTGACTTTCGCCTTGATCTGTGAACGCAGTGCTCTAACTCTGCAACTTTTACCACATGTGGCCTGATCTTTCCTCCTGCGGAGTATGCTGCATTCCTTGTAGCTTTTTGTGCTCCGCAACATTTTTCCTTGTATCACAGACTTTGTTCCGCGGCTTTTTCTTTGTTTTGCGGATGTACAAAACATGTGTGGTTTTTTCATCCTGCGGTCTCTTTTAGCACCCTGCGCTCAACCTTTCTTTCTTCTCCCGTAATGCCGTGTGAGTCCTAATCTTTTGTTTAGTGACATATTTCCCCATGGTGATATTCCTTTGTTACTTGGGTTAGGCAAACCCACGAAACACTACATTTTCCAACTCCGCAGAACATTGAATTTTCACGGCTTTTCAAACAAGAGTCGCTTAAGTCCTAAACTTAAATGAAGTTGTCCAAATAACATGGGTGTTATTTTGGACAACGATTTAAGCAATTTTAGGGAACATCCATGTTAGATGAATCGGTTAGTAGCTTGACATATCCATTGGGCATGGAGTCAACATATAACTTAGAAACTTTTTGTGAGATCAAGCTGCTCCTTTATCCGTGAAATTTTAATTTACTTCATTCCGTAGAACACTATTTTGATGCGGTCTCTCATTTTGCTCTACGACCTCCAACTTTGAATGCTAATGGAACCAACACTCGTGCAACAAAGTACCGATTCAAATGATCACCACAAAGATTGAGGAAAAGGCACTCAATCAATGATCACCACACAACAAAAGGAGGGACCCTCCAACAACAAGGAAAGGAAAGGAAACAAAACAAACAACTATGTACATGATGTAACCAAGCAAACTTAGTGAAAAGGTTTAAGATAAATCCCATTGATTGGGATTTGAAATGCCTCCCCATCAAGCTTAGAAAACTCAAAAGAGTTAATTTGCTTACAGTGCGGTGATGATATACGACCCACTTCAAAGTGCATCAAACTTAGAGTGCCATGGTGGCTTAGCTCTATCCGCATCCCATTTTAGAACATGATCCCCGGTTTGAAAGCTGTGTACTTTGACTTTCTTATCAAACCATTGTTTGGTTGACCTTTGATGTTCTTCTAATTGATCATGGCGGATTTTCTCAATTCTTCAAGTTTAACCAGCTCGGCCATTTTGATTGTTCTCTCATCTTTGCCCTCCAATTCCAACTTCCGTGTGAGCTCCAATAAAGCAACTCAAGAGATAATGGAAGTCGATTTCCTATCATATACAAGGATGAAAGGGGAGTTGCCTATTACTCTCTTAGATGTGATTTTGTCACTCAAAGAGCATTTTTATTTTTGTATGCCACTTGCCTCGATTCATCTCCATTGCTCTCTTGATTATTCGATCGGGTTCTCGTTGGTAGATTCAACTAAGCCATTATCTTGGGGGTAATAATTAGAAGTTTTCAGGTATATACCATGCTTGAGGGCCCAATCGGAAATTTTATAGCCTAAGAAGGCCTTAGTATTATTAGAAATGATAGTTCGTGGAACCCCAAAGCTCGTTATAATACCCTCTAAGAAATCAAGGATAGTTGATTCAATTGCTTCCTTGAGTGCCACAACTTTTGTCCACCTGGTAAAGTAATCAATTCTTTGTTAGGACCCATTTGTGACCCGCACTTGACACTTTGGATTGATCATGCCAATAAAATCAAGTCCCCATTGAGAAAAGGGTTCATCTGCTTGGATTGGATGAAGTGGGAGGGCCGCCATCTTCTTTTTACCACTGAAAAGCACACTCTTTGCACTTTCTAACTCATTGATGTGAATCCATGAACAATGTGGGCCAAAAATATCTTGCTTTCAAGATTTTGATTTTTGTAGCCTTTGTAGAGAAATGTCCACCGAGAAACCATTGTGGAATTCCGCCATAACTTTGTTCACTTGCGCTCTGTAATACCTTGAATGCATCTTAATAACACTCCATTTGAGTTCTTTCTAAAAAGAACTCCACCTATTAATGCATAAGGAATGGATTGCAATCTTAAATGCCGCCTATTAGCTTTGCTCAAACTAGGAGGATATTCGCCCGTAGAAAAGAATCTGGCCATGTTTTATCCAAATTTGTTTCCATTAGGCGGATTTATGCAACAGGATTGTTTTACTTGCTCTTCTTACAAGAGATAGGTGGTTTCTTGATCGCATTCAACATCGAACCTAGTTACTCGCAAAATCCTTTGCCTTGAACCAGCTTCGTAGCCTTGATAGTCACATCATACTCCATGATTTTTGTCACCCATCCAACTCTCTTTTCACTAATCTCTACTTCCGTGATGAAGTCTCTTACATTGGGATGGGAGACTAATACCTGATGATGTTAGTTATGGGCATACATTTGAATTTCTTAAGAGTTCTCATGATGGCAAAAACTTGTTTCTCCGCTTGATTGTGTCTTAACTCATAATATTTTAGTGTTTGACTGAAGAAGGTCACTGGTTGTTACGAACCCTTACCACTTTCTTTGTGTTAATACCGCAACAACACTAGCTTCAACCCCATAGGCGTATAGGATGAAGTCCTTTGAATAATTTGGGTTGATGAGGGTGGGTGCTTGAGCAATTGCTTATTTGATGTTTGTAAAGCTTTCCTTTCCTTCCTTGGTCCATTTAAAAGCCACATCCTTCCTTAGCATTAAGGTGATAGGCTTGACAAGTCTTGCAAAGTTAGGAATGAACTTCCTAACAAAATTAATCTTGCCAAGGAAATATTGTAGTGCTTTCTTGTGAGCTGGAAATGAAAGAGAAAGAATGGATGAGATCCTTTCTAGGTTGATAGCAATACCTTCCTTTGAGACAACATGACGTAGAAGTTTGCCTTTCAAAACTACAAAGATGTAGTTTTTGGTTTGAGGATACTCCAAACTCTCTACATCTTTCAAACACTTTCTCAAGATGTTTCATATGATCTTCACTTTCTCTTGAGAAAACTATGATATCATCCAAGTAGATGAGAATAAATTTGTTTATATAGCCCTTGAATGCAATATCCATGGCCCTTTGAAAGGGAGCACTTGCATTAGTTAAGCCAAATGGCATCTTTTCATAGGCATATGTTCCCTATTTGGTTGCGATGTTTGTCTTATGCTAATCTTCCTCCTTAATTCTGATTTGGTTGAAGCCGGAATAACCATCCAAAAGGAGAACCTTTCACCTCTCGCTACTATTTGCAAAAATTGTTCCATGGAGGGCAGAGGATAGTGCTCCTTTAAGGAGGCTTTATTCAAATCTTTGAAGTCCACACATAACCTAATTTCTCCATTCTTCTTCTTAACAGGGACTAGATTAGCCACCCAAGAAGAATATTTGATGGGTAATATGATTTTGGCTTCTATGGGTTTGTATAATTCTTTTCTCATACGGGGCTTTATTTTGGATTCACGGCCTTTGCTTTTGTCTAATTGGTTTGGCATTGGGGTCAAGATCTATAGCATGTTGAGAAATATTTGGATCAAAGCCTCTAAGATCTTCATAGCTCCATGAAAAACATCATTGTGCTTTTGACATAAGGAAATAAAAACATGTTTTTAGTTTCATCACATACCTTTCCAAGCAATAACTCCTTATTTTGTGCAATGGTGATTGGTTGGTAATCTTCTTCATTTGCTTCTATGTTCTTCTTTTCCCCTTTGAATTCATCATTAGGGGTGAAGATATCTTCAAGTGTGACCAGTCCTTTAGGCAATTTATTTGTCCTCGGCGAATAATTTGATCACCATAACTTTCTTACCATTCAGGTTGCAAGTTTGACGAAAACTCAGCCTCATTTTGGATGAATTGGACAATTTGCTCATCACTGTCAAAAACCTATCAGCTGACCTCATTGTTTGGAATGGATGACCTTATTACCATCTTTACATGTTGCTCATTGCCTTGGATGAGGTCTTCATATGGAGAAAAATGTGATCCAATGGCTTCCATCTGATCTGCTTTTGCATTTAACTTTCTTGGCACTACTTGTAAGTTGATGGCGTCAAATTTTTCTATGAGGTCCCAAACTCTCTGTCTATAAGCTTTTAAAAGATTATTCTTGGCAACACTCATTTGATAAATAATCAACTTAGTGTCTCCAAACACTTGCAAGGCCTTAATATCCTGTTTTTTACCAATAGCAATCCATGAATCAAAGCTTCATATTCCGCTACATTGTTAGAACATGCAAACTGCAACCTATGGGCAAAGAAGAACTTTCCCACTAGAGAAATAAGAACTACACCTTCCCCAACCCCATTTTTGCTTCTAGAGCCATCAAAAAACATTTTCCATAAACCAAAAGCATCATCTTCTTCTTTATGTGACAGGGGGGTTGTGAATTCTTCTTCATGGATACAATAAGTGCCCAAATCAGTCTCTTCAACTGTGTCATAAGGGTCAAATTCATAATGCTCCTTGGCCCATTCATCTAATAAAAGATCAGGTATTGAACAAGGAGTAGACTGTTGTACTAACACTAATTCATTTTCTTCCTCTTCTTGGATTATTCAATTAGAATTGAGAGGAGTAGGGTCATAAGATTCAACATGGTAAGAAATTGGCTCAACTCGATGGTAAATCTTGTGCCATATCTGGTTCTTAAGAGCATGTGAGACCAGTCAGAAGACAAATACCCACCCACTTTGGCTGTGAAATCAAGATGACAAAGAAAAGAGGTAAGTCAATAATTGAGATATCTTGAGTTATGGTTAGGCTCGGACAAGCATGAAGGGTCAACTCAAGATCTTTTATCACTCCTAATATTTTGACAGTTGAGCCATCAAGTTGCAAGACTCCCTAGAAATTGGGTTATATTCAATGCCTAAAATGTTTGCTATTTTCTTGGGCATTACAAAAGTACTAGCACCAAAATCTATCATGCAATTATGTACTAGGTGCTTTCCCACAATCAAAGACATGTATAAAAGGGTGGAGGATTTTTAACCTGACTTGTTCATCCTTTGGTTGGCACATGTTGACCACAAAGTTTGGCTTCCGCATAACCGCTCTGATTGCGGCATTTGCTTCAAGCCTTCTTGTAGGAGATCCATTTGAGATGGAATAGATAAGGCATCCCACATTGTCACATTTAGGTTTGTCTTCTTCATTTGCTTGACAATGTTTAGGGAATACCCACGGGTCTATGCGTCAATGGTGTTGAGGTCTCTCTTCTTGCCTGCTCCATTCAGATTGGTTTTCAACTGGTGCGCTTGCTGCATTTTTTTACTCATTAAGATTTCACTCGGCTGAATATCCACCACCAAGCATATGTACAAATCCATGTTTTCATTTGGATATCAGATGATGAATACTCACTTATTTTTTTCATGTTTTCTGAAGATTTAAACAAGTGCTTTTCACCCTGTATCATATTTTGCTCTCTCAGCAATTTCAGAAAAACCATAAAATTTAGTGAATTTTAAGGGAATCAAATGTTATAATATATATTCCATAGATTTCAACATGAAGTACACACAAAACTAAACACTTCCATCATACCATACACAAGTATTATAATTGTTGGCTATTTTTATGCTACCATTGGTGTGATTGACCAAATAACTATGCATTGAGCAGATATTTGAGCACTGACATATCCCTTTTAAGGAAGTCACCATCCTTTGCAGAAGGTCTCACCTGAGGCACCTTTGACAACCGAGTCTGTCCTTAATATTGACATTCATGGAGTTGGGTGGTTTCAAATAAACCCTACTCTACTCTACTCTAAATACTCATAAGCATAGTCTTAACCATTTATACCAAAGCTGCATGGATACGGATTAGCCAACAAATACAGATATCGTATCAGATACTGCTAATTTTAAGATCTCTTGATATGGATATGGCGTATATGTATTTAAATATTCATTCAACTCCACGTTCTTGGTTGCTGCTACTAAAATGCATTTTAAGGAATTGTGTGCAGTATTTTTATTTTCGCTTTAGCCTTTTAAGGGTTTTTTTTTTCAAGCTATTTTTTCAAATTTTAAATCAGATACAGCTATGGATGAGCTGCATATTAGCTGTATCTGATAGGGATCTATATGCGGATACAACCGAGTATGGTTTCTAGGTCGCATCAGAGCCGTGCCATACCCAAGCTGTAAGGGTGGTGTATCCTGCAATACTGATTTAGACTGAAACAAACCATAAAAGAAACTACATATAACAGTTACACATTCAACTGAGATATGGTTACAACAAAAACATCTATTGCCATAACCACTAATAACAGAAACAAACTAACATTTACCATCAAGATCCATAGTGATTATATTACCTTATACAAAACACTCCTTTGTTACACATCCAACTAGAATATAGTTACAACAAAAACATCTATTGCCATAACCACTAATAACAGAAACAAACTAACATTTACCATGAAGATGATCATATTACCTTATACAAGAGACTCCTTTGTTACACTATACAATGACGGTGTCACATTATTGCCTTTTACCCTGGCCTTTTTAGCATCCCATGCATTCTACCCACCATGATACATATTTCCTGTACAAAAGGGCAGAATTGTCTCTATTGTATCCTCTTCTAAGTTTCTAACCCATCCATGATACATATTCCCTGTACAAAGTGGCAGAATTGTTTCTATTGTATTCTCTTCTACTATATGTTTGTCCCACAAAACATTTTTATCCAATAAGTGGGTGCATCCCTTTATAGGACGAAAGCAGATTGAGAAAGTTGACACATAGATCATGCAGATTATTAAGTGTCTTCATTCAGCTCTACACCTATCTCATACAACCACCAAGTTACAGGCCTTCCTCATAGCTCTTGCATGGTAAATGGTCAATCTGCAACCCTGTTCTCCCTGTGGTTGCGCGTTGTTGCTTGACTTCATCAATACTTGATTCCATGCATTGGTTTCCTTCTGCCTGCACTCTGCACTTCCCGTATTTCAGTTCCTTGGCATTCTGGTTCTTATTCTTCCTTTGATGCCTGCTATTGTTCTTCTGGTCCGTACTTTGATGTTATGCTTTGGTGCTATCCCCTGATACTATATCTCAGCTCTTGATAGTTAGCAAAATTCAATTTTTTTGTGAACATTCCTCTAACGCTTAAGATTATTGCCCATCCCCTACCAAGTGACTGTGACTGCCTTGGAAACTTTATCAACAATTCGTTTACCAAGAATACTTCCCACTGTGATGTAGTACTTCTAACTCGCTGAACAGGGTCTCTAGTTTTTTATTCATTTTTCCTCTTCTATCCATGTTCTTGCTAATCCCCTTAGAACTGGTCTTTATCTTCCCCATTTGATTAACAAATCGTTTGTTATGACGCACCATGCCATTGTGTATAATTGCAAGTTGGCTTGCCAATATTTGGATTTCTACCCTAAAGATGTTTCTTTTTCCAACAAAGAAGTCTCTGTCTCAGCTAAGACTTGCCGAAGTGTATTGCGTAAGAAAATCCTTTTCGTTGTTAATTGTCGTGGCAATGTCTTACTATGCCTTGTGCTGCCCCTTTGTTCTTCTGGTGAGTAATGTAGGTTCTAAGAGTTGGTTACAAGTCACTTCAGTGGTTTTCTTTTCCCCCTTAAATATCTTGGTACATATTTTCAACCTCCCTTTGCAACTGTTTTGACTTGGCTTCGAGTTGCTGAGCGAGTGCCATTTTGAGGTGTTGTAATCAGAATTTGAGCCATATCTTGTAGTTTCTCCTTTGGCTTCAATCCCCCAAGCTCCTTTTGGGCTGCATCCTTAGTTTTTCAATAGTTTCCAGCACCTCATTGATCGTCTTGGTTAGCCTATGGACCGTCATGGCCTTTGCTGTGTTTTCTTCTGTCAAGACCTTCTTCTCGCTTTGTAGCTTTAAAGCATTTTGTTGCACTACTGCTACCTATAGATTTGATTGATTCTTTGGTGCTACGTGAAGACTATCCCCTAACTCCAATAGGTCTCCTCCAAGCATGAGTATTTGTGGGTCAGTGATTAGTCTCAATGGGATCTTGAGTTCAGTGCCTCACTCTTGGTAATTGGTTGTAAGGTGTCAATGCCCCTGGGCTCTGCCTCTCCATTTCCTCTGCCTCACCCCGCCTCAGGCTATCATCTGCCTCTTCTCAACACTCTGTGCCCCTTTCATAAACCTAGTGGAGCTTTCTTTTTCTCAGTGCCCCATTGTGATCCCTTTATTGCTTTGGAACTTTGCATGCCCTTTCTCTTTCCTCAATCCTTTGGCCTTCATTTGGCCCAAATCTCTTTTCCGTAGTAAAATTACTTCAGCCTTGATCCTCATGACATTCAAAACTCTGCGTTAATGGTAGAAATTGTATCCACCTTATTTTTAACTCTAATAATTTCTCTTCGTAGTCTGTTCATGCATTAATCTCCATAAGCACGTGCATTAAGGGCCATGCCTGGAACAACTAGGTTGGTCAGCGGTACCTAGGAAGTGATATTTGTTGTGTAGTCCCATGTTCCTTAGATCATCCTTGTATGCCTTTGCATACGTTACTACCTCCTTGACACTTGCTTTGATATCCTCTTACTACCACCGTTGCACCTACTTAGCACCTTCAGATCCTCATCTTATCACCTTCACATCTACTCTTGAGTCTGCTCCACTCCCATGTATTCTCCCCTTTAGGGCCCTCATGTCGTTAGTTGCTAGCCGATGGTGCTGACCACAATTGATACCTTATGGGAAGACTTTTTATCAGTCAACAACATCAGACACGACCAACACCATTTGCTAGCAAGGTTTGCGACTTTAGGTTATGTCCCTTTTAGTTTTTATAGTTGTCACTGAGGTCACTTTCTAGTCACCACATCATTGCATATCAGTTTGCCAACACTTGCTAAGGCGCTCTTAAAGGTTGTAAACGAGTTTTAAGGTGTAAATGAGATTATAATTGGAGGTCTACTTTGAAGCATTGCTTTACTAGGAGCCACAAGAATAGGAGTTGCACTAACAAGGTTTGTCAAGTCTTTGGTGTCCCCAACTTTGATGTACTTAGGTCTTCCACTTATCCCTCTTGTGATCCACCCACAACTACTTGCTCGTAAGGTGCTGCAAACCCTGGGGTGGTTAATGCGTGAACGATGTCTTCAAAAGAACCTTTCCTTTTTCTTTACATTTAGTTTGATTGAGTATGATTGATATATCATGTATTAGACTAAGCATAGAGTAGCATATTCTATGCCTATTGCATTATTCGTATTATCCTGTATTAGACAAGGATAGAGTAGCATATTCTGTCTATTTCATTATTCTTATTATCAGCCCTTGCCTTACATCTGCCACTTGGCTTATACAACCCTAGTTTAGATCCTTGGCATGCATGTGACTCCTTTTTATTATTGTTACAACCTAGTCTAGATATCTTATATGCACTTGCTTGCTATCATCACCTCACAACTTATGATCCTGATAAGACCCCATACCCTATCCTTGTCATAAGCTTTAAAATCCTACACTTTGATGGAGTGGATTATCATCTTCTAGATCCACGACTTATATGCACTTGGTTACAATCTTGGCTTGTGTGTTGGCCCTATAATGGTCTTCTATGTATCCGAAACTATATTATTGAGAAGAGAGAGGATAATCACGTTGACCTTAGCCCATGTTTAGAAACCTGATCGCAAAGCTTTATTTCGTCTTTTGGCAAGGTGAAAATGACATTCCCAAGTCGTTCTTTTTATAGACCTTCTTCAGTGCTGCCCTCCTTTGGTGCTCTCATGACCTTTCGGTGATTTCACTTGTTTTTATGCCTCTCCTACTTCCTATGCATTCAATCAAGTTCCCCTTTTGTTTCTTTGCCAACTCCATCCCTTGCTAATTTTTGTGAACTTGTTGAAGTTTTCCCAAAATTCTGTTCTTATACTAAGTGCCACCTCCTCACCAATAGGCATCAAGCCTCCGTTGGTTGGTCTCACATCCATTCAAAGTCATCCACAATGCTAAACATCAAGAGCTACTTGGGTCGTTCCATGTCCATTTAAAGCGATTGATTGTGAAATCGTGCACCATATGTTTCAAAATTTGTCTCCACCCTCACCCAAAAATAGTTAACATCTGTGTCTAGAAACCAAATGTTTTGATGACCCCTTCCTTCAGTTGCTGTTATGGTCTTGTCAAATATGCGCTTTCAATTGAATGTTGAAGTAGGTACAGAACAAAACTTCCCCTATGTCAAAATCTTCCTATTATTGAGCGAAATTCCTTCTACTATCTGGTTTTAGCAGCATTATTCACCAACTTATCGTTTAGTCTAGGGCTTCCTCTATACTTCATCAGACACCTTTCATTACTTGTTATCTATTAGTCCTGCAACTTGCATTTGGTAAACTCCTCAGGGTTCTCTACTTTGGGGATGTACTCCTCCATGACAAACATTTAGGGGCTCTTTGTTTGTGTCATTTTTGCACTTTGTCCCTGTCAGCTCTTGGAGGTTGGGCTTTGTGGTAGCCCTTTCTTGTGCTTTTAGCAACCCTCATCTATGCACCCGAATACTTCTTCCTTGGTTGGCGGTTATGATCTGGGCTTCGTCCTTTGATATCCTCATTTCCAACATTGATGGTCTCATTTGTGGGTGCAGCACCATCTTGGCATAAGTCATCTCCATGGGTTTTACTTCTTTTGATACGCTGAACACGTGTTGATTGTGCCACCCCCTCATTTGGCTTTCTAACGGAACCAAAAGTGTAAGCTTTTCTTGATAGGCTGCATGCTGATCTTGGCTTCAAATTCCCAATGCGTCCTTCCTCAGCCCAGGCATTGGGCACATTATGTTCTCCTGCATAGAGCATGCCTTAACCTTAGCACGGGTCTTCATAGATACCTCATAGCCTTCAGTGCTCCATTGACCCAATACCTTGGTTTGATCTTCCCTTTATCCTTCTTGATCATTGGTAACACATCCTCCTCCTATTAATAGAGATGGCATTAGATGGGCCATGTGTTCCATTTCTGGGAATCGCCACTTTTTGGCTCCCGTTCTAATAGTTCATGAAAATAAATTTGTTTTCATGGCTCGTAGGGTGCTTGAAACGAGTTAATTCTTTTCCTCTTACAAGTTGGTTCTTATTTCACACATCTATACATACATCTTGCATGACAGAGCAGAGCAGAGATGGGTTTCTCCATAAATAGTTTTCCCTGCATATCATATGGTCAAGATATTCTGTAGTATCAGTGTACAGCTTGGCTTCATAGCCTCTGCATGCAGGTCAAACATTTGACTCCCGTACAAGGAGTTAGTGCACATCGCTTAAGGCACACCTCAATGTTGGAGTACAGGGTGTGCATGCATTGCCCTTGGCACCTGCAGACTTACTCATTAGATTTTGTCACGGCATTAATGTGAGGCAGCATGCAACACAAATCTTTATGCCAAGTTATAATATTTTGTACTCTACTCATGTATAGAGTTTATGTTAATTGGTACATCTGCATTTACATTATCTACTTTACTATTTTCTACTCTTATCACAATATTCTTATATTTATTAATTCACTGTTCAGTTTAGCATTTATATATTTACTACCATTCTCACTATGATTTTCTTCTGCTTATAACATGTCTAAAGTCCAGAAATTTAGAATGTTGTCTCCTGGACACTCTTGGGATCTGGATCAGACAGTACTTGATAAGGCTATTAAGAATATAATTTTCCAAGTTGGCTTTCAGATGATTTGGAAATTTACATTTCTTGATGATATAACATTTGCAGATCATATCCATGAAAGTAATTTGCCTGTTTGGACTGTTGATGTCCATTATTAGCTACATGAGGTTTGGCATCTCTATCAGAGGTAGTTAGACTGCTTTCAATTTTAGATCTATAGGCCTGCCCCATTTGATGTTGTATTCTATATAACTCACATGCTTAAATACCTGCTTCTACATGTTGAAGTTCATAAAATGGTCTTCATTCCTATGAAAGTTCATCAAAGCTGTTAAAAGTTGTCAATGACTTAAAACTTCTAAATTTCTATTTCAGCTCCAGACCAAACACATTTATGCATGTGAAGTAACTCAGATCATCTTAGTATAAACTCTATATACCAAAAACAAGTTCCTGAAACAGTGTAGAAATTCCAAAGTTGTCATTCCATCAGAATTGTAATTGAAAGCCAAATCCGTAGGGTACATTTCTCACAATTTCCATCACAGGATGTGTGAGGTTATTTCCTACGTTGCCAGGATACGCCCAGCCCCTGATGAATCCCTCTGATACGTATCAGATACGGATACGGATATGTACTAGATACGTACAGGATACTCCCGGATACGTCACGGATACGTACAGACGTATCTGTGATGTATCCTGGAGTATCCTGTATGTATCCAGCATGAAAAACATCTTTTTAAAGTTTTAATTTTTTTTTTTTTAATTTGTTGACTTTTCTATGCCCTAAAACCGAACCCTAAATACTAAATGAATAAAATAACACACCCTCACCCCCAAAAAAAGTTATAAAAAGTACCATGAACAATGAAATGTAAAATCTTAAGTATATTGTATGTTTTGAAAATTTGAACATGGATCCTAGTATATTTTTCAAATTTCAAGTTTTGTTCGTATTCATGTTGACATGATATTCGTATATCATATGTATGGCAGCCACATGATCAATAAAAATGCAAAGTCTTAAGTATATTGAATGTTTTGAACATTGATAAAAGTTTTGTATTACTATTTCAGTTTTTATGGACTAAAAATGAGTAAAATGAGTAGATGTACATTATATATATATATATATATATATATATATATATATATATATATATTTTTTTAATATATATGTACGGAAGTATCCAAGACGTATCGTATCCAAGGGTTTTTTAAAATTGACGTATCCACGTATCGTATCTGTATCCTGGCAACGTAGGTTATTTCAATGAAGTCATTCTGCTGCCTGCAAAGTGATGCTTTCAGTGGCAACCTAGATGTCTACAATGTTTAGGATTTTTAGGTACGAGTAATGCTGTTGTGTGCAAATTATTCAAGATAAATCATTTGGTTACAGTAGCAGCTGCATTTAAGAATAGTTTGCATAGCCTTTGATGATTAGCATCAATATTTGTATTTCTTGCAATGCTGTACATATGTCTAGTTTATATTCTTAATTCTCGGTCATTGTATCTCACATTTTGCTTAATGGCATAGTTCCATTGAGTCGCGGATCAGGGGGACGAGTCTCTGGGAAGGGGGGACCAAAGGCCTAGGAGGTTTGGGCATGGTGGGGGAACGACAATGCAAATATATACAATTATTGAAAAATTAGTTACAAAAAAATGTATAAGGAATAACAAATGGAACTTTGAAATACTAATACTAAACACATTGCATTGAACAATTTAAATACCGAATATCAATATATATTAATATTTATATTAGAATTTATATTTAAAATGATGATTAAATTCAAAATGTCTCTATTAGAGTTTCCGGGAGGATCTCTAATGAAAAACAAATGCATGAGCAATTGCAGAAATTGAAATAACTAACAATATGATCAAAACTCACAAGGCAAGAATGACTCCAACTCAATACAATGCTCCATATGCTCCATGGAATAGATTGATGCAAGTCATGTACATATAGGAGGTGAATGTGTAACCTCCTCCCAGATCAACGGTAAGTAACTCTCACTAATTGATTGTGGATGTAGAGTTGACTCCACACAACTAGTAGGCTAACTCAACACAACTGGTAAGCTAACTCAACATAACTGGTACACCTAAGCAAGCATATCCCATGAGTGTAGGAAAGCTCCAAGTAAATAAACAAATACAAGGAAAATAAATATCCTACACTAACACCCCCATAAGCACAACTTAGGTGGGCAGTGAAGAAGGAAAGTGAGTTTCGACAACAAGGCTTGATGAGGTACCCACGTACAATGAAAATCTCTTATAAAGTGGAGAAAAGGAGAAAACCCAGTGGGAAAAAACTCCCCCTCCCCCAAATAAAAAGAGAGACGGTGGGGGCCCAATAACCCTCACAAAGGGATCCACAAGAAGAGGTGGATCATGAAACATCTCTGAAATAGTGGAAGTGACAAATGTCCCAAGGCGGGCACTCCCAACGAGAGAGATGAATGGGTCCTCCAGAATGTGTGATGGCTCAATCGGAGCATATTCCTGTAATGCAACACAAGTGGAATATGCAAATAGACAACTCAGTCGAGCAGATACTCATCCTAATGGGGTTGCTCAATGAGAGCAATGTTTGACAAGAATGTATTAACATCACAACATGAAGTAGGAGGAGAAGACTGCTGCATTTTGATTGCCTCACAAGGCAAGAATGACTCCAACTCAATACAATGCTCCATATGCTCCATGGAATAGACTGATGCTAGTGGTAAGTAACCCTCACTAACTAATAGTGGAAGTAGAGTTGACTCCACACAACTAGTAGGCTAACTCAACACAACTTGTAAGCTAACTCAACATAACTGGTACACCTAAGCAAGCATATCCCATGAGTGTAGGAAAGCTCCAAGTAAATAAACAAATACAAGGAAAATAAATATCCGACACTAACAGTCTTTCATTCATGCAGCCTTGCTTGTTCTCACTCTTGCACTTGCAGCCTTGCTCAATGATTTCAAGTTTTGATAGTGATTTGGAGTGACGGTGTGAGGCTCACTTGCAATTTTTTTAGTACTTAAAAGTGTTGGTGGTGTCCATAAACTATTAGGATTAGGGTTGGGGCAAACATTAAAAAAAGACTTTTTAAAAATTAAAAATAACTTTTTTGGCATTTTTGGTGCAAGGGATGGTGACAGTTTTTGGAACTGTCGAAGGACTTGGGCGAGTTTCTTCAAAGTTTTGGGGATGTTCTGAAGTCCCCTAAAGGCCCGCTCTTTGAGAGAAATGTCCCCTCTTCAGTAAAACGTCCCAGGATGTGCACTATCTCGTGGTGGTGGTGGTACGGAGGGGGACATTTCTTTGGGATCCCCAAGTATCTAGGATGTTCCTGTCCCCAGAAATGTCAGATTTTAAGGGGAACGTGTCCTCGTGGAACACTGCTTAATTGTCTCTATTAGTTCCTAAAATACTGTTTTACTTTTTGTTTTTTCATCTGGAAGTCTGTACTGGTCATGTTTCTTTTAGTCATATTATATAAATGAAGAACCGATGTTATTAATGCACTGGTCATATTTTGGTAGGCTATCTAACAACTAGTGCACTGGTCATTTTGTAGTAAGGTATCTAACAACTTTATATAAAGACTTCAAGCTTTCACAATCCATGATTTTAAAAGATTATAATGCCGGACCACATAGGGTCATCCACAACATCAATTTCAAATATTCTTTATCACGAACTTTTCAGAAATTTGCCCCTTTTTAACTTTATATATATATATATATATATATATATATATATAGTAGATGGATTCACAAGGCTTGATTTACCACAAGCTTGGTCAAAAGGGTTGAAACGTAAAGAGATTCAAATTTCAACAATAAAATACAAGGTAAATGGAAAAGTAATCCTCTTGTTGGCTCATGAAAGGGGATCTCATACACCAATTTGGTGTCCCCACCTGGCAGTGACTGCAAAATCTATCTTTACCTTTTATAGTAGTACTAGTGGGAAATATATACATGGTTTGTTGCTCCAGAGAGTATGATTTCCCAAGTATTCGTTTTCCATTTTTCACCACCTCCGTTTCTGGGCAGTTCTCTGGAGGTCCCTGTACCAGTACAATTTTGGTATTGGTACTGATCCGGGTACCCATTGGGTTCTTCTATTTCTTTGGGCACCCGACTATCATAATAAAAAGTTAAAAAAACATAATTAAAAAAGTGCTGGTCCAAGTATAAGTCATAATAAATACCAAAAAGAAAAAACACAGAGATATAAAAGTAAAAACATTGAACACAAACAACTAAACTGTTGTTAATTCTATTGCATCGTTTACCTGCAGTCCAAAAATGGGGAACCCCGTACCCAAACCCATACCCGTACCTGAACTCATACCAGTAACTTAGGCCACCTCCCACTAAAGCCTGTCTTTGATGACCTTGTATAATATTTGGTCATATGGTATCTAATGCGTTTGGATCTGGACTCAATCCATTCAATTAATTTTCAAGAGGAATTTTTGCTAACAGTGTTATCTGCTTATTGCCAAGTCACAAAACCAGTTTCGCTTCAAGAGATTGGTGCAACACTTCCTTCTCTTGCCAGTTACACAAATAAGGCTCGCATTCTATTCTCCAATTCCATTAGGACTGCTTTAGGGCCGTAAATATTAATAAATCCAATTAGGGATGGAACTAAAAACTGCCTTGATGAGGGTGGTCCTATCTGTTAGGTTGAGCTCAGCATTGGGCCAGCAGGATTTATCCAGGAGTCTTTTTGACGGAGAGCTTTCTGTATAAGGGTGGGATTTCTAATTAATAGATTGGCTTATTCATTCAAGACTTATGTGTCCATTGTGTCAATTTCACATGCATCTTTTGTTATAATCAAAGGTATATCTGCACGTGTTTTCACTTAAAATTATTAGTGAAATCAGGATAACATCCTTGAATCTGACTAGTGAATCTTTCTAGATAGCATTATATGGATACCTGTATTGCTCCCTGAATGCATATTATTATTTGGATTGGAAGTGTATTTTCTAGGTCTCGTGTGGTATTCTTATAGTCAACACTTCAATGTGATTCTGCTTTTTCTGTAAGTTATATAGTTGTTTTTTTGTCAATGCTCATTTAGGAAGCTTGTGATTTGATGGAAAAGTTGAAAATGACATAGTTCTCTTAATTTGGATTGCAGTTTTGTTATGTTATGCTTGTTGAAAATTTTGTTAAGCATTATTATTCAGATTGTTTGGGAAGCATCATATCATCCTACAGTGAGACGATATGGCAATATTGTTCGGATTCTGAATACCCTATTAGAATTTGGTGTTTTAATACAAATAAGCCTGATATGATGAATTTTTTGCAATTTTGCAGCGTGAAGTGCTTCACTGCTCACACAATATACTTGCTTCCAAAAGGGATTGTGTCGCTTTTTCTGCGGTTTTCCGAAGTTCTTTTCTGCCTCCAGATGTCAGCTCTCATGTTGACATTGCTCATGTTTCTATGGGTACGTCGTTTCGTGGAATTATGGATGGGAGTAAAGCTCGGAAAGAAAACAGTACAGAAAAGCATCGATCAGATGTATATGCCTTATATACTGGGTCAAATCAGGCCAGAGATGATTTCCCAGGCCAGTCAGCTATAAATCATTCAACGATTATCTCAGATGATATTTTTCGTGGGAGAAATTCTGGAGATAGCTCTGTATCAGTAGGAGAATCTGGATTTTCCAGGAAACCCCTCACACATTCAGGCCATTCTGGTGCTTCTGATGATAGAGAAGATACACAGAGGAGGCCTAAGAAATCTAGGAAGGTAAGTAATTATTATTCTGTGTGCCTTCTTATATGTGTATGCTTATTTTACTAGTGTGCTGGTGTTTATATATCGTTGCCTTATCAGATTGCAGAAACGCTTCAAAGAGAAATGATGATGACACCAACTGAGGCCTCTATGCAAAATAAACGATTACCAAAGGGATATGCATACGTTCCTCTTCTGGATCTTCAGAATGTTGGTCCACAAGATTCATAATCTTTATCTAGGTTCTGGTTGAAAGAGTTCCCCCTTACAAGTCTCCTCAATCGCTTTGTCTCAATTGTAATTTGCTTTGTCGACTCAAATTTTTATGTCAATGGTCGGCATATTCATGCTTGTATAATTATCAGGATTTTTAGAGAGATGTCGCTGAATTGGATGAAAAAAATAAAGCAATCCATCTCTGCGAGTAGAGATGCCTTTGGGGTTAAGGAAGTTTTGACAAGGAATTGTATCTATATCATGGCTAAAGTTGTACAAATGAACAGAATATTTCCATCCCTGTAAGTAATACGCATTGCTAGGCTTTTATCCGCCTAGTGGAAATGCAGCGAGTAATCTGCATCTTCCAATATTGTATTTTTAACAGAATGAAATTCGAAAGAAATAGCTGATGCGTCAGTTTCTGTAAATCATAGGAATTAATTTTTCAATTACGATTCCCTATTTGTTGAGATGTATGTAAACAATCACACTTTGATTGCAGGCATGAGCAAGCTGTAAATATTTTAGTCATACATATTTTTGTGAAGTTCCCTTGATAGAACATATCCACGCAATCAAGGCATAGGGAGTTTTCTTAGCCTGTTTAGTTTAGTACTTAAATAGTGCGAAGAAACTGAAATTACGGAGCTGTAGACATAATTTTGGAGTCATTGTTGTGAGCACATGGTTGAAGACTTCAAATGGATTTTTGGACAAGCACAAAGGTATAAATAATGGTGCATTTTGTCATTATTTTTGTGAAAATAGATTTTGCTATGATTAATATAATGTAGCTGATGGAAGTGGGGAACATGAAGATATCGATACTAGGAGCTGTGGTCGTTATTCCCCTGATGATTTTCTTTTCATGTTTGATTTTTCATGATGCTGTTAACCTGTTTGACTGCTACGAGGAATATTTTTCTAAAATCAAATGATATCAATAGAATATTGTTTCTACCCAGCAAATTAAAATATACAGGCTACAAGAGTTTCTGTTTAGGAATACCTTGGAAAGAGGGTTTACATTTATGGTTTTTAGTTAGCCCTGGAAAACACTACTCTCAACCACAGCATAACTTAAATTTGACATCCATTTAATTGTACCAAGACCTTTGTTTTTCCTTATGAGGTGGTGCAAAAAAATTGGGATACCTTGGCATACAAAAGAGTTTTTCTTCATCCATTTAATCGGTAAAAGACAATTTTTATTTAATTAGTGGGAAATATTTGGAGAAGTAAATCCATGTAGAACCCTTCATCGGACAAAACTATGTGACAAATCCAAGATAGGTGCCTCGAGATTGGTAAAATAGTATCTTTCAATTATGTTCTATGTTTACTTTGAGATAACACTTTTTTATGCACTTGTTAGCTTCCTACTCTAGATGTCTAATTTTGGTATGGGACTATTAATTGCTATACTGATGTATGTGTTTATTGATCATAGGTTCAAGTGAGGGTCTTGTTGGCACATATTGCTGGTGTCTTATGGAACTTTCAATTTGTTTATTATGTTAATGCAACTTTTGACATCGTCAAATACATACTCGTCTTTAGCAACTTTAGTTTGACTGTTCATTTTTCTCGATGTAGCCACATGTCTTCCATTGGAAAGATGAGGGTTGGGATGTACTACACAAGATTGTTTATGAATGAATTATACTTGTATGTTGATTACCACATTGTTTACCAATTGAGGGTCAAGGAAGCTAATCGTTTTATGGTTTAGCATAGGTTTCAAAACACATTTGTTTTTTTTACACTTTTGTTAACCTAGAGGCCATAATATGGCTTTAAAGGAGGGTATTTACCCGGTTTGTAATGAATTCTGGGAAAGTGAACAAGGTTTGTGGAGCCTAAGAGTAGGAAATTAGGTTTGCATAGTAAAATTTCTAATTGTAAAAGGAAACCATTTTTCATTATCGTACGGTTTTGGTAGAACCATATAGATTTTGTAATGCCCATAAATGTAACTCTAACCTTTCCTTAAAAATGGCTAAAATATTTTTTTATTGATTAATAATATTTACTAAGGTTAATACAAACAATTACATTAGTAAAAGTTTATGCCGGAAAGAGTCGTGAGCATTTATTGATAATACTTCAAAAAATCAAGACACTCAAATTTACATGAATAGTTAGACTAGTGTCAAAAGTACTAGAATCCCAAAGGAAGTAAAGATATTTAAGTAGGATTTACGTAATAAACTTCATAAAAATATAAATGGTAAAAGAGAAGAATACGTAGGAAGACCCTATAGGCAAGTTTAAGAACCCAACTGGGAGTCAAAAGAGCATTAGGGAAGGACTATAAAACACACATCCAATATCGAGGTGGTAGTAAATAACTCAAGGAGAGTTGCTCATAACATAAGCCATTCTTTCCATGACAAGTCCCTCTGAAAAACTTCCAACCGATTCATTGAGTCCCATCCTCTCGAAATCCACAATCCCATTTTTTTGGACCTTATGCTTTTGGATTATTTTCTCCAACTTAGACTTCTCCTTAGTTCTCTTTATTTCGTTGCCAACTTCATCCACTTTGTTATCTGCAACAGGCTCAAAACCTCCCATATTTTGTACAACCCGCAACACATTGACACTTCCATCCTCGTGAATGGCGTTGACCACATGCTTCGGAGCAGCCAGCTGGGATAAACTGCACATTAGAAATTTCTTCCTGTATTTCTTTGCTATTTGATTCCTTCTTATTCATATCTTCCTCAATTGGAACAGACTCAATCTGCAAGCAATGAGTTTCACTAATAAGGCTCATCACCGCACACACTCGGATGCTCTGTCTCAATTTGCAAATGAATTGACATTAAGAACAAAGGATCGATTTTCAACCATCCTGATTGTAGAAATATTTTGAGATCCTTTTTGGGAACCTTGATTTGAATGTTAACCTGCGCACTTACAAAATGCATTAGGACTAAGCTTTCTGCAAATTCTTCGAAACACATGATCATTTCTAGCTTTCCAAACAAACCAAAGCATTTCAATAGACATGAAAAACCACCATTTATGTAGAAATTTAAATATCCTCACATTAGAATATAGTATACCAAACAAAATATCTTGCCGACTAACATTTTTGTATGCCACAATATTCCATGCCCAAAGGACTTTTCACCAAACAGATTGAGCAAAAGGACAATAAAAAGAACATGCTTAGTAGTCTCAACACAACCAAAAACAAAACGAAACCTATTACTATTATCCATTTTGAACAAGACACCACCAACGACAAGCTTATTATGTGTATAGAGCCAAAACACGACTTCTTAGGTTCAATACATGATGGCCATAACACATTAAATCTAATATTCCAGACGTTAGGGGTCGCACAATCTCCACTGGTTAAGACCAAGAAATATTTTTTGGTAGAGAACAAATTTTTCATAAATCTGTTTCGTACCCATCATCAAGGAGAGAGGTTTCAAACATTTTTATCAATATAATGTATTTCCTAGCACGAGATTGAGGGATCTTAGAGGTTATCTTAACATCCTCCTAGGTCACCCATCTCCCCCATGTAAACAAATCACTAAAAGTTTTCAATTTATAAAACCAAAACAAATCCAAACAACCCCTAGTCAAGGCCAAGGGCTTGTCTTTAATATGAGGTTACACTAAACAGATTTAGTGTCAAACTAGGATAAAATTGGTTGATTCACAAATAGGTATTTGATTTGTTCCAAAGTTTTCTAGATCAAGTGAAAAAAAAAAGCCCAATGGTTTTAGAGAAAGTACCAAACATCATATCAACTTAGTGTAAGTCTTTCCGCCCTTTGTGCCCTTTTGGATGACCATTCACCATATTAAAGCTGATCAAAACTTTCCACGATTCATTTCCACTTAATGATCTTAAAATCCATTTGGAAGCCAAGGCCACTACTTGTTTCTAAGATCTTTAAGTCCTAGCCCTCGCTAACACTTTAGGCTTACAACAAACATCCCACTTCACTGCATGTCTCTTTTTACTTCCTTTACCATCAGACCACAACAAATCTCTTAACATTTGGTGAAGCTTTTCAATGTGAGAGCTAGAAACAACCAACATGAGGAATAATAAATAGGAAAAGAAGACCACTTTTTGATAGACTTGAACTCTACCAGGTAAGGATAAGGCATGTCCTTGCCAATTGGTGAATTTCTTTGAGATTTTATTAAAGATCCACCGACACATTATTGAGAGAAGGTTCAGGTGCTAAAGGGATCCCCCAAAATCTCACCTATTTGCGAGGGCCACCCCATGACTATCTAAGAGCCTTCACCTATAAAGGGGGTGTCTTGTCCCATCCAAGAAGTGTAGATTTGGCCATCATGATTTTAGACCCCCAAGGCAGAGTAATATTTCAATTCTAGCCTCTACTTGAATGAAGTTATCTTCATTCAATTCCAAGAAGAGGGAGGTGTCATTTGCAAACTGCACATCTATCAATTCATCTTCATTAGGAGTACAATCCCTCTAACCAAAGGACCCAAGGTTGAATATCTCAATAAATAATGAAAAACTTTGTAGCCATCATAAATAAAGAGGGAGACATCGACACCCCTATTAGATGGATCTATGAAGGACAAGATTTAAATGGTTCATTAATTTGGACTTGAGCAGAGGCATCCCGAAAAGAACCGACACCATTCTTCTAATCTTAGCCCCAATCCTAAGAACACATATCATCGAGTCAATAAAAGGCCATTCAATTCTATCAAATAATTTTTCAAAATCAATTGAAGCCATACACACTTTACGCCCGAGCTCTTAGCCCAACTCACGCTTTCCCAATTGGTTATAAGATTATCTAAGATATACCTTCTTGCCACAAATCCAATAGGTGTAATCGAAATGGTATTAGGAAGAATTTTTGAAATTCTAATGGCAAGGACTTTAGCCAATTATTTTATAAGACACACTTAAGAGAGTAATAGATCTCTAATTTTTGACTCGGGTTGTGTCCCTCTTTAGGGATAAGTTTGATAACACCCTTATTGATATGATGCCCAAGTGTACCAATCTACACAACTTCTTGGAATACCAAATTCAGTTCACTGCAATCCAATTCTTAGAAGCCTTCCGAACTTGGTGAGAAACCATCCACTCCTAGAGTTTTATCCTTATTAAGTTCATCAATAACATGCCTAATTCCATCAATAGAAATATCCATTTCAAGATCTTGAGCCACCTTTTTGGAACTTTCGAGGAATACAAGCCACACACAACTTCCCATTCTTCTCAATGTTTTCAAAGGAATCCCTAGACAAAAACAATGATTGATAAAAGGAGAAGAAGACATGTTTGATCTTAGCAGATTTTCAATTAGGATTGCTCCACTATCTACCGCTTGAATTTCTCTCTAATGTGCTTCGCTTTGAGCGCTTAAAAAAGTACTTAGTGCATTCTTCCCCTTGCTTAAGCCACTCAAGTCTAGACATGATCACTACTCCTTTAATATAAATCAAACTCTTTAACAACATTTCATCATTTAGAGAGCTTTGTGATTTCTTTAAAATATTACTTCTTAGCTCTTCCTCGGATCCTTCTCTCTCTTTTGAATCCAACGTTTATTATACCATATCTTTTGATAAAAATTTGACATGAAGTGAAGCAATGATTCCATGCGCTAGCGACATAGGGGGGAGTAGAACAGTTCTTTGCAATAAACAATGAAGCTTTGGGACCTTATGAACAATCAAGTTTGTATAACCCCTTCCAGAACCGAGGCCACTTCAAACACCATTTCAATGGGGTGATTTTCAAAGAGGGTGTAAAGATAGATCTTGAAAATATTATCCGTACTTGTTGGAGGGAAGAAGTGTTCTTTATCCACCATTCACTTATCAAGTCTTGCATACACTCTTTTTTCCCTACCCGGTTGTTACACCATATGTACCAAACCCTTTGCTATCCTTCCTTTATACAATGGGTCCATTGATCTCGACATTCTCTCCATCTTAAGCCACCAAAACTACTCGCCTTTCCACTCCCGATCATGTCCACCTATTTTGTCCTCCTTATCTTCCACCATGTTGTAGTCACCGCCTATAATCCATGAAATATTTTTAGTTAATTAGGAACCCATCTACAAATCTCAACTCTTTCTTTGTAGTCAATTGTTGCATTCAAAGAACGAACTCCAAATTCATCCTCTCTAATCTTCGAGAGAAAGCCAAACAATCCTCACATACTAAATTGAGCCCATTGATTGCTTACGAACACTTCACTCCCCCTATGCTCTTATCATGGTTAGTGGAAAAACAATTCACTCTGGGCCATATAAAAGAGACTCATTGAGTTCAATGCAAACCCAATAGCTTTCACTTCTTGTAGAAGAAGGAAGACTAACCCAAATTTAGTTCTACATAACCTTCTAACTATAGCTATCCTATCATGGTCCTCAAGCTCTCTAACATTCCAAATGAGTATTTTCATTAATTAAGGTGATCCTAGAGGTTTGACCCCTCCCACACCGTTGACATATATTATTTCAAATGCATAGACTGGGAAAACAAAAGAATAATAGACACAAAAAAAACACAAACAAATAAAATCTAATAAAAACATGATTTTGGAGGGGTTCAAGCACAAGCTACTTGCCACACTAGGGGGATGTGGAGGTGGATTGTCCTTGGGAGGGTTCTAAGTAGGAGGCTCCTCAAAGGATGATAAGGAGCCACCCACCCATCCCCATCAAGATTTTGAGTATCACCAACTAGAGCCAAATAAATAGTAACCCCCACCCGTGTGGGGAGGCAACATTGAAGATTACCCTACACCTAAGATAACAAGTGAGGTAATGAAGAACCTGCGAAGGTCCACGAATCATGCCCCTCAATGACAAAAGCTCTTGTAAATGCTAGAATTCAAGTGCAAATTTCTTCACTTGGGTCTAAATTTACATAGAAAATGACGATATAACAATTTTTTCATTAATAGTAAAGTCAAGATCAATTATGTCTTTATTAAAAATGGTTGCATTTCTAGATTTTTCCATAATTGAAATAAAATAATATTTTTGCAGAAATTCTTAAGTAAATCAATAAAAGTAGGCCATTAGCATGATCTCCAAAAAAATCACTTGCCAATCGAAGGCTCTAAGTGGGAGGAACAAAAAACAATGTGAATCCAACAATAAGATGATTACACTCGAGGATAAAACCAAAAAGGTGTTTGAATGTCTATGAGCGGGCACACACTTTGGACATTATGTTTTGGGTAAGATGATGTGAATAAGCCTCTCTCACAGGGGCCAACTCTAATGGACAAGGCACTAAAAAAATGGGCACACTTAGGCTCTAACTTGGCAAACCAAATCCTATTAGTTTGGAAAGCCGAGTTTGGGGTGAGAACTATAAATTCAAGCACCTAATGAGTTTAATAAGCACATAGGAGAAATGACTCATGATAAGGCTAAACAACTTAGGAGAGTAATGTTTATAGAAAGATTCACAATTCCATCGCCAATCCTTCCACCGTGCTATAAGTAATTGGATTATAAGTTTATATAACTCAACATCAAGCATCAACTCCTTACTGCAAGGGAATGAAGGTTGATAAGAGGCCACAAGTGGTATTTTATCTACAATTATGGCTATGGGACCCAATCTCTATATGTGGCAAGGTCCCGTATAGAACATGTACCTTTTCTATAAAATTTGAGTGCTTTGATATTGAGCAATTCAACTAAGGTCATGTTGGTAGAACTCATGATAGGGAAGCAAACAATATTGAGATTATTGAAAGAAATCCTATTTTGAAACTATCTCCAACCCAATTAAGGTGTGAATTGACTAACTCAAAGGATGTTTTGATGCTTTTATTGATAAACGACCCTAAATTTTCACTAGCATAGTGGGAATTATAGGTGTATGAAACCTGACACTCATGCAATATGTTTTTCCTTATGGAGAGCTTGTTGAAATGTAATTTCTTAACACTATTTTATAAGATTATTGACCTTCCATAGCTAGGACCACCCACTTAGCACAAAGAATAATGCTTTGGCAATATATGTCAATGTTGTCCATATCACCTTTATCTTGTGGTAGGAACCAAATGTCCTAAGAAACTCCATGAAATATATAAACTTGTTTGGAAGTAGCCCATAAAAAGGTTCTCAATAATTTAAAAAGTTTCTCATAACATAATGTAGACACTTTGTTTTTTCACCCTTAGGTGACCCGAGACACATTAATCATAGTATCTCTATTATCATTATCATCTCTATCCTAAGTACACTTTAAATTTACCATTGTAAATCCTATACTACCCACCTAAATCTATTTAACCCATACTAACCCCCTAAAACCACCCTAGCCTAATGTACTCTACCATCCTAACCCCCTAGCCTCTAACAACCTAAATCCCTAACCTCCCACTTGTCTACCTAACAACCTAAAACCTCAGATGGCAAGCGGTTTCAACAATTTTCCATCTTTTCCTTTATTGGTTTTAACGTCGTAGAAAAATCAAAGGCGATTCGTGATCACCAACGATCATTGCGGTCTCCGTCGATCCTATTTAACCAACCTCTTCCTCCATTTCCCACTAGTCAAAATATGGATTTTGGGACGACAACGATCGCACTCCGCAAACAACATCATTACATTCAGGACTATCAACACATCACTGTCAAAGCCCTCAGGAGTATCTTCAGATCACCAGTCAATCTTTTGTGATCTCTATCACCTTCACAATAGTTATCAAGGTTAGAACAATATTTCCTACCCACATCAAGCTTGTTTTGCTTTCATTATAGTTTTACAACATGTCATCTACTCATCCTACATCGCCTTCTCAATCTCTATCTCTCATTTTGATCATTTTAGCCCAACTTTACAAAATATGCAATATTCACAGAGATTGCCGTCGATCCTTGATCACCGTTGATCGGTCCCCTAATCTTTGATTCTTTCATTAACTTCCTAAATATTTTCAAATCTTTGTTTTCGAATTCCATAGGGTTACGGACTCCTTCTAGTTTACCCCAACACTGTCAAATCCTTCCGTCATCAATTAGTGTCTGTTTTATCGGTCTTTTGTCAAAATCAACATTTTCTCCCCGATCGCCATCGATCCCTATGTTTTTTAATCATTTCTAGCATATATCATACTTTCAACAATCTATTGTGGATCTAATTAGTTATTTGCAAGATGTATGTTCTGTAGATGACTGTTTTAGGTCCTTCAAACCCAATCACTAGCATATACGATCTCCCAATGTCTAACAACTATTCATGTGGAACAATTTGACGTTGTCCATGAGCTTAGTCTATGCACCATCGCACTCACACCAAACATCAACGATATCGAGGATCAGATAGAGATCATTCAAGAAGCAAGAAGTCGTTGAAGAGTCATGGTATGACTACTTCGAGGACTTTGAGCTTGCTATTACCCTAGCCTTTGGGCCACGTAAAAAACCAAATAAGATGTTTCCATCCCCCTTGAATTCTAAATTAATCATTGTTATCATTTATCTTATTATTATCAAAATAACTTAATTGTATCAAACGAGTTGACACCCTTCAAGGAAGTCCTTCAGATTCTTGGGATCGACATTCATCGAGCAACTCATTATCATCCTTATCTAATATCTTTTTGTTTATTTGTATTTGTATATAAGTCTTCTCACTTGGCGAAAGGAGGATATTTTCACATTGTACACATTTGATCATTCGACATTGTGATTCTTGGTGTAGGTATAGGTAAACCTTGCCCTATTTGAGTTTTTGGTACTTTCGGCGCTTTATAACTGTTGATGCAAAATCACAAAGGCACTTCACTGACGCCGATCGATTTCTAGTTTGATCATTCAAAGCATCCAGGTGTGATTGCACAACATTGAAACCCCTCTACAAGTGTGGGACTTGTAAAATGAGAGAGAAATCTCCAGAGAAGGTGGTTCTGCTCCTAAACTACCTACCACAAGCTATTCCAGGTGCGGGCAAGCTAATCTAATCCTAATCTAACCATGCCAAGGAGACAGAGAGAGAGAAAAAGGAAAAAACAGCGAAAAGCCTACACTAAAACGGTGATACACCAGAGAAGGAGAATGTTGAACATCTATCAAAACTGCCATGGAACAAGGAGAGGTGAGCAATGGGAAGGATGGACAGATGCATCACAGGCCCAAGGATAGATTTCACACAGAAAATGTCCCAAAACTCCATGAACACGGCTCCATACACTGCATAAGCATTAGGACATGCACAAATACCGCAATGAAGAGAGGCAAGGAGAAAACAAGCAAAAAAATGAGCAAGGATGGACAGATGCATCACAAAACACGTTTTTTGTTGCTCCAGAAGTTTGCACAGAACATCATTTTAATGGTAAAAGGCAAAAACGCCATTACAGAGCGGGGAGGAGGTTCAAACTCCATTTTCAACCACGGGAAGAAAAAGAAGGGAGGGCAGAGCTGAAAGGATGAACCACTGCCTTGGAAAGAAGCCCCTCCTTACAATTTATAGGAAGAAAAAGAGAGGGAGAAGAGAGGAAATCTGAAATCTGCCCCAACCACCTCCAGACTGCATTTAAATCATATCATTATGGCGGTAGGTGAGAACCCCAGCGAACCCAAAAGTGGCGAACTATATTTTTCATTTTTAAGAATTTGTTCTCACCCAATTAAAGATATCCAATCGTAGTTAGACAGAGGACCTTGTAAGCTTTCCGAAAAGTCCAACCTTGCATGAATCCGAGCTCCCAGTCAAAAGTTATGGCCATCTGAATATCTGCGCTAGGGTCTGCTTCCTGTCAGCGCTCAAAATGTTGCACCTCCTGAAGGTGCGCCATAGGCGCATCCGTGTGTGTGTCGACATCCTCTTACGTGCGCCAAGGTGCAAATTTTGCCCTGTTGACACTCTGTGTCATGCGCCATTTCCGTGCGCCAAGGGCGCATCCTTTTCATTGTCGACACTCATTTCTGTGCGCCACTTTCCTGCGCCTAGGGCGCATCCTTTACCCTGTCGACATCCATTTACGTGCGCCACTTTCCATGCGCCAAGGGCGCATCCTTTCTCATGTTGACACCCATTTTTGTGCGCCACTTTCCTGCACTTTTTGAATGTCGTGATTTGAGCTTCTTTGATTTCTATATTCTCCATTTCATGTGCCACTTTCTTGTGCCTAGGCGCATCCTTTACCCTGTCAACATCCATTTCGTGCGCCACTTTCCATGCGCCAAGGGCGCATCCTTTCTCGTGTTGACACCCATTTTTGTGCGCCACTTTCCTGCACCTTTTGAATGTCATGGATTTGAGCTTCTTTGATTTCTATATTCTCCTATTTGTCTATATCTACCCGGGGGAGATATTTACAACAATTTGGCGACTCAATGGGATCACCTACCTGCTAGGTAGAAGATCAATGGCCTTTTAGCAATCCATTGGGCATGGAGTCATAAGAAATCCTGAAAACTGATATGAACTTTGAAAACTCCCCTTTGAGCCACTTGAATCCATTGAACTTAGAGTTGTTCTCACCAAAATGCCACTGAAATGAACTGTGCCAGAGCAAAACCAAAAACACGAAAAACTATGTACAAAACTAAAATACATACATGCTCCAAATGGAACATGCAGAGTGTGCATAAGCACTTCTTCTGCTGAAAGCAAACCTACCTACCTTACTCTAACTGGAGCAAAGGCAAGCTAAACAAACCCTATAATTGGTTGTGAGAAATAGCTTCCCTTTCTCAAAAGTGGCAGCCATGCAATTGATTTGGCACTGATCATGGCTGTTAGGATGAGTGGGAAATCAACAAGAAGTTGGTCTTCCACCCAAATCATCAAGGTATCAGCTGAAGGATGATTCAATACCTCTTTTAGTTGTTCTGCATTTGGATTGAAGAGGTATGGCAACTGATCCTTGGTTCTTTGTAGCTCATCCTCATGCTCAGAAGCAAGCATGAATGGTTGTGACTTCTCCTTTGGCTCCAATAAAGCCAAATACCTGATTGGGCAAGGTATGGTCCTTTGAGTATGCCCATTGCTTCCCTGATTTTCAACTCCAAAAATGGAGTTCTCTTGTAGACCCTCTTGAATGGATGGTGTGGAAGAAATGGTGAAATTCCTCTGTCCTTTCTCTTCCTCCAATGAAGAACATGAAAGATTAAAATCTTCCAATCTTGGTTCCAAAGAGCTGCTATAAGATGCAGGCTGCTGCAAATGAATGTTCTCCTTCATGACAACAGACTCAAGTGTTTGGAATGTGGATGATGAAAGAGAGAATGGTGGAAACTCAACCGGCTCTTCTCCATCAAAACAGTCCTCCAAATCTGACAGATAAACTGCCTCATGGTTGTCCTGCTGCAAATGCTCAACTTCCTCCATGGTGTCTTCTTGATCTGTAACTTGACCACCATGGTTTCCTTCATCCTCCAACATTGAGTTTGAGAGATCAAACTCCTCTTCAGCACTAGAACTCGAGAGAGATGAAATAGAAAGAAGAACTGAAGGTTCTCCAATAGCTTGCTTTGTGCTCAAAGCCCTTGGATCTGTAATTTTCTCCTCCTTAACTAGAATGTGCTCCTCTTCTTTTGGATTTGGAGCAGCTTCTTCCTTTTGCTCTTCTTCTGCTGCAACAAAATCAGTCCTGACCACCATTTGTTCAACCTCAGCCTCTTCTGCAGGCTTAACCATCAAGGGGATCTTTGTTATCCCAAATTTGGCAGCCCAACTCCTCAAGTTGTCTGTCATTTCTTTTCTGTTGGGCTCCTCTTCTTGCTGTCCTTCATGGCTGATTTTTGCAATTTCTTCTTCCCCACATGGAATTAGGGATGCAAGAGGAGAAGTGGATTGTAACTCAAATGGCTTGGCATTTTTTTGTGGTGGTGGAGGTAGAAACTCTTGTTTCTTTGGAGGAGAGGGTATCTCTACTAGCTCTTGTGGAGGGGATGATTGTTTGGAAGGAAAGGGGAAAGAAGAATTGAGATGGGGTGGAAGACTGAGAGGTGGAGACATGGGATCAACATTTGGGACAGCAGATGGAGAGTTTAAAACTTGACACTGCTGAAATGATATAGATTGAGAAGGAGGAAAAGAAAGAGTATGAGATTGTGTGCTTACCCGTTGACAAGGTTGCTGAATACTCCTCTCATATACCTCTATTCCTTCAATCCACCTTGTAAGCGATGGCAGCGTTGCAATCATGAAGTCAAGCTTCTCTTGAGGGCTGTAATGCCTTGGAAAAGGTCCCACCCATGGACAGGGTGCTCCACAACCGATTCCAAATGCTTTCATTTGTGCTTGAGCCCTGGACTGCACCATCTTTACCTCCATCTTTTGGATTTTTTCCAACAGACCAGCATCTTGCATCGATGGACGCGTCATTATATGCATACTCTACTCTTGGAAAGCTCCATAGCCAAACTGATTTTGGCATTGCTTTGCTCATATGGGTATGTATGCTGATTTTGAATTTGTTCAAAATGCTGATTTGGAGGATTTAAAAACATGTTGGAGGTGGGAAACATTGCTTTGCTTTGTTGTAAATGTGAGTTCCATGATGGAAATGAAGTCATGATTGCAAAACTTCATGGAATGGAAAGAATGAAAGGGATGGAAAGAAGGATGAAAATAGAAATGGATGGAAAACGGGTTTGCAACTTTAGAAATGGGTTGCTGATCAGATGGAGTCGCCAGATGTGTTTGCAAGTGCCTCCAAAGGCTGAAATCTTCAGAGGAACACACCAACCTACAAAAGATGAAGTGGAAGACCTCTAAGGTCCCACCCGTGTGCCAAAACCTGTGTGATGCAAAATCACAAAGGCACCCCTGGACGCCGATCGATTTCTAGTTTGATCATTCAAAGCATCCAGTGTGATTACACAACATTGAAACCCCTCTACAAGTGTGGGACTTGTAAAATGAGAGAGAAATCTCCAGAGAAGGCTGGTTCTTGCTCCTAAACTACCTGCCACAAGCTATTCCGGTGCGAGGCAAGCTAATCTAATTCTAATCTAACCATACCAAGGAGACAGAGAGAGAGAAAAAAGGAAAAAACAGAAAAGCCTACACTAAAACGGTGATACACCGAGAAGGAGAGAATGTTGAACATCTATCAAAACTGCCATGGAACAAGGAGAGGTGAGCAATGGGAAGGATGGACAAATGCATCACGGGACCCAAGGATAGATTTCACACGAGAAAATGTCCCAAAACTCCATGAACACACTCCATACCTCGCAATAAGCATTAGGACATGCACAAATACCCGCAATGAAGAGAGGCAAGGAGAAAACAATAAAAAAAAAAAGCGAGCAAGGATGGACAGGATGCATCACAAAACACGTTTTTGTTGCTCAGTTTGCACGAGAACATCATTTTAATGGTAAAAGGCAAAAATGCCATTACGAGCACGGGAGGAGGTTCAAACTCCATTTTCAACCACAGGGAAGAAAAAGAAGGGAGGGCGGGCGAAAGGATGAACCACCGCCTTGGAAAGAAGCCCCTCCTTACAATTTATAGGAAGAAAAAGAGAGGGAGAAGAGAGGAAATCCGAAATCTGCCCCAACCACCTCCAGACTGCATTTAAATCATATCATTATGGCGGTAGGTGAGAACCCCAGCAACCCAAAAGTGGCGAACTGTATTTTGCATTTTTAAGAATTTTTTCTCACCCAATTAAAGATATCCAGGTCATAGTTAGACAGAGGACCTTGTAAGCTTTACGAAAAGTCAAACCTTGCATGAATTCGAGCTCCCCAAAATTTATGGCCATCTCGAATATCTGCGCTGAGGTCTGCTTCCTGTCAGCGCTCAAAATGTTGCGCCTCTTGAAGGTGCGCCATAGGCACATCCGTGTGTGTGTCGACATCCTCTTACGTGCGCCAAGGCGCAACTTTTCCTTGTTGACACTCTGTGTCATGCGCCATTTCCGTGCGTGAGGGCGCATCCTTTTCATTGTCGACACTCATTTACGTGTGCCACTTCCATGCGCCGGCGCATCCTTTACCCTGTCGACATCCATTTTTGTGCACCACTTTACTGCACCAAGGGTGCATCCTTTTCATTGTCGACACTCATTTCTATGCGCCACTTTCATGCGCCAAGGCGCATCCTTTACCTGTCGACATCCATTTCTCGTACGCCACTTTCCTACGCCTAGGGCACATCCTTTACCACCGCCGACATCCATTTATGTGCGCCACTTTCCATGTGCCAAGGGTGCATCCTTTCTCGTGTTGACACCCATTTTTGTGCGCCACTTTCTGCACCTTTTGAATGTCGGGATTTGAGCTTCTTTGATTTCTATATTCTCCTGTTTGTCTATATCTACCCGGGGGAGATATTTACAACAATAACACTAATTGAAAAAACCTTAAACATCTTAGCACACTCGGTGGGACCATCTTAGTCCTTTTTTGTTTTAGATTTCATATCTTTTGTTTCTTTTGTTGTCAATCTCATCTAACCTTTTAGCTTGGAGCGCCTTATTGTTGCTATTTCTTAAAACACTAAAATTAAAAATTAAAAAAGAAAAGAGATTACATGTATGCTCTTCTTTTCTTCCATCATTTTCTTTTTACATTGATTCTTGTGTGTTTGTTCTCATCAAATTAAATATTTCCTTTAGATCTTAAAATGAACATTCATACTTGCTTGCTCACATAGCTTAATTAGGAGTTCAAGGAATTGCATTCATGAAAACTCCCTTCACACACAACTAAACCGCATGGAATGTAATTTGCATCTAAACACTCCTTCCTAGGTGGAACTACTTGGATTTCATCACCAAGAGGATAAGCCGACTCAATGTTCTGGCCGAGTATAAAAAAATTGGTGGGCAATATATCGGCTTAAGCACCCGACACCCTTATCATTGTGGGATTGTGAAGTGAGGGGGTAGGACCCAATACCATACGTTGTCTGACACCAACACAAATTCAGCCTCATGTATCTTCATGTTTATAAAGGAATCCATCCTTTAACTTACCTAAAACCAACCTTAGACAACCTTCTCTTAGTACCTGTTTATCCATTTTTCATATTTCATGTCTTTATTAATTTAATCAAGATAATTAATATTTCTAGTCGACTTTCTTACGCTTGTTATTTTCAATCAATTTTTTCATTCTTTATCATTGATTGTTTGTTTAGTTCATGGTTCTAACTAGACAACAAACCCATCTACAAGACTTTGACAATATGACCAATCATCTCCAACAATCCCTGAATAATATTCACTCTCACTTTCATGAGATTCTAGGCGTAATGGACCAACTTCAATCACCTTCCAAGGCCAATCAAAAGCCCCCACATTCTCCTAGTAGCCAATCAACCACATCATAAATCCCAAATCCATCTAGTCCCCACTTTTTCAATAGTGGTGATCCAATCTTCACAGAGATTCTAGATTCTAACCCGGTGGCCCCGAACGCATATCTTGATTTTCGAGGTGTTTTCCTCCAACAACCGACAATTAAACAACGACCTCCCATCACTATTGTCACCTTCAAAATTTATTGACTTATTAACCCTAATCACGAGCCAATCATCCAACAACTTCATCCTTATTCCACTCTTTGGTGGGTCGAGAGTTTTAGCCACTTCTTCATCGGTCCCCATCATCGATTTGACCTTAATGTTGTTTTGTCACAAAAAACATCCAATCAACAACTATCCTCTTCATCAAATCCTTTATCAAGCTCATCATCTTCACAAAACAATACTAACACATCCCTTTCCATATCTAGCCCTATAGCTTCTACTACTTCCAAAACACCTCTCAGTAAAGTTTGGTTTCTATTCCCCATATAACCCCTCTTATGCCCTCATAAAAACCCACATCCTCCATCCAATGTTTAGTCATGTCCTTCCCCACATCTAAACCTTTAATTAGAACTATTTCTATTGCTATCACTCACCCTTCTTCACAACAGACATCGACTACCCCTATCTCAAAAATCCATTCTCACTATATACCGTAACCATCCCAACCAATTATCCAAATTTCTATCCCTTCTCAGCATATACCACAACCATCTCAACCATTTATCAACACATCCATCCCTATCCCCTATCAATACATTCAACCATCACAATCTTTAGTTTCATAGCCTACCTACAATATCCCCACGAGCATTCCTCTTCAAAAAAATGTCTTGCTACCCTATCATCTATACCAACCGAACCCATGTGTCCATAACCAACCTAGCTCATCATTATTCAACTCCCAAAAATCCTCACAAAATGATCCTTTGCAAGCATTGATGAATATGATTTCTAGTCTTGAAGCTGCCACCATGGGTCCTAAAATCACTTTTTCATATGAACAAATCTGTAAAGAACAAATTCATCCGTTGGTACCCTTCAAAGCATATCCCCCACACTAGGAACTCCCAAAGTTCATCAAATTCTATAGTAAGGAGGACCCTTAACAACACATTCAATATTTTTTTCACGCATGTTATCTTATCATACATGATCAAGACCTCATGTTGAGGATGTTTCCCATGTCTCGTAATGAGACCTACATTGGAATGGTATAATAGTATACCACAATATTATCTCTTTTCATTCACACATCTCGCATAATTATTCTTAATTTTTTTCCATCAATATCGCCCATAAGATCTCCATTATAGACCTCTATGCCATCAAATAGTTCGAAGACAAATATATTGCAGACTTCGTCATCCTCTCAGTGTAGGATCATCAATCGCTTATTATTCTCCCTCCCACAAACCGAACTAATCGAGTTATTTTCTCAATTATGTGCTAAACACATATCATCAACACTTTAGATACAATATTTCCAAACATTTGATGAAGCCTTTACCATGGCCCAAAAATTATAACTTTGTGTCCTTGAAGAAGGTAAAGTCAAAATCCGATCAAAGAAGCCTAAGCCCGAGTCCTAATTCAAACCTTCTTGCGAATAAAAATTCAAAAATTTAGAAAATGGGGTTGTCATAAAATCCACCTCCAAGGGCCATTTGGATTCGAATGCACTGATCCCATTGCAACTATACACCCATCGATAATCCTGTAGTAGGGTCTTTGACAAGTTCCTAGCCGTATGTATGATCACACTCCCACCTATTCGACCAATCGACACATCCATTTGAAAACCATTGAGGTATCGAGAAGATAACTATTGTAAATACCATCAAGTCCAAGGTTACAACATTGAAAAATGTCGTTTGTTTAGAAACGTCCTCAAAAACCTTATTGACCAGGTGACCTATAACTTGATAATCCGAATACACCTCTGAATCAAAACTTGGACGTATTTAAACAAGAATTTCCTAATCATGCCCCATCTACTAGTCAACCCCAATCCAATGTTATCAACTCTCATCACACCATCAACACAATTAAAGATATCTCACCCACGCGTCCAACACCTAGTGCTTCTACTATGAAAGCACCAACTGAATCATGTAACTCCTCTAGTTTTTCTGCTGACAAGACCGTATATCCTTCTACATCTATCCCATCCATTTCAAACCTACATTTGACATCTTCCAAAGCCTCGGATAAACAACCCATTATGGAAATCACTAAAAGTTATTTCGATAACCACGTCACCCGACATCACATGCGGATCCTCAACAAGTCGACTATACAACCCCAAGTCACTATCATCAATCCAAGGTCGTTCCTTAATTGAAACCTAAACGTATCAAACAAAAAATGACATCACCAACACAAAATCCCATAATATCCAACAAAAACAAATCCCCTCAACATTAGCTTTGATAGGGTACTATACTAGAACCCTTGAAAGAATCATCGACTATCCATTATAACGTTACCTCCTCTCAAGCCATTTGGATCCCGAGGTGGAAACCCTCTTGGTATAAATTTGAAGCATTCTATAAGTATCATTGCACTTCACGACACTCTACCGAGGACTGTAAAGCCCTCCATGCTACTATTCAAAGTCTTGCTAGCAAAGGATTCTCCTACAAATTTAGAACATCCCAAGCAAACTAAACAAACAAGCTTGTTTAATATGTAAACCCACACTTTCTAAACCACCATCCAACACCATGTCCACATCAAACAAGGGCGAGGCCTCTTCCAGTAGGTCTTTGACAATGTAATATTATGGAAACCCTTCATATTATCAAATGAAGAAGCTGCAATGTTTATAGACATTGAACAACTATAACAACATCCACAGAAAGTGGATCAAATATACTATGGAAAATATGTAGAAATAACATATTGCCCCTAACTAATCACATCTGAGAACATTCCAAAGTAGTAAACTAACAATAGTATAGCCCCCACTAATCTAGGGATGTGACAACTAGATAATAGCTAACTAACAACTAACTAAGTTAAAGTAATTAAATTTAATTACTTTAACATTACAACTTAGTAAATGATGAATTAACCTAAGTTTATTCCTAAAAGTAGGACCCCACTCCATTAAATTAATATTGTTCGTATAACTACTAGAGCTCATGCACAAGACCCTAAGGATTCAGATCAAAACAGGCCCAAGGTATCCATCTCTATGGCTCTGAATCATCTAATCCTCTGTCCTCTTCTAAGGATAAGGTATCCATCCTTTCCACTCCACACACCCAATCCACCTCCTCTATACAAAATACCATCATCAAACAACTTCATCAAGATCTTGTGAAGATGTCCCTTTACTGAGCTTTTCTAAACCTTTCTCAACATCAACATATGATGATTGAGGCCCTTCAATCTATATTGGGACCATCATAAGATCCCCAATCATTCGCAAACCGGGTCAACACCCTTAAAATGTTTGCCACTATCGATTTTGATGATTCAAAGATCCCATTATTAGAGACCAAAGATCATGATCTCTCACTCTTTGTCACCGTCCAAATCGATGATACTCTCATTAAGAGAGTTATGATTAAAAACATCTAGGATTAATATCATAACATATCACACTTTCAACAAGCTTCAAATAGCCAATACTATCGTCAATATATTCAATCATCAACACACCAGTACTACATGCTGTAGTAATCACATGCCTTCATATTACTAATTACATCGTTGCCCTACATTAGGAAAGATTATCTTACCTATTAAATTAGGTGTTAAGTGCCTTCACGAACTCTTCTATCTTGTCGAAGGAGAATTTCAATACAATGTGCTTTTAGGTCAACCACGGATACATGTTATGCGTTGTATCCCATCAACCTTACATCGCTATCTAAAATATGAACATGAAGGAAAAACCTTTACTTGTTCCCTCCAACCCGAACCCTTTTATAATATGTCACATAACATATTGAACTAATGACACGCTCATTCCCAAAACAAACTCCTAATCCTATAACAAATCTTCTACCAGTTCTTCCTCTCTCGAATCTAAGCTACTAGATGATAGCTCCTTTGAGGATTTCATGCAACATATTTCACTAGGGAGTATCGCCTTCTAGACCTTCACTCACTTCCTACACTGAAAATGTATGGGAGGTTTGATAAAAACCGATGAATGAACCCAACATTGGAGATATTATCTCCTTTGGTCCACCCCATTTTAAAGATAACTTCATCTATGGAGGGATGGATAATACTTTCCCCACATCATATTAATCAACATAATGCAAAACCATTTATATATGACTTCTTAATTCTATATAATCAATCATTCTCTCGGATGTGCTTCCATTTCTATGCACGGAAAGGTTTGATTAGGACATTAAGAACAAGGGATACACGATTTGGTCTTTGACTAGTCCCAAAAACCTCATGAAAACTATGGAATAGGTTTTAACAAACCCTTCTAAGATACCTCCGCAATCACTGTATCTGGATATGTGATGGAACTAGAGTCATCCTATTCATATGACCACCCTATCAACATGGATGATGGTGTTTCCATCCCCTTTGATTTTTTTAAATTAATATGATCACCTTAGGACCGCTCACTTATCAGACTAATGATGATACTAAAACCATTCCACTAGTATTACTTGAAATGGTAAAGGACTCTCCTACCATTGATATTATTCAATGTCATGATGACCAAACCATCTTGTCCTATATGGGGGAAGTGGATTATTACCTTCAAAAGACTCTACTACTTGACACATCTACACTTATTTACGAATTCACTATTGAAATCAACATAGGGAATTCACAAGAGCCTCATATAGTTAAATTTGGTCAATCCTTAGATTCAAAAGAGTTAAAGGACTTTACCAATTTCCTTTAAAAAAAAGTAAAGCCTTCGCATGGTCATATAGTTACATGTCGGGTATTGATCCTAACATTTTCGTTCACAACATCGTCACAATCCCCAACACAAATCTTGTCAAACAAAAACTACGTAGGATGCACCCTCATGTGGCCCTCCTCATCAAAGAATAATTATAATGTATTCATTTTTCCAACTTCATACTACCCATTAACCATCCACTATGGGTTTCCAATATCGTACCTATGACCAAAGCCTATAAAAAGTTACGTATTTGTACAAAATTATGAGATCTTAATCTTGCATGTCCTAAAGATGATTTCCCACTCCCTAACATTCACCACCTTGTCGATCTTACTTGTTGGCCATGAAATGCTATCTCTTATAGATGGGATTATTTGGCTATAATAAAATCCTTATCGGGACCGACGACCAACATAAAACTTCCTTCATTACTCCTTGGGGGAATTTCTGCTCAAGTGCGTTATGCCTTTTGAAATAAAAATGCAGGGGTTACCTATCAACATGCAATGACATATATCTTCCATTATCTCATTCATAATACTATGAAGACTATGTTGACGACCTCTTAAGAAAATATAAACAATGTAAAGACCATCTTTCTATCCTTGATGTCATATTTTATTGTCTTATTGAATAATTCACCTTAACCCAACCAAGTGTGTATTTGGTGTTCTCACTAGTAAGCTCCTAGGGTTCATCATTTCTATCAGGGGCATTAAAGTAGACCCTTCCAAAATCAAAGCCATCATCGAGATGCCTCCACCTTATAACATAAAATAAATTCGTAGTATCTAAGGTATACTCCAATTAGTTTTTCACTTCATCTCCTAACTTTCGATTGCTATCAAAATTTTCACCATCTCCTTCAAAAGGATGTCCATTTCAAATGGGATCACAACTATCAAAAGGCCTTCAAGGACCTCAAACAATATCTTCTATCACCACCAGTGCTCACTCCTTCGTTGAAGGGGATACATTTTATCTATACATATCTGCTATTGATCATGCCCTGGTGATATGCTAGCACATCGAGATGAGCAGGGTAGAGAACAAGTTATATACTACATAAGTTGAACTCTTCATGACTACGAAACCTATTATACCGAAGTAAAAAATTTGTGTTGTGCCTTGTACTTCACAACTTCCAAAATTCTCCACTATTTACTTAATCATAAAACATACATTATCACCAGTTTCAATCCTCTCAAAGTTATGCATTCTAAACCATACCACAATGACCGTATCACTCGTTGACTCATGCTTATGACTGAATTTGATATGGAATTCATGTCACAGAAATATATTAAGGGGAAAGACATCTCCAATCAACTCGTAGAAGCTCCTCTTCCTGATAATCAACTACCACATGAATAATTTCTTAATGAATCTATTAACACCATCGATCAAGAATATAATCCTATAAAAATGACACTCTTCTTCGATGGATCTAAGTGTTGGCATCAGGTCATCATATCATCATCATACCTCCTTGGGGGACTCCTATCCCTCTATCCTTTAAATTAAATTTCAAATGCACTAATAACATGGCTGAGTATGAAGCTCTCATCATGGGTCTCCAAACAATAGTCATGCTTGGTGTTCAAATTATGGACATCTATGGAGACTCTCAACTCATCATCAACCAAATCAAAGGAATTTATCAATGTAAGAATGAAATTTTACAAAAATATAAGAAAATTGTTGAATTCCTCCTAGAAGCCTTTGAAAGGTACACCATCCAAATAGTTCAACGATCTTCCAACATGTTCATGAATACTATGTCTTCTCTCACATCACTCATTCCACTATCAACCAATGATTCCAAATTGTTCTTTGTTTTGCATAGAATTGACCAACCATGTCACACCAACAAACTCCCTCTAGTAACCTTATCGAAAACAACCAGATAGAGCTATGGTATACTCAAATCTATGACTATCTCTCTCACTCAAAAGTACCCTTCAACCTATTTAAAACTGCTAAAGGATATTTTCTTTAACGCACTACCCGATACATCATCGTAGGTGGTGTTCTCTACAAATGTGGGTTTGATGACCTCTTATTACAATGCCTAAAATCCCATGAATCCACTAAAGCTATCCAAGAATTCCACAACGACATATGTAGTGGACACTTTAACAATATGTTTGTTGCTAAATGCGTTCTACATATGGGTTACTACTAGCATATCCTTAATAAATATTGTTGCACATACTTGAATAAGTGCGTTAAATCTCAACAACATTCCAATCTTACTCACATACCAAGTCAGACCCTACAACCTACTTAGGATCTATGGCCTTTCTTGCAATGGGGACTTGACCTCATTGGCCTCATCAACCCTTATTCATCACAACAACATCACTCTATCATCATTGCTACTAAATATTTCACTAAATGGGTGGAGGTTATTCCCATGGTCTCTACTAAAGAAAATAAAATCATCGATTTCATCTATCAACACATCATATGTCACTTTGACATCCCTCACAAACTTATCATAGATAATGGAAAGTCTTTCAAAAATAAAGAAATGAAAAAATTATGCAACACTTTCAACATCAAGCTAAGTTTTTCATCACCTTACTATCCATAAGAAAATGGACAAGTAGAAGCTTCTAACAAAACACTTAATAAAATCCTCATGAAAAATATGTACCGAGCAAGCAAGTAGGAATTGACATCTCTAAATCCTCGTTAGCTTTATGGTATTATCGAACTAGCATCGTTACCTCTAAAGGTGCTACACCCTTCTCTTTAGTCTACGATTCTGAGGTGGTTTTACCCCTCAAAGTTCAAATCCCATCTCTCCATGTATCCCTTAGCAGGATTATTGTCAAGAACACCTAACACAATTTGAATTGTTAGATGAACACCACATAACATCCCTTGAAAGTCATCATGTCTATAAAGAATGCATCAAACGAGTAAACAAAAACATGTCAAAGAATGTGACTTCAACATTGATGATCTTGTCCTTAAAGAGAATAAAAATGTCACTACTCTGGAAAGGAGTAAACATGGAAAATTTTCCCCTAATTGGATAGGTCTATATGTCATCACTCAAAAGTATGGGTCGGGAGCTCATTTAGCCTCTCTCAATAGTAAACTTGAAAAATAACCTCTAAATTCCTTGCACTTGCGACCTTTTTATTGTTAAAAAATATACCAATATGACATTATTCACATTAAATATGTTATTCTACCACTATCCTATCATTCACTATCGTAATTATTTGAAAACATGTGGTCTAACGTTAGTCTTATAATCATGACCTTAAATATGAGCACCACGGCTTTGCTCATCGCATTTTCCATATGGACAAGTTCCTCTTTAGTAGGAACCTCACAATCATTACTTTCACCTTATGCTTATCTACCAAATGAAAACATGCTAAGGGGTACACATTTGTGGTTTGTACACATGTCTCTTCCCCTCCACAAATGGTCTACTAGGCCTACCCTTAGCTTAAAAATATAGTCAAAAATATACCCATGGATGCACATTATAAAAAATAGACTGATCCCTCAAAGGAGGACTATCAATGATAATATCATCACGTAGATTGATCCCCTAAAGGACAAAAATCAAGAAAATATAGTCTGTTCATCCGCGTAGGACGACTATATATTAAAATAAAAAATCAAAATTGTAGACCACTCCCTCGAAGGATGGATATTTATGAAAAGGATTCGCATCGATTAACCTTCATATCAAAGTCAAAATATCAAAATCATCCTAGGAAATCTTCCCCATCAATCAAATTTCCCATAAAAACAAACTTCCCGCATTGATCAGTTTGCACGATAAAAATCTAGCTAGGGCATAAGCCTACAAGCCATCAAAAGGAGAACCCACTATCCCCGTAAAAACTACACATCAACCCTTCCCATGTTGTAAGAAGGTATATAAGCTCATTTCCATCTACATCCAAGATCCTACATGTGACTAATTATTATTAGTTATATGTTAACATCTATTATAAGGCCTCAAGTGCATTGTTATACATATTTAATTTACCATCAGATCACATATGTATAAAATCTAGTTCAAAAAGCAAAACATTTCACATTTATTCTTAACCATGATTAAAAGTACATTTTGAAACATATATATAAAGATCAATACATTTGGAGTCACATCGCATCAACATCAAACATCACATCAAGTATCTTATCAACATCACATATAAACATCATATCAAACACATATAAGCTATCTAATATTTAAAAAATCTCATCACAAACTCATATATAACATCAACATAAAGATAAATCAACAACACATGAATCAAAAATCATAACCACACACACACACACATCAAATGTCTGAACAAAATGCCTCCAAAGGGATCATATACAAAATCACCTATATTCGAGTCATGTACAAAACCACATACTATGTGGTAGAATCAAAATATGATACTCGCTTGCCACCATGACCTCCCGATTACTCCTCCATTAGGCCCCGGATCTCTCCATGGATGTGCGAAACTCCCAATGTTCGATGAGGTATCATATCAAGCTAATATCCTCTCACTCACTTTGTGCTCAACATACCGAGGAACACCAAATAAGCACTTTGTCCCCAAACACTCATAGTATCTCATCTCTCACCTAGCGCTCGATGCTACTCAACGATCACAAAACCAAGAGGCACCATCTTCCTCATATCACCGACACTCCACTCATAGGTACCAATTCCTACCATGGAATCAAAAATTCTCTCGGACGATACTTCCCGAAGCCTTTGAAGTTGACCCCACCTCCCCATACTTCACCTACAATGACTCTCGCCGATGATATCTATTGTGGTAGTGTAAATAGGTATCATGCTCTAGACATGCTTGATATCTCTCTTAAAACATCATGTCCCACTCTTGGCGAGCGGTGTCTTTCTCTACCACCAAAGCATATCACTCTCCAATTGTAAGGAATCAAAATATGCATGTAACTACGATAACTCCTCCCCACCATCACCCTCGTACTCAACCTCTCCACCCCTCAAAGATCCTCCCACCCCCTGTCTCCACGAGTACACCACTCACTAAATCCCTCCACCACCCCAACATCATCAACATCAACTACATCCGGCTCCCTTGCCTCCTCAACTTACCCCTGTTGATCAAAGAATACTTGTCAAAGATCACGCGAGGAGTCCGCGGGGATAGAGGCCCGAACCAAGGGCGTGGAAGGACAGGGAAGGACAAGAAGGAAAGTTCATATTTTAGGACTTAGCCGATTTTGAGCATGAAGACCTATTTTTAGAAGATGGTGCGCAAAACACACCAATGATGCAGAGATGTGCGTGCCATGCATTGTCTATCTTTAGAGAAGCGAGATCGAAGCATTTTTGCATGAAGATGAGCTGAGAATAGATTTGATACTTCAGTTAACTACACGAGGACTATAGATATCACACTTGCATGTGTGACTATGCTTGTAAATGACATGTGGCTATCAATAACATGCGACCTATTTTTGGAATAGATAAGCGATGAAGGGCAAGTCCTCACCCTATACATATGATGTTAGGTACATAGTAGAAAGAGAGATGTATGTATGAATGTGTGAGGATGTATGTGTAATAGAGAATATATAGAGTGTGTAGTGCATGTGTGTGTATATGCATATGATCAATCATGTATCGTTCCCATACGCGCATTAGTATAGATTGACAATACTTTGTAAGGAGCTTCTATATTTATTAATAGATGGAAGATATTGGCTGAATCTAAGTGTCATTCTATGTGTAGTTGAGTAGTGCATGTTATTAATTCAATCATGATTACTTGTTTAAGCTTGTTATTTCATAGATCTGAGGGTAGCATGCATTGTAGAATGATGGATTAGTTATGAATCTATATGTTTCTTCCTTCATGTTAACATCCTATTACAACAACCCTAAAGAGGGACTTGGTACCTTTGCACGCTTTGGGTGAGCGCTCAATCAAGGCTGAGTGATGTGCCAACACGACTAGGGTGTTATCTGGTAAATTCTAGGTTGCATCATTGGTTCCATTTCCAGGACCTCTTTTTCAATTGTTTTCAGGATGGTTCATGATGAAGACATACCGGTTAACTCTAGCAAGTATTGAGGAATGGATACACGATATGGAGGAAGAATATGCACGATGGTTCAGCAGTGGATCTGAGTTTAACGCACGCACTTGGGTAGAACAGAACATGTATGACAACTTATATGAGATATTTTTGCTATCTTTCCAGTAGAACTATATGAGTGGCTTATTGCTTATGCATCTTAGCGGAATTAGAGGTATCGCGCACTTGTCTAGACATAGGAAGAATTTTAGGCCCTTTATGATGCTGATTTGATCTGGACTCACGAGATGGATACACGGTTTTGTGGTGTTCTAAATGAGTTACATTCTGGAATATTTAATTTTGACGTACTCTTCCCGAGAGGTTCTTGATTCCATATTTTACAAAAGATCAAGAGGAACATATTTGCAAGGTATTCCACTGGTGATCAAGATCTTAATGGTAACTTTGAACCTGGAGAGTAAACTCATGGCTAACTAAAATTCACCATGCATGAGGGAAGGAACATGTTTGGTTTAAGATGGCAGACCTAGTAGAAAATAAAAAGAGAGAGGAAAGGTGGCTTAAGTAGAATGAGGCGCGCGAGAGGAAATAGAGAAGCAACGTTTCGTTGCAGAAAAGTATGGCGTGGAGGAGAGAGATGACTTGTTAAGGATTTATAGCTCGCGTAGAATACATGGAGCCGAGCATCCCGAACTCCCCATCTTGGAAAGTATGATAGAGATACCCCCTCACCTCACACATAATTATGCCAATAGAGAATACCTGGACCCACGGGTGCGTATCTTAATCCACCTAGTGACCTATCCCTTGCACTTGGTTTTTCAGTATCTAGTATGACAAGTAACCAACAAACTAACTTGGGAAGTAGGAAAGCAGGAGTAAGTTAGGGATCAAGTACATCAATGGCAGGACAAACAACTTTAATGTCATTTGGAGGAGCATTCTTAGGTGCATCATCCGCACAAAATGTTGGATTCACCTCTAGAAGTGGAACTACCTCACAGACTATAGGGGTTCAATATAGTACTACTATCGGAGCACAGGGGAGTACATCTACAGGCCCTATTCCAACTACAGGTGGTAGATCAGGAGGTATAGGTGGTTCTAGTTCGGTGGATCTGGTGGTTCTAAGGTAGAGGGAGCACAAGGTTACGGATCACTGTGGTCAAGGTCCACAACAACCACATAATATCTATATGGAGATGTCTCTTCATCTCTCGGAGTATAGAGGTATAGAGGATGCTACCGAACATGTGCATATGTGTGAAATCTTGTGGTGCGCTAAAGGGATCATAGTTGCTGAGTGAAAGGCAAGTAAATTTGCCACTACATTACAAGGGCGTGAACATAGCTGGTATAGGAAATTTGACCTTGATCAAACTTGCGTGGATTATGCAGCATTGAGAGATGCTTTCTTGAAAGAGTTCCATATCCCCGAGTTTGAGTAGAAGAGTATAAGTGCGCTCAAGGATATCAAGCAAGGCACTACTGAGAGTGTACGTGAGTATGATGCTCATTTTAAGACACTTCTATCTAAGCTATATTATGATATTCACGCTAGCAAATGTGCACAATGGTTCATTGGAGGATTGATTAAACCTTTTAGAAGGGCATTTTCACATAAGACATACACCGATTCGTGGGAAGCACTAGAAGCAACTTTGCACACTGAGATAGTTAGGAGCATTGACACTGGAGTTAGTCCATTTCTAGAGGCATAGATTGCAGCTATGGCAAAGCAACTAGAGAAGCTATCAAAAATTCAGCCCATGAGACGCACTCAGGAATTTGGTGTACAAATTATGAAGTGGAAGGTCACACCAAGGATAGTTGACCTCGCAGATCTTATACGCTCATTACTTTGTTGGACTGTGAAATTTTTCATTTGAATCATGATGCTAGTCACTGTCCTTTGTTACAACATGCGATAAGGAAGAATGTATCTTGCTTTTGCAAAATTTGTAGGTCCACGACCCATGATACTGAGGATTGTTGGCTGATTGGTCAGATCCAAGATGTTATAGACCTTAGGGTACGATAGACAAGTATAACAGATAATTCTAAGGGTAAGAATGAGCACCAGGATCGGGATCATAATCAAACGTACTATGACATGAATGAGGGGCATTTTGAAGGAGGTGTGGAAGGGGACATGGATATCGTGGTGGAGGAAGAGGAGAGTTCCCTCGTGGAACATGTTATACATGTGGATCTCTTGACCATTATAGGTGCGAATGTCCTCAAAATATTGCATGTTCTTTCTATGGAAAGAACCATAGTTATGAAGAGTTCCTGACTTATATGAGCATCTGAGTAAGCAACATAAGCAAGAAAAAAAGGCATTGGGATGGTTAGAATCTAGTGCATGGTAGAAGATTAGTGGATGCCCAAGATAGCAGAAGGACTGAGGAATTGACAATGAAGATTAATACACATGCTGAAGTAGCACACGCAAGAGAGGCATTGCACTAGAAGCCTATGATCACCAAGGAGGAGGTTTTGCATGCGAGGTACCCAAATCTTGCTCATTAGAAGGAATTTTACCAGGATACCATGGAAGTGCTAAGGAATCTTGAGGCTGATATACAATACATAGAGGAGCAAAAGAAAGCATCAGAGAAAGTCTAAGTTGATATCGATGATCTGCGAGAGGTGTGTAAGATGTTGCACTAGGAGAACATTATTCCACTATTAGGAAGTTGGTTAAAAGGGAACATATTGTGCGCGCAAGTCTTGAGACCGGACGACAAATTCTACATGCAAATCTTCCCCTAATAGTATTGACTATGAAAAATAAATTACTCTAAATGTTGTTGTGGATGGGTGGCTATTTGAGAAACATATTGATTGATACAGTGCAGTAAGTAAATATACTTACTTTAGACGCATGGGTAAAAATGGGGAGGACTCCATTGCAGCCCATCATCTAATGTGTTATTTATGGAAAACTGGACTAAGGCCACTCCCATAGGAGTTTTGAAAGATGCATCTATAACTATACAAGGGGCCAAGTTCATTGGGGATTTTGAGGTATTAGCACTTGCAGAAGCAAACAATTTTCCAGCCCTGCTTGGACGCCCTTGGTGTTATGCGAATAATGCTTGACTTGAGATTCAATAAGGGGTATATCAACTTTGAAAACAAGGAGGAAAGGGTTGTGATACCTTTGACAGATGGGAAGTCTACACCATATGTTGAACCTCTAAGTGAGGAGGATTTAAACAGAGTCTATGTACGCGCTATTCAGGACCTAGAGGTCAATGAGCCATCAAAAGAAGGCATCCTATAGTGGGAGGATTCTCATTCTATTAGTGATACTATGAGTATTTCTTGCAAAAATTGGGCTCATGGTACATATGAATTAGTAGGACGCGAGGTGAAAAGCGTGGTTGCGTGCAAGAATGGACTTCATTCAATTTGATAGATAGGTAGCACAATACCTTGGTATATAGGGACAAAGATCTTCCTGCCTTTCTAAAGGCCATGGAAACACAGTGGACAAATCAAATTAAAAGGAGATATATGTTAGTATATACACTACGTGGGACAAAAAAACACAGGTGGGTAGTCTATAGAGATAATCTTATAAACTAGGAAGAGATTGGAGTCACTTTGTCTACTAGGTTTATAAGGAACAATGCACCTACACAAATATGCACTTATCATGGTGATCAACCTATTCAACATCACATTCAACAGTGTGAGAAACTATGGACAACAGACATGAAGTATTACCACCTTCACTATGGGTGCATAGATTGTATTCTACGCTACAAGGATGCGCACACGCTTGGTATGTATATGTGGAACTACATTGAGAAATTAGGAACTGGCAAGATTTGACTGTAGGAATGATCTAGAATTTTGACTACTTCTCGACTAAACCTCTGGTAGACGAGGCGTTAAAATTTGTCAAGCATTTAACTATGGGAGATAGTGCAAAATAAGAAGAGCATATTCAGGAATTGTTCGGTGAGGTAGAGTTTAGAGCATGTTTTGAAAAGGAAGAAGAAATGGACTCCATACTACTTGAATGCACTTGCCTTGAGAAAGAGAAAGGAAAGATGGTTTACGTCGTGGATGACGAGGAAGTTGAGAACTTGGATATTGAACATTCACACGGGGTGCACGAGGTCTTGGATAGTACAAACAAGGATATGCATGCCTACCATGAACCCATGAAGACAAAGAAGGTGAATATAGGTTTGGAGGTTGAGCCTAAGGAGGCCATAATTAGAGATTATTGGTCGACTCGAGAGGTAGAAAAGATCATCGAGTTACTCAGGGATTATCAAGACTTATTCCCTTGAGGATATCATGAACTTAAAGGTGTGCATGAATCACTTGGGGAAATGAAGATAAAACTTAAGGACGGTGCACGACCAATTAGAAAGAGACCTTACATAATGAATCCTAATTTGCATGAAAAGGTAAAAGAAGAAATTGATAAAATGTTGAAATCTGAATTATCAAGCCCCTTGATGAGTCAAAATGGGTTAGCCCAATGGTGATCAGTATCAAGAAGGACAAAAAGATTAGGATATGTGTGGACTACAGGGAGTTGGATGCTGCATGCGTCACATATCCATTCCCCATGCCATTCACTGAGGAAATACTAGGAGTTGCAGGGTGCAAAATATATTCCTTCATGGATGGATTTTCCGGGTATCATCAGGTTAGGATTGCTCAGAGGATCAAGAAAAGACAACATTTACTACTAAATGGGGTAGTTTTTCCTATATTGTGATGCCCTTTGGATTGAAAAATGTGCCTGTTGTATTCTCGCGCATAGTTATTCAAGCATTTAAAGATTTTATTCACAACTTCTTACAAGTCTACCTAGATGATTGGACAATATATGGGCTTGTGAAAGATCATTGTGACAATCATGCTTAATGTTTGAACGATGTAGAAAATTGAGTATCTCTTTGAACATCAAGAAGTGCATATTTTCTATGCCATTTGGGATACTATTAGGACATATAATTTGCAAGGAAGGTTTGCTAGTTGATCCAACCAAGGTTGTAGTCATTTTAGGCCTGGAAGCACCTACCAGTCAAAGTGAGGTGCGCAGATTTTTAGGTCATACAAGATATTATAGAAAATTCATAAAAGGGTATGCCAAAATTGCTGCACCCTTGGAAGAATTACTGAAGGGGAAAGGTACATTTTATTGGGGAGAATCACAACGCAGCATGCGTTTGAGATATTAAAATATAAACTTACTATCGCACCCATTCTACACTTTTCCTCATGGGATAAACCATTTCATGTGCATGTGGAAGTTTTTGGTATGACCATTGACACTATGTTAGCTCAACCTAGCGAAGATATTATAGATTATCCAATTTGTTTTGCTAGTAGGAAGATGACTCCTGCCGAATGGAATTATACAACTATAGAGCGTGAAACTTTGTCAATGATCTATGTATTGTACAAGTTTCGACAATACTTGTTAGCAACACCATTTATGTTTTATATAGATCACATGGCATTGAGGTACTTGCACACAAGCCCGTCTTACAGGGGCACATATGCAAATGTTTGATCCTATTTCAAGAGTTTTACTTCACATTGTGGTGAAGCCAGGAAAAGAAATTCTAGACTAGAGCATTTATCTAAAATCAATTCAAGAGAGGATGCACAGACAATTGAAGAAATAATGCCGAATGCATAGTTATATAGGTTACAATGCGTGCCACAGAATTAGGAGACATTGTCAGTCTTTCTATGAACAGTATGGCACCGAAGGAATGAAAGAATTAGAAAATAAGAAACTTGTTATATGCATGAAACCATTTATGTTAATCGGTGGTGACCTCTACAAGCTAGGCCATTATGCAGTGTGATTCAACTACCTGTAAGATCCTACTTGCTAGATTATGGTAGGAGACATTGTATAAGGACTGTAAATAATATTGTAAGGCATGTGATCATTGTCAGTGCCTAGGAAAACTAGGGAAAAGAGATGAGATGCCTTTGAGACCGATTACTAGTGCCGAACCGTTTGAGAAATGGATCATTGATTTTGTAGGACCTATTTCACCAGCCGCGCGCAGAGACTGGATCATGCTATATCATTACTTGCATAAATTATCTCACACGGTGGGTAGAAGCAACACCTACCAAGGACTGTACAACAACTACAACAACTAGGTTTTTGTGGGAGAATGTTCTTACAAGATATGGATGTCCCTTAAGCTTGACAAGTGATAGAGGTACACATTTTTGAATGAGACAATCAAGATCCTATTAGATGAGTTTATGGTTGCACACCATAAAACTACACCTTATCATCCTCAGGCAAACGAAATATTGAGGCCTTCAACAAGATTTTGAGCTAGACTTTGACAAAAATTTGTGATGTTGGAAGAAAGGATTGGGATGACAAAGTATCAGCTATTCTTTGGGCATATAGAATAACTTACAAGAGATTGAAAAAATCCACACCGTTTCAGTTGGTGTTAGCGCAGAAGCTATTCTCCCTATAGAATTTATGTTACCTTCTTTACGCATTGCACACACTGGAGGTCTAGCTGATGAACAAGATTTAGAAGAGCGTATCAAAAAGATGATTCAACTGGATGAGTGCCAACCCATAACACAATGGATTCAAAAGCAAGAAAAGGCCAGGTAGAAGGTGTGGCATGACACAAACATAAGGGATAAGAAGTTTGAGATTGGAAAAATGGTACTTCTTTAATACTCAAAGTTCTTGTGCCATTCAGGAAAGCTCAAAGTACATTGGTTGGGGCTGTATGCCATCACTTCTATACTTGATTCAAAGCTTGCTAGTTAGAAGCACTTGATGGAACACATTCCCGGTTACTTTAACGCGAGTAGGTTGAATCCATACTATAAATAAGTCTTCTTGGTGTTTGTAATAAGGCAATATTTCCATTTAGTTTAGGTTTTCAATTTTGTATTTCCTTCATTGTCGCTATGCTTTGTCAATTTAGTTGTTGTTTTTGTGTAATAAGCGCGCTTGCATGCATGAAGCTAATTACTATATGAAGAATGTTTATGCATAGAGGACTGCACATAATTTTAGTATGGGGTGGTTGTAGTTATCCAAGAAACAGACTACGTGAATTGAAAAGTGAAAGGAATAAGCTCTGCTACGGGTGTGCTTTAAGTCAAAAGAAAATTACTTCTCAAAAGTGACCAAGGATGGAGATGCATGAAAGAGAAATATAACGTGAGGTAAGCGGAGGCCATGATAGATACAATGGAGAAGGTACAATGACGAAGTAATCAAGTTCGGGAGCGCGGCATCAAGATAAGTTTGTGACTAGAGGGTAGGAAGGCAAACTAGAAGGTTATAATCAAAAGCGAAGATGCTAAGATCTACCGTGCGTGGAATGAATGGATTTGGTCAATGAATGAGGGGATATTTGGTAGGTGAAGAAGCAATAAATGCATCAAAATTTGAAAAATTATATAAGGATGAAATGTAGATTCATTTTTACCATTTCAACTAAGAGTATTTTAGAAAAGAGCCAAGTGCAAAGAGCCGAGTGATCGAGTTAAGGTATGAAGGGTGTGAAACCAAGTGTGACAACCAGATCTGTGTGACAAGAAGTTTACATCCTTGGTGGTGAAGGGTTTGAGCGAAGCAGGGAGACATAGAAAAGAGTTAGGTTACAAATTTTCCACCTAGGGCATGGTTGAATCAAGGTAGGGTTTGATTCACAAAGTTGTAGAGTCAAAGAGGAGACATTTGCAAGGTAAAAATGACACCGAAGAAGGCATCTGCAACAATAGTAAAAGGAAAGAAGAAGGTGGTAGTCGAGAAGGAAGAGATGGCACCCGAAATCCATTTCTCAGAGATGCAATATCTAGAAGGAGTCATTGTTAGGCAGGAATGTGATTCACCCATCAAAAAGAACAAAGTAAGTGAATACAATCACAAGACTTTGGAGAAAAATAAGGAGCTCGATTCTTTTCTCACTACTACAACAAACAAGCACACGAAAGATGACATGCTAGTTTATGACGATGCAGTGAAAATATTTTGAAGAGAATTGGGGTCTACCAGTTGTATGAGCTTCCATATTTCAGGAAGTATGAGCCCTTATATTAGTGGCTCATGAGTAGGGTGCACGAAGACTTCTTCTACTTTGTAGGACGCAGAGTTAGAATCTCATCTGTGCTTGTCTCATCAGTTATAGGTCTGAAGGCCACATGAGAGGATATAAAAGGTGACCTCACAAATAAAGCTGTGATTTTAAAGACTAGACAGGAGTTGGGGTACCTGAAGGGTCCACGCGGAATGGACATAGACAAATTGAAGAACTGTCCAGTTGTGCAAGCTGCAGCCCACCTTGTTATGAAGTTGAATGATCGGGAAGCGGTGGTCGAAGTAATACTATCTGGTTACATGTGGTTCTTAATATGTCATAAGGGAGAATCTACAACATTGCAGGCTATATTACAGAGAAAATAGTCGAAGAAGTGCACATAGGAGGGAAGATCAACTTTGGGGCTATTCTACTATCACTGGTATTCATGGAGATCGAGTACCAGATGGAAAAAGGAGAAAGTATGGGAATACCCCATGGAGAACAAGTCCCCAGCTGAAATATTTAGCAAGTACCTATGCAAGGGGGCCATGACAGATGATGTAAATAAAAGGGTAGAGAAATGGTATGACAGGCTCGTGCGGCATTTGGGGAAGAGTGGTGCATCCCAAAGGACCTACCAACAATGGTAGGGAAACAAGTTCATTTTTCGTATATCATCATTTCTACATCACATGCTTCCCAATGAAAGATGGAGTCTGGAGCCCTTGGTGCAAATTTCCTTATGCATTCACTACAAGGTATTTCCAAGCATCTATTCATATATTTATAGACATGCGCCGACTAGTCTTCAATGCAGATAAGGTAGACTATGACTACCATACGTTGAGAAAGAAGTATGTGTATCCTGGTAGAAGTGCTTATATAGAGAGGATCATTTCATAAGTATTGAATATCAAGCCAATAAGTCTGGCTGTAGTAGATGTGGGGAAACATTGGTGTATCTCCAACTTGAAGCCAAAAATGGAGAATAAAAAATATGTGGAAGGTGAGTTCACACTTCCAAAGACCACCAAAGGGAAAGTATACAATGTGGAACATCCCAGGTGCCTAAGCCCACAGAGCCAATTGAAGTGGAGGATGAGGAGGAGCACAAAGACAGTGGTGGTTGGAGCATAGGGGTAGGAGACATACTACAAATAAGGGTGAAGCTGAGCACGCCATTGCACCACCTCAGCCACAAGAGGGGGATGATTAGGACTTGAATACGGTCAAGGGGAACACAGGTTTAAAAGGGTATTTAGGAGAACAAGGACCCAAGGTGCTACTCCAACCACCGTGCAAAATCACCTAGAATCTCTCCACGTAAAGAGGGGACCACACGAGAGAAGGAGGAAATTGAAGTTGAATGAGGAGGTGGAAGAGTCAGAGGAAAGCATGCCTAATTCTCCTACACTTCCAGAGAACACAGAAGAACAGGGTGAGGCATCAAAGGAAAAAGAAGAGGATGAGAAAAGACCAGAGGAGACAACTGCAGAGGATGTTCAGGACATGGAGACACAAGTCCCAAATTTGGAAGCTAAAGTTCCTAAGCAACAAAGGTCTAGAAGAACAAGTGGAGAACACATTCCACCAGCCATGGGGTATGTAGAGGACGTAGGAAAAATTGTCCATGCCCGCTTCTAGAGCATGATAGTGTAGAAGGATTTATTCAATGGGAGTTAATGGATGAGGATATGGTGACTGTGTACACTAGAAAGAAACTATCATGGTCAATGCACACCCACATGGATGAGCCTGACTTTGATGTGTGTGAAGAGTCATGCATTTCGAGAGGACTGAATAAGGCACCTCAAGATAGACACATGACATTGTCATGTCAGATGAGTAGGTCAACAATGCATTGGTGAAAGTTTCTACTGAGGTGGCTAGAAGAAACATGGATAAATCTTCCATGATCAGAGCATTGCGTAAGGAGTTAAAGAAAAAGGACACAAAGATAGCATGCATAATACAGGAGAGGGAATTCATGCAGAAGAAGAATGAGGTGTTTATCAGCATCACAGAGGAGATTGGGGACAATGTAATTAGAGCAAGGCCACACTTGGAGGCCAAGGTACCACACAAATTTCCTTCAGCAATAAACTATGTGGGAAAGTTGGTGGAGTTGGTACTTAAAGATGAAACTCTACGTATGCAAGTTCTACGAAGCTCGTAACAAGATGTTGAATGGGAGAAAGCATCGTGATGAGGAAGATTACATCTTATGAAGGGCGGTTGTAAGCATTACAGAAGTATTGAAGAAAGCGCACCAAGCTTTAAACGTATGCACTTATCCGAGGCGCTTACCAACATCAAGAGCCTAGAAAAGAACAATGAGGTCTAGAAAGCGATGAAAGATGAGACATTGGGCCACGCAAAAATATTGTCAATGGTTAAATAGAAGCACGAGGCCTTGGCAGTAACACAAGAGCTGCACAAGACTCAACTGGAAGAGCTTGGAAAGCTGATTGTGCAGAAGATGGACCTTTTAGAAGGAAGAATGACATCAATGTCCAGTGTTGTGTTGGTTCTGTAAAATGAGAAAGGAGAGATTGCGAGGGATGAGTTGGAATCCATTGTTGTGGACATCCTAGAAAAAGTAGAGCAAGCACTCATTGAATGGCAGGTATTGGAGGTAGAAATAAAGGAGTATCCAAAGTTGATACTGAAAACTGATACAGAGGAGGTTGCCTCATAATCTCATAAAAATTATTTATTTATCTAAATTCTTTCATTCTTATTCTTTGCATTCTTCTATTCTTTCCTTCAATTTTTAGAGATACCCATTGTCGGGATGACAATGTGATTAGTGTGGGGTAATGTTGATCAAAGAATACTTTTCAAAGATCATGCGAGGAGTCCACATGGGATAGAAGGCATGCAACCAAAGGCACGAATGGACAGGAGGACCAACGTGCAAAAGGCAAGTTCAAATTTTAGGAGTTAGCCAATTTTGAGCATGAAGATCTATTTTTAGAAGATGGCATGTAGAACACACCAACGATGCAGATACATGTGTGCCATGCATTGTCTATCTTTGGAGAAGTGAATCAAAGCATTTTTCATGGAGACGAGCCAAGAATATAATTTACACTTTAGTTAACTACAAGATGACTATAGATAGCACACTTGCATGTGTGGCTATGCTTGTAAATGGTGTGTGGCTATTAATAGCATGTGGCCTATTTCTAGGAATAGATAAGTGGTGAAGGGAAAGTCCCCACCATATATATATGATGTTAGGTACATAGTAGAAAGAGAGATGTATGTATGAATGTGTGAGGATGTATGTGTAATAGAGAATATACAGAGTGTGAAGTGTGTGTGTGTGTGTGTGTATACGCATATGACTGAATCATTGTATTAGTTCCATACGCGCATTGGTATAGATTGACAATACTGTAAGGAGCTTATGTATTTATTAATAGATGGAAGATATTGGCTGAATCTAAGTGTCATTATGTGTGTAGTTGAGTAGTGCATGTTATTAATTCAATCATGATTACTGTTTAAGCTTGTTCTTTCATAGATCTGAGAATAGATTGCATTGTAGAATGATGCATTAGTTATGAATCTATATGTTTCTTCCTTCATCATGTTAACATCCTGTTACAACAACCCTAAAGAGGTACCTAACACCTTTATACACTTTAGGTGAGCACTCAGTCAAGGCTGAGTGATGTGCCAACATGAGTAGGGTGTTATCTAGTAAATTCTAGGCTGCATGAACCCTACCTCATCTACTACCGGCATGAGTAAATATCTCTTCGAGTCATCTCACAATATACTATCGGCTCACTAGGAATATTCTACAAAAACCCAAATTGTCTCCACACTCGAGGAAACCAAACTACCTCTATCATATCCATCCTTTTCCCTCATACCCACCACACCCTCCTCATCCTAGCCAACTCTACATCCATCTCTGACCATGCATGGTATCTCACATAAGGTCTCCATACTACATCATCTATAGAAAGACTCGTAGTTGATCAAAATAATAGGTCTAGTCTCTCTAAACCCCATCATCTTTCATCAAATAAAACAACCATCTCGTGAACCCTATAACATACTCCATCATGTATCCTACCCTCCAAGGTATGCCCGATAGCCTCACAAAAACTATATGCTCATATGGCCAACAATATAGTAAGAACCCCACATCCAAACCATATCTCCTCCCTATAAGAAACATCCACAACTCATGATAAACCTAAGCCAATAGTGGAAACCTCCAAGCATATATAGTATGATGCTCCATAATGTATGAAACAACACCAAAGAAGTGTCCAAGGAAATCTTCCATCTCCCCGAATTTGGTAACACATAACATGTGATGGAAAATTGATTTAATTTAAATTGAATTAAATCTTAATTTTAGATTAAATAATGTATTGAGAGATATACAAGTTATTAAATATAGTAAGATGCAAGTAATAAGCATGCACTAATATAAAACCCTACACAATAGAGAGAGAGGAGGTGACTTAGCTGATTTTCGAGTGATATAGAAGTGATATGAGCTGAGAATCTACTTGAATAGACCGGGAAGAGTGTTATCAATGCTCATTAAGGGTTTTGGGACTCGAGAGATGTATAAGAAAAAATTACCCAAGGGTGGATAAGAACACTTAGGAACTAGTGACTAATCTGGGTGCTAGCATCCAGTCAGATGCTCATGTTATGTCCTTTTTGGGCTAAAAGAGCTTCACTATTGGTCCTATTTTGTCTCTTTGGTTTTTCTCCCCTGTAACTTGCAAAATAGATAGCTAGCTTCACATGCCCACAAACCACATCAAACATAATAAATAAGATGCAGAATGGGGAGTTAGACTAACCCCGTAGTCACCCGAAGAGTGATCTTATGACCAAGTGCTGCACTACATCTCAGAATCCATGTATTTCTGTGTGAATGTGTGTGTAATGATGCCCTAGGTTTCCCTTGTAAGTTGCACTATGATAGCGGGATAGATATAGAATTCTCCAAGTATGTAAATGTGTGAGATGAAATAAAATGAACTTCCCCTCCTATGATGTGTATTCGAAACGATGCAACCCTTATCCCTTATATAGATGTATTAGATGTATGCTTTGTAATGCTCTTGTGCCTTTTGATGCAAGCTTAGGTGATAATAGATAATGCTAGTGCTTGGACCCTAATTTTGGAGAAGTAATTAAGTATATATAGGATACCCTTGTTTAAATTTCGTAATCGACAACTAAAAGGCTGGCCAAAAATCCAAAAGAGTGAGAAAGGGATAGAGAGGGTTAGGAGTTCCCAGGAAGGAAAGGAGTTCCCACGTGTTAGTGTCCTAACCGCATGCTAGTGTCTAATGCCATAAAAATAAATAAGTGAAGTTCTAGAAGGGATGTAAGATGTGTAAGTCCAAAAATAAGATCGAGATGAAGTGAAGAGGCCAAAAGGAGTTGTCAACCACTAGTTTTCTTGCTTAGGAATCATATATATATATATATATATATATATATATATATATGTATATATATATATATATATATATGTATATATATATATATATGTAAAATATATGCTTTAAAACATAAAATGTACCCAAGTGCATAGATTTTGTGTCTACTTTTCCCCCAATTTATGTTGTTGAGTGAATACTCGATAACATAAAGTAGATAGAAGATGTGTACCTTATAATCATGTAGAGAAGAGTGTTGCCAATAACATGCCGAGTGGACAAGTGAAGTGTGAAGTGATTGCAATATGAAGCATGGAGACTAGGAAAGGGAAGTAGACCCTAAGGGTGAAGTGTATGTATAGTAGTGTGTTGTTAGAGCTTATTCTTACTGATGTGAGTTGTTTCTTATTTAAGGATGGACCTGCAAAAGAAGAGTGAGAAATTAGTCAAAGTTTTGTATATGAAAAATCAAAGTAATATGTGTATAAGTATGTAAAGAGTGTGTAAAGGAAAGTGTGCACTTGATGTATAAGAGAGTATGAGATAAAAAATTGTCCTTTTTTTCTTGGAGTTATTAGATTTGAATGTTGATGGTGAGGTTTTTGGGAGATCTCACACCAAGAGTAAATTTTTTGGGCAATCTCACGCCGAGAGCATTTTTTGGGCGATCTCACACCAAGAGCATTTTTTTGGTCGATCTCATGCCAAGAGAAGAGTGTTGGGTGAGAGGTCTAGTTTTCTCTCCATCCATGATGCTTCCTAAATAAGCACCATTGTAGATGGAACATCCCCGATTTATTCTTGTTGTAATGATCAGTAATCGATTTACTATATTTTGTAATCGGAGGAAAGTGCATGCTATTGGAGAACCGTATTGAAATTTGATGTAAACTGTGCTGGAGTGAGAAAATGATTTTTTCCCCAAGAAACAAGTGCCTAGGGGGATACAAATGCCCACTGTTATAATCCAAGACTGGGCATTAGTGTCTACTCTATGTTTTCAGTCTAAGTCTAATTCTAGACTATTTTGTGAGTGTGTGCCTGTGCTGATTTTGTAATGTGATATCTAATATGTACCTCTAGGAAGGGTGATTTTTTCACCCAATAGATGCCCCCTTTGTTTGGGGTAAATGCAAAAATTGTAGAAGAATGCGTCCCAAAGGAGAGGAATTGAAGTTGATATGCATATCTAATATTGGATACCTGTAGGGGTATGGGATGTGCATGGTAGAAACCAAGGCACATGTAAAAAGATGGAATAGTAATAAGTGTTAGTGAAAATGAGCTAGCATGTTATAGAAGATAATGTAACAAATAAAAATGAAGACAATATGGACCGTGAAAAGTGGGTTTCATATATAGGGTATCATTCACAATGTCATAAGACAGTCATGGATGAAGTGGCCAAAATCATACAATGATTAAGCAATACATAGGGGATAGCCCGTAAACAATAACAAACAAAAAGTGAAAAATAACCATGGTTGTAGTGACCTTGTAAGGAAAATGCTACACAAGAAGCACCCATTAGCATTTTAGAAAGTAAGTAGTATGTCAAAGCACGTATAAATAATGTAAAAGTAAGTGGTAATATCAAGAAGTAATGGATAATGGAAAATTAACACCTCTAATATGTGAAGTGTGAGAGTAACAAAGGTAGATGCCCCCAGGATCCTCGGTGGGACTGGTAAAGAGCATTGTTAGGTATCATGCATCGTGTAAGAATATAAAAAAGTCTTACATTCACCTTAAAATACCAAGAGAATGTGCATGTGTATACAGAAAAGATGATGACATACTAAGAATCCAATTAGCATGGAAAATAAAGTGTAACATGTAAGTAGAATAAGCTAACGAGAGAAAATGCAACCAAGATATGATAATACATGTGAGTGTTATGATGTGTTGCAATGTGAAAGATGTGAATAGAGGAGGAACAACATTTCCCCACCGGATGTGTATGCGATGAGGTTAATTTAGAAATTCCCCTCAACAAAAAAAGAATTAACCATAGAACAAGAGTATGTTATCTAGTAATGAATGTATTGTGTGCGATGCTAGGAAATATGTATCATGAAGTAATGAGCGTGAAGTGTACCAAAGGTAGAGGATGTGAGGTTCATGTATGAATTGGACCCTCAACAATTAAGAATTAATCCTATAACTAGAATGTGTCATTGGGTAATGAATGTATTATGTGTGATGCTAGGAAAGATGTATCATGAAGTACTAAGTGTGAAGTGTAGCGAAATTAAAACATGTGAGGTTCATGTAAGAATTGGAACCTCAATAGTCGAGTATGAAACGTGGAACTAGAGAGCATCATTAGGTAATGAATGTATTATGTGCAATGCTAGGAAATATGTATCATGAAGTACGAGCGTGAAGTGTAGTGAATGTAGAGGATGTGAGGTTCCCATGTAAATTGGAACCTCAAAATTTGAGTATGAATCGTGGAACTAGAGTGCGTCATCGGGTAATGAAGGTGTTGTATGCAATTGAGAGTAGATGCTAGAAAATATATATTGTGAAGCACTGAGCGTGAAGTGTAACAAAATTATATGATGTGGGTTCATTTAATAATCAGACCCTCAAAAGTTGAGTATGTATCATGGAACTAGAGTGTGTCATTAGGTAACAAAGTATGTGTTGTATGTATTTGATATTGTAAGCTAGGAAATATTTATCATTAAGCATAGAGTTTGACCTATAGAAAATGAGATAAGAGTTTCAAATAATGATAGAGGGGGAAGAAAGTGTGATTTCCCCAAGCATGTATACCGGAAGGCTGCTAGAATATAGATGTGATCATTGTGAGCAAGAATAGCCAGAGTATGTATAGTGCACGAAAGGATGTATACACTATATAGAAAGTAGTATGTGTATCATGAGTAGAAGGATCCATAAGTAAGTATGAGTAACAAGACGTGTATGGAGTAACATATACGAATATATAGATTTAGTAAGATGTGTACATAGTGTAGATGAGAGAAAATGTTGCTAGAAAGATTGCCATGAATTACGAAAAAAAGTGTAATGGATAGATGTGTATGTGAATAGTATGGATAGATAACTGCTGATTAGAGCATGTGACTATGGGGGAGAATTTGGATGTCCTTAAAGTGTGTATGCCAAGAAAATCTATGCAATGAGAGTAGTAGAAAAGGGCCCATGATATGCTAAAGAAGATGAACATATGTCATGTGAAAGTGCATTTATCATAACATATGGAGTAGGATTGTGTCATGCATGTGGAGAAAATAGAACAGGTAGAACATGAGTGACCAAATACTAATGTCGACATGGTGAGGGGAAAACCCTATAGAATCCAATGTCCCAACTAGATGAATAAGAAGTGTATAGGAAATAAGAATGTACCCATTATGAGAAAATAGAATAGGTGTAGAATTGTGCATGTTGGCAATAGTGGAAAAATTAAGCGCAAACATAAGGATCAATATGTGAGTCAAAATATGTAATTCTAGGAGGCTCATCAATATGAATGTCAAGAAATGGAGGTAGAGAAACAAGACTCACTAGAAGCAATAGGTGTAATTTGGGAATATCATAAACAATAAAGTAGTATAAATTAGCCCATATGACCATAGACAAAAAGTGGGAAGAGGGGAATTTATTTCCCCCATGGATGTAACAAGATAATGTGAAACCATATTAAATGAATTATACATAAGATCTTGGAAAGTGTGAGGATTAGGAATCATTGTAAAACCAACATATAATGTTCTAACTTGTGATGAGTACGGTGCGAGAGAGATGTAACAACATTGTAATTACTAAGCATATGATAAATAGAAGTGTATCAAGATTGAGACACAATGAGAGGAGTATCATGGGTACTAATAGAGAATTGATCATGTAAATAAATGACACTAGGGTGCTCCCTAAGAGGATAAGGATGTGCAATGTAGGTAATTTCATTAACGTCTTGTATGAGGGGAATATCATCAAGATTAGTGATATGAGGCGTGGAATCGATCAGTAGCAAGATCCATGGAAAAAGGTGTAGCAAGGGAATTGTGTGCTATGGAAGGGGTAGAAAGAATCATATGCATAGTATGTAACCAAATATGGCCTACAATAATAATATAAGGAGCATCATGAGGCATAAAGTGACATAAAAATTAAGAGTGAAAGATAACCATAGTAAGGGAAGAGAGATTGTGCCCAATACTTGTTTAGGTGTAGCATCAAAGCCACAAATACAAAGAATAGATGGATTGAGATGAGTAGTAGAAAGTCCTATTTGATGGAGAAAGGATAGAGTGCATATGTTAAGACCATATCCAAGATCAATTAGGACACGCTTAACAAGGAGATTATGAAGTTGAACTTGGATATACAATGGGGAAACATTGGAATCAAAGGGATGGGAAGCCATGAAAGATCTAATAATGTGCATGTAAGGATTAGGTTCAATAAATTATTTAATTTAATTTAAATTAAATATTAATTTTAGAGTAACTATTGTAATGAGAGATTTAAAAGTGATAAAATATAGTAAGATGCAAGTAATAAGCATGAAATAATATGAAACATTAAGCAATAGAGAGAGGAGGTGACTTAGTTGATTTATGAGTGATCTGGAAGTGATCTGAGCTGAGAATCTATTGGAATAGACTGGGAAGAGTGTCATAATGGCTCACCGAGGTTATGAGACTCAAATATGTGCAAGACATAATTGTGCATGAGAGGACATGAGCGACCGAGTGCTACTTGATCGATATGGGTGCTAGCCTCTAGTATGATGCTCAGTGTTCTATTATTTTTTAGGTTGAAGAGCTTCAATTTTGGTCATCTTATGTCCCTTTGGTTTTTCTCCAATGTCACCTGGTCGTACCTTTAACTCAAAAATATATAACTAGTTCCACATGCCTATAAACCACATCAAACCTAATAAATAAGATGCAAAATGGGAGTCAAATTGACCCTCGTGGTCACCCGAAGAGTGATCTTATGACCGAGTGCTGCACTACATCTTAGAATCCATGTAGTTTTACGTGAATGTGTGTGTAATGATGCCATAGGTTTCCCTTGTGCAAGTTACATTATGATAGTGAGATAAATCTAGAATGTTCCAAGTATGCAAATTTGTGAGATGCAATAAAATAAACTTCCCCTCCTATGCTGTGTATGTAGAGTGATGCAACCCTTGTCCATTGTATGGATGTACTAGATGGATTCTTAGTAATGATATTGTGCCTCTAGATGCAAGCTTAGGTGATAGTAGATAATAATAGTGCTTAGACCTTGATTTTGGAGAAGTAACTAAGTATATATATGATTCCCTTGTTTGAATTTTATAATTGACAACTGGAAGGCCAACCCAAAGTGTTAAAATATTCCCAAGAAGTAAAAGAGACCCAAAAGAGTGAGAAAAGGATAGAGAGGGTTAGGAACACCCAGAAGAACTCAGGCGCTAGTGTCCTAACTAGGCGCTAGTGTCCAAGGCCATAAAATATAAATAAGTTAAGTTCTAGTAGGGTTGTAAGATGTGTAAGACCAAAAAGAAGACAAGAGATAAAGAAAAGAGGCCAAAATGAGTTGTCAACCACTAGTTTTTTTATTAGGAATCATATATATATTAGTATGATTTAAGACCTAGAAATGTACCCAAGTGCATAGATTTTATGTTTACACCAACATAACTAATAACATCAACCAGTACCAGCGCCTCTCCATCATAATAAGTCTCAATATGAAAACCTCGATTGTGTACCCAATGTCCTGAGCATCATCTTTATACAACCATATCATGGTATCAAGATGGACCTCTCAGTGATAGGTACTACCCGCTCACCTTGGATTGGTAATATTATGATCCCGTATACATCCTCTAGGGTGATGGTCATCTCGCTAGTGCGGAACAAAAATATCTCGGTGCTCGGCTCCCATCTATTAATCAAAGCTACCATCAAACCCGTATCCCGAGGAATCCGCATTTGGTAGTGGTGGAACCATCCTAAACCAACACCCGCTAAATGGGCCCACTCTTCATCGATCACATCAGATTAGATCCTTTCATACATCTCGAGACTTTGTCACAAAGATAGATGGTATCCCTTACACATAAAACACACAAAAAACACATATCAATCAACAAACTCCATCACATGAAACTAATCATCACTTATTTAGGATCATGATGTTTTCATCTAATCAATCAATGCTGATTATATGATTGACATCGATCGAAGCGTTCCTGCCCTAAAATTTTTAAAAATAACGAAAAAAAAACATACAAAAACATAAAAACAAACAATAAATTAAAACCTACTTACCCCTCTCCTCATGTGCTGCCTTTTCCATGGTTATCTCGCTAATGTGGAACCGAATGTCATGGTTCTCGACTTTCATCTATCAATAAAATATACCATCAAAGATGCATCATGAGGAATCCGCTGGTAGTGGCGGAACCCTTCTAAACCAACAACTACTAAATGGGTCCACTCTGCATCGATCAAATCATCTCAAATCCTCTCATACATCTCCAAGACTCTATCCTCAAGATATATAGTATCCTCGCTTGAAGAACACTCAAAATACACATATTAGTTAGAAAACTCCATCAAAATGAAAGTAATCACCGCCGATTTAGGATTGACGCCATTTTCATCTAATAAATCAACAACGATCCATCCGATTGCCATCGATTGGGCATTCCTACCCTAAAAATAAAAAAGCACAAAAAATAAAAAACACACAAAAACAAAAAAAACACACAAAAACAAAAAAAACAAAAATGCAAACCTAATTACCCCTCTCCTGGTGCACTGCCTCTTCCTACCACTACCACTTGCCTCCATCACTCAAAAAACATGTAGAGATCACAAATCACACAAGCACATGTCACAAATGAACTATTTACGCGGTCACCTTGGATTTTATATTTTCCAGGTTTGGGAATCTTTGTTAACCGTAAATCACTACCTATTTCTATCCCTAAACACCGACAATCCAAAATGGTCGATGATTACAAAGCTTTTTACAAATCTCACCTATTTTGGTCACCTAGACCTCTTTTATCACATTGTACATATTCGATCATCCCAAATTTACAATGTCGGCGTCGGTATTGGTAAACCCTACCCTATTTGAGTTTTTGGTAATTTCAACACTTTATATCACTAACTCGAAAAACAACATAAACACATAATTTATATGGAGCCCAATAAGAAGTGTAATAAACATGGTTGGTGGTAATAATTTCAAGTGCTTCAAATTTTTCAACAAGAGATAGAGGCTTGAAATCCAATAAGATATGTTCTTTTCTACATGATCAATGATATTGTCAAAAATATGAAGGGAATATTCAAAAGAAAGGGAGTGCTAAGGAATTTGAATCTCTCCATGTTTTATCCATTTCCATTAAAAACCTTGAAGCTAGTTGAAAAATGGTATCAAAATTTGATGGAAGCATTGAGTTTAAGCCCACTAGAACTGGATCTACATGATTTTAAAAATGTATCCAAGCAATGAAGATATTCCTTCTATTCAAAAGTATTAAGAAAAGAGCCATTAATAAAGTGTCAATCGATCAATTGTGTTTTACAATATGAGAGGTAAATTCATTTGCACAAACAATTCCCGGCACAACTAGGAAGAAGGTACCCAAATGCTTATGTTAGAAGAAAAAATAAAGAAAGAGCTAGGAGGAACCTTTACTAGATGGAACAAAAGAGCACTGAAAACATTAGACTATCTTCCATTAATAGTCAAACAAGCTTATGCATTAGCAAAAAGGTTTTGAATTGCAAAAATAAAGTGTTTCCCATTATTAGTGCTCTAATTTGTTGGAAAGAGATAGATGCTTGGAAATCTAATAAGATATGTTTTTTCCCACACAATCAATCACATAATTTTAAAAATATGAAGTGAACAATCAAAAGAAAAGGGAATGCCAAGGAATTTGAATATCTCCATGTTTGATTCATTTCCATTAAAAACCTTTAAGCTAGTTGAAAAATGGTATCAAAATTTAATGGAATCATTGAGTTTTATCCCAATATAGATTAGATCTAGAGGCTTTACAAGAGATATTCAAAAATGAAGAAATTCCTTGAAATATGCATGCTATTAAAAATGGTACAAAACAAATCACAAATAAAGTGGCAATTGATCAATCATGTTTGTCAATCCGAGAAGTAAATTATAAGCACAAACACTTCCTTGCATAGTTAGGAAGAAGGTACCCAAATGCTTATGTTTGAAGAACATATAAAGTAGGATATTTGGAGAACATTTACTAGATGTAATGCAAGAACTCCTAAAAACATTATACTAAATTCCATTGATAATAAAACAAGCATATGAATTATAAAAAGGTTTAAATTGCAGAAATAAAGTTTTTCCCAAATCCAAGTCCTTTGAGAATACCAAGAATGAATACCATTCTATGCAATTATAATAATTTTCAAAGTCCAAATTGAGGAAGACAACTTTCTGTTGAGAGACACATGCCCATCCTATACCTTCCAAGACAACAACGATGTTGTCTAGAATGTATCAAATCTTGATAAAACCTATTTATTTTGGTCTAACAATGGAAGATAAGACATTTTATGGAAGAGAGATAAAGCCTTGACAATAATCTTATAAGAGATATTCATAAGAGTAATCGACTTCGCAACCGGTTAGCAACATTTGGATATCCTACTTTGAGAATGAATTTAATGTTTACCTTTATTTTTGATATTCTGTAATATTTTGTTTCCAAGTGTGTCATTATAAACCTATAACTATTACGATGTGATGAAGTCCCAAGTTGTTTTGTAAAACACGCAGGAAAAATGTCTAGGAAAAAGGATTTGTCATTAGCCATGCATTGAATAGAAAATCTCATCAAGAGTAAGTGGGGAGTCACAAATAGTTTTAGTAGAAGGTATTAGCTTGTTAGAAACAAGATCTGGGAATTATTACAAGGCTTGGGTTATTTTGGTCATGAATTATTGTGCCTATAAAACTGTATTTTAATGGTTTAAAATGTTTTTACAAAAATATCGTGAGACCAATAAGATGGGTATATGCACTTTGAATATTCTATATTTTTATTTGGCTTGATAGATTCTAAGTTATTTAAAAAATATTTAGAGGAATGATCCTCGACTTTGAGCCAAAGTATTCTAGTTTGTATTTATCCCCCTTATTGGTGTGAAGCTACACAATATTAAATTTAAGTTTGAGCTATGCTGAACCCTAACCTATAGATAAGGATTGAAAGTGTAAAATTCTAACATGATAGACAATTTTTAAATTTTCCTTTATAAGAGTGTCATCTTCCCACTTTCCAATCCATGCCACCTATTTTCCATACTATTGGAGGAAGGAAATGCAATTGATTACATAATTTCACCGCTCAATCCAAGTGTTAATGCGAGCCAAACATGGCACACAATTTCAAACTTTGGTAATGAGTCAAATAGTATTGACATGGCCCAATAGTGACATGTTCAAGAATACTTTATCATATGGGAATTTAATACGAGCACTATTCCATTATAGATGGTAACGATAAGATAATGATCGAAAAGAAAACCTCTTAGTAGATTGATATCGATGCCTTATGGACATTCAAAAATAGAATATATGTTATTTATAGAGCATGAAACGATCAAGATATTCAAGAAGTGTGTCATCACCAAATCAAAAAATAGATTAAGTAAACCATGGTTGTTGGGTTGAGAGATTTAGACATTGAAACTTGGTCTAAAAAACCTCATATATGTTTTGAAATAGTAATGTTCCTCTTGTTCTATGAGGCACTAATGAAAATACAACCGACTTTGTTTTTTATTAATGGTAAATAGTTTTTTAGAAGGGGAATATACCCTTGTACCAAAAAGGCTCAGAGGCCAGATATTACATCAAAAACATTCCAAAAAGTGATCAAAATCAAGATGTAGCAAGAGAGCACAACTGCAGCTAAACAACCGCATAGAAAATAACCAAAACAATTACATAATTGCCAAAAAACAACAAAAAAGAATCTACTGCTTAGCCTTGTCTACAATAAGCATACAAAAAGTACATCACTTGGATGATTTGTCAATAATTTTCTTCAAATAATGGAGGGCACTTTGAATAATGCAATAGCTGTAACTCGTGAGGGGTCATTCTTATCCAACCGTCGAAAGACTTGAGATTGAGCTGGTCCGTCCCCCCCATATGTTTGCAGGAATATTGCTTAACATGCGAGACATTTTTACTTGTTCTAGAAAAATATAAACTGATTTGATATTTGTGTAAGTAGAGTCTTGTCTCGCTTTTCATATTCACCATGTTGTTATCAAGGAGTTGATATTTTTATATATCTCTTGCATCTGATTTTCGATAAGTCTAGATCCGTCTTCCACTTTTCTCTTTCCTCTTTCCTAAAACATGTTTTAATTCCTTCTTAAGGGCCTCAAAATCCTTTTCCATCTCATTAACCCTATTCTTTAGGTCTCTCCTTCTCCGCAGTAGAGCACCGCTTTGCTTTGCCTAGGGTTACCCATTTAAAGGAGGTTTTGGGAAAGCTCAATATCCTTGTTGTGGCTATTGTGAAGTATTTTATTGGAAGGGAAAGGATGGTTCAATGGGTAGTAGGGGTTTTTAGATTTGACCATCCTTTGGCCCATAGGGTTAGTGGGAGTAGGAATGATGGGTACCATGATAGGATTGGGGTTAAGAGGGGTAGGAGTATGCGGGATAGGCTGAGTGTTGAGTGAGACAATGTCGATGCATGGAAAATAATGCCTTGATGAAGGGGAACACCATGACCATATTAAAGTCTCTACCATATTAAAGTCACCGAAAATGAACTAATTAGTGAGTGGTAAATTATCCACTAACAAATGTCAAAATTCATATCTTCCAAGAACACCATTATAATCATAAGTATTAAACATCTATATCAAAATCATATAGATTTTCCAGTGTGAAGAGTGTTCTCACAAGGTAATAATTAATGATGTAAATTTTGCGAGATCAAAATATTGGCATCACCATCACTATCTTTATGCATGGTGGAAAGATGAGTGGCATACAAAAGGAAATCTAAAACGTAAATTTTATCATAAAAAAATCTAAATTATGAAAATTCGATAAACAAAACACAAAATTTCTTGTAAGGTTAAATCACAATTAAGGCCCTCTCTAAAACCATTCATAAGTTTTTTAATTAGGCCTTTATTCCACAAATATTCGTTTAATTTCCCTTTTCCTATTGGTTTAGACGATTGAATTTTAAATAGTAAATGTTATTTCATTGTATGTATATATACCCTAAACATCTAATTAACAACCATAATTGATAAATAATATTTATATCCCTCTAAACTTATATGGTACTAACAAATTATCCTGGGATTTTTATTGAATTATTGAAATTTTATAGGAAATATATGTTAACTTAAACTGGACATTGAGTTAAGTTATTTGATTAGTATTACATTTAATTAACGATAAATATTAGTATTTATATTATTTTTATGTAATATCCAATTAATAAATAATTGTATTATATTTTTTACATTAAATTTCCTAGTTAGGAAAATAATATTATACATGGCGTACTATGACACAATGAATGATTTGACATTATTGATAATAGGAATTTAATACACATGAAGATAATTTGATCGATAATAAAATACGAGAGAAGTAGGAATTCACAAAATCTTTAAGATAAATAAAAATAGAGAAATGACATATAAAAAATAACATAATATACAAGATATATGATGGTAAATTGTTTGAGGAAAAAAGAAACGTAGTAAATTATCTCCTTATTGTATTAACTCAACCATTTTACCATGCAAAAATGTATTTCTCGGTTCTTCTCTATCTTACCGCATGTCCAACTCTCTTTAAGAAAATAAGTAGGTAATCGCCAAAATAGTATTATGGTACCAAAACTATGGGCCAAGAATAAAACCCATAATGAATCCCCTAAAACATGAGTTATCAAACCACCCATAGTAATATAGGTTAAAATTACTTATATGTGCTTGAAAATTCTATAAAGGGGACCGATTTTGTTTTCTCTGGGGTCAACCCCTAAACCCCTAGTCGAGGAAATACCCCAACCCCTCACACATGCTTGGATGTATAGTCTAAAATAGTATAACTCATGGAAATATACAGCACATTTCCAACACACGAGAAGACAAAACAATCAATTAAATTATATGACAATAATCCATAGAACTATGGGTTTTTAAAGAATTGCTAGATAGAAATTTCACCATTCGTTGAAAAAAATTGAATAAAGTGGATGAACCTTAAAATCATACTTGGGGATATATGGAAACACATGTAAATACCCACAATTACCTAGAGACACATGCGTTTAACCTTACCATGACAAAAAAATGATACGACATTAGTGAGAATAGGAATTTAATGCATGAGATAAATTAATCAATCAAATTCTATGACCCTAAGTTCTACAATTGTGGGGTGCCAAAAATTACTAGGTATGTATCTCGATTGTTCATTCAAATCCTCAAGTGGAGTGGATGAGCCTCGAATATTATAGGCATAATAACTCATACTTAAAGATACATAGAAGCACTTGAAGATACCTGTAGTTAACTAGAGACAAATGTATTTACCCTTACGTGAATTAAAATTAGATGACCATGAGTTCCCATCAAACCAATTTTTCAGTGAAATATTTCCCTTTCAATTGTGCACAACAATGGTAGACTAGTAGTATTCTATAAAATTAAAAAAATCATATTTAATTTTGTAAGGAAATCATAACATTTATTTTTATACATATCAATATATTATATAACTCATACAAATATTTATGTGAAAAATGAAAATCATGTTTCAAATATGGTGGTTTAAAGACACAATAATCTCAAAATTTTACAAGTATTTTATGACTAAACACGAAAAACATGTAAACGAGAATGGAAGTTAAAATTTGTAATCCTTATAATTTAATTTTGGTCCTAGATATATAATGGTTTAATCGTGGATGCTAATATTGTAATGTAAAATAAGTGCTCAATGAAGCAATGGATATAATATTGAAATATTGGCTGTTGATCTTCATTAACTGATTCAGGCCATTGAATCATTAAATCTTGGGTGAGGGACATGAACGTGTATGAGTTAATATATAAATATTGGTTATTGACTTTCGATATTTAATCTTAGTTATCAATATTGAGATATTTGATGGTGCATATGAATAAATGACCGAGTATTGATTTAAAAATTATCCATTGATGTAAGTGTTTATTTAATTTAGATTTTCATTATTGCAATCTCCTTCAGAAAGTGATACAATTTTACTGTAGGAGATTCAATTTTTCACTGTTGATCTGGTGATTAAATCTTAACCATTAATATTCCAGTCTGGGTCATTGCTTTAGAGGTTAGATCCTTACAGTTACCATTGATATAGGAGATTCAATCTAGACCGTACATCTCTAAATATACTATTTGAAATATGAATTGGAGTGGATGAAACTTGAATACTTGATGCATGGGAAACTACTTTTAGTTACCCACCCAAATATACATAGAAGCAAAGTTACATCAAATCTATGTGAAGAGAGAGTAGGAGAGTTTATGTAAATTTATGCCGGGAAAATATAATCGATACAATCTGAATGACATGAAAATAAGTTTAAAGTTAATAATCTGTGTTTGTGAGTTCAGAAAGAAACAATTATTGGGGCTTACGTGGTCCTCGTATCAATTAATGGCGTGCTTCTTCGATTCTCACAAGAATTAACATTATTTTTGTATTATTTTCTACAAGAATATAAATCAAATTTTAAGACGTGTTTTTCTTTTAATCTATATATATATATTTTTATAGCGAATTGTTATTTGAGAACCGCACAAAGAGAATATTGTATTCGGGGTATCTTATAATTTCTTTCGGATTGAAAATAATGAAGTTGTATATGGATTACTATTTTTGTTACTTGTTTATGTAAGAAATTTATGAATTATTTAATTTTTATTCAACGTTTGAAAGCTCCATTATTTCATATCATATTTGAAGCTTTCTTATGTCGCGTAATACTCGCAAAATCTTCTTCTAAAATACTATATGTGAAAGCTTATATAGAATTATGGTGAATGAATAAGAGCACTACCAATAGTCTAATTGACAAATATTTTTCATACATATCTTTCTCTATTTTTTCCGATAGGGTTTTCATATGATAACACAAAATGTACATCCTAAGGAAATACTACTTTGATATACATCATAGCCCACTCATTAGGTCAACATCATGCTTGTTACCAATTAAGAAATGACTAAATATTCATATATATTTTACATAAAACCATTTAGATGCAATAAGAGCATTAGTGACACTTATCTGGGCGCCTAATTACAAGGGTTGTGCTTATCGTTAGATCTTTACACTTTGTTTGCATTATATGTTAAAGCATTTTCAAGGGCATAACAAAACAAAAATTAATGGGAGAATACCCTCATCTTTTCTCATCTAAAGTTTGTTAATAAACAAATTAATCTCCCTATAACTACCTATTTTTGATATAATTACAAATACCGCTCTCAATTACTATAATTATCCATCTAGATTTAGTTTGATTAATCGTAGATATCTATATGTACATAACTACATCTATCTTAGTCATTTTGCATTTGTACATTCATTCATTTTACAAATTTCCTCATTTGATATGTCAAAATATATCCCAATACATAAGGTGCCCCAACAAAGATGTCAATATAACATTTTTGATTATAATAAACTTCTTGTATTGGGTCCACACAACATTTTCCCCCAATTCACCCAAGTTAGGAGAAAGAGGTTCTTCCCATCATCCAAATCCTAAAACTAATGGGGATAACCTTCCAACACTGTGTATGGAGTACCTTAGTCATCTTAAACAACATTTAAATACATTAACCCATACTAACAACAACATGAAAATGGGACAAAAACCTTATTGAAGAAAATAAGTTGTTGAATAATACTCTTGAGGAAAGGGATGACCTTATTAAACAACTACAGGAAAAAACAAGGACCTTTGAGATTGTCAACATGGGACTTGCGCAACCAATGGAGACTAGATTATATGAAAATCATGTAGTTGATATTCTAGTTGTTATATTAATGCAATGTGTATAACACAAAGACCAACTGAGAAATAATGGAGTTATGGGACTAAAAAATGTATCAGATCATATAAGGAAATATATCATCAAACTTAATAAGGAGGAGGGTGGTTCTATAAGAGAATAAAAAAGAAAAAGACTAAAAAGAAAGAGAAAACATGATAACATGAGGATCTACGGGATAACACAAACATCAACCAAGTTATACTCCAACAACGTGACGAGGTTCCATGAGGAGCGGGCATCAACCATGAAAATGTGCATGGAAGGATTATAAAGGGTAAAATTTCATATGCCTCTCATTCCACCACATAGATCTGAAAAATGGAAGGGGTACAAATAAGGGTGCTTTGTGTAACCCCCAAGTGCATGTAATCATACCTCCTCAAGTAGAGAAGGGAGTTACATTCCTGGAATGGAAGTAACTCCCATATGACGCATTGACGCATAAGGAATCTATCATAACCCCTATGACACCTAGACCTATGACCTCACCTAAGTGAGATGAATTGCCATGTGATGTGGAAAATGAATCACACCAACATCCCCCTTCATTGTAACTTAGGATGAGGTGGAAAGTCAAAAATGAGAAATGGGTCCCGACAACAAATCTTGATGAGGTACCCATGAACAAAAAAAATCTCAAGCAACAGAGGAAAACTCAATGGGAAAAACATCCACCACAAGAGATGATTTTTTTTTCTAATCTAAGAAATATTCCACAAATGGGTCTTGACAACTGAGGATCCTGATAAGGTACCCATGTACAAAAGGGAAATCTCTCTGGAAGAAGAAGAAGAGAGGAGAAGAGGGAGACAAGAGGAACACAAAATATTCCATGGACATATCTGAAATTTACAACTCTAGGAAGTATCCAAGAAGAGTGTCGATGATGTGGTCCTTAGACAATGGAATGAAGAAGAACCAACTACATCAAACTACATGCCTAACCTTAGGAAATACATAAATGGAGTACTAGAAATCTGCCCATCCCGCGAAGGAAACCAAATGAAACAATACAAAGAAATCAATCTGGTCCATGAAAGTGTGATATAGGTCTATAAAATGAGTGCACAAAAATGAACATAATGTCTTGAGCATAGAACTGTCGAGTATGAAGGAGGAAAATTTGTTGAAAGGATGCCTAAGTGAAGTGAAGGCAAAGTAGCAACCCCCACAATAGCATAAAGAGGATCCAAAAGTAAGGGTGGTTCAATTATGATCTCTTGAAAAGTGGAAGTAATAAGAGTCCTAGAAGGGGCACTCCTAATAAAGGAGATGAAGGACTCTTCCAAAACACTGTATAATAATGAGGAACTCTATGTACTTTATAAAAGTAGGCACTACGAAGAGACGACAAAGGTATGGAAAATACTCGTCCCAAGAAGGGGGCTCATAAATAGAACAACGATGTTAGACATGTATGAAAAGGAGGAGGAATATAAAGGGCCTCACACAATGGAAGTGGAAAGGAGGTAGATGAAATGAATGTATGAGGCTGATAATGGGACTATTTGATGTATGATGACAAGGGAGGAGTGTTGACATACTATGGAATAGGGCCAAGAGAAAGAGGAGAGGAGTCCTCAGTAGTAATCTCATCATTAGAACTAGAAGTAAAATCCTCTTCATTAGGGATGGAAATAAGAGAGCCTGTGTCAGTGGAACTGTCATCACATGAAGAAGAAGATAAGATAACTAGATTAGTAGAAACAAAAGTGACAAGATGCTTGAAGGGTCTCCAAATAAGGATTGAAAGATGCTCCAAATGGTGTGGGGAGGATTTGAGTTTTCCACATGAAAAGTGGAGAGGTTTGGAGACATGCAACATCAAGTGACCAACAACATGGTCACACGTGTTGAGATAGTCCTCAAGATGAAAAACATCGAGTGGGTGCTGGAATTAGCCCACATAGGAAGGGAGTAAAGCCCTCATGAGTGAAGTAACATTCCATAGAAGCACACCATGATGTATAGTAACCTCTCCTAAGAAAGAGTGACAAAGGCTAAAAGCGATCTTGCAACACTCAATTCTGGAAAGATCATCCTTTATGATGTGGAATCAATAAGGGAAAAGTGCATGAGCAAGGTGGGTGTGTGGATAGAAGAAAGGTGGAAAGACATCAGAATCAATTGAGAATGCATCTGTGTGTAATAAAACACCCAAGAAAATAATAACCCCCTTTTTTGGCACTTTATAAGTAGTTCATGATTACAATAAGGTGTGTTCATGTAATATTGGACAAGTGAACACTCATCTTCTAGTAGGTGATGAATTACACAAGTGTTGAGGCCACAATAGGTATAGTTGGAAGTAGAGGAACGATACACATTCAAGCAAAAAGGGCGTAAGAAACACAAGGGTACAACATTGCTCGGTGTGAGAAAAGGCATCTCACATCACAAAAAGAGGGTCTATCTTGCCACAAGGTGTACGCGCTCACTAGCCGTAGGTGAAAAGGAGCACTAAAATGCAACAAAATTGAAAAGTGGTTCGGAAATCCCAATAACCTTATACATGGATCCCGAGAAAAATAATCCCCCTTAGTGAAAAATTTTAAAATTATTTTTCCCTTAAATAAGATTAGGATAATTTGAAAAAAGGAAAAAATGCATAAAAATCCAAAAGGAGGTTTTAAAGGAGTCCTGGGGCTCAAAGGAGTGAGCTATAAGGTAGCTTAGTTGAGCTACTTGACAATCTAGTAGAGCTAGATCGATGGGCAAGCTGAGGTAGGTCGACTCGGGAGATTCATGGTAGATCTTGTTGGAGAGCTAGGGCACTTGCATTAGAGGCAAGCTTAGAGGGCGATGTGCTAAGTCGGGGTGGAGTTGACATCAATGAAGGGGTCACCAAGTTGAACTAGGGGGTCATGCCAAGTGGTGAACTGTGAATACTAAGATGCGTGGAGAGTAGTGAGTTGACCATAGAGTGGGAGGTGAATAGGGTGCTAAACATTGAAGTCTTTGCCGAGTTGGAAGATAAACAATGAGATACCTAGGGGGTTGCATGAGTTTAGATAGTGAGGTTCTTAACACTAGGCACCGAGCTAATAGATGAAATGACAGTCAACTCATCGAGTAACCCAGTAGTGGTGACTATTGGAGTAACAATGGATTATCGGTGAGGAGGCTTAAACGTCATAATACATGGGAGTTGAAGTCAACGTGGTATCCAAGGCGGTGGACATAGAGCTGAATATGAACCAAGAATGGTGAGCCCATAGGGATGATAAAATAACATGAGTTGAAGACCCAAGGAAAAACTACGAGCCGAGGAGAGCCCGATGGGGCTCAAGCTAGGTAAGGAATTGAACATGGCCGAGGTACAGGTATGCAACGGGGATCATGAGTGGTCGAATACAGAGCATGGAGTTGATACTAGAGGGAAGAACCTACAGAGGTAGGAAGGAATGTATAGGGCTGAGTCTGTAGTGTCAAAGGCAAGCTGGAGCCAACAATGCAAGGTCATCAGGTAATACATAAGGCTAGTCGAGCACATGCTCACAATTTTTTTTTTGGGAAACCAGCACCTCGAGTATAGAAGTGAACCTTGCAGACCGAGCCGGGGACATGTGCAACAAAATTGAAGGAATCAACAAGATGTGGGAAGAGTAGTTCCCAGTCGGTGAGTTGGGGCCGAGTTAGCTCGTAAAACAACTTTTAAACTTCTAAAAAAACTCACAAAACCAACACAAAAACCCTCAACCGAAACGATGAACTGTGCTTGGAACACCTTCATCACTGCATGCATGCAGGTCGGTAAACCCCATAAAAACATGAACACATGATCCAAGCACCATGAACAAACCAAAACAATATTTTAAAACCCAAATCAATGCAAGTAGAACACAAATGGAATAGCCATTACAACATTTGCACATGAAACACCGAAAAACACAAAATGAGAGTAGTAGGAAACAAAAAACCGAAGAGTAGCACGTATCCCAAAAACATGCGCTCGATACCATGATGAAGAAATAAAAAACATGACAACATGATGATCGTGGGATAATGCAAACATCAACCAAGTTACAATTTAGCGGCATGGCAAGGTTTCATGAGGGAGCGAGAATTAACCTTAAAAATGTGCATGCGAAGGATTAGAAAGGGTGAAATATGATATGCCTCTCATTCCACTATATAGATCTGAAAAGGGAAGGGGTACAAATAAGGGGTGTTGTGTAACCCCCAGTGCATGCAATCATACCTCCTCAAGTGGAGAAGGGGAGTTACATTCTCCCATATGATGCGATGACACATAAGGAGTCTATCATAACCCCTGTGACACCTAGGTCTATGACCTCGCCTAAGTGAGATGACTTTCCACGTGATGACTCACACTAAAAAGAAAAAAGTTCAAGGAAGTTGGAAGTTGGGTATTATGGTAAATATTTAAGCAATGTTAATGATGATGACATATTTGGAGGAATTAGATTATTCATTACCATATTTTTGATGACAATAGTAAATAAAGGACATATTTGAACAATTAGATGGAATAATGGGCTAGATCTATTTAATTTTTGTGGAGGATATCTACAAATATTTTTACCAAAAAAATTTTCATCTATTTTCCTACAATCAAACATGACTCACAAGTTTTTGCAAATTATGAAATACATTGACAAACACATTGTATTTAAGGGCATTTACTTCTCATAAGATATGTGAAAAGAGGAAGATACAATGTGTAGAAGACAAAAATATGAATATGTATTGGAAGAGAATGAATGGTTATACATTTGGTATAATAGGGGAATGCATAATGGCAAAAATTTCTTTTTGGTTAAATCATATGAGAGAAGGAATGAAAAAATGCTCGATGAAGTTGAATTTAAGATCATTGTTGATTCTCATGTGTATTATGATTATGGTGGATAGGTGTGTGAGATATTGTTTGATCTACTAAAAGATGATGGCTTGATATATTGCATTATCCTTGGAAACTAGGATGAAAAGGAGGAATAAAAACACATTTTACCACATGTAGCTAATCCCGGGTTTGAAGAAAACATAATGAAACAAACTAGCTTGCTCATCAAGTTGGGATTGTGATGGTTGACGAGAAGAAAATCAATGTAAAGCTTTATGAATACCATGATTTTGTAGCCACATGTAGTTTAGTATGCAACAATAATGTATCACCAATGGATTTTTTTCCCCTATGGTGTATAGTTCAAAAGAGACATAAAAATGGTGAATGAGGTCCATTATATACGGGTAGGTGATATAATCTGGAGTGTTTCAAAGTTGTACTCAATGATGCCAAATATACTCATAAAATAACTTAATCCTGCTCATTAATTTGAAAACGATAATTTTGTTATGGCTTGCACTTGTTTCTCAAATTAGGAAATGAACTTTCCTATATTTGACTCAAACCTAAGATGGGAGGAAAAACTAGGAATACCTATTGCAAGTATAGAAGATGCATTGTCTTGAAAAGCATTGAAAATTATGAGGAAATTTCCCAAGAATATAAAAATACAGAGAAGATAAATTTTGAACCATATTTCTAATAATAGGTTTTCTTAACTATACTGCTAATAAATCATTTTATTGTGTTCATGATCAAGTTTTCATTATGAATGATAGTTGACACTAGGGTCAATGTCCATGATTTTATATTGTGTTCACAATGTTGAAGTGCATATAATATCGAATATGTTCGGGAAATACTAAGAATAACATATGAATATGACAAGAGGTAGGGATGTAGATATATAAAGAGATATATTTTTTAAAAATATGGAAATATTTAGTAGAAATTGGGATTCATGCGAGGATGGGGGAGCAATACACATGTAAAATCAAGGTATAAAATAATCTCAACTATGGGAAATCATATGGATAAATATATAACAAACAATTATGCATCATGATGGAATTTTTAAGGTATACCTTTGTTTGTAGCTATTTTAATTTTACAAATTTATAGATTATTTATAATACTATGGGATAGTTGTTGAAACATTATTTAAGATATACTAAATGAAGAAAAGGACATGAATTTGGTGAGGTTGTGGCAGTCTTATAGAAAATTCCAGAAGTTGTAGTTGCATGCCTCTATAGGGGAGGGGTTCACCCATTCGAGTACTAGGAAAGGTTATTGACATTGCATGTTTGATAACATGGTTTCCTATAATAAGGTTATAATGTACTTTCAATCACAAGTGGTTATTTTTGTTTCAAGATTGGCCTCATTGCTAGTGAATGGTTTTAGATGTGTGTTCGAGATGTTTATGAGATGAGATGATCCCATACATGCATGTCAAAGGTGAATATTCCCTATCAATGACCAAGCCTATATAGCCATTTACGTTGGGTTTCCAGGTGAAATGAATTAATTAAGCGAAAACAATGGGAAATGAAAAACCTAAATAGCAATAGAGAAGGAGATGAAAATATCTAAGTGCCACACAAAGTGGGATGGAATTCTCTAGAGATTTTGAAAATGATTTTTTTCTTATCAACAAGATGAAAGCATAATTCTTGAAGATAATTATGAGATCAAAGGGTATATTTGAAAGGGATATGCACCATAAATACCTTCCTTTAGAAGTTAAAATAAATCTTTGACCTAAATTTGAGAAGCATTATAACCAAATTGATATGTCAACTACTAGAGAGTTGGCCTCTACTATACTTGGTGTTAGTCTTTGTGCTATTAAATAACTCTTAAGATCACGGTAAAAACACCATAGATCATCCTTGACCATGAGTTTAAATGTGGGTCTATAATTTTATGCATTACAAAAAAATATGTATATATATTTGATGACGTTCTTAAATGCATATTTAAAATAATGGTGTGTTTAACTATTGAAAAATAAATATATTCCTAAGCTAAGGGATATGAGCCAAGTTTTAGAAGAGGAATTCCTTGAATCACACTAATTTGGAAGATCTTTTAAAAATTCCAAACGTATAATTTCATTTTCAATGATTTTTTTTTGAAGGATATTATAAAGAGTCTAGATGTGAGACCATCACAACGAAAGATGGATTTCGTGATAAATGGTAGTTAAAATATGAATGAAACCCAATAAATATATTTTGGAAAAATGATTCCGACTACAACAAGAGTGCTTCAACAATAAGAAATTCTAAGCCAAAAATGAAGAAGAGTAGTGGTGAGGGAATACTAATATTTCAAAAATCTATTCTAGTTTTCTTTAGGCAACTTGAAAGTCTTATGTGGGGCTACGTTTGTATTATGTGTAAATATGAAAAGAAACATATGAATAGGGCACATTTATGTCATTTTTTGTTCAAATGAAGAATAAAGTATAATATGTCATGAACATTTGCTTTTGGGTTTGAATATGTTGTATATATACATAGTAAGGATTTCTATAGGGTTTGGTAGAGTTACAATTGGGGTAATTTTTGATTCTACAAATCCATGTGTAAAGCATGGGTTTCAATAGTGTTTGATAAATGAAAATATAATAAGAAACAAACGATAAGAACATATTAGTTGGAAAATTCCTTTTGTTTTAGAAAACAATAACAATATGAACATGTTCATAATTGGGTTCATTTATTTTATTTTATTTTATTTTTTCAAAGTTAGATTTAATTGCAAGTGCATTAGGAGTTAAGCTAAGTGGTCGAAAAATTATAGTGATTCATGAAAATTAACTCTCCACCTTGAAACCCCATAGTAAACAAAGAAGAAATCAACACAAAATATAATTTTTTAATTAATCTTAAAGCCTCAATAAGGTGTTATAATACATTTGATACCCTCAAAGGGATAAGAATACTCATGTGTAGACTCTATACTTAATAATGTGCTCGAGATAGATATTATTTTCTCTCCCTAAAAAATTATCACATGTACTTATATAATCCCCTTCCACTTTTACTTTGATATTATTTATTTATGATATATACCAAAGGAAATGCGTAACAAATTCTATTAATAGGAGAAAACTCCCGAAATATCTCAACTATTTTTGAATTTCTCTCACATCCACCAAAATCTATATTCTTAGATCCAAAAAAATTTCCTTAGACTTTCTCAACCATTTTGGGGATATAATATTGCCTTCAACGTGAGATGATCTTGAATCAATTACCTCATTAAAAATGTTAAAAAAGACTGTAGTTAGCTATAAGAGTATTTAGTAAAAGTAAGTGAATAAAAAATTTATAGTTTTAAGTGCCACCAAAATGGAAATCCATCAATTGAACCAAGGAATTACCTCACTCTGCCATGAATCGAATGCAATAAACATATGACTACCTCACTAGGCTACAAATACAATATTGTATGGAAACATGAAATAGTTCTACTTTATACAACACTTGACACCCTTATTTCTTTGATGTAAGAAATTCATGATTCGAAATAGAATACATTTTAGTGCCAAGTCTTGTATAGAGTGTAACTTTTCATGTTTCCCACATCATTTCAGGTCTCTAAAGTTATTTAAAGTAATAAATATTGAAGAGAAGTAAAATAATCATCTTTATAAAACAACCATAGTTGTGTCCAAAAATATAAAATGAACATCTATATTCATAGATTACTATTTCATACCTTGATAGGGAGTTTCCATGAAAAACACAATTGCATACCTTGATATGGAGTCTACACAAAAATATCAATGTAAGTTCTAGGTAACAATTTACATACATTCTAAACAAATAATCACTTGTAATCTCTATTAACATTTTGCATAGGCTTCGTATACCAAAATATTTTAAATTGACATTAGGGAAGGGATTTATTGAAATAAAAATTCATGCAAGGTCTTTTGTGACCTCACTTAGAATTACACAATATGGTTTGATATCTCATTCATGTGGAATAATATTAGTTAGGTCATAAGTAGGCCTAGAATTTGAAATTATAAATTTCCATGCTCAAATGAACCTCGGATATATTAGCCATGAAATATAATACTTTGATATAAATCATGAGGTGTGAAGGTGAACAATTATTTGATTGTTGTTGATCTCATCTAGGTTGATCTGGACCTTTTGTCGAATAATTGTGTGCACTAAGGTAATCAGGTTTGAAGATAACAAATTACTTAATTTTCCTTCGATCTGGAAGAGTTTCATCTTACCCACCCATAAAATAATTTGGTCCATAGAGTAAGGAAATTTAATATCATGATTAATAACTTTTAATTTTTTAAGTGATGGATATCCCTCATTCTATCGAGGATATCCATCATACGATCAAGGATACACCTAGATGCATCTAGGATTTACCTTGACATGTCAAGGAAATTCCTAATCCAATCTTGGATATCCCTTATGAACCATATATGAAATTTGGTGTGGACATTATGATTTTGGATAACATTTGATCTCATCAGATTGATTTAGATCGTTGATACGAGAATTAGGTACATTGTGGAAGTAATGTGTGAAGGTGGAAAATTATTTGATTTTTGTTGATATCATCCGGGTTGATATGGACTATCCATAAAATAATTTTGACACTTTAATAGGGTTTGATGATGAAAAATTACTCGATTGTCATTCGATTTTCCAGGTTTCATCTCAAGAACCCATCAAATAATTTAGTCCACAAATTAAATACATTTAATAGTGTGATTGGTGACATTTATTTTTTTGTCATGGATATCTCTTTTTTATCAATGATATCCATCATATGATCAAGGACACACCTATATTTTCCTAGGATTTACCTTCACATGTCAATGAAATTCATTTCCCAAATGAGGATATGCATCATGAACCATATATGAAAGCTAGTGTAGACGTTACTATTTTTTGATCATAGTTGATCTCACCAGATTAATCTAGACCATTGATCAAATAATTTTGAACATTATGGAAGTAAGGTGTGAAGGTGATAATTATTTTATTGTCATTCATATCATCTAGGTTGATCTGGAGCATCTATTGAATAATGTTTTACACTAAGGTAATAAGGTTTGAAGATGAAAAATTATGTGAGTGCCATTTGGTCTAGAATGGTTTTATGTCATCCACCATTAAATAATTTTGTGTATAGAGTAAATACATTTAATATCATGGTTCATTACATTTAATTTTTAAAATCATGAATATCCCTTATTCCATCAAGGTTATTCATGATACGATAGAGGGAACACCTAAAATTTTCTAGGATTTACCTTGATATGACAAGAACATTTAGTATCTAGTCAATGATATCCATTTTGAACAATATATGAAAGTAGGTGTAGATGTTATTGATATTTGATCATATTTGATCTCATCATGATTGATCTAGACTATTGATTGGAGAATTGGACACATTATAGAAGTAAGGTGTGAAGGTGTAACATTATTTGATTTCCATTGATGTCATTTGGATTGATCTTGACCATTTGTCGAATAATTTTATGTATTAAGGTAATTGTGTTTGTAGATGAAAAACTATTTGATTGATATTTGAGTTGGCATGGTTTCATCTCAACCACCCATAAAATAATTTGTTCCATAGAGTGAATACATTTAATGTCCCGATCGGGGACATTTAATTTTTTAAGCCATGGAAATCCCTCGTTGCGTCAAGGGTATTCATCATACGATTGAGGACACACCTAGAATTTTATAATATCTACCTCAACATGTCGAGGACATCTTTTATCCAGAAAAGGATATCCATTATGAACTATATATTTATATATTAATTTCCACTATACACTAATAATATTTGATGGGACATAATAATATATTACATGAATCTAGTACATAAAGGGAGTGCATCTCCACAAATATAAGGAGAGAAATAAAATGAGAAACAAAGTTTTTGCTAGATGAAGCTCAAAGATCATGAAACCAACAAAATATATGTATCCTAATAGATCTAGACAATGTTGTCTAGGTAGGAGGTCTTTTTAGGTTCTTGAAGTTCATTAATTTTAAGTAAGAACAATTTTTATAGAATTATCTGTATGTGAGATATTATATTTGAGTTTTATTTTTCTTAGTTGAAGTGTGTCATGAATAAAAAATCATTGGAGTCTCTAAAAAGACAATATTATCTTCCACAAATCTTATAATAGATGAGACACTTGCATCTGAACATGTTATTCACTTTCAATCTCTAGAAAATATAGTTGAGATATACACTCATCTTGTAGGAGGTTATGATCATATTCTATCTAAATCGGGTTAGAGAAAATGTAAAAATGAGATAAAGAAATCTTTAAGAATGAAGGAAAAATTTTCACGTATTCAGAAATTTTATTTTGATACTCATGAAAGTAGGAATAATAATGAAAATAATGAAGAAGTTTTAGTTTTAAAGGCTCTTTTGGATCAAACCCTATAAATTGTAACTAATATTTACTGATATCTTCTTAGATAATTTTATTGAACTCATGTTTAGTGAGATGAGGAACATTAATACAAAACCAAATATGAGGGGTCTTTCAATATCAATATTTATCTTTTGGGGAAAGTCATAACTCTCGCATATGAACAATCTTTGCATCTTTGTTTGGAAATTTACATAGAAGATTGGAGTGCCAATTGTGGATACCTCTTTGATTAGAGAAATATTCTACCATGCATAAAATCCTATGTAACATAGTGAAAAATTAGAAATTAAAGAGATAAAGAGTGGAAATACCAAAAATTCTGTAAGAATAATTGAGCGAGGAACCATTATTTTGGATTGAATATTTTTTGATAACATGGAAATAAAAACTCTCTCCATAAGGCTGAAATATTTTTGTCTCAAGTAGGAACCCCAAACATCCCAACCATATAAAATGTTGGAGAAACCAATGTATGAAAAAGATGAATATTTTTCTACATATCCTGAAATTTGAGATGAAAACACCATCTTTCCAATGTTTTCAATGCTTCATATCCTTTTATAACTCTTGCTTCTATTATTGGTAGAATGCTAAAAGGTGGTCAAGAGATAACCAAACACAAATAGGTGTAAGAGTACACCACATCAACCTAATTTTATTTATATGTCAAAGTTATTGTAGATGTTACTTTCCTGGTTGTATTGAATGCCATGGGTTTTAGCTTTCAAAGATTTATTTTGAGGAAATTTTTATCACAAAAAATGCTCAATGTATGAAGATGGGTTTGAAGACCTGTAATTGAATGTGAAAGAAAAAAATGTCATCCAAAAATAATAAAATAGAGATTCAACTACCAAAGAGGATATAATCTGCTCATAGCACCCAAATTTGTGGAGATATGATCCTTTAATTCTCATAAATATAAATCCCAAAATGTGTAGGTAAGAGTGTTCAACCTTGTTTCACACCTATGGTTCTATGGATGCTTTAAATAATGCCCATTTTGGTATGAATATGCCAAAAATTATCTCATATAAAAGCTACCATATAAATTATGACTGTTTAATCATAATTGATCTCATCATGAATGATCTTGACAATTTATTAGAGAATTGGGTGCGTTGTGGAAGTAAGGTTTGAAGGTGGAAAATTATTTTATCGTCTTTGATCTCATATGGGTTGATCTAGACCATATGTAGAATAATTGTGTGTAGTATGGTGATAGGGTTTTAAGATGACAAATTACTTGATTTCCATTTGATCGACATGGTTTAATCTTAGCCACCCATTGAATAATTTGGTCCATAATGTATAGAAATTAAATATCATGAACAAATATTTAAGTATTTAAGTGATGGATATCCCTCATTTTGTTGAGGACATTCATCATATGATTGAGGATATACATTTATTTGTCTAGGATTAAGGTGTAGATATCAATTTTCACCCCTAGATAACTGATGCACATCAATTAAAATTATCATTACCTATTGTTATCATCCCTATCCTAAGTATCATATAATTTACCATCGTAAATCCTATTTACATGCATAAAACATATTTACCCTCCCCTAACCACTTAAAACAACCCAAGCCTATTTTACCATACTTACCCTAACCTTGTACCCTATCATAACATGAATCCCTTACCTCTCACCGATTTTCAATAACCTAACATCACATATGGAAAGTGGTTTTAACCATTTTCCATTCTTCCTTTTGTTGGTTTTAACCTCTGTGATAAAATCGACAACGATCCGTGATGGTGCGATTGTTGTGGATGCCTTCGATCCTATTTATCCAACCTCTGGATCCCTTGTCCAATTAGTCGAAATCTACGTGTGAGGATGAACTTATGCACTGGGACAACATATTGATGCTTAGGACTATCAACACTATGTTATCAAGACCTTCAGGACCCTTTGATATCATCAGATCAATATTTTGGAGCTCTATCATCTACATAAAAATTATCAAGGTTAGTAGTCCATTTTTGCCATTTTATTAGCTCATTTACCTTAGTTATAATCCATAGTCATAATTGTTAATATCATCCTACATAGTATTGTTAATCCTGCTTCCTATTCAGGTCATTAGCAAACCCTTTTGAATATTTTGCAATATATAAAAAGATCATCGTCGATCCTAAATCTCCTTTGATCCATTCCTTGACCTTTTCTTTTTCCATTAGCCTCCTAAAAATTCCAAATATCCATTTTCGAACCCTATAGGTTTCGAGATACCATATAGCTTATCTTTTCATTGTAAAACATGTCCTGTCTTTGATTACCATCTGTTTTATCAACCATTTTGTCAAAGAAAAATTTCTACCCGATCACCATCGATTGGCATCCATAATCCTTTGTTTTATCATTATATTTACAAATACATCTAAATATTTGTTTTATGGATTTCATAACTTCTAGATTTTTCATAAATTTTTGTAGTTTCACTCCAATGTGAATTTACCATTTTCTATTTCAGCAATTATTTAAAAAAATAATAATTTTGTCTCGAGATCACAATCGATCCCCGATCACCATCGATCCTTGTGTTTCCTTATCACTTTTAGTATCATTACATTTACAACTATATAATTTTGATCTAACAAGTTATTTACAATATGTATGTTCTGTAGATGGCTATTCTAGGTTTGTCACATCCTATCAATAACATATATGATATTCCAATCATCTAGGAACTGTTTTTGTGGGAATAGTTTGATATCCTCCACGAACTCAACTTATGCATCATCACATTCACACCAAACATCAAGGACATGAAGGATCATATCAATATTCTCCAAGAAGAACGAAAATCCACTGAAGATTTTTGGTACAACTACTTCAAATATATTGAGTTTGTCACTGCTCTAGCCTAGGCCACTTACAAAGCTAAACAAGGTTTCATTATCCCTTCAAGTTCTAGCTTTATTATCATGTTATCTATATTATTATTATCCAAGTAACTTAATTGTATCAAATGAGTTGACACCCTTCAAAGAAGTCCCTTTGGATTCCTAAGATCGGCCTTTTTCGAGTAACTCGTTATCATATTTATCTAATATCTTTTTGTTTAGCTATCATTCTTACATGTCTTATAGTATTTTATTCATCCAACTAGAGCTATGCGCTCGACACCTCATTTAGACAAATATGAATGATCACCCAAAGCGCGCAAACCACCGGGCCCCTCATTTGTTTTTCCTTTTAGAATGTTAGTACACATCATCATCATAATTATAACCAAGAAATTCACTCATGCATAATAATCACCATAACATGGAAATTGGAAACACACATAATAAGGAAACAATAAAACTTAGATAGATATCATAAATACAACAACATTATATAATCAAGAAGTTTGATTACATATCTGTAAATCACCATCATTATCCATTGCAAAATGACATGGTCAATACATAAACAAGTATCTTATTACACTACGGTTGAATACATTCATGCGCTCAACCATGTGCATACCCATATAGAATCGGATAATACTCAATAAGTATTATGTTAGGAATATCTATGTTGTAGTGTCAACATAGAATATTATGTTAGTGATTATATTATCTAGGATAATATAATATGTGTTGTAATAATTAATTACATTATTATAAATGTAATTATGAGTGGGTGAGTAAATATTGTTATGAGTTGTTGAGTAAACAACTCATTAACAATATTAGTTTTTTGAGAAAACAAAATCTCATGTAAAATAACATGGAGTTGTTTTAGGAGTTGTGTGTGGAGATATTTATGGAGATTATCTCTCCTTAAATATAGGAACTACCTCTCCTATATATATGGGTGTAATAATTCCTTTGTAATAGCAAGAATGAAGAGTAAGATTTCAAATTTAATTTATGCAATTCTGATATAGTATTTTCATTTGGTACCAGAGCAGGTCTAATGCAGGAAATTTTAGTGTTTTCTTGATCAAATCTGTCTCAAAGAATAGATTATATATTTTGTTTCCAGATTTGGGTTTTTCTATAATTTTGTACACGGAACCAAGTGTTTGTCAGAAATGAAAAATAAATTTCAGCAGAACCTAGTTTGTATTTTTGAAGAAATACGGATTTCACTATGCAGCTATCAAATTCAACATATCAATTCTTCTACTGAAAGTTTTCTCCAATTTCCAATAATGTTGAATTGTTAATACAAAGTCTTGGATTTCTTGGAGGTTCAAAGGTATTCTATATAAATTTTTAAAGTACCTGATTCAATTATGTATTCTATATATTAGAAGGAGTAATCTCCACATTACTTGATCAGAGTAATTATGAAGAATATGAAGAAGTAATGTATGTACAAAATAAAGCAAGTACTTCATCTAAGAAAGGAAAGTTCAAACCAAAACCTTTCCATTTTAAAGGTAAAATGAAATGATATTATTGTAATGAATCGGGACATGTAGCCTTGAACTATAAAAAGAGGGAAAAATATCTACTTGATGACAAAATAGATCAAAAATATCTTTTGGTTGAAGAAGAAACTGATTGGGATGAATACTCTAAAGATGAGGAACTTTCTTGTCCTAGTGATGAGGAATTCTTATGGTAAATAGTTCACTTTTTGGAGGAAGGAGGAACAGGAGGAAGGAGGAATTTTAGGGCCTCTCGTCAGTCACCAATAATGGGGTCGCATATAGCACTGGTGGCACATTTTAATAATATTTTCAGTTGTTTTCTTTGAGTGATGTGTGCAGAAATAAAACATGTTCCTTGTCAAATATTGAAAAGAGGAGGATGTGCATTTTGGATGCTGAGAACATTTGTTTATAGGAGGGAAGCTTCTACGTATGATCCTTTGATGTCGTATGGTCCTTTGAATACATGTACTTCATTGGAATACAATCATCCGGTGAATAGATTCATGCGGAGAGGTGATCATGATCAGCTGGTGAGCTAGAGGTGATCATGTGTAGCAAGATCCGATAAAGAAGATCCAATAAGAATCATGAATTCTCTCATACTCATGTTTTCAGGTGCTCTTGCCCCATGTTCACACTAAGGGGGTGAATGTTAGGAATATCTATGTTGTAGTGTGAACATAGAATATTATGTGAGTGATTATATTATCTAGGATAATATAATATGTGTTGTAATAATTAATTACATTATTGTAAATGTAATTATGAGTGGGTGAGTAAATATTGTTATGAGTTGTTGAGTAAACAACTCATTAACAATATTAGTTTTGTGAGAAAACAAAATCTCACGTAAAATAACATGGAGTTGTTTTAGGAGTTGTGTGTGGAGATATTTATGGAGATTATCTCTCCTTAAATATAGGAACTACCTATCCTATATATATGGGTGTAATACTTCCTTTGTAATAGCAAGAATGAAGAGTAAGATTTCAAATTTAATTTATGAAATTCTGATATAGTATTTTCAGATTCAATTCACACTCTAACCTCTCTAGTCCTCTAAAAAAATGGCACATCATCAATATTTATAGGGTGGGAATTTCCCTTCACCGCTTGCATGCTTTCCTAATAATAGGCATGCGTTCCTAATAATATGCATGCATACAAAATAACGTGCATGATTTTACAAAGACTGATAATAATAGATTTTCCTAAATATACACCATGCTTTAATACTATTATTAGAGATCCTCATACGCTTCGATATATGCGTGTGATTTTTCCAAACATAGCTATTTCTTAACCACAAATTTATCATTATTTTCTCTAATTATAGACATTTGCTTGATTGACACTCAAACCTTGCTTTTCTATTTTTAGCCCTGATCTAGAAAAATGAATATGTCCCTTCTTTTTACCTATATGCGTAGTCCCATGCGCCAATTTATTTCCCAACCGTGCTTGCCCCTTGTGCTTGTGCGCTGCTCTCGATCCTTGTGTGCACATTCCCCATATGTAGTTCAAGTGTTCCATTGATACTTAACATTTTTCTCCAACCAAAACTACCCCACATGAGGGATATTGTCTGTCCTCAAAAATATTGAATCAAGAATGCCTTTAATGAAAGAATCAAAGAATAAGAATAAGGGTTGCACCAAAAGAATCAAAGAAAAAAAAATTCATGTCTTCTTAGGTGGAAAGATCCCTGGAAATTCCTTATCCAAAATCTTCTCCAATTCCCTCTAGTCTTCCAACTCCTTAGTCGCTTTGACCGGTACACCATTAACAATATACAATACCTCTGCAGGAGATAAATCATTAATCTTCCCCTTCAGTTCTGCGACCAATTTCTCTAGCTTTGACACCACATCCTCTAGCATATCCATTATGTGCATAACCAGGGGAAGTAGTTCCTTTAGTCTATATTTTAGTGTGGAATTTAGAGATCTTATAAAACCTCTCTTATGCTCTACTGCAACCAACATATTTTCCCACTTGACCCTATTATTCTTCATTTTAGCTTGAATTTCTTTCAACTCGCCTTGTCATTTGCAGCAAAAACACTATAACCTAGTCAAAATCTTGAAATTTTCAAAAAACAATCCCGCCCTTCACGTAGCCTCTTTAGACTCTATAGCTAATGCCTCATACTGAAAGATGCACTTCTATTTTTCCTTGTCAACTTTCTTTTACACGGCTATCTCCTTGGCTATCAACCATATACCCTTCCTTATTTTTTGTGAGAGCATCCATGCTAGGTCTTCCAGATAATGTAGCACTATCTCATATTCATCTTTGGCATGTGTGGTCAAGTTTGGGTACGTGGTAGTGAAAATGTCTACAATACACTCCAATTTATTATATGCCACTCATGTCCTACCCTTCTCTTCCCTTAGCTCTTGCTTCAACCTGTTCAATTTTCTTATCTTTTTACTGGGCTTCCTCGTGCATTCTTTTTATGGCAGAATCCTTGTCAAAAATTCTTGCTCCAAACTATTTTGCCAGTTTGTTAAGAACAATGCACACTTGTTCATCAATGAGGATATGAGAGTCAACCATTGGGAAGCCCTCTTTAGGCGTGGAATTAAGATGAGTCTTTGATAAAGATTCTACGTTCTCTTCAAACATTGACTCTTCTATGTGTGCGATTGGAATGCCCAAGAGAGCATATTCCTAAGTTGTGGGAGGGCTTAATTCTTATCAAATAATGGCCAATATAAGATATATTTCATGTCCACCGAGCTTTGGTATCTTGCATGCATGACTTTTTCAGGATCATCGTTATATTGTAATAAAGGGCCTTGGGGGAAATGCCTTAATTTTCTTCCCTTTCCTTTGTGCCCCTATCATACCTCTTGTGCAATAGAGTGGATTGCATCACTCAATTCTCCCATGCTTGTGTCATCTCCTGTAATCCTATCTTTATTTCTCTCTTCCTCCTCCTCGCAATTCAATGTCATGCTCTTCTTGAAGCTCCCAGGTCTACACCTATGTTCTCTATAAAGGGATCACCATGGCCTTATTCCTCCTCATCATCCTTCCTTAGACCTTCTTCTTCATGCACATCATTACCTTTCTCATCTCATGTCTTCTCCATTGTGGATGATTGGGGGAATATGTGATATTTATTCTCCACCAGAATTCTTTGCGTCCTCTGTTTCATTGCTCAAAACCATTGTAGGTTTCTTCTTCACTGGTGTCTTCTTCTTGGGACTTGGATTTTTGGGTGAATTCTTTATCTCTCTTGAAGTACTTGCGCCTTGTCCTACCTCCCTAAACTCTTACAAAGATCTTCTCTCTTACACTTTAAATGAGGGCCTCGCTCCTTTTTCCTTCCTATTCTTCACAACTTCTCTTCTTCTTCTTCTTGAGGAGGGGTCTTCTCGCGCATCCTCTTTGTACCCACCATTTGATTTCCACTTAGTGGTCCCGGTAGTGGAAGTTATTCCTCATTGATATACCATCCTTGCTTCAATTTCAACCTAAAATAGATGTATACCTTAGATGCCTCCTCACCTACTACCAGATTCTCCAAAGTAATATCAATGGTATATGACTCTTTTGTTTCTACATAGGCTGATTTTATAGGGTATATATAGGTAGTGCACAATGTTATATGAATCTATTGTTTTAGCTTGTGCACATAAAAAAATTATATTGACGATGCACTGGAAATAATTTGAAGTAAAATCAAAGGGTACTTGTAGCACATGATCTTGTCCACGATCTTCATATAAAACCTTCTAAGGCAATAGTGTTGAAAACTCTGTGAATTTTTCCTTTCCTTCTAATACTAAAGGTAGATCCCTTGCACGTGCCATTCATGTTCAAATGCTTTGTGTATCCACCTATACCACATATCTACTCATAATTTATAAGCATTATTAATGGATTTGCAAGTGTAGTCTCTGTGAACCTTTGCAATGGAGACTTATTCTCCATTGAGTATTTCCAAACTTTATCTCCGGACCTATCATGCATCCCTATCTCGTAGAAAAAAAATAAGGAAGAATGAAACCCATGTAATCTTCTCTCCTTTGAAAAACTATACACGTGCTTCCTCAATGATCCCTCCACAATGAACTCGTGTGTGATGTTGTATGTGGTTTTATTCACCAACTTCTAGGTTGTGGAGCCACTTCTTATTCACTTACGTCATCTCTTAGATGAACCTAACTTATAACTAATCAAGCGTGCATCAAATCTTATTGATGGGTCATCAATATTACAATATCCATTGTGCGGCCTCCTCTAATATTTGAAGGTAATGAAAATGGCCTCTACTATTGTATCATCTTCCTCTAAGTCCAGACTCTATCTCTTGGCCCCCTTGACCTAAGCTATGTAATCCTATCACCATGTTAATCAATTACGCGGTGATGCACATCCTCCTTCCCTCAAAGTAAAATTAGTCCTTATGGACCCACAACAACAACCATTGATACATGTGCTACAATTTTCCAAAGTAAGGAAACTCATATAGTTGGAGTGCTCTTATACTCTCCAATTCCTTTCTTAGTGTGTCATCATAGACTAGTTTTCCATGTTCAGTCTTTTAGTCCGTCTTTGATAATAGTATCCTTTCTAATATATGATTTGTGATGCTACGAGTGATGGTTATAATTAATTATCTTGCACTTGGTTAAGTGTGACTCCCATAGTTTTGTGACAACAAGCTCTCCTAGATACTTGCATTTTAGAGAACCACTCCTCCTGGTGCATCCTCAACCTCTGGATTTATATTTATACCTTTTCCCTTACCCTTATCCTTGGGTATACAATGACTTCCTTCTTCGGTTCCATTGGTTCAATCTGCATAACTTCACACTTCACACAATTTTGTGCCCTAGGTGTTGAGTTATAATCCCTCATAAAATCCTATGAAAAACTTTCAATTCTTCCTCCCATGCTTTGAGTCCTTATCCCACCTAAGAAGCTCCTTTCCCTAGTACAATTTTGTTCCCTAGTTCCACTTCTAAACACTTTTGCTTCTCTGTAAACCTAACTCAAAGAATGCATGCGATAATATGATCCTCCAATCCTTCCCCATGCTCTAATTTCCACTTGAAGGAGCTCTTGAACTAGGCCGTGTACTATCTCGATCTGGTTTGTCTCAATACTTTAGATCTGTTTCACAATTTCTCACAAATATACACTTCTTATCTCTTCAAATTCTTGAGTTATTCACAAGGTAAGGTAAGAATAAAATCTCTTTATCGCCCCTTTTATATATTTCCAAATTTTTATCGCATTTATTTCTCCTCACCTATCACCGTACTACAATTTTAAATATGTTTTTTTCTTTTTCGTGCTTTTCCCTACTTTATTACGCATGTGATAGTCATAATATTTTGGCACACTACTACTTCCCAAGTTATAGTCATCTTTATGTGCCCCTACTACGCCATAACCCATCTTTCTCTCGTACCACATACCAAGTAGTCTCATGCCACCCTCCCTCACATTACAACTGCGTGATACTTTCTCATGTGGTCATCTTCGAGAAATTTATTTCAAACACCCAATCATTCCTAAGCACCTATAACACCTTTTTTATTTTTCTTTCATGCACCTTTAACCAACATCTTCCCTTTATACCATCGCACACACATCTACACCCTAAGTCCTAATACCATATGAATTATTTTTCATGCTCTCATACTGGTTAACCCCACACTAAAAACATGCATGGTCCCTTGTGCATAAAATCAATAAATAGTAATCAACTCTTGCACATGAAAACACAATTATTAGAACAAAACACACAAAGCAACAATAAAACATGAAAGGAAATCTAATCTAAGTGGAAATACTACCTTATTAAAAACACACAGAACTTATTTATAGTAGGGATTCAACCTACTCCCATTGAAGTAATCAGAAACATGGTGCCATCCAACACTTGAAATTGACACACGTACGAGTGAAGTATCTTGGTTACTATAAAGGGTCCTAACCAATGTACCTTCAACTTCCCTGTGTGGAGCATAATATTGGAGTCATACATAAGTACCATCTTCCCAATGGAAAATGACTTGATCTTGATGTTCCTATCATTCCAAGCCATCTATCATGCCTTCTTAGTTTTTGGCTCCAATCTGCACCGGCACATCTCTCATCTAATTGCATCAATTTCTTAATGCACTCTTCCACAACCTTTTCATCGATAACCCAAATGTGTGTATAATACAAAAGGGATGATGATAAAAAATCCACAAGTAATAAATCCTCCGTTAAAAACACTAACTTAAAGGGTGTGGCCTTGTTCAACTATTTATAGGTTATTCTATAAGCCCAAAGAACAACTAATACCTTATCATCTCAATCCTTTCTTTCAACATCACATATCTTCATGATTTTTGACTTACGATATTATTGAAAGATTCAATAGTACCATTTTCTTAAGGGTAATAATGAGTAGTATTATGATGCGCCACCATAAAATATGCCAATTGAATTCTTCTTATTTCATTCAAGAAATGAGTTCCTCTATCATATGTCAAAATCAATGGGCATCCATACTTGTTGATAATATTCTCTTGAAGGAACCTTACTGTTGTGTAATATTTTATAGGTGAAGCCTTTTCCCACTTGGTCAAGTAGTTATTACATAGGATAATATAGTGTGCCCCATTCTTGTGCATAGGTGGTGCAATAGGTCCTATAAAATCAACAACCCACTTTTCAAAGAGTTTCATGCTTGCTATAGGTCACAAAGGAATTTTATCTCTACTTCTAGGCTTTCCAAGTCACTGATAGTGATCACTTCTTTAACATAAGACTTGGTATCCAAGCACAATGTCTCCACCATAAACCAACTAGAAGGTTATTGCGTGAAGTCGCATCCCTTGCATAATGTCCTCTTGTAATACCTCTACGAGAGTCCTCCATAATGGATTTGCACTCATACTCTAGAACACACCTGCACAAGACCTTATCACAACCCATTTTATATAAGTCTCCTCCAATGAGTTGATATGGCACATCTCGAATAGTAAGTTGCTTTTTCTATAATGTTTTGATCCCTTCTAGTGCAAGTTCAGTGCGTAAAAATACTACTATGTCCTCCAAATATACTTGATGCATGATTTAACCTAAATAAATGTGCATCAAGAATAGTGTCTTCAATATTCTATGCATCCTCTCCAGAGTTTATCCTTGATAAGTGATCAGGCCCTAAATTTATCTTTCCTGGCGTGAATACAAATGTGAAATCAAATTCTGAAAAGGAGTTTCCACCGATGGATGCACCCTTGCAAAATAGGTTTGGTCTTCAAGTAATTCAATGCCATATGATATGTATAAAAGATGAACGGTGTGGCCAAAAAGTACTGTTGAAATTTATGAATCACGTAGATCATGGATAATGCCTCGTGCTTTGTGGTAATATAATTCTTCTCTTGGTGTCAACTTCCTACTTACAAAGCATATGGGATGATCCAAATTACCCTCACCTAGTTGTGCCAAGACTATGCCAATAGCCATACTAGAGGCATCAATATGTATAGGAAAAAGGTTTGTTCTAGGAAATAAATAATAAGATATGATCAATAGTCAATATTTCCTTCAAGGTCTCAAACACTTGTTGCTTCATGTCACCCCAATAAAATTTTCCTTGGCCTTAAGATATTATTCCATGGGCGTAAAAATATTTGCATATACCTTAATAAATTTTCTATAATAACCTATGTGCTTAAAGAAACCACACACTTCACTTTGGTTGGTGGGTTCCTCTAATCCCAAAATCATTGCAATCTTAGTTGGGTCCACAAATAATCCATCTTTACAAATAATGTGCCCAATAAAAGTACCAAATGGGGTGGAAAATATACACTTCTTAATACTAAGGGAGATGCTTAACTTCCTAAATGTCTAAAACATTAGCCTTAGATTATCATAATGATCCTTAACAAGCCCATGAACAGTCCAATCATCCAGATAAAATTGCAAGAACTTGTGAATGAAATCATGAAATGCCTACAAAAATATGTGTGAGAACATGGATGGTGCATTCAATCCAAAAGGCATCACAATGTATAAAAAAATTCCCCATTCAGTGGTAAAGGTGGTATTTTCCCGATCCTCATACACAATGCACACTTAATGATAGCTTGAGAACCCATCAGTGAAGGAGTAGATTTCATACCCTGTAACTCCCTCAAGTATTTCCTCTATGAATGGCATAGGAAAAAGATCTATGACACATGACACATTCAAGTTCCTTATAAATCTACACAAATCATGATCCTCCCATCCTTCTTGATGCTGATCACCATGGGACTAACCCACTTAGATTCTTCAATTGGTTTAATGATTCCAAACTTAAGCATCTTGTCAATTTCCTCCTTCACCTTCATGCACAATTCAGATTCATCTTGTAAGGCCTCTTCCAAATATGACACACCCTCTTTCAAATTAAACTTCATCTCTCCCAATGAGGGATGCACACCTTTCATTTCATGTAGCCCCTTAGAAATAGATCTTGAAAGTCACACAATAGTTCAATGATCTTTACTACTTCTTTTTTGACTAGTAATATCCAATGATAGCCTCCTTAGGTGCATCCTCAATGCTAATATTAACCTTCTTTATCTTCATAGGAGCATGGTACGTGCATGAAATTTCATCTACAGAGTCCATCACCTTACACGCACCCTTTGTGTGGATAATATATAGGTTATCTACCTCTTCATCATCAATGAGGTATACCATATTTCCTTTTTCCTTCTCTTTCTAGACGTGACCTAGTTACATCTCTTTTATATCACACATTTCTTCATGTGCCTTGAGATTAGGTTCTCCAAGTAATTGAAGCATGATATCTTCTACTTTTACACCATCCCCTAGTGTGATGCACTTCATGATCTACAAATCCTTATGTACATGTGTCTTATTAGAAAAATAATCAAAGGTGTGAATAATACCTTCAATCATCTCATGCTAGTTTGCACTCTTCATTTTCAAATCAGCATAAACATACCACGCATGTGCATATCCTCACAGAGTGGAATAGAACTTATGTACCCATAGAGATGGTGGTAACATATCATGGCCTTTCTCATATTATATCTCACAATTATGGACGTGTACCAAAGAAAGATTCTTCCCATCATACTCATGTATAAGTGTAGGTACATTGTTCCAAGTAAACCTTGTTGAAAAAGAAATTCTCACTTCTTGCCAACCCAACATGTTATCTTTGTGTGTTTCCCACCAACACGCTGATGTACATCAAAAATTATAGACTAACATATTCCTTCTATCACCTTCATTCTTCCACTGGTTCTCCATGGTGCGCAAGAATGAATTAGGATTCTCCTCACCAATGTACCTTGTTAACTATGTCGCGCCCAAACTCCTAACCATGTGTGGCTTGATCATCATGGTGAATCTACCCTTCATCTTGTGCCCAACCATCTAATACATGCCATGGGCCCAATTATCACAAGAAAAATTGGTGGTATCACTGATAGATTATGCGTATTTCTACTTTTGAGTATGCCTTATTTAGATGGCTCCACATTCTCAAGGTCACATACCATGCACACATAAATTCTATTTAGGTCTTCCTCACTTCGGCTGAATGTAAAGGGAATCCTTCACCTCATCCAAGGGTATGAACACATGCTCATCCTTGTTCTCAAAACTAATATATCTCTTGTTGAAGCACAAGTTAGCATTTTTTCATAACACCAAGGATGTCCAAGTAGTGATGGAATTTTCTTTGCCTCAACAAGTTCTAAAAATTAAAAATTAACATTAAACTTGGCTCCTTGAATGGGAATTGAAGCATCCTTCAATACCCCAATAGGCATGGCCATTGTCTTATTTTCTATATACAGGACATTGGAAGATGTCTATGACAATGGCCTCCCCATCTAGTTCCATGCATCTAAAGTCATAACATTCACCCTAATGCTTGTGTCAATCAGAATGTTGCTCACCAACCAACCATTAATCACTGCATCTAGTTCAATCAACTTGTGATATTCATGGTTATGTGTTGGCGAATTCATATGGAGGATATTTCTCTTGTGTTCAAATCCAATGCATGATATCTTCTCACATAGCCATTATCATAACATTGGGATGATATTATATTACCTCAATATCTCATTTAAATCATCTACATCCTTCTCTAGAAGCTCAATGTTCTTTATGCGTTCCTTTCACATGCTTGTTCTTTTAGAAATTGGATCTCACCATATAAATCTCTGATCAATCCCATTGTCATTTGATATAAATCCTTCTAGTGAGAAGCATCTAGGTACTTAACATGCATGATTTATTCTCTCTTGATGAGTGGTTTGGATTTAGGAGGCTCACACACATGTGCTTCTTCCACACGAGTAGTCACTAGCATGGACTATAAATATGGATCAGGAATCTTCTTCAGAATCCATTGGTCACTCTTCATGAACTACATCTTGATATTACCCATGCATTTTTCCTTCTTATTGTTCTTACACATATGATCATAAAGATTAGGGCAGTCCTCAACCTTAAGCTATTTTTCAAAATACACACATACCTGATTCTGCGGACACTCACACGGCCGGTAATGATCTAGGGATCCACAGTTCTAACATGTCCCACACATAAAATTTCCTCTACCACCATGACCTCTTCTCCTATATCTACCTATAAATCCACCTTCTCCTTTATTGCACCCTTCATTAGGTGAGCTTCCTACACCCGAGAGCCACTTGCCATAGTGGTCTATCACAATCCAGTCTCACATACCTTATGAATTTTGTCTATCAATAGGAAATATTTGGTATCATGAGTGTGTGAATAAAAATCATGCAATACATTGATACATTCTTCATCGTCACATGTTGCATGAGTGGGCAATTCCAGAAATCATGATTCTTATGGGAAATATCACAAGATTGTAATAATGCACGCACCATCCTACATCGACAACTATCCTTTGTGTATCCCTCACTTTATAGTATGTACACCATAACCCATTGCACATATCATGCAAAGTGAATTGGAAGAAAGCTTCTCAAGTTGCTTAGCCATAGATGCTATTTTTCCCTCAAGAAAAGGGCTCACTCCATTATCTACAATCTTAACTACTTCAGGTGCGTAGATCTTCCTCTAAAGCCTCACTTGTATTTGCGTATGTCTTATGTAATAAGGCCCTTTGAAATGGAGTCAAAAAACCTCCAAAAACCACTTTGTGCATGTTGACTTAGATGAATATCGTAAGACAACTTAGATAAGAGAATTTTAAAACATGCGTCATAATCTCTCACACTTTTAGATAAACTTTACTTGGTGTACTTGAGCGTGCTAATACTCATTTCTCAAACTTTGGAATTTGAAACTCAACCAAAAATTCTATGCGTAAAGCATCATAATCCACTACAACCTCGTGAGGATCATACTTTATAGACTAAATGTGTGTACTCCCTTCAAGTGTGGTGGAAAATAGACTTGATTTTCTATCAAGTGCTGTAATTCCCTTAACTCTCCATAGAAGTTCACACTTATACACGTGCTTAGCTGCATCCTCCACACCTCTATATTTTGGAAAGTGAAGAGACATCTCAAAATAGACTTGAGGCATATGATATTGTGGTTGTTGAGGTAGTGTCTACTGAGGCTGGTTTGGAGGTGGTTGCGAGAACTTTCCCGGGTTAGGACCAGGCCTAGATCCGTAACCTCCACCGGGATTTTTTTATGCGATGGCTTTCTTGATCCTCTTAAGCCTCTTGCCATGACTGTGGTCATATAGATGAACTTCATTGTGTCCCGGTCATTGTGTTGAACTAGAAACCCACTATTTGAAGTGTCATAACAACTATAGGATTACTTCTAATGGTCTCGCACACCAACACTCTATCCCGATGATGTGCTTATAAAAACTCACCCAAAATTATTCCCAAACACTTGGCACCAACTACGCTGCCATGTGTGTATTCTTAATCTGTTGCACTTCTTAAGATGAAACTAAAATATGTCTACCTGTATCTCCTTCTTAACTGGAGATCCTACTTGCTTACCTTCACCGTAATGTTCTTCAATAACTACTACTTCTAGATTTGGGACAACTTACACAAGAGATATGTAGCCAATATGGATAAGATGTGTACTTGTGGCCCTCATCCTCATCCTACCCTCTAACACATTCTCATCGAAGCCAATGGGTTATCTCTATTGTTCTTTCCAAAGGTTGGCAAGACATGATACTATAGCTCCTCATCTTCCACAGGGGATCTCATCACTTCCTCCAGTCATCATTCTTCTTGACAGCAACACTTTGTCAACTTCCTGATGTCGTGCTTCATTATACTTGAGCCATATTTCCTCTCTCTTGTATTCTTCCACTAGGGTTCCTCCATCCTTCTCCACACCTACTCTACCCTTGTTTATGGTTGGATTTACTGCCATAGGAAATATTTCCAGTCCTTGTTATATCATAAGGATCTCAATAAATAAAGGTATTGGATGCAAGTAGGATCCTCTAGGATTACACAAGAACTTGAAGTATATCTCCTCCGGAAAAGAATATGTGGAAATTGTGTACTCCAAAGTATATTTACGCAACACACCTTCCCACCAAAGATCCATAACTCTAGTCCACATCTCAAGAAAATCAAAGAGGGCATGATAGTCTTCCTACGTCCAAACTCTCTTTTTGGACATAAAACTCTATTTGATGCATAAGATGCTAACCATTAGTATAAATATACTGGGAAAAATCTAAAGAATGTCTCATACAAGCAGTCATACAAGTTATCTTCCACCCACTTTCATGCATTAAAATTAGGTCCAATGTTATATCTTTTTGCAAACGAGTCTTGGTTGTCTTCTACCTAGATTTCAATACTATCCAAAGACAATCGATACACCATCTGAATGCAACATCCGGTAGACAAGTTGAAAGAGGTCCTAGGAAAAAAACTTAAATATAGTCTTTTATTTTTCCAATTAGAGCTATGCGCATTGACACCTCTTTCGGAAAAATGTGAACGCTCACCCAAAGCACACATAAATAGCAGATACCTCCTTTGTTTTACCTTTGAAAATTTTAGCATGCATAATCATCATAATTATAATCGATACATTCAATCATACATAATCAACATTACATGGCAATTGGAAACACATATAATAAAGAAACAATAACAGTTAGATCAATATCATAAGCATACCAATATTATATAATCAAGAAGTCTAATTACATATCTACAAATCACCATCAGTATCCATTGCAAAATGCCATGGTCAATATATAAACAAGTAGCTAATTATAATATAGTTCAATACATTCATGCACTCGATGATGCATGCACCCATATAGACTCATATCATACTCAACAAGGATTTAATTCATAGTCTAACCTCTATATCCCTTTGAAACAATTACACATCATCACTATTGGTAGGGTAGGGACTTATCCTTCATTACTTGTATGATTTCCTAATAATTGGCATGCGTACAAAAAAAACTTGCATGCTTTTACAAAGACTGCTAATAATAGATTTTCCTAAATATACACCATGCTTTAATCCTATTATTAGAGATCCTCATGTATTTCTTCTCTCTCGTGTGATTTTTCCATACATATCCCTTGTTTTTCCACGCCAAGTCATTCTTACATTATCTTATTATAGACATTTTCTTGATTGACACTCAAACCTAACTTTTCTATTTTTATCCTTGATCCGAAAAAATGGCTAAGTCCCTTATTTTTCACCTATGTACACAATCTCGTGTGCCAACCTACTTCTCAACCGCATATTCCCCTTATGCCTTTGCTCTAATCCTTATGTGTGTATTCCCTATGCGTAGTTATGGCATTTGTCGATACTTAACATTTTTCCTTGACCAAAAAAACTTATCACTTGGCTAAAAGAGGGTTTTTCACATTTCTTGCACGTTCCATATTCCCAAAATTGTGATTTTAGGTGCGGTATTAGTAAACCCCGCTTATTTGAGTTTTTGGTATTTTTGCATTTTATAACACTCATTGAAAAAACCTTTAACATCCTGACATGCCGGTGGGACCTCTTAATCCATTTTCCATTTAGATTTCCTTTTTAGTTTCCATTTATTTTATTTTTTATTTCATCTAACCTTTCATCTTAGAGCACACTTGATGTTGTTGTTACTTAAAACTTAAAAATCAAAAAGGAAAAAGTGATTATAGGTACACTCCTTTCTTCTATCATTTTCTATTTCATTGTTGCATTTGTGTTTTTGTACTCATATAATTAAAACATTTCCTTTGAATTTTAAAACAAACACTTATTTTTACTCGATCACACAACTTAATTAATGATTTAAGGAATTGCATTCACAAAACTCCCTTCACACACAACCAAACCACATAAAAACATAACTTGCATCTAAGCACTCCTTCCTAGGTGGACCTAATTGGATTTCATCACCAAGAAGATAAGTGGACTCGATGTTCTACATGAGTATAAATAAGCTTGTGGGCGGTATATCGGCTAAGTACTGCGCCACCCTTATCACTTTGTAGGAATGTGAAGTGAAGGGGTAGGCCCTAATACCACACCTTATACCGAAATCAACATAGATTCAAGACTCACATACTTTTGGGTATATTGATAACTCCCTCCTTTAACATTACTCAAAACCATCGTTAGATTGTCATTTTCACATTTCACATAATACTCACTTTTTATGGGATAATGTTATACTTTCTAGCCATTTTTCACATTTCACACATTTTACTAATTTAATTAAGATAATATAAAATTATCTTGTGTGAATTATTTGTGTTATTTTAATCAACCATCTAGCTTTGTCCTTTTCTTTAGTGATTGTTTGTTTAATTCATGGTTCTGACTAGAAATCACTCGTCTTCAAGAAACCAAAAATATGAATATCTTCCTTTAACAATACCTAAATAATCTTGAAACCCACCTTTACGAAATTCTAGGTGTAATTGACCAATTTTTATCACCTTCAACAACCAAGTAAGAACCTCCTCATTCTCCCAGAAGTCAATCAACCACATCAAAAATATTTGATCCACCTTACCCACATTTTTCGATAGTGGAGATCCATTATTCACAGAAATTATGGTTTCTAACTTGGTATCCCTTAGTGCCTTTCTAACTTCCCGAAATGTACCCCTCCAACAACCAACACCTGAACTACATTTTCCTATCTCTACTATAAAATTTTACACTTACCGACTTATTGATCCCAATAATAATTTGGTCATCCAATAGCTCCATCTATATTCCACTACTTTGGTGGGTCGGAACATCGGTTTTACGTATGATCAATCCCTATCATTACCTTCAGTCTTAATGTTGTCTCATCACAAGACACAACCAATCAACATCTGTTTTCATCACCATACCCCTCATTAGGCTAGTCATCTTCACAAAATAATACTAACACTTCTCCTTCTACCTCTAGTCCCATAGCCTCTAGTGCTTCTGAAACACCCCATGAATCTTGATAGAAATCCCACTTAGTGTTTATGAGCCCAACCCTTCACAATAACCCCATCCTCTATTCAAAATTTAGTCATGTATATCTCAACATAAATACCCCTCATCAATACAAGTTTTATCGCTAGCACTCACCCTTCTTCACAACAAACATCTACTTCCCCTATCTCACAAATTCATACTCACTATATACCTCAACAATCCCAACCACTCATCAACACCTCTATCCCATCTCAATACATCCCATAACCATCTCAACCTCTCATCTATAATTCTATCCCATCCGAGTATATACCTCAACCATTGTAAGCTCTTATTAAAAAGTCCTTTCCTATCCAATATCAATATATTCAACCATCACAACCTTTATTTTCACAACCTATCTATAATATTCCCATGAATGTTCCCTCTCTAGATAAACTCCCTTTACCTTATCAATCATATCAATAACCAAACCCACATATCCACAATCAACCTAGTTCGTCATCATTCAATCCCCAACAACAATCATCACAAAATGATCCTTTACAAGCATTGATGAATAGGATATCTAGTCTTGAAGCTTCTTCCATGGGTCCTAAAAACACCCTATCATACAAACAAATTTGTAATGAACCTATTCATCCCTTTGTACCATAAAAATCCTACCCTCCATGGTGGGAACTCTTGAAGTTCCTTAAATTCTATAATAAGGTGGACATCAACAACACATCTCACTTTCTACCACACATGTTATCTTATCACACATGATCAAGATCTCATGTTAAGGACGTTTCCCATGTCCTTAGGAGAACTCTGCATTAGATCGGTATAATAGTATCCCATAATACTCACTTTTTTTCCTTCACACAACTTGTATAAGCTGTTCTAAGAAAATTTCTCAATTAACTGTTAGTGCAAATTCACAGCACCCCCAAAATGACCTTCAGATCTGCTTTGTAGACAAATGGTCAATTTGGTGTGAATGCACAACATGGAGTTTTCCCTAAGTGTGGGACCTTGCAAATTGGGAAAACTCTCCAGATTGAGGTTGGTTCCTACTCCTCTATTTAGGTGTATGCATGCAATTTTTACAGAGGTTCTGATTCAAAATTCCTACTCTAAAACTACCAAGGAGACAGGGTTAAGGAGAAGCATGGAAATGGGAAACAAAACTAAGCAAAAAAATAGAATGGTGATACACCAAAGGAGTGCTTGAACTCCTTGCTTTACAAATTAGACACAGATCATGGAGATGCAACACCAAAACATGCAAAAATTACCAGAATGCAATGAAGGATCAGAAGACAATAATAAATGCATGAGAATATTGAAAATTGATCTTAGAACATACATTATCATTTCCAAATTTGATATAATACATTACAATAACAAGGAGGCAAAAACATGCTTTGTAGTCTTCTGGGAGGTTTAAAACTCCTTGAAATCTACTTCTAAGGAGAAAAGAAGAGCAAAGAGTAAGAATGTCCAACATTACAAAATGAGATGAAACTGCTTTTAATCGATGAAAAATGGAACAGAGGAGAGAGAAACGTGGGAAATCCATTTTTTGCACCCACTTACCAACAACATCCATTAAAACAGAAAGGGCACCTCTGTAATCTCATTTCCCAATGTTTTCAACCATGCTGGGGAATAATGGGTACCATACCACATTAAAATCTAGTAGTTGGATGTCATTTATGTGTTTTTCCCATGCCAGACGTTTTTTTAATTTTCTCCCACCAAACTTGACCAAAAATAAAATTTGAAGACTCCATGGCATAGAGGGCATTGATAGCTTTCCAATGGTACCAAATTTGATGAATTTTGACCACTAGATCGAAAGATATGACCTTTTGAAATTCTGCGGCCAAATTAGGGAAAAAATGGTGAAAAATGGGTCAAAATTGGGGTCGGCGGGGTCAAACCTTAAATTTTTCCCTTTGATTTCAAATTGGGAAAATTTCCCAAAAAAATCCCCCCCTGCCAATGCACTAATGACGTGTCATAAAAATGACACGTGTCGGCCTCTGATTACCGCGGAGGCATGCTTCACTTCTTCCTTTTGTCGGGCCTGTGGCCTCAAACTTCACCTTTTGCCCTTTTTAAAATTTGTGAAAATTCCCAAACAGCTCTGCATCCCCTGTGCTCCCACATGACACATGTCGACTTCTAGTTCGGTGTAGGGTGCAACTCCAATTTTCATCGTTCTCCTTCGCGTGCTTGCGGGATGATTTTTGGCTTTGAGTTTTTAGCCAAAGAGGCTAAGTGTCAACAATTTCTCTCGCCTCCGCCAACTCGCTTCCTTCCCTTCACAAGCCCGCGGGCTGACTTGTGACTTTGCACCTTTTAGCCAAAAGGGCTAAGTGTCAAGTTTTCTTCCACCAACCCGCCAACCCACCTTCATCCTTGGGCAAAATTTGCATCCCACCTCCGCCGAGCCATAACTTTAAAAATATTTGGAGTTAGGAGGACTTCTTTACCTTTCTGGAAAGGTGGAAAATTTCTCTATCTGATGAAATCATACCCATAAAATTTTGAGTCCCAAAAGCATGCCAAAAATTCATTTAAGTTCCAACAAAGGAAAAGGAGGAGGAGTTAGCCAAAAATAAGCATGGGCTTATTTTGGATAACATTAACATCACCCGTAAAGTTACTATTTTATACCTTTATGCATTAAAAAATTTGAAGATGAATCTATTACATATTTCATCACCGGTTGGAGGGATATCATCAATAAATTATCCTTCTCCCTCCCATAAACTAAAGTGATCAAGATATTCACTCATTCCTATGTAAAACACATATCATCAACACTTCAATACAATATTTACAAACATTTGAAAAATCCTTTACCATGGATCACAAGCTAGAACTCGTGCCCTTAAGGATGGTAAAGTCAAGCTCAGATTAAAGAAACCTAATCCTGAGTCTTTATTCAAACCTTCTTTTAGTAATGACAAATTCAAAACTTCCATGAATGCGATCATCGTAAAATCCATGTCTAAAGGTCATTATGACTCCAAACACAAGGGTCCCCAACGTAACTATACACCTATTGGATAATCCTATAACATATTTTTCAATAAGATCTTATCTACATGCATGATCCCACTCCCTCCTATTCTCCCCTTTGACACATCTATTTCTAATCCCTCTTGGTATCAAGAAAATGACTATTGTAAATACCATCGGGTTTGAGGTCACGAAATCGAAAGGTGTCGTTCATTTAATAATGTCCTTTAGGACCTTATTGAAAAAGGTGATTTACAATAGGATAATCCAAATGTACCTCCAAATCATATTTTAGATGTCTTTAAAAAAACCTTTCCAAACAATTACCCATCCACTAGTCAACCCCAATCAAATATCATCAAATCTCATCACACTATCAATGCCATTAAAGATATTTCATCCACAACCTCAACATCTAATGTTTGTGTCAAGAAAACATTCACCAAATCATCCAAAATTTTAACACCTAATGTCTCTACCATAGAACCACCTAAAAATCACACAACTAATCTAGTCTTTCCTTTAACAAGACCACATACCCCCCTACATCCACCCCATCTACTTCAAGCTCACCAACGACCTATTCAAAATTTTTAGGAAAGAAACCCGTCACATAAATTACTCAAAGTTCTTTTGAATATCACGTAACTTGAAACTATATATGAAATATAAAAAAGTTCACTACATAGTATCCAATCCATCCATCTAAAAATTAGAAATCATATTACAAAATCATCCAATGACCTCAACACATGATCTAAAGCCCTTTCCTTCTATCCAAGGGTCTCACCATATTCTTGAAAATCAACACGTGATTTCAGATGCACGCGACCTCTCAAGGTCATGTTGGTACAACCGGAATGCAATGGATTGCGGGTATGTTGATGGGTAGCTAAAGGATAGTCAAGGAATAAGGATGTGTAGTGTGAATTCCTAATAGCTGAATTGGAAAGAGGGTAATTAGAGGCTATATACAAGTAGCGTAGGTATTGTTTGAATTTTTTTGTAATTTGAATGTTAAACTATGTTGAAATTTCATTTTAAATGAATAAGGAAAGTAAATTTAGCTTAAATAAAAGACAAGTGTGTTTAATCTTTTAATCAACCAAATTCATTCCCGATTAATTAAATAAAACAAAATGAACAATCTACTCTATCTTTTTGAGAAAGAAATACATTAAAGGAGAATAACTAAACAAAACTAACATTCACCTTTTCTAAATTAATTAAAATAAAATAATCTATAGACACAAAACAGAGAAACTAATTAAGATTAAATAAATCTACCTCTATACTAAAATGAAATAAATATGGAATAACTAGATGTAGATATTCCTTTGTTGCAAGATGTGAGGATAATCTAATCCAAATAAATATTTATTCTAATTTGTAATTGTGGATATATAACTTCTTATAATTGCTTCACCTCGAATCACGAGAAGAAATAAGGATTCTCAGAAGCAATTTCCTCTTCCCCTGAGACTTCCCAGTAAAAAAATAAAATGCACAGATAAATTAATAATGAAGAATTAAAATGACAAGTGTAGACACAAAATATTTCTCAAATTTTTTGAAGAAATGAAGAAATTCATGCACATAACCTTCCTCCAAATTATTTCTTAGGTAAATCCATAGGGATAAGCCAAGAAGAAAATATCAATGGAAATATTCTTGATAAAAATAAATTACAAATTCTAATTCTTAAAAAAGTGTATCTAATGATAATATTCTAAAAGTGAAAGCTTTGGAAGAATTTTAAATACACCCATAACTCAGTTATTATAGAACTATGAGAAATTCCAAGCATGGTGATGATTCTTTGGTCTCCTCATCTTCCTTTCTAAAGATGAGAGTTCAATTGATCCAAAGAATAGAGTTAGATGGTTGTAGAAGAAAATTAAGAAGATGTTGGAGAACACTTTGGTTACAAAGCTAGCTGGTCACAAATGAAAGAAGGAAGCAACAAAGCAATGAACTGAGTTGTTTGTGTACTTCTTGGTAGGATTTTTGTAAACAATGTAATTTAAATAAAAATCTCCAACCCAAGATATGGGTAAATTTTTTTGTATAAAAATGGCAAAGAAAAATTCTAGCACACTTGGCAATCAAGAAGTGCCAAATCATCCCAAAGAGAGGATGCAAACATTATAATACTAGTAAACATGGAAGAGGAGTCCAATACTATAAATGAATGAGAAATATAATCACAAACTTGAGACATGCATACAGAACAAACAATTCAGATTCTTAAGTAAATGTGCATGAAAACATCAGTCTGCATAGACTGATGGTTACACAATCAACGTGGTGGTTATCAGACCACCACAATGGTTACGCAACCATTGGTCTAGGTAGATCAATGATTACGTAACCGACATGGTGGTTGCTTGACTTAAAGTCACGAAAACCTAGCGAAAAGTAAAAGATGGTTCGGAAACATAGAAAAATATGACACAAGGATAAGTAAAGAAAAATGAGCATGCTAAGAGAAAGGGGAAAGGATCTGGACTTCATAATTTTTTCTAGAAAAGAGAAAATCATCATTGGATATTTTTACCATACTGCTGATGTGGAACCTATGAAATTTTGGGTGCGTACATATTTCCCCCTCAAAGAATTATTTTATCCATGAATGGGTGTAAAACGTGAATTTCGAGTATGACGCTCCCAAATGGGAGAATTAGAAATTATACCTTAATCGTTAGTGTGTTGAAACCACACCAACCCAACCTTCTTGCCACCTACAAAAGAGAGATGAGAATCAAGTGTAGATAAAAAATGATTAACAAAATACTATAAAATAAAATGACAAGATTATGTACCATATCCGTGAGGGTGATAAATATACCTTCTCTAGCACACAACCTTGCATAAACTAACTCAAAATGATATTAGAAATTCAAGTTTACATTATATATATGAATTTTTACTATTTTTAGAAATCATTTTCACACTTAGTCTTTTCTTTTTGGTGCTCTAGACTACTTGGTGATTGTTTCATACATAATTATAGTCAAATTCATGAACATTCGAGATACGATGGCGGTCAAAGACCAATGGCAACAAAAAAAAGCTGAATGAACAAGTAAGTTATATGCATTTATTTATTTTTTCCCTAAAATGTAGCATTTAGTTGAAACTATAGGGGGATGTTTTTGTTAATTTTGAAGTCAAATTGATCACAAGGGGTACCTTTAGGTTTTGTCTTTTATTTGAGTCAATTTGATGTATTTTTGATGTTTTTGAAAGTTTTTAAGGCTTATGATACGACCCAAATTTTACGGGAAAAACCACCGCGATGGTTACACAACCGCTGCTATTCACAGAGTGGCGGTTGTGCAACAAATCATGGATGTTATGTAACCACTTCTCAAGGAGCATGACATTTGTGTAACCATTGTGGCGGTTGTGTAATTACCACCTTGTTAAGAGTGGCGGCTATGTAATAGTCAAAATATTTTTCCAATTAAGAACTAAGTATGTAATTTTTTCATTTTTGCTTGTGTTTATATTATTTTTGTGAGCTCGTTATGTTTTAATGAAGTTCTAAATTTATCTTTTCTTGTTGTTTATGGACACGGGAAGCTACATTAGGTGGATTGGGGCTTGCGAGTAGGACTGGTTATCACAGATCTTGTAGTTGTTGACTCAGCCGAGAGGGATTTATTGAGAAGGTCCTACCTATGGAGGATTGCTCAAACACGACTCGTTCCCCCATACAAGTGACCTTCTTTGTGACTTATTCAGTTATTGGGATGTAGACTAGAACACTTTCCGAGTTTCATAGGGTTAGGGGAGAGTGGACCATCACACTTGAGGAAATTTATAGGATCCTCAGAGTTCCTGTTATCGGTAGGAAGTTGGTGTTGAAGAGAACCGGTTTGATAGATGAGGCACATAGTTGGGTGAATTATCTTGGAAATGCACTAACACCTAACATGGGTGTCAAGCAGGGAGTTAGGATTATTACATGTGGATACTACACCTATCCCCACTCTGCGTAAGGCCATCATTGGTGTTTTGGCCTTGTGTTTGATCAGGGACAAGGGTGGAGACAAGTTTTTATTTTACTAGGCTCTTATTGTTTAGAGTATTGAGAAAATGGCAGAGTTTACTCATGGGAGTAGATATTATTGGGACCACATATCATGATCTCTACGAGATATTCGATTAAAGGCTAAATCACTTATCCATCCTAATCTAGTTATGTCTTGGGTATATGAGTGGATGATTCCCTACTAGAGGGGAGTTGGGATAATAGATCCCACGGATATCAAGGCAACTCGATGGGTTGATATGGTTCCACTCAAGGGCCCATCACAACTAGTTTCCACATTGAATATAGAATACATGGTTTCCCATCCATATTAGGATATGGTTGGTTGATGGGGTGAGGAGGGCATTACACTCGACCATATGTCGTACTACCATTCAATTAGTTGACCTAAGTAGCATAGTGGAAACTCATCTAGTGCTTAGGGTATCCCAAAATTTTGGGTTAACTTATATAGACGCTCTTTCAAAAGTTCCCATAGTCTATAGGGGGATACAAGAGGTGAGATTTACCCATAGGGGATAGTTATAGTGGACGGTCATTACGCTTGGGATTCCTATTGATAGATAACAAGTTACACTAGATCTAGTTGCTAGGGGGCATAATTTATACTTTGAGATAGGTATTGAATATTGGTGTAGGCCCCACACATAACAAGGAGGAGGAGGATAATGAGACAGAGTCGGGATCGGGGGAAGAGATGAACTCGAGAGACAGGGGCACATGAGAGGCCTCAAAGGGTGGCTACTAGAGCTAAGAGGAAGTGAAGGAGGAGTTTGTATATCCCGAGGAGATAGAGGAGGCATCCGTTCATCTACAAATATGGAGGAGGAGGGAGCCGAGGAGGAGGAGGTAGTACCAGATCCTACCATAACACTAGTCATTGAGCTGATTTGGATGTGTGGAGATCGAGTGAGTAAAAACACACTTATTCTACCTTTACTTTCTAGATTAGATGTTATTAAAACCTTTCTCCTCTCTCTATCTCTCTTTTTACCTTATGTTTTTAACCTTGCCATTGTTTGATTGTTCTTTATATCCACATATTATGGATGGGGATACCCTATTATTCATGTAAACCTATGCATGTTTATGATCCCTAACAAGAAGACATGAGAGGCAATTTGCTTAAAGACTCTTGACACCCATCACTAGATGGTTGTCACACTAACGTATTTGTGCTATCTTGACATGATGCGAGAGGATATGACATGATTAAGGATCATGATTACCATACATGAGGACTGAGAGAGGTGACGAGGACATTCACGCAAGAGAGCCACCACTACTAGTTGCTCTCTGATAGTCTCACTAATCTACATATGGGGGCTTACATGCTGCACCTAGCCGATCTCATTGTAGGATCTATAATAGGAGTCCTTTCCCTTCCCCTTCATAGGGATCCTTTATTACTTTGAGACAATTTTTTTATATGTATATCATTTTTTTGTATTTTAATCTCTTAGTGAGAATTTTGACCACACTTACTCTATGGTGTGATGAAATTGTACATGAGAAACTTGACAGATTATACATATATACATATTTTTGGTTCGACATTATTTTGTAAGAGTTGATTTCATTATGGTTTGTCTCATCTGTGTACTCTTAGATGATTTAGAATTTCCAATGTTTTTCATGTTTTTGAATGCATGATATAGATGATGAAAATAACACAATGTGATAAAATAAATGAAATGCATATGATTACGAGTATGGTAAAAATTTTGATTTGTAAAATTTCTTTTTAAGTAACTTTTAGCATTTATGTTTCATTGGAAAAATGTGTTGAATATGATATGATGAAAAATAATATCATCTCATTCTTAACTCCACCCAACCAAGTAAGATGTGAGGGCTCACTATTGAGAGCTAAGAAGATCACAAGATAAATGTTTTGAAGAATGTGAATGAGAATGACTAAGAGACAAGAACTTTGACAAGGATTTGTTGAAAAAACTAAAACCCAACCCAAAGCAAGATTAACTTAACCAATTTAAAATAATATTTTGTTGTAATATTTGACTATAATTAGATTCATAGATGTCCTATTGACTGATAAGATATAGTTTTAGAGGATAATTATCTCTCTTAACATATAAATATAATTCATTTTCTTAGGAATTTTTAGAATCACTTTTATTTCCTTGTTTATTTACAACTTTTGACTTATTAATGCAACCCCTACGTATTGCCACATGCTACTAGTGAAAATAATGTCCTCATCACCAATTATAATACATAGTCGAGTAAGGAGCTTACCTCCTTTTCCAATCTCATCCTACTATTGAATTTTTTTCCCCATGGGAAAAATTGCACAATAGGGTCCTAAAGTAATCATAAACTACCAAGTGGGACCTACGTTGCAAACAGGCCACATGTGGTATCTAGAGTCTTGAGGAGAATTTCTAGGAATTTAGGAAGCATTCACGCTAAATAAATCCATTTAGGGTCATAATGGGCTTATAGTCCCATTATGGTGCAAAAATAGCCTCCGGCCCCAAAAATGGTAAAAATGACTCATGATGAAAAAAATCAACATATTTTATGTTCTAGACACCTATCTCCTCCCACTCATTCCAGTAGTATGAAAAAATCCCTCTAGGAATGTAAAATCAACAGTAAATACCCTATTAGGGCTTAAAGGAGAGTCGAGATAAAAAACATTTCGCCGAGTTACTCATTGAGCTCACCTATTACATGATAGGGGATGAGCTATAGTAGCTTGGTGGAGCTATCTAAAAGCAAATTGGTTAGGTTTGATCTCATTTTGGTGAGATGGAAATGGATGAGGCCAAGCTCCTAAGCTCACCGTTCTGAAAACATCGTGGGAAGTGATGTTAATCCGGAGGGCCAACTCAGTGGGGACACCGTGGCGAGGTGAGTTGGTGTTCGGGATCACGGTAAAAATGTCGGGTTAGCTTACGGTGGAGATATAGCCTCGAAATCTAATGGGTAACTTGGGGCCGGGCTCGGTGGGGACCTCTAGTGCATAATAACTGACCCAACAAAGGGAACAAGTCGTTTGCAAGATCGAGATGACAAGGACTAGGGCCGAGTTGAATGAAATCGGCTATGACCGATTCAACTTGGACATAACAAGTTTGATGGATGCAAATTAGCATTTGAATAATTAAAAAATGTTGGAGTTGGTGGGAATTGATTCAAATTAGTAAACATCAACAAAGGAATGGAGAAGGGTTGACTCGACCATAGGAGCGTTGAGGTAGAGAAAGCAAAGGAAAATCGGGGTCCAAACCCCGACAAGTTTTAGTTTTTTTGGGATTCGAATTCAAAGATCTTGCTTTATGAATGAAGAAAAGAAAATCCCAACCTCTCGAGTGTGAAACATTGAAATCCAAAAAGGGCAAGGTGATGTGGCTCAATACGACGGAGTTCGGGGTCAAACCCATCTTCGGGTCAACGTGGGAAGAATTTCGAGTTGGCGTAGGAGGAGAATATGAAAAGGTCGGTGGTGGAAATCCAAACCAATGAAGCCCAAAGGCCCAAAACATCGAAATGTTGACGAGTTGAGGGGATTTTGGATTTTGGGAACTAAAGATTTTGGGAATAATTTTAGGGTTTGGTGATGTGTAAATCTTGAAGTGAGCTCAATGGGAAGTCGATGTTGTAAGGCTTGAAAACTTGAAAAGGCCAAAAAAATTCCCATGCAATGTCACAATTCCCATCGAGTCGGCATTGGAAACCAAGTCATTGGATGACAAGGTGATACATTGAGTTAACATGCAAAGAAGGATTTATAGAGAGTTATAGGAAATGACATGCGGACCATGATTATCTTGACGGTGGTAAAAATTATCTTGGCGGTGCATGTAACCAACTCGATGGGCTAAGGAAGTAGCTCAGTGGAGCTTGAAAACCCTAAACCATGCATAAAATTAAAACACCCATATCTCATGTATTTTTTATCCAAATTCCACAAAATTATACTTTCTGGATAGGTGTTTTAGAGGAAATTTCAATGGTTAAGATCAAACATAAAGATCGGGAGGGAAGGTAAAGGAAAAATCTAGTCAAATATCTAGGGCTAAAATAATGATATCTTGCTACCTACTTCACCATTTTTTTGAAAAATTATAGTCTTTAGAAGGGTGATTTCGCGATCTACAAGATGACAACATGGGATTTTGGATTTGTCTCGAACCTCTGAAAATGGCGAGGTGACGTGGTAGTTGAGGCCATTAATGGAGGTTGGTGAGAAATAGGGGTCATCATGAGACCTACGGGGTCTAGAAACTACACTCAAGAGCATGTTGGGGTTAGCACACCTGTTTGTAAGATAATATATTAGATCTAAACATACATGTAATAAAATTAGATATTCTACCGTAAAAAATATACAAAATAAGAGATATAAATCATCACCAAATTGGTTCACCCAATGTGGGTTACATCCACCAAGAAACAAGTCAATCTATTATCTAAAGCTTTCAGAAGATATACAATGAAGATTTACAATCTTCCACACCTCTCACGATGTACAATACTTTCTTTCTCTCAAGCTTCTCCTTCTTCTCCAAGAATTTTCTCTCACAATTATTTTACACAATAATCATCAATTCTCTCTCCTCTTGCTACTCTAACCCTAGCTACCAAGCTATATATACCTTATATAAACTTAGGGCACTTAGTCATGTAATTACAATCAATAGATCTACTTTAATACTAAAATTAGATCTAATTCTTGTGAGTTAAATAAAACACTCATGCACAGGTAACCGATGTCGGTTATCCCTAACTAATGGTGGTTCCTTCTTGCCTAACCGATGTCGGCCCTAGGTGACCAATGTCGGTCCCTACATAATCGATGTTGGTTACTGTGTTTTCCAACAAGTTGATAAAGCATGCTAAACTTAAGTAATTGAGCTCCACAACTCAACAATCTCCCACTTGGAGATAAATTACTACACTATACCTATACAACATCATTCTTGGATCCTTTCCTTAGCTTTGTTTCTTCCTCTTCAAGTCTCAAACTCAAAGACCAAAAGAAGTGGAGTATAGCTCCAACTTCTCTTTTGCTAATGGATTTGTTAGCATATCTGTAGGGTTCTCACTCGTATGAATCTTCTCCAATTTCAGTTGTCCATCCTCCAATACCCATTGTATGAAGTGATATATCAACTAAATGTGTTTAGTTCTAGAATGAAACACTTGAGTTATTTTCCAAATGAATTATACTCATTGTCACTAAAAAATTGTAATAATCTTACTCCTTTCCCAACTCTTCCATGTCATCTCTTTCCTAGCCTCTATAGCTGTAACATACTCTTCCTCTGTAGTAGATAAAGTGACAACCTTCGTAATCTCGATATCTAGCTAACTATCATCTCACCTACTGTGAAAATATATCTAGTAGTGCTCCTCCTACCATCTAGATCTCTAGCTATATCTGAATCAACATAGCCACATAAAGTAATAGCTAAACATCCATACCATAACTACATGCTAGATGTCCCTTTTAAATACACGAGTATCCATTGGGTTAATTTCCAATGCTCTTTACCTATGTTGGCCCTAAATCTACTCATAACTCCCACTTCCTGTGCAATGTTTGGTCTTGTACAAACCATAACATACATGATACTCCCAATTGCTGAAGAATATGAAACTTGTGTCATGTATTTGACCTCCTCATGTGATGAAGGACACTTGATCTCTACTCAATTTTAAGTATCCAATAATAGGTGTACTTATAGGTTTTTAATTATGCATTTTAAACTTTTCTAACACCTTGTAGATATAATCCTCCCGAGCCAAATACAACTTCTTGTTCTTCATGTCTCTACGTGTTTGCATGTGAAGGATTATTGTTGCATCTCATAAATCCTTCATAGCAAATGTGTGAGCTAGATTTCCCTTAAGCTCACCAATGTCCTGCATACTAGATCCTACAATAAGCATATCATCCACATACAATAACAAAATAATATAGCTTCCATTTCCAAGCTTCTTGAAATAAACACAATGGTAAGATTCACATCTAAATAACCATGCTCATGCATGAAACTATCAAACCTCATGTACCATTGCCTTGGAGATTTCTTAAGCCCATATAGGCTATTTTTCAACCTACACACTAATTCCTCCTTACCATTGACTTCATACCCAAGCGGCTGCTGCATATAAATCTCTTCATCCAAATCACCATGAAAGAAATCATCTTCACATCTAGTTTCTCTAAATGCAAATCATGTACTACAACTATACTCAATACAATATGTATAGAAATCATTTTAACAACATGAGAAAATATTTCACCAAATTCAATACCTACTTTCTATGCAAATCCTTTTACTACAAGCCTTGTACCTTTTCTATCCACCCTTTTCTTCCTTGATTTTGTAAACCCATTTGTTCTGTAATGTCCTTTTACCTACTAGAAACTTAACCAAATCCCAAGTCTAGTTTTGTTCCAAGGAGTCCATCTCCTCATCCATGCCATGCTCCCACTGTACGTGGGTCTCATCCTACATTGCTTCTTCAAAACTTTCTGGTTCACCATTATTAGTTAATAATAAATAAGATAGAGAAGGAGTAAATTGTTATGGAGGTTTACTTACCTTTTGTGCCCTTCTCACAAGAGTTTGGGGTACTGGAGGTTCATTCTAGACCTCCTTGAAATTTGTTTCCAATTCCGACAATGACGGATGCCGGTCACCTATAGCTAATGTTGGTTATTCTATAAGCTGATACAAGTTTAGCGAGGCACCGATGTTGGTCGTGGTTCAATTGATACTGGTTACTATGTAACCACATAGGTATGGATTTTAAATCTGAGAGTTCATTTTCATTCACAAAATTCTCAACCGGTTCATCTTTGGGTATCAAAATTTGATCCTTGTACATTCTCTTTTCATTCCATTCAATCTCACAAATTCTAACAATTTTAGAATCCTATAAATCCCAAAAATGGAATCCGAAATCACCAGATCCATAACCAATGAAAGTGCATCTCTTGGATTTTCCATCTAACTTTTTTCTATTTTCCTTATCAAAATGCACAAAAGATTATGAACCAAAAACTCTAAGAAAGGAAAGATCAACCTCTTTTCCGGTCCAATATTCCTTTGGTATTCCTCCATCTAGTGAACTTGAAGGCCCACGGTTAATCAAATAAACCACTATGTCAACTACTTCTTCCCAAAACTGTAAGGGCAATCCAACATGTATCCTCATACTTATAGCAGGTTCCATGATTGTCCTATTCATTCTATCTACAACATCATTCTCTTGTGGTGTTTTTGGAACCATCCTTCCTCTATGTATTCCATTCATTGAACAATAATAATTGAAATCCTTGATACAATATTCACCACCATTGTCATATCTAAGGCACTTTAACTTTGAATTTGATTCATTCTCAACAAGGGCTTTCCATCTTTTAAAAGTCTCAAAAACATTAGATTTACGTTTAACACAATAAACCCATACCTTTTTTGTAGCATCATTAATGAAAGTAACATAATACTGGGATCCTCCATGAGAAGCTACCTGGATGGTACCCACACATCTCGAGTGTACAAGTTCCAATTTCCACTCCTTAGTTGCCCCGACTTTGAGAAATCTCTCCCTCTTTTTCTTTCCAAAGACACAATGCTCACATAATTCAAGATCTAAATATTTAAAATCTGATAACTTACTATTAGCATTTAATATCTACATTTATTTTTGACTCATATGGCCTAACTGATTATGCCACATGTATGCATCTGAATCTAAAGTAGATAATATAGAAAAGGAATCCATAACATAGGTAGAAAAATATAACGTTCCTACCTTCTTGCCTCTTGCCACAACAAGGGCACCTTTGATGAATTTTCAAGAGTCGGGTTGTGAATGTAACCATGCAACCAAATTCACCTAGTTGCCACTGTAGAAATAGGATTTTCATGAGGCTTGACACATGCCTCACATCTTTTAATACTAATGTATTTCCATTATGCAATTTTAGATGAACTTACCTATTTACCATTAATACTACAAGGTTCATCATCACCAAAATAAAAATGCCCAAAATTTTCATGGACATAATTTCTAAAATAATCCTTATTAGGGGTTACATGGAAAGAAGATCATGAATCTAAAATCCGTGATTCTATTCTATTATCCAAATAAAGAATAAGAGCATCTTGTATTACCTCTCTTTACCGTGTAATATTTACCTATTTACCTTTGTCTAGGTATTAGTTCTCTTTATCCTTTGACCAACAATATTTCTTTGCATGTCCTTTATTTCCATAATTCCAACAGTAATTCCCTTACCTCTGGATTTAGATATGCCATTATTTGAATTTAATTTCCCAGTATTCTTACTCTTGGATCATTCCTTCTACCTACTCCTTCTTTCTACAATCAAAGCATTTCCAGGATGATGATTCCTTTGTAATTTTCTTGTGAATTTCTTCATTCAAGATTATACTAACCACATCATCAAACTTCAAAATATTATTAGAATATGTTGTATTACTAACAACCATTACCAAGTTATCCCAACTATTAGGTAAATACCATAATAATAAGAGTGATTTCACTTCATCATCAAAAATAATATCAACTGATTTAAAATAGATAAGAAATCATTCAAATGACTAGATGCAAATCCACCTTCATGCATCATAGAACTAAATAGTTTCTTCATTAAATAAAATTTATTTGAAGCACTAGGTTTTTCATATAAATTAGCAAGATATTTCATTAACTCTACCATAGATGTCACTTCTATAATATTAGAAGCCACAGATGCTTCCAGGCTCAATCTTATAGATCCCAAAGCCTTTCTATCAAGAATATTCCATTCTTCATCATTCATCTTTGTAGGTCTAGAATTTTCATCCAACGGTAAGTACAAATCTCTTTGATACAAATAATCCTAAATTTGCATCTTCCATAATTGATAATTTCGGCCTTCAAAATTCTCCACCTTGTATTTTTTTCTTTTACCATTATTGTAGTTACCACTCAATAAGAAAACCCTCTATGAGTAAATATATCAACACCAAAACCCTCAAACAAAGCTTTGATACTAGTTGTCGAGGTTAGCACACCGGTTGTACAAATAATATATCGATCTAAGAATACAAAATAAAAAATGCATATTCTACTAGAAGAAATATACAAAACAAGAGATATAAATCAACACCAGATTTAATGTGGTTCACCCAATGTGGGTTACGTCTAACAAGAAACAAGCCAATATATTATCCAAAGCTTTTAGAAGATATACAATGAAGATTTAAAATCTTCCACACCTCTCACAATGAACAGTACTTTCTTACTCTCAAGCTTCTCCTTCTTCTCCAAGAATTTTCTATCACAATTATTTTACAAAATAATCATCAATTCTCTCTCCTCTTACTACTCTAACCCTAGCTACCAAGCTATATACCTTATATAAACTTAGGGAACTTAGTCATGTAATTCCAATTAATTGATCTGCTTTAATATTAAAATTAGATCTAATTCTTGTGAGTTAAATAAAACACTCGTGCACAGGTAACCGATGTTAGTTATCCCTAACCAATGACTATTATTTCTTGCCTAACCGATGTCGATCTTAGGTGACTGATGTCAGTCCCTACATAATCGATGCCAGTTACTGTGTTTTCCAGTAAGTTGATAAAACATGCTAAACTTAAGTAATTGATCTCCACAAATCAACGAGAGAAAAAGAAAGCTAGTTTCTTCGGAGCACAAGGGAACCCCATTAATGATGCTAAATTTATAGATCCTCCAAACACTCATGAAAGATTAAAGAAGGATTTTTATGGGTTTTGCTGTAATTTTGGGTTTTATTTTCTCTCTCTCCTCTCCTCAAATTCTTCTAAATTTTTAAAGGGGATGTATATGCAAATTTTGTTGATCACCTTTCTTCTCCCATGCACCCCATTTATTCTTGGGGCTTCAAGCCTTCCTCAAATATTGTAATGGCTTCATGCCTCTTCCTGCTATAACATTATATTGTGTAAACTTCTATGGAGAAATAAAACATATATATGTTGCATCTTGTCCAACCTCTATGTTTTGTTGTTTGCATCTTACCTCTCATTGTGTTTACAGGATCTGTGTGTATTTCTTGTCTATTGCAGGTTTGGTGGTTGTGTTTACCATGAAATGGTGAATGTTTTCATTTTGGGTATATGTTGCAGTTTTCCAACCTCCCCTTAATACATTGGTGGAACTTGGGTTTGTGTTGCATTTGTTCAACCTCCTAGGATTCACCCTTTCTCCATTTTGCAGGGCTAGGAAGAGTGATTAACACTCCTCTTCTGGTGTATCACCACTCTAGTGTATGTTTCCTTCATACAATCATCCTTTTATCCCTGTCCCCTTGAAAGCTTTAGGTTAGGGTTTAGTAGTAGTTTAGCCTACACTTAGAGCGATCGGTGGTAGGTAGGTTAGGAGCAGGAACCATCCTTCTTTGGAGAGTTATCCCATTTTGCATTGTCCCACACTTAGGATAGTTCAATGTTGTGAAATCATGCCAAATTCCCCATTAAAACTTAGGCCATTTGGGGGGCACCATGTGACCACATCAATAGTTTTGGCACACCTAGTGGGACATCATAGGAGTTGGTTTTTTCTCATCTTTCAGAGGTGTCTCATTATCAAATAATAAATCATTAACCACCGTGCGACCATATCAACAGTTTTGGCATGCCCAGTGGGACATCAAGAAGTCAAGTGTTATTTCTACAAGTTGTTCTACTAAAGAATCTAAGTCGCATTGAATCCAAAAATTAAAAAAAAAAGCATTTTCGAAGGTTTCCTTGCATTTCGGAGTTTGAAAGTTACAAATTTTGGATTTTAGAATTTTTAGCATCAAGATTAGAGTCCAAAATAAATTTTGGAGGGCTAAACACATGCAAAAGGAGCTCCAACTTCACTAGATGATAGATCGGGAAAGAACTTCAAAAGGGCATCCTTAGTTTCTTGAAATTTTGATTTTTGGAATTTCAAGGGTTTTCAAATTCGGATTTCGAGAGGTTTTCCATTTTCTAACCTTTCCAAATTTTGGGTTTTGGGATTTTGGACCTTTTGCATATTCATGTTTTGGAGCTTTTAGGTTTGAGTTCATACTTTTGGTGGTTCTTTGGATTTTCAAGATTTTGGATGTTTTTGATTTGAGTTTCTTCTTCTTTGGCTTTCGGTACTATGGCATTTCGAACTTTGGAGACCATCTGTAATAAACCAGTCCTAACCCCACAACAATTTTTGAGCTCTTCAAGGTGTGCAAATAGGTATCTATTTCATTTCATCAAGTTGTTGTGCACTTGGTGTAATTTCAGTCTTGAGTCACACATGTAAGCAAAAATGACGACTCCATTTGGGTCAAAACCCATTATCTGAGTAACAAACCTTTCCATTTCCATCCAATTTTATCTCTTCCATCTCTTCCATTTTATTCCATTTCATGAAGTCTTACAGTCATGTCTTCATTTACCCCTTGGGATTCACATCCAAAACAACAACAACAATATTAGTATAACCCTCCTTAAGAGTTACAAAATTAATTTCTAGGGTATTATCAACCATCTGTAGATCCATAGTGTAATGGGGATCAAATTCAGTATGAATTCCCAAATGAACAAAAGACAAGTTAGTTTAGTTAGCCACCAACCCATCTATATTTTCAAGACCAGGGGTATGTGGATTTCGAAGGACGTTCTTCACCTGGAGATGCTGAGCTACAAATGAAGGTCTTAAAAGTAATGTCCAATATGGTGTAGCCTAGGGCTTCAGCCCAAATGTAGGTATTTAAGATTGGATTCAGAATCCCTTGTCCATGGGAAGGCCCCTTTCTATATTATCTTATCCTACATGAGAAACTAAGCTTCATAGTTGAGATGCTACCCCAATAGGTAGGATGGATCAAGGACATTGAATGTTATGCAAGTCAACCTTGTCTATAGGAGACCCCTACATTACCCTTTCATAGTTATTTCCTTCTTCCCAATCAATATCATTTCAACCAAAACCATAATTCCCAAGTTTCCCACTAGCTGTACCTAGTAAAGAATCCCCTTCTCCATCTTTCACCCTTCCATCTCATCTCAATTCCTTTGTCCTCTTCCCTTCAAAAAAATAGTCCCCTCCACGGGAGCATATTTGTAAACCCTTTCCACCATCCCCACCCTAATAAAAACACCTATAAAGACTCAAACCAATACTCCTCTCACTTTTTGAAATCCATGCAGGGGACAAGACTCAAGAAACAATTCAATAAGAACAACAAGAAGAAGAGCCAAACAAAGAGAAGATGATGAAAATCTTGGTGAGTTTGGCTCTAAGGTTCACAAACACTAAAATCCCCTTGATGGTTAACCCTACGAGGAGGGTGAGGTCCAGTTGCAGGTGGTGTAGAATGGTATTGCAACTGAAATGGAGCTAGAACAATAGGACGATGACCAATAGTCTACTTGTTCCAAATATAGTGTCCACATCAACACTATCCTTCCAGGACTTGTTAACCCATCACATCCAACAAATTTGGAAGAAGAAGCAAAGAAAAAAATAACTCATGATGTGCGAGAAAAAGAGGCATGTGCAAGTGAACAAAGAAAAGCTCCCAAGTGTGTAAGGAATTGTAGTAGAATGCAGCAATCCCAATTTCCTTGCATGCCTTGAGATTTCCACCTTGTTGGAAGATTACATAGACATACCAAAGTCATCATCAGTTGCAACTAACCAAGAAAATCCTCATACAAGAAAGAGATACCTTTTGGGTTCAAAAGGATTAAAAATAAGTAGGTTATGGAGAGAATTGCAATCCTCTCTTCCCCTCTGTCCTTTAAAATTTTTGATTTTGAAGACAATTTTGAACTTTCAGACTTCATGTTTAAGGACAAGGTAACAAATGGTGAGAAAATTATAAACCTTAAGGAAGCAATGAAGGAGGAAGAACCCATGACAGAGTTTGAATGCCTATCTGACTTGGAGGAATGCTTCGGTGAGGAAGAACCTATAGAGATCACAACCTTTGCTACCCCACCACCTATCTTTCAAAATGAAGAGCCTCTTTCCATGGAAGTTAACATTCAAGAGGAACCTGCTGTCCATAGTAGCCTTCTTGAAGTGGAGGAAATTAGATCAGATTCATAGGGCCTTGATGAAGATGCAATCATTGAAGGTTTCCTACTTTTAATTAAGGAGCCTAAGCTTGCAATGAATCTGAAGGAAAAGGAAGGAACAAGGATGCCATCATCAATTTCATACCATCAACCAAGGTGACATGTCAGTTATCTCGTAGATGTCTAAAAGTAGGAAAACCAAGTTACATACAGTCACCTTTCATAGGAAATATTACATGAAGGATTTCTTCTTTGAAAATTAGAGTAGTGGGAACTTTCAGCGGTTCTAGACATGCCCCGTCAGTATCTAGCTTTTTGAAGCCGAAATAGAGTTTCCATAGCTAGTCATGTTCATACCTGAACATGAGGGAGAGTTCATAGTGTCAAGGATCAACTACATCGGTTCTGCAACACCTCCGGGAGCCCTAGTTGAATCCTTTTGAATAGGTGTTTTTGGTTTCCAGCTGATACCTCAATGATATGGGTGAAAATTTTATGCTATGAATATTTCTTATTCATAAGCACAACCATGCCCAGTGTCAATTCATCACCATGGCTGCGGGTTATAAGAACAAGAAGCTACTTCACACTACCAGTGTCAAGATTTGTTTCAAATATTCTCTGCTTTTGGTTAGTGTAGGGTAGGAGTAGGATTTGTTTTCAACATCACAAGTGCTATGCACATTGTGCATTTCTCACTTGAGCATGTATGCTTTGATATTTTGTACATAGTTTTGTTTGCGTTTACTCCAACATAATACATACTATTTCAGTAAACCTTCCACATGTAGAAGAAGTTCATACTTGTAGGAAACAGTTGCAGACCTTAAAAGTAAACAAATATAGAGCAACTAAAATCAGGTTAAGGACTGATTCTAATAGTTTTTCATTCTTCAAGTCCTTCAAATCCAATCACAAGTGAACTTCCAAGTACCTCTGCTAAATAAGAGAGTATCCTCTAACATCATGCCAAAGAATGGAACTTTAAGAAGAATGAGAAAATACAAATTTAATAGAGTTCCATGATGTAAAAACTTGAAAATTTTCTTATTTAAAACTATGCAACATGTGATACATGCCAAGAATTCATCGTTGTGTGCTCCATACATTCTGAGAATCGGGTTTCGAGATGGTCCATTTCAGTCTTGCGAACAGGGGTTATAGAGAGGAACATGTGAAAATATTAAATAAAGGAAATTTTCTACTCTCACAAATATTAATTTTAAGATTTTTTTATGAAGATTGAGAGTGCAAGCAACACGGGGCCATTCAAGATCACCACAAAATACAAATATCTAAGAGAGAAAGAGAGGAATTAGATTTAATAGAATTCAGTAATGTTGGAACAAAGGAAATCTTCTTAGGAAGATTGGAAATTCACTACAAGATGCACCAAATCTTGGCGGTAAGTAACAAGTTCGGGATCGATTCATGAAATTTAGTGACTCCATGCCTAATGGATATGCCAAGGCTACTAGTTTAGAACATCTAGCGAAAAGATGTCCTCGCAACTCGCCAAATTGTTGAAATTTTTTTCCCCACGGAAAAATTCCACAACACGGTCCCAAAGTAATCCTAAGCTCCCAAGTGGGCCCTTCAGGTTGCAAACATGTAATAGGTGGTATCTAGGGTCTTGGGAGAATTTCTAGGCATTCATGAAATATTAAATCTAAATTAGGCCATTCATGATCTATAAAATTCTATTTTGGAACTCTATGAATCACACAACTATGCTGCTCTACTTTCAAATTTGGAAAATGAAAAATTTTCTTGAAAAATTAGAGCTTCGTGACTGATTATCTAGTGCTATAGAAAGGAAATTGTAGAGAAGGGAATAATTCAAAAATTAAACACTAACAATTTTATCCTGGAAACCCCCAATGGAGGAAAACTATTCGGGAAGGGCAAACTACTCTTTCTTCCCACTTTTATTGGTCTAATATAGAAAATTACAGATTACAATAATTATGAAAAGAAGCAACAATGTAAACCTTCTCTCCAATTACTTTCTTACTCTGTTTATACACCTTACTCCTATAATTCCATTCCAACACTGAAGATCTTGCTCACTTGCTCTCATTAAAATCTACTTATTGATCTATCTAGATCTTCTAATGATCATTATCTTGCTCTTTTCATGCATTTATAGGCCTTCCCATGTCCTCTTGTGCATTGGAGGATGTGAAAGGGCATGGAAGGGGAAGAGACATGGTTGGGAACTTCAAATTTGCATCCATTTGCATTCCATTCTTCTTTTATGTTTGAAAGTGTCGGGACCGCTACACTGAGAAGACCAATGATATCAGGAATGCCACCTTAGCTGGACGGTGGTTTTAGAATTGCCAACCTTATAGGGTGATGGTTACGAAACTGCCGTTACAAGACAGAGTGACGGTTCCTTCTAGAACTGTATTTACCTTATTTTATTCACTTTTCTTATTTCTCCTTCTTGATACTGATGAAACTAATGAAGTGGTGTGTTTTTATGGATCCTTATGGATCATACCTCCCCTACTTAGGAGGCTTTTACTACCACAAAACTTAGTGGGGGAGTGGTAGAGGAGTTAACTCCCTCTCATGCTCATTCGAGTACCACTTTGGGTCTACCTTGGTGTATTCTCTCATCCAACCTGCCAAGACTCATGTGGATCTCTTGTTTGTTTCTCCAGTGCTATCTTCCTCAAAGTTATCTCAAGTACAAAAATATTTGGAAGGAAACTTCGTATATTTCCTTCTTTGTCATGCATAGATGGCATTAGTGGATGTGAGCTCTTTCAAATTTCTATTGTGTGCATTTGCATGAAGTATGGCCTAAAGGTTTCTTCTCCAACCTACTCAAGTATGGCAAAGGTCCCATACTATAGTGGTTTAGTCCTTTCATGTCTTTGTCTCTTGAGATGGATTGGCCAAATCCTCTCTAAGTACACTACTGCTATAGTCACCACCATTCCTTGTATCTCCTCTTCTTCTTATTGCCCCACAGTTAGGTCCAATGAATCCATAGGTAGATACGGTGACTACATAGCGGAAGTTTGTTTTGATCCTTGAATGAGAATTTCTTGTCATGGCTTCTTCTACAAAAACTAACAAGTGTTATCCAAGTTCTCCATCCTTGGTTATAAATATATGTGGTCTCATGCCCATTTTTCTTTTCTTCCAATGAAAGAAAACAAGACTAATGATTTTCCTAAATAAGTCTTGGTGTTTGGTTGACACTTACCATAGTTTTCTTTGATTTTCTCTGGTGTGCCCTGATGTTAAAACTGACTCCATCCTCTACCCATCTTAACTGGTTCTCCCTCCTTGTGAACACAACATCCCTGGCATACAAGTAAGGACTTCTGAAGACAACGTCAAATGCATCAAGTGGAATAATATCAACCTATAATACATCTATGTAATGGGTATTTATCCCAAACTGAAACTTACATTTCCTTATAACTTATATTTCTACACCCTTATTCACCCATCACAGTGGGTATGGATGTAGATGCGCATAAGTTTATAGACCAAGCTATTTTACAATCACATCAGAAATCAAATTTGAATGAGAACCAAAATCTACTAAAGCATTTACCTTGGTCTTCTTGATTTGGATTATGATTTGAAATAGCTTACTCATCTCTTCTTATTTTTCTACCCCATACATGTTAGTGGTCATGCATCCCAACCTCTCATCTACATTTGAATCATCCTCAATCTCCACCTCTCTTTCTGTCTTCACAGTGGCCATGGATTTCTTGGAATCCTTGGTTCGGTGCTTTGGGTGCAATTCCAGATGTAACTTCCAACATGTGGTGTTAGTATGTCCATTTACATCACAATTCTTACATAAATTCTTAGGATCTTTACAAGTATGCAAATCATTAGTGGCATGTTTACCTTTCCATTTACCTCTGCTACTTGTCTTCCCTTGTTCTTTGTCCTACTGTTCTATTGACTGGTCTCCCTTTGGCTCTATTTCTCCTTGCTTCTTCTCGTCATCAATGTAGTATTCTTGTATACAAGCTTCATTGAGATCCTTGGGCTTCATGGAGATCACATTCCTTCAAAGGTGAGTGTGAAGTCCTCCCAAATACTTGGTCAGAATGTCCTCATCCTCCAATTCCATATTAAGCAACATGGTTTGTCTCCAAAATTATGTAGTGTAGTCTTACACGCTTTGATCATTACTTACCACTGTCTAAAGTACTACCACTTAATCATCATGTTAGTCTTATGGCTAATAGGATAGAATTTAGCTCTAATCAATTCTTTAAAACCTTTCCAAGTATTGACAATAGGATGTTTCTTCTTCTCATAAGTGGGTAGATGGGTTTCCCACAAAACTGAGCATGACCTTCCATTTTGAGACGTGAAAAGGTGATCATTTTTGCCTCAATGACATTATACACACTAAAGTAGACTTCCAACTATTTTAGCCATTTATCTAGTAATTCTGCATCTACTTGTCCTTCAAAATTCTTTATTTCCACTTTCATTTCAACTTTTAAAGGTGTATGTACATATTTTACCTTCTCGCTTATAATTGGCATCTCTTCACGCTCTTCCCATTCTTCCTCTTCGTGGTTCTCTTCGATACCAAATTTTTCGGCTAGTGCTCAAACCACTGAGTCCATGGAATTTTGCTTAAATGAATCCATATTTTTCAGATTTGAAAGCTCTTCTTGTTTTCTATGCAATCTATCCATCATGGTCTCTAACATCTTGACTCTATGGACCAACTTATCTTCCTCCATTTGAGCTCGAATTCTCTGTTTCCACTTCTTCGTAGAAATATCTGACTCATAATGTAAAAATTATTCACCGTTGGACCTTGTCACTGTCATACAAAATCACAAGAAAGATTTTAATACCACAGTCCTAGATATATAATCAGCTCTGATACCAAAATGATCCATAAAATTCTACTTTGGAAGTCTACGAATCACACAACTATGTTGTTCTACTTTCAACTTTGGAAAATGATAGATTTTCTTGAAAAATTAGAGCTTCGTGACTGAATCTAGTGCTATAGAAAGTAAATTGTAGAGAAGGGAAAAATTCAAAATTCAACACCAATAATTTTATCTTGAAACCCCCAATGGAGGGAAACCAGTCGGGAAGGGAAACTACTCTTCCTTCCCAATTTTATTGATCTAATATAGACAATTACAGATTACAATAAGTATGAAAAGAAGAAATAATTTAAACCTTCTCTATAATTACTTGCTTACTTTGTTTCTACACCTTGATTCTATGATTCCATTCCAACACTCAAGATCTTGCTCACTACTCTCATTAAACTTTGCTTCTCAATCTATCTACATCTTCAAATGATCATTATCTTGATCCTTTCATACATTTATAGGCATTCTCATGTCCTCCCATGCACTGGAGGATGTGAAATGGAATTGAAGGGGAAGAGACATGATTGGGGGCTTCAAATTCACGTCCATTCGTGTTCCATTCTTCTTTTCTATTCGAAAGTGTCGAACCGCCACCCAGTAGAATGGCGGTCTTAGGACCATTTGCCTTGGCTAGGTGGCGAGTTCTTTCCCAAACCTCTATTTACCTCATTTTATTAAATTTTCTTGTTTCTCCTTCTTGGTGTTGATGGAATTGATCAAGTGGTGTGTGTTTTTGGATCCCTATGGATAAATTTAGGGTCATAATGGTCTCATAGTCCCATTGCATGTGCAAAAATAACCTCCGAACCCAAAAAATAGTAAAAATGGCTCATGATGAAAAAAATCAACATTTTTTTATGTTGTAGGGACCCATCCCTCCCCTCACTTGAGAAGTATGAAAAAATCCCTCTAGGAATGAAAAATCAACAAAATATCCTATTGGGGCTTAAAAGAGAGTCGAGCTAAAAATAGCTCATCGAGTAGCTCAGTGAGCTACTCAAAAAGTTCACATATTACATGACGGGGATGAGCTATAATATCTCGGTGGAGCTGTTTAGAAGCATCTCGGTCGGCGTTGATATTTTTTTGGTGAGATGGAAATGAATGAGGCCAAGCTCCCAAGCTTAGCCATTACAAAACATCACGGGGCGATGTCAATCCGAGGGCCAAATCAATTGGGGACACCACATTAGGGTGAGTTGGTGTTAATGCTCATTATAACAATGTTAGGGTTGAATTACAGTGGATATATCACCTAGACAAACTAATAGGTAACTTGGGGCTAGGTTTGGTGGGGAGCTCGGGTGCGTAAGAACCGACTCGGTGAAGGGAATGATTCATTTACGAGGATTGATCGAAAGAGACTAGGGCTAAGTTGAATGAAGTTGGCTATGGATGATTCAAAATTTCCATAGAAAGTGTGATGGATACGAATGAATGTTTGAACAAGTCACAAAAGGTTGGAGTCAGCGGGAGTCTACTTAACTTGGTAATCATCGACAAAGGAATGGAGAAGGGCCAACTATGCGATAGGAGCATTTAGGTGAAGAATGGCTCACTCAAGCGAGAAAAGGAAAATCATGGTTTGAACCCTAAAAATTTCAGGTATTCAGGGAATTAGGCATTTAGAGATCTCACCGAGAAAATCAAGAAAAGGCGAGCCCAACCTTCAAAGTGCAAAACATAAAAACTCCAAAAGGATGGTGACGTGGCTCGAAACAGTGGGTTTGGGGTCAAACCCATCTTCAGGGTCAATGCGGGAAGAATTTTGGAGTTGGTGTGGAGGGAGACTTTGATAAGGTCAATGATGGAACTCTAAACCAACAAAGCCCAAAGGCACGAAACATCAACAATGTTGATGAGTTGAGGGGATTTCATATTTTGGGAACCAAAGATTTTGGGAATCATTTCAAGGATCGATGATGTGTAAAGCCCGAAGTGAGCTCGGTGGGAAGTCTGAAGTCGTGAGTCTCAAAACTCGAAAAGGAAAAAAACTCCCACCCAATGTCACAATGCCCATCAAGTCGGCGTTAGAAACGAGTCATTAGATGGCGAGGTGATACGTTGAGTAAATATGTGAAGAAGGAGTTAACATCGAGTCGGGGAAATGATATGTAGTATGCGATTAGCTTGACAAAGGGTAAAAATTAGTTTGGCGGTGCATGTAACTAACTCTATGGGATGAGGAAGTAGCTCGGTGGAGCTTGAAAACCCTAAATCATGCATAAACTTAAAACACCCATATCTCGTGCATTTTTATCCAAATGCCACAAAATTATACTTTGTGGAGGTGTTTCAGAGGAGATTTCAATGGTGAAGATCAAATATAGAGATCAAGAGGGCGGTGAAGGAGAAATATAGTCAAACATTGAGGGCTAAAAATGATATCTTGCTCCCTACTTCACCATTTTTTGTAAAATTACAGTCATTTGAAGGATGATTTCAGGATTTACAAGATAACAACATGGTATTTCATATTTACGGGTCTCTCGAACCTCCAAAATGGTAAAGGTGAGGTGGTAGGTGAGGTCATTAATGGAGGTTGGTGAGAAATAGGGGTCATCATGAGCCTACAGGGTCTAGAAATTACACTCAAGGGAAAAAGCAAGCTAGTTTGTTCAGGCACAAGGCAACCCCATTAATGAGGATAAATTTTCTAGATCCTCTAACCACTCATGGTAGATTAAATAAGGATTTTTATATGGGTTTTTCTGCAATTTCAGGTTTTATTTTCTCTCTCTCTCCTCTCCTCAAATTATTCTATAAATATGTAAGGGGTTTCAGATTTAAAGGTTTTTTATCACCTTTCTTTTTCCATGCACCCCATTTCTCCTTAGGGCTTCAAGCCTTCCTCAAATATTGTAATGGCTTCATGCCTCTTCCTACTATAGCATTGTACTATGTAAACTTCTATGGGGCAATAAAACATATTTGTGTTGCATCTTGTCTAGCCTCTATGTTTTTTTGTTTGCATCTTACCTCTCATTATGTTTTTAAGATTTGTGTATATTTCTTGTCTATTGCAAGGTTGGTGGTTATGTTTACCATGAAATGGTGAATGTTTTCATTTCACGTATGTCTTAAATTTTCCAACCTCCCATTAATGCATTGGTGGAACTTGGGTTTGTGTTGCATTTGTCCAACCTCCCTAGGATTCACCCTTTCTCCATTTTGTAGGGTTGGGAAAAGTGATTAGCACTCCTCTTTTGGTGTATCACTGCTCTAGTGTAATTTTCCTTCATGTAATAATCCTTCTATCCCTATCCCCTTGGAATCTTTAGGTTAGGGTTTAGTAGTAGTTTAGCCTGCACTTGGAGTAGTTAGTGGTAGGTAGGTTAGGAGTAGGAACCGACCTTCTTTGGAGAGCTATCTCATTTCACATTGTCCCACACTCAGGATAGTTCAATTTTGTGTAATCAAGCCGAATGCCCCATTCAAAATTAGGCCATTTGGGGGTGCTATGATTCGCATCAACACCTAACAATAAAAATCACGTCCTCATCACTCATGAAGGTTGGTAGGTACGAGAAGAGTAGTTATTTCTAATGAAATAATTTTGTGTTTATCGTTTATTTATATATTTTTCTGACTTGACCTTGAGTTGTGATTTTTGGGAATAAATACTTTCCCTAATATAAAACCCACATAACCAGTAAGATACAAATGATAAAAAATGAATATTAAGATAGGTGAACAAGAGTTTTGGGTGAAATATTTAGAATGATTTTGTTATAGAGATAAATTTTTATCATCAAGAAGCTTCTAGTGAAAACCATGGGAAAGAAGCACCCAAATTAGAAGAAATTGTGGAGAATATTGAGCATGTAAGTACTTATAAAGTAATTTCAAAATTTGTCTCTTGTATGAAAGTGATGATAAAGATTATACAATTTTGAATGTATGAAAAGAATGGTGAAGTAGGTATGATTAGGATATTTTCCAATGTTAGAAAGTCAAAGAATTACTTGAACAATAAGTTTCCATTTTACAATTTAAACAACATGATAATACAAGTGACAAGACAATATGAATGCAATGAAGGACAATGTGAAAATGCAATGACTATATACAAAAATGTATTAGGTGATTTGAGTCAATGGTTTTTAGACTCCTCACATTCCAACGTACACAAATGATAAGAATGTGAATTGAAATTTCCGTTTTCTTGACAAGGGCCCAATATCATGGGTTTAAAATTACAATAATTTACTAATATTATATTCATCCAAATATCTAACCTTGGCATAAACCATCTGCTTGTGCGAGGCATTTGTAAACCTCTTTGTTGTGCTCTTGATAGATCATGTTCATATGAATGTGATGGTGTTGTTCAAATTTATTTTCTACATTTGGAGACTTGATCACATTTGGAGTTTGTTGCACTATGGGATCATGTCTCATGGACATGATAAGCTTGGTTTCTGACATGTTTGTATCTAGACCAAGGTTAGAAATGGGAGAAGCCCTAGAGATGGATTCATTGAGCATCATAATTTTCTCAAAATCATCTTCCTCTCTTGATACTTCTATCATTTGTATACATAGACCAATATCATCAACATGAAGAGAGGATAAATTGAGGAAATTACCAACTCCTTATAGTTGAAAGGATATAATGATGAACTCATCACTTTCTAAGAGATTGAAAATCTCCACTATGGTTATCATGGATATGGTTTCAATAGACACAACCTTACTCTTTTATCCGTTTTCTCCAACTTGAATGTCTTTGGGTTATCGAACTCAAAATTTGGGACACTCTAGGTGGTTGTAACCAATTCCTTTAATGGAAGTGGTCTATTTATTTGGTTTATAGAGAACTTATACTCTGAATGAATCCTTGGTTTTTTCTTGAGATTTTATAGATGTATATCAAAGGGTTTGGGATGCCCTTAAGCAACAAAGAATTTTCACAAATGGAGGAATATAACCTCTTGGAATAAAGTGGAAGGAATGGCCTTCATCCAATGAATCCAGGATCTACCAAGGATCATGCTATATGTTTTTTCATTGTTGATGATGTAAAACTCAGGAAGAATAAGTTTCGGCCCAAGGGAGACATGAGGAACTATAGTTCTAATTGAGGTAGCTTTAAGATTGTCATACCCTTGCAACATGTTTCTAGTAGAGGATAAATTAGTCTCCCCATATCCTAACTTCTGCAAGAAAGATAAGGGAACTACATTTATGGAAGCCCTGTCATCAATCATAGCTCTCTTGATGCAATTTTTATATACCCAGACTTGAAAAATATAAAGCAAGATCTCCTCTTTGGGATATTTTATTGTCGATGACATCTTTCTTATATCAAAGAAAAACCTGGTATCCCTATCACTCTATCTTTGAGGACTTATGTCAAAGTCGATATGATTGATTTGAGCTCCAGTGGAGGAATAACATGAATTAGGTGACCAAGAACCAATACATCTAACAACGCAGAATGATGCATAGGGATCTTATTTAACAAATCTAGAAATGAAATGTGAGAAAAGTTCTTGTTCAAATCTGAAATCAAATCATAAGATCCTATAAGATTTGATACTATAAGAGCATCATCATGTAGGAGAGAATGAGTGGGAGGAGGTTGTGAATCATAATCTCTTATACAAGTTTTTGCATTAATTTATGGTTCAATCTCTAACTCATTTAATCCCAAGATCTTTGCATTTTTGTTTGAGCCTAGGTTAGGGGTAGCTCAAGAGTTATGAGAAGTTGAGGTCTCACGGTTGTTATTCCCAAAAAAATGCACTTGTTTGTATTTTTAGGGCCTATTTTAAAATCTTTAGGAAGTTTAAGGAATGAGTATTGATAGATACCTAGGTTTTCATTCTCGGTGTAAAGGGTCCTGTGTGACTAGGTTGTGAAGTTCCTTCATGATATGCTAAGAACATCTCCACAAAGAGATGCCTTTGATTTTTGAGGAGTGTTTGAATGAAAATTTTTCAATCCCTACAAGTCCTAACGTCATGACCAATGAAACGGTGAAAACCATAAAAAATGTTAGAATCGTAATCTCTTGGCCTTTTATTTGATTTTTATTGTTGATTATAATCATTGTTTTAGTTTTGAAACTAGTTGTTGTAATTGTAATTCGTTGCCCCTTGGCAAGGATTTTGGTATTGGTTCAGGCCTTGGGTTTGAGCCTATCAAGGAGGGTAATGGTTGATATCAACCATGTTAATAAAAGAAACAAAATTAGGGCATCTTTTATTTCCCATGTTGTTATTATTGTTAGCGTTACAAATTGTTTGTAAAAATAACATTCTTTTCTTGGTCGATAACACCATCTAAAGTAACTCCATGATTATGATTTATGACATTGGGTCCTTAGTTTTTGGTGTTGTTGTTTTGATGGTTTGAATTTTTTTGGTGAGGGGAAACTAATTTTCCATTGATATCATAAGTATTACACCCGCCGCCGATAGCGGCTTAGTCGATTCAAAGTGCGGATTCCAATACTTCCTCATAACTATGAAAAGAATTTTTTAGATTTCCTCCTTGGTCTCCCAGTTAAGTGAGTGAAGGAAGAGGTCACAAATATCTATATGATCTATTTTAGGTGCACTTTCAGAGGAGTAAAAAAATTAATGCCATCTCTGGATAAAGTGGGTGACATATTCGTTTTGTTCCTACATGATATGTAGAAATTCCTAATCCATATTCGTAACAACTTGATCATGTCAAATTCTTTAAATTGAAACAAGTTATTTAAAGGAATGTATGGAAGCTTTCAAAATTTTATATTACCAAAATAAAGTGTTCCCTTTGAGAGTCTTCAAAAATATTTTAGCTACCACAACATCCTAAGGAAGTAATTCCCTAATGAAAGTAGCATAGTCCTTGATATGAGAATTTAGATCTCCCTTTCCTTTAAATTTAGGAAGGTCAAGCAACAAGAATGGATGCATGACACCATATATGGTGAATTTAAAGGGTTCCTTCAAATACTTAGCATAGGTACCCATTGCATGAGATTCCACTATTAATGCTCCTTGAGGAGGAGGAGGAGGAGTTGGATAAGTCATAGTGTAGGCATTTGCTGAAACATATGGAGGAATTTGGTACTACATATAAGGAGTAGGGAAAATGTACATGTTTATCCAGGGGACTTTGAATACATATGCAAGTAAGGTGGAACAACACTAAGATATGGACTAGTGGGCATAAAACCAGGGAACTTCACATTTCTATGAGGAATGACATTTTAGAATGCACTTCCAGCCAGCCCTTGCATAGGATAAGTGTGAGATGGATGAGGAACCATCCCTAATATATCATATCTTATGAGAAGGTCACCCTGGTTTGACTAGATTGGATAACCTTATTGTACATGATGTTGCATTGGTTATACATTGGTAGGGGTGTATCCTTTATTATCAATGGGATACCCCATGTTCGCCCTATTATATAAGTTGGATGTGAAGGTTGGGAAATTTCTAGTTCTCTAATCCTCCCTAAAAAATTAGAAATAAAATAATGAGGTGAGGAATGAGTCCCTTTATTAGGTGCATGATGAGTAGGGTTTGGTTGAGAGGACACATGATACCCTCTTATAAATTATTCAATGTTCGTATTCTCATTTTCCTTAAAAATAAGAGTTTCGTGGTTTGCATGGATGATGCATTGTTGTTGAACATCTTAGAGGTATAGGTTTTCATCCTTTCCAAGGACTCATCAATTGTACGAAGTGTATTATAAATTCAGGTGAAAATTTCATCCTCTATAAACTGCATGCTAATGTGGGGTCTTGACAAGACTCTAGGGTAAGGATTGGTTTCACCCGTAGATATCATATCTAGGGGTAAGGACTAAATTAGATTAGATGTATCAAATTTTAAAGGGTTGATTGATCTCCTCTATTCTCACATGACTAATGGGGTGTGAGACATAACTAGGGGAGGTTTGCATGTTGTTTTCTTAGTTTTCATCCCATAATGAAAGGGAAGGGGATTGTTGTGGTTGAACATTGTAATAATATCTATCAAGGCCAAATGGCCCACAAAAATCTCTACCAAACATATTTGAGGAGGTATAAAATACTTTCTAGAATAGGAGAAGATGGGAAAAGATGGACTAATGAAAATGAAATTTAAAGGAAACAAGAAGGAACTAGTGATTCACATCGGGCTCACCAATTTTGTATGCCTAAAAATTGATATGTAATTTTAGATGAATGCGACCTCCTAAGGTCATTCAGGTGCAAGTGGAATGAAATGTATTGAGGGGATGTTGATGGGTAGCTAAAGGATAGTTAGGGACTAAGGACAATGTTGGTGTGAAAATTTGTCAATTGGACAAATTGGTGGATTTCCACCAACACTCTAGGACTAGGTCCCTCTGCTTGAATGGGGCAGCTCCATTATTGTGTGTGAACAAAAATAAAAATCTGTTGTTGGCCTAGAGGTTGGGGATCCAATAGGGACACTCCACTGAACCTATGGAAAATGCTTGCAATTTCTTGCAAGGGAGGAATTTTCTAGGTAGGTGGGAAAAAGGGAGTGGGAAATTAGGAGGGGGATTAATATTACGGTAGAAAACTCAGATGCATGAAAGGATTAATCAGAGCATATCAACACACATATTTAGAAAGAATAACAACCTTGTTACTAACACCAAGACAAGATGGAATTATGAACACAAAGTCTCACTTATTCCCTCATCAAGAAAAGCATGAAACTCCTTTCTTCTTTATTGACATTCTCACAAAGTTGTACAATGAGAGGAATGGAAGAACATATGAGAAGGAGAATAGAAGAAAATAGCTATCTTTTTTTTTCTTATCAAAATTAGTTATCTACTCTCGAGCATACAAAATTGACAACCCTTAAGAATGGGGAATTCATTACAATTTATAGACTTTAGAAAGACTCTTCACCTACCCCCCACATGACTTTTCATTTTTCCTTTACAACATGTGACTCTTCATATTCCTAAGAATAAAATTAAGTCCCATTTTATTAATTAAGGGTGACTTATTACAATGTCAACTATAGTCACATTTAAATGAATAAGAAAAAGAATAAGAAAAAATGAAAATTGCAACCCCAACGAAGAAATAAAACATGAAGGAGGAGGGGGAAGGGGGAGAGAAGAGAGGGAGAAGGAGAGGAAAGAAGAGAGATAACTAATCCAATGAAGATGACACCCTCATTAACTCTACTTCACTATTTGATGTATCCTTGCCAATCTCAACTGGAAAAACATCCAATCCCTTGAACTCTCTACTATACTTTGGGATGTCACAGGTGTAACTTTCTTAGATCAAGGAATACAGACACAACTTAAGGACTCAAGCCAACCATCTAATATATAATTGTTTTTCTTCCTTTTAGTGAACCAAAACTGATGTTTATTTATAATTCTTGATATCGTAGCTCTGATATTGATGATAGAATCCAATGTATCTTCATTAAAAGAAAAGGGGTCTCAAATTATTTCTTAACATATTCCTCAAATGACCTCAATAATTCATTCACTGAGGTACTCTCATCAATGATGGGCACTCCAAGCTTATGTATCCTAGTGTTGACATCATCCTACATCTTGGAGGCACATTCCTCATTTGAATCTAAATCATCTAGAGCATGATTCAACATATCATACCGAGAGACAAGATTCCTCACCGATACATGTAACAAATTCTCATATGGGGAATCAAATATCTTCCCGTCTACCAACACTGCTGCGAATAAAATTTCCCTTTTTCCATAACTAGTGGGTACACTGACGATCCCAATGTTCTTTTTCTTTATCAATCTCATCCCTCATTATTTTTACTTTTTTGATAGTCACACACATTTACTCGTATAATGATATAATCTTTGGTTGCAACACTTTTCCTTTCTCCACAACCTTTTCAACCATTTATCACTCGACTCTTCTTTACATGGTGAAACCCTATGCATTTCAAATGGACTCATGATTAAAGCTAATAATGGGAGTAACTTATTCAATAGGAAGAGAATAAGAGGAATTCAGTCTGTAAAATGTTGCAAGTAAGATATGAGTGTTCATACATGGTCTTCTAGCTGATAAATTTCATCTTTGTACTCCTTGTTCCTCGTTAGAAGGTGATTGGAAGACCCTTGGAGTCTATGTGCATATATCTCATGGATTTATGGGCCTAGGGAAATGGTGTTCATGTTGTAGTCACCGAGGTCATATCATCAATGGGTTTGATCACTCTTTTCCTAACTAATTCCACATACAAATTTCTCGAGGCACCACTAAAAAATAGAGAAGTTTCTTGTGCAAAATTTTTCCTCTTTCCCTTGGCCAATGAGGATATAGCTGAGAAATATGGGAATGCCACTTATTGGACTATATGGGCCTCCTTTGTGACCATTTATCATATCAAAGGGAATATATTGATCATCTCAAGCTCAAAAATGGCATGAATATTATCTCCTTCTCGGGGTGAGAAGGTACATCTTGTGCAATAGGAATAAGAGTGGTAGTTAAAGGGTGGAAGTTATAGGATTGATGAGGGACTAGAAGGTGGAATAGATAATTCTCCCTAAGCTCCATTTCTACGACATGATAATCTATTATTCTTACCTTTTTATGCAAAATTTTGTAGTAGGGGCTTTTGATTCCACTTTGCGCTTGTGTTTTGAACTTTCTCTTGAGTGAACGTAGCCTAAAGTTTTCTCCATGAAATTTAAAGAGGAATGATGGAATGCCTACATTTGAAGAGTGGGGAAATTTCCTAATGTAATGAGGGCCTTTTTGTTATTTCTAAACCATTCCTTTGATTTTTGATGACAGCCTCAGTCTGCTCACTTATATCTCCCAATTCACGGATGATCCATGTCACATGTGGAAGGGGAAATTTTTTTACTGCTTGATATTCTAGATCATACAAATCCATTCCATCATCTTGGACCCCTTATTCATACCATTCAAAGTTAAAAATTTTCATTTTCTATATGGTCATCCTCATGTGATCTTTTCCCGACTTAGAAATCTTCTATGTAATTCACCCAATAGTGTTCGATCTGAAAAATGTGATATGAATAAGGGAGGTGAAAAGTGTCTGGATATCAAACTCTGCCCTTGGGGTATATGAATAAAAACTTAGCAAGATGAAGGAAACTTATAGTTGTGTAGCAAAACAAAAAAATTTTGTAAGAGAAGATTCCAAGGGAGATGGGGAAAGAGATGTTCTTCCTTTTCCAGTTCTTGAGCTTACCATGAACATGGGTAAGATTCCTAAATATCTTAAAAAACATGATCTTGTCACTTTGAGACACCATGGAAAAATTTACAGAGCAAGATTGAAACTAGATACTTGGATGTAGGATAAAGTGGAAAACTGGATGATATATGACCTGTACCTTTTGATCAAAGAAGCCACTTATGGTGACAACCTTGAGTGAGGATTTACTTCCAGTGATCTGATAATAGACATTGTGAATGGATCATTCACCCTTGTGAAATGATGGTTTCTCTCCTTCAAGATTAGTTATGGATACCTTTCAAATGATGGAGCCTTTTGAGATATATTCTATGTGAGTGCCAAACCTTTGAATGGTCTCAATCTCATAAGATTGTATACCAAGTATGAATTCATTGAAAACTTCTTAGAGACCGGTACTTGAAACAACTGATGATGTAAGTTTTCACTGATGATTTTCCCCCGATAAATTCTTGGTTTATTTTCATGATTTTGAGTATGAATAAGGTCATCCAATCCTAAAATATTTCATGGTTTCTTCTCCCATCACCTCAGATAATAAGGATGATCACATTTTAATAGGGTTCGTGAAATTAACTCTGCATGAGAGAGAATTCAACATATGAGAAGGATTTATTCCTTGCTTTAAACATGAACCCAATGAAAATTCAGGCTGAAGGTAGGATTATTTTGGACCATTTATTGATGAAAAATCCCTTGAGATGATGGCCATATTATTCCAGATTAGAATTTGTATTGAGTGAGAGATGGCCTTGGGAGCGAGCACTACCAGGATAGAGTTATCATCTTTTCGTATAGTTTGGGTATCTAGATCATAGTGATGGGAGCATTCCAACACAAACTATGCACTTTGCATTGACATCGGATGACCACCTTGCTGCATACAACCCACTTGTGAAAACCTTATCCTCCACTAGTTCCTCGGTCCACCAAGTACTCAATCCTTTGAGGTCTTCTAGATCTATATGAGTAACATTAGTGTTACCCATACCTAGTATTCAAATGAGAGAGTTGAGATGGGATCAAAACTTGTAAAATTGAATTTCATGTTGAAAATGACACCCATTTTACACTTGGAATGAGGGCTTAATATTTTTAAAAATGTGTCTTTTCCCCTTTTTCTCTTTGGACCACTTTTTTATGCCTTGTTTTTTTAGAACACTTTCTTGAAGAAATATACCCTTCTTGAGAATTTTATATTTATAGTAAGTACTCGTATAGAGACTTAATATTTTTTTAAAGTTCCCTTCCACACCTCGGATTGTGATGAAACCAACTTCACCGGGATAGGTTTCTTCTCTTGATCTCACATACAAATTTTTAGCTCAATCCGATCACTAAAATGGTGGAAAATAAAAAATACAAAACTAGGGCACATAGTCGGGGTTTTTCACCATTAAAAATTGGAACATGCATGTAATTGCAATCATATGTGTCTTGAAGGAACTAGAAATGAGTAAGATTGCAAAAACCCCACCTCGATCTATGCACCGGTTTGTGAGATATGAAATTTTCACTTTCCCAGTGCACGGAGTTACTCATGAAAAAAAATACACATGGAGCCTTCTTAAAAAATAATGCAAATTTAATAAAATATCTACACTGTGATCATGAAAATGTGGAGGGAGGAATGGAGGAAGAATAATGGAGGAGAAAAAATTGTAAAAATTTCACCAGAATTCTGGGTGTATTTTGAGCAAAATGGAGGAAGATCCAAAAAATGATCTCCTTTTGGTTTTTATGACTTGGGGGGAACATTTTTCCCCTTTAAACCCTTGGAAAATGGATTAAAGGGACATAAAAATGTGCCCTAGCCCTATGAGGACAAGTGGAAGATATAAATTTTGGGAGAAGCGAGAGGTAGGAGCTTATTTTTAGTACTTGGAGCTAAGTTTCGGTCACGTGAAGAACTATGTGGGAACTAGGTGGGGGGTGAATTTTTCTACCCCCTTGTCCCCTTGGAAAATGGATGAAAGGAACAAAAAAAGAGCCTCAGCCTCATGGTGAAAAGTGGCGGACATGTGGTGCACAAGGCAAGAGGGGGCTCTAGAAAATTGCCAAAAGTTCTTACAGAGGCATCACAAGGTCATGTGGTGGGTCCAGGATATCAAAATGGGGAGGGAATTTTTTTATGTCCCCTTGTATCCATTATACTTTGGGATGATATGGAAACAAATTTTTTCCTCAACCTCATGTCGACATGTGGCACCTTTGAAAAAATGGCTAAGAATGGAAGGTGTACCTTAGGAAGGACCTTAAAAATGATGTTGTTGGATCTCATGGAGGACTTTTTGGGAACTTATTTATATGAATTTGAATGAAAAATTAATTTTGAGAAGAATAATATGGGTCTCAAGGTATTTTTTATCCTAAAAATTCTTAAAAATGGCCTTATTTTTTGGGATCACTAGTTGTGCGTGCCAAGAATGAGTTGTGGAAAGAAATGCATGGGTCTTGTGAAAAATATAAAAATACCACCATGTAGGAATTGAATCATATTTCCATTTATATCTTGTTTATCTTCCAACTCATTCTGAGCTCCCAGAATCATCTTCCAAGCTCAGTGTTTTTTGGATTGTAAGCTCCTTCGCCTCAAAAATCCACTTTTCTTTTGAAAGTTTCACCTAAACCTTCAAAATATTTCCTAAATCTTACTAAATCACTTGAAAAATATTCTTGGCTCATTAATACCACTCCATGATGAATTTTGTCTTTAAATATACTTTTAAGAATATCCACCCACCTTAGAAAGGCTAAAAATCATATTCCTAATTCTACCGAAAGATCTACCTTGAGAGACACTGTCTCGGAAGAATCTTGTGAATTTGTTTCCTACTTTACAACACATGGGAAAGGTTAATACTATATAAATTATCACTAAATAGATGGGTATCTACCTGACACAATAGATGAATAATTTGGGAGAGTGCCCAAGAAGGTTTACAAATTATTTTTTACACTAGGGTAAGGTTGTCATGTTTTCAAGTTGAAAATTTCCCTTGCAAAAACACATGAAAACAACTGCATCTCACTTTGGGACTCATTCTTGATAGAAAAAGTGAGAAAAATGAGAATGAACTCCAAAATCTCATTTTACAATTTAAACTAGTGCCTTATCAATTAGGCTTTACAAAGTCATTATAAGTAACATATGGACTTAAAAGGAGTACACACAAACATGACAACAAGGAAACAAACAACACATGAAAGGGAAATAAAACACATAAAGAGAAAGGAAATAAACACCTTAATGAACTTTGGTACAATGTGGGGATAACCCACTTTCATTTCTTGTATAATTTCAAGTATTTCCCATCTACGAAAGCAACTCTAAATGTGTACCATCCAGATACGATAGATAGAAAGAATTCTCTCCAAAATTTTCTCAAATCTAGAATGGACCGAGACATAAAGAAGAAAAATTCCCATGGCTTCCTTTAGGTTCTCTTCATTTGTCACATAACAAGACAAGGTCTCCAAATTTGAAATCCTTGGACTATTTCTTTCTTGTAAAACAAAATTTCCTCCCTCAATTGAAATTCTTTTAAATGGTCCACCACCTTGAACCTATCTTCTTTGAGATTCTCAAGGAACAAAATTATTTTGTCAATGGAATCATGATATTGACCATCTTCCACTACCTAGAGAAATTAGAGTGCTGGAATCTCAATGGTGCTTGGAATATCTCTACATTGATCCCATAGAGAAATTAGAATGGTGACATACTAATTACTTTCTTAGGAGTTATTCTATCTGCCCACAATGCATCGTAGAGCTTCTTGTGCCAGTTCCTTTGATTCTCATCAACCACTTATGGATTATGATCACAATTTTTTTATTTCTTGACTCAGCTTGAACCATTCCCTTGTGGGTAATAGTTTGATGCATGATACAACGAGATTCCATAGTTGTAGAAAAATTATGTCAACTCCTTAGTGGAAAAGTATGTGGCATTATCAACCACAATATTCTAGGGGATCCTGAAATGAACAATAATGTTCTCCTTGATGAAATTGCACACCATTTTGAATTGGCCTTGTTGGATGGGATTTCATCTACCCATTTTGTGAAGTAGTCAGTTGCTTTGAGCACATGGGTATGCCATGCACTTGAATGAGAATTTAGAACTCGGAAAGAATCTAGGCCCCATTTTTGAAATGGTGTTCGATCACTTCTAAAACTAGAGAGGAAATGCAACAAGTTGTGGTCTCTCAAAAATTGTTGGCATGCTTCACACTTAGAGACCCATTCTTGAGCATCTATGAATAAGGTAGGCCAATAGTACCTACCGTGGAGAATTTTTTGAGTGGTCACCATTGTAGAAAAATTCCCACCACATGCTTGGTCATGATATGATTTTAACAATTTCTCTTATTTCTCTTTGTCTATGCACTTTAGGAAGCATCCGTCAAGTCCCTCTTATACAACACATGATTCCAAAGGAAATACTTGGCTGAATTAAGCTTGAGGGTTCTTATTTGTTTGAAGTCAAGGTGAGCATGACACTCATTATAAGTTAGAAAGTAGGAAATTTCAGCATATCACTAACTTCTTGTTTATGAAAAGGACTTGAGGTAGGTCCTTACTTATACACTCATAGCACAAGCAATCTTTATATCAATTTCTTCCAAAATTGATTCATCTTATGCAATCAATTGGAACATCCCATTTCCTCTGACCAGATTTGAAGGTCTGATATCCAAGTCATATTCTTGAATTATTACCACCCAATTTCCCCTCTTGGTTCCTAGATCTTGTTGGGTAAGGATTGACTCGATATGCAGAGCTGTGCTATCACCATAGTATGTGGAGTTGAGAATGTAGAACTTGAATTTATTTACCACTTTGAATTCAAAATATTCATGCTTCTCCAATTGATTTTAACTCAACTCATGGTTCTTTAAAGGACAACTCATGAAAGAAATGGGGGCTTCGAGGCCTTCTTCATTCTTCTAGACCAAGATGGCCGATATTGTATGCTCTGAAGCATAAAATACAAGATGAATTATTTATCAAATTGGGGTGCACCAAGGTAAGAGCCTTTGATAATTCTTCTTTGATTTCCTTGAATTCCATTTTGACTTCATTGTTCCATTTGAAGATTTCTTGGGGTTTCATCATGGTAGTGATATGTTTTAACTCGACGAAATATGGGGCAAAGCCCGAGAGAAAGTTGAATTTTTTGAAGAAGGAATGAGCTTCCTTTTTAATTGTTGGAAAGGAAAATTCTTGGATTTATTTTATCCTTTCTAGATCAATCTTGTATTCCTCCTTGTTCACAATGTGTCCAAGGAGTTTCCTTCAGTAACACCAAAGATGCACTTCTTGGGATTTAGAGATATTCCATTCTTTCGATATCCGATGAGTACTTGTTTGGGTGCTTTATGTGATCTCTATACTTATTTGAGAAGATTGCGAGGTCATCTAGATATATTAATATGTAGTGCTTGAGGTCCTTGAAGGCCAGCCCATTTCTCTTTGAAGGTTTCCCATCGTTTGACCAAACCAAAAGGATTTGCTATATACACAAAAGTTCCCAAGGTGTTGTGAAGGTTGTTTTGTATCTGTCTTCTTTTTCCACCTCAATATAGTTATACCAGAGAAACCATCAAGTAATGAGAGCATCATTTAAGACCTTGTGACCACTTGTAGGATGTGGTCCATGATTGGTAGTAGGTAGTTATCTTTCAAGGAGGTTTGATTCAAGTTGCAGAAGTCTACAAAAATTCTTATTTCTCCATTCTTCTTCCACACTTGGGACAATGTTTTCTACCCATGTGGAGTGGTGGATAGGGAAGATGATCTTGGCATTCAACATTTTCAAGACTTCTTCCTTGATGGTATCCATAATTTTTAGATTGTATGGCGTTGTTTTTTCCTAAAGGCTTGGCTTTAGGATTCATAGAGGAATTGAGTGGTGCATCTCCTTGGGATGAAATGATTTGAGTTCATCATAGGAATATGCCAAAACATCAGAGTAATTCCTCAATAAAGAGATGAACCTTATTTTTTATTCGGGTGAGAAACACTTGCAATGTTCACCATCCCATTTGTTGCTCTCTATGGTGCCAATATTTTCCTTTTTGAAATCAACAGTACACCAAGATGACTCTTTTTCTCTCTCCTTGATGAATCTATCATGTTTGTCAAAAATCCTCTAAAGACACAAGATTTTTGGGATCTTGTTTCCTTTCAATCCTAATAACACTTCTCGAGTAAAATCCATCTATTCTTTCTTTTTCTTCCTTTTCCACCGACTACCAATTTGGATTATCACTTCCTTATATGAAGAGAGAGACTATGAAGTTACTCATTTGATCCAAGAAAGAGAGGAGCTGATTGTCATTGTTGAATACTTACCAATGATTTACATTATCTAGAACACTTGATTTGAACACCATTTCAAAAGTCACTTTTTCCTTATTAAAGGATGGGTGTGGAGTCATCAAAAAGCTAAACTACTAAGAGAGCATATTTTTTCATTTTTCTCTATGAGGAATAGCTTGAATGGAGAAAGCATCAAAATATTTGATGTAGTCCCAAACTCGATTCTATAGTGCTTAAGTCTTAGGTTCTTTACCCGATACTGATTTTTCACCTGTTTGAAAATCACTTCAGCATCATTGAGTCATTTGAGTTTCTTGATTCCCATGGATTCTGTAACATCAATTTTAAGTAGAAGGCCTCATACTTCATAGTATTGTTGGTGTTCTCAAATTATATCTTGTATGCAAATGGAAATAACTCACCCGAGGGAGAGGTTAAGAAAATTTGCCTCCGAACCATATATTGGAACTGATTCCATCAAATTCCATGATCCACAATTAATCTTCTTCATCTTTTGTGAGGAGAGGAAAATTCTCGTCTCTTTTGGATGTGAGGAAGTAGTTACCCAACTCCACTGGCTTGGAACAAGATGTTAGCTTTTGGATCCTCAGAATTTTGAACTGTGTACTTCATTTTTGCATGCACAATAGAGCCTTCATTTCACCTTTACTAGAATGGTCATAGAAGACCAATCCATTTGTATTTTTCCACCCAAGTCTCTGTAGAAGCTCCTACTCAACAACATACCAAAATATGTTGGGATATCCGCCACCAAGATAGTGAGAAAAAATTTCTTGTCTAGAAAATCACAGGGCCACTTGAGCATCTTTGATCCTTCCTACCAGTGGCACCTCTTTAGACTTCATATAGAGTAGCAAGATCCAGTTGATCATGTCACGGTGTCAGTAAGTCCTAGGGCATTAGAAACTTTGATGGGCATTACATTATTTGAGGCACCTGAGTATATAATGTAATTGTTCAGTTGGTGGAATTTGATCAAGAGGGATAAATAGAAGGGTTCCACCTTATTGGTTTTGGATGCACTTAGTGTAAGCATGTTTTGTGTAGAGGCATAGGGTGGTGGTGGTAGTAAAACCTTAGAATTAATATTTTCAATGTTGGGATTTGAATTACCACCCTTGATATAATTGACCAAGGCTCTCAAATTACTCTGGGTGTGTTTGTAAAAAATTAAACTCAGAAATCTGAACTTTTGATTTATTCACATGTTCAATGATATCGAATGGAGTTGAGGTGGGTGAACTTGATGTTCCTGGATAGTGGAAGTTTTACAAGGTGGAGGTAGGTGCTACCTTGGAAGCTTGTGCACTTTTAGTGGATGGAGTAGTAGGTTGGGAAGGAATGGTTGATTTCAATTGGGAATTAGATGATTTTGTAGGATTAAATTTAGGTATAGGGTTAGATCTAGGGAAACACCAAAGGACTTACTTGTCATGAAGTTTTCTATTTTCTTTCTATTGAGTCTAGTTTCTCCTTTTTGATTCATTGATGGTGGGGGGGGGTATCCTCTATTGATTATCTTGTTCTATGGGACTACCACTTGAGGATCATCCTTTGTTTTCTTCTTTGCAACATTCACTGAGAGGAAGCTCCTTTTGAGAATGGGATAAAGTAAATACAAAGCATGAGAATCTTGGTTCCTCTTCATCATCATCATCATCATCTCCTAAAGAATACTCGAGGAAACCAATATGAGAATCATCTTCAACTTATTTGATCTCAATAAAATTTCCATTTTCATTTTCTTCTTTTGGTTCTCCATTTCTTCTTCCTCTTCTTCGTATCACAAGTTACATTAATTAGTCTGCCTCGAAGGTAAGTCTGTGGGGAGGTGGAGAAATCCTTTACCTGTTTGGGAGATTTATCTTCTTTGGAACATTTCTCATGGTACTTTTTGTAAGTTGTTTTTGAGTGTAATTACATCATTTGCTAATTTTTAGACTAGGGGGTCTATAGAGATGGAACTAGAACTTTGACCCTTTACTTTCCATTTGGATTCTTCACCTTGCTAGATAGAATCAAATTATCTTTTATCTCAATGGCATAGTCTTGAGATTCTTTCAGAGTTCTAGGTAGGGACCTTATGAGAATGAATCCAACCTTAGGAAACTAGGAATTTATGAAGAATATTTTGACATTATCATCAGAGGGCATAGCTTCGAGAGGTATCCTCTTGATCAACATGTTTTATCAAGCTACTAAAATCCCTCATAGTCTCATTGGATTCTTTATTCATTTGTACCAATTTTACTAAGATGTCCTTGGAAATATTTGGTGGATTTGAATATATCCTCAAATCAAGTTTGATATCATCCCAATAGGTGATAGATCTAGTTGATAGGAGGTAGAACCATTTTTATTCCTTGTCTTACAGAGATTCCATGAATAAATTGAATGACACATCTTCATGCTCAACTCCTAGTACACCACAAGTAGTGATGAATGTTGCCACATGTTATTCTAGGAGTTGTGAACCATCTCCTCTAAATTTGTGAAATTTTTTCTTAACCTCATGGTAGTTCATTAATAGGCTGAGGGAGGGTAAGTGGAACCCTTGTTCCTACCCATGGAAAAATTGGTTGAGGTCTCTCTTCATTTCACCCATTATTTATTCTTCTTTTTGCTTCACCTCTACTCTTTCACTTTTATAATACTTTACTTCCACTCTAGCCTCCACTCTTACTTCTAATCTTTCCTTGATCTCACTTATGCTTCTAATTCCACTTTCAGTTTCTTCTTCTTCCACTCTTGCTTTGGAAACTTCTATGTCCAATGGGTTAGCACCACTTGAATACTGAATGAGAGAGTTTAGAGATGAAAAGAGTGTCATGAATTTCTCACTAATTCTTGCCTACATTTGCATCTCTTTAAAATGGGGAAAATATTTCCTCCTTGTCTCGAGGACCTAGTGTATATACAATCAATCTACTTGTAGACTTTGGATTGACTTAAGATCTCCTTTGTTGAGCTTGGGCTTGTCTTACATTTTCCAAGTATTTAGCACATTGTCTCTTCATAATATAACACCCTTGTAGCTATGAAATAGTGTGTGTACTTTTCTCTAGTATTCCAAATGGATCCCCTCAAGTTGGATATGGATATCTTCATATGGAATAATTTAGGAATAGGAGAGGGTTACCAGGAATAGCCATTGGTGTGAGACATAAGGCTCGGTGACTTTTAAAATTTTTTTGGGATATTTTTTTTTTTTATTTTTGTGATTCATATTTTGGGTGTAGAATATGCCAATTCTTCCCCACGGTGGGTGCCAAAAATTGTTGGCAAGAAAATTTATCAATTTAAAATTGGTGGATTTCTGCCAACACTTTCTGGGACTAGGTCCCTCTTCTTGAATGGGGTAGCTTCATTATTGTGTGTGAATGAAAAAAAAATATGTTATTGGCCTAGAGGATGAGGATCTAATAAGGACACTCCACTAAACCTGTGGAAAATTCTTGTAATTTCTTGCAAGGGAGGAATTTTATAGGTAGGTGGGAAAAGGGAAGTGGGAAATTAGGAGGGGGATTAATATTGTAGGTAGAAAATTCATATGCCTGCAAAGATTAATTAGATCATATCAACACACATATTTAGAAAGAATAACAACCTTGTTACTAACACTAAGATAAGATGGAATTATGAACACAAATTCTCACTTATTCCCTCATCAAGAAAATCATGAAACTCCTTTCTTATTTATTGACATTCTCACAAATTTGTACAATGAGAGGAATGGAAGAACATATGAGAAGGAGAATAGAAGAAAATAGTATCTCTTTTTCTTATCACAAGTAGTTATCTACTCTTGAACATACAAAATTGACAACCCTTAAGAATGGGGAAGTCATTACAATTTATAGACTTTAGAAAGACTCTTCACCTACCCCCACATGACTTTTCATTTGTCCTTTACAACATGTGACTCTTTGTATTCCTAGGAATAGAATTAAGTCCCCTTTTATTAATTAAGGGTGACTTATTACAATGTCAACTATAGTCACATTTAAATGAATAAGACAAAATGAAAAGTGCAACCCAACGAAGAAATATAACATGAAGGAAGGGGAAGGGGAAGAGAAGAGAGAAGAGAGAGAGGAAAGAAGAGAGATAACTAGTTTGATGAAGATGCTACCCTTGCTGATTTTGATTCATTGTATGATGGATCCTTTCCAAGCTCAAATGGAAAAATATCCACTCCCTTGAAATCTCAACTATATTTGGACCACCGCAGGTGCAAATTTTTCAGCTTGAGGAATGTGGACACAACTTATGGACTTGAGCCAACCATCTAAGATAAAATTGATCTTCTTTATTTTAGATAACCAAGACTTTGTTTCTTTGAAATGCTTGATATTATAGCTCTAATATCAATGAGAGACTCTAGTGTATCCTCATTGAAAGAAAAGGGCCCTCGGTTTCTTTCTTGACATATTCCTCAAATGGATTTAACAATTCATCCATGATGTACTCTAATCAATAATGGGAATCCAAGCTTTTGTATCATGGTGTTGACATCATCCAACATCTTGGAGGCATGTCCTCATTTGAATCCTTCTCATCTAGAGAATATTCAACATCTCATACTGAGAGACAAGAGTCCTCACCCATAGTAGTGAAAATTCTCATAATGGAGAATCAAATACCTTCCTGTCTACCAACACCTGAGAATGAGCTTTCCCCATTTCCATAACCAGTGGGTACACCTGATCCCAATGTTCTTTTTATTTATCAATCTCATCCCTCAATTCAAACTTTGGTGGTAACACACATGTACCTATACAATGAGATCATCTATGGAAGCAACACTTTCTCTTTCTCCATAAAATATTTTCACCCATTTGTCATTGGCTCATCCCTATATGGTGAAACCTTGTCTTTCAAATGGAATCCAGATCAAAGATACTAACGGGAGTAACTTATTCAATTACTAAGAGATGAAAAGGCATTTGGGTCCATGAAATTTTACATGTATGAGGTGAGTTTTCCACATGGTCTTCTAACTAATCAATTTTCTCTTTGTACTCTTGGTTCCTCATGATAAGGTGAGAGGAAGACTTATAGAATAGATGTGCATCTCCCTTATGGGTTGTTGGGCCTAGGGAAATGGTGCTCATCTCATTCAACCAAGGTCATTTTTCAATGGGCTTGATCACTCTTGTCTTGACTACTTCCACATACTGATTTCCCGAGGCACCACTGAAAAAGATAGAAGCTGCTTGACTGACCTTTTTATTCTTTCCCTTGACTAATGAGGATATAGTTGATAAATTAGGGACTATCACCTAATGGACTATACGAGTCTCCTTTGGTGATCATTTCTTACATCCAAGAGAACATTTCATTCCTCTTAGGCTTAATAATGGCATGATTGTTGTTTCCTATCTTGGGGTGAGATGGTACATCTTCATGCAAAAGGAGGAGTGATAGTGAAAGGTGGGAAGTTCTGGGTTACTTGAGGGACTAGAAGGTCAAATGGATCATTCTACTTAAGCTCCATTTATACACAATATCATTTATTTTTAGACCTTCTTGTGTAACCTTTTGTATTAGGGGGCTTTTGATTCCACTACCTTGCACTTCAAACTTTCTCCAGAGTGAACCAAGCCTAAAGCTTTCTCCATGACCTTTAAATAGGAATGATGGGATGGATGCTCTTAAAGAGTGGGGAAATTTTCCTAATGCAATGAGTTATACCTTCTTCTTTATAAACCATTCCTTTGATCTTTTGATGTTGACCTTAGTCTTCTCACTTATATATCCCAATTCGTGGACAATCCATGTCACCTGTGGAAGGGGTGAAGCCTTTACTGCTTTGATATTTGGATAATATAAATATGTTCCATCATATTGAGGCCTTTTTATACCAAAAAACTTGAACCTTTTCATTTTCCTAATGGTAATCCTCATGTGGTCTCATTCCCTGACTTCAAAATCATCTATGCAAAATTCACCCAAGTAGTCTTCGATCTACGAAACATGATATGAATCAAGGAGGTGAAAAGTATCTGGATCACTTTGGATATCATAGATTGCCTTTGGGGTATATGAATATACACTCAACGGGGCAAAGGAAAATTCCAAGTGTGTACCATCAATGAAAATTTGCAAGATAAGATTCCAAGGGAGTTAGGGAAAGAGACGTTCTTCCTTTTCTAGTTCTTGAGCTTACCATGAACATGATAAAGCTACCTACATAGCTTAAACAACATGATCCTGTCCTTGAGATACCATAGTAGTCTTCATGGAGCAAGAAAAAAATTGATACTTGGATGTAAGAAAAATTGGAAAACTAGATAAAATATGACCTGTACCTTTTGATGAAAGAAACCTCTTGTGGTGAAAACCTTGACTGAGGATTTCCTTCCAATGATTTGATGGAAAACATTGTGAATGCATCATTCACCCTCGTGAAATAACGATTTCTCTCCTTCAATATCGAGACTTAGATACCTTTCAAATAATGGATCCTTCGAGAAATATTCTATGTGAGTTCTAACCATTTGAATGGTCTTGAGCTTACAAGAGTGTATACCAAGTATGAAGTCATTGAAAACTTCTTGAGACCGGTACTTGAGAAATTGATGATGCAAGTTGTTGTTGATGATTTACCCACAATCTATTCTTTGTTTGATTTTAATGATGGTGAGTATGAACAAGGACATCCAATCCTAAAAATATTTTGTGGATTATTTTCCCATCATCTGATCTAAAGGATGATCACATATGAATAGCCTTCATGAAATTCACTCCATGAGAGAGACTTTAACACACGGGAAGGATTTCTTCCTTGCTTTAATAATGATCCTAGTGTGAGGCCTTAAAGGTAAGAGTATTTTTTGGACCATTAACTTGATGAAAATCCCTTGAAATGATGTCCATATTTTTCCAGGTTAGAATTTGCATTGAGTGAGATGATGACCTTGGGAGAGACCACCGCCAAAGACTGAGTTATCATCTACTAGTATATTTGGGTGTCTTCCTCATAGTGAGGGGAGTATGCCAACACCAACTTTGTAATTTTCAATGACACCTAATGACCACCTACTACATACACATTACTCATGAAAACCTTATCCTCCATTGGTTCTCTTGGGTCCACCAAGCATCCAATCCTTGAGGTCTTCTAGATCCATGTGAGTAACATCACTGTCACCCACACCTCAGTATTCAAAAGATGAGAGCTGATACATGCTTGAGACCTAAAAAATTTAATTTCATGTTGACGATTACACCCATTTTTCATCTAGAATGATGGGATTACTATTTTTATAAAGTCATATTTTCCCCTTTTCTCTTTGGACCACCTTTTTTGCCTGGTTGTTTCTTGAGAACATTTCCTTGAAGAAATATGCCCTTCTTGAGAATTTTATATTTATAGTAAGTGATCATATAGAGACTTACTATTTTTGGAAAATCCCTTCCACATCTCATATTGTGATGAAACCAATTCACTGAATAGGTTTCTTCTCTAGATTCACCTACAAATTTTCAGCTCAATCTCATCCTTGAATGGTGGAAAATAAAAATATAAACTAGGGCATGAAGTCGGGGTTTTTACACAATAAAAATTATAACATGCATTTAAATTCAATCACATGTTTCTTTAATCTTCCTAGAAATTAAGAAGATTGCAAAAACCCCACCTTGATCCATGCACCGGTTTGTGAGATATGAAATTTTCACTTTCATGGTTACAAAGTCACTCATGCAAGAAAATGCACATGGAGCCTTTTTAAACAATTGAAATTTTTGTATAAATACCTACACTATGATCATGAAAACATTGAGGGAGGAATGGAAGAATAACAATGGAGGAGAAAAATATAGAAAAATTTCACTAGAGTTCCGGGTATATTTTGAGGAAAATGGAGGAAGATCCAAAAAATGCTATCTCCTCCTATTTATGCCTAGTGGGGAATTTTGGGTCCCCCTTATACCATTGTAAAAGGGATGAAAGGTACAAAAAATTATGCCCTATCCCTATGAGGAAAATTTACAGACATGGATTTGCGGAGGAGCGAGAGGGATGAGCTTATTTTTAGCACCTTAGGGTTGAGTTTTGGATCATGTGAAGAATCATGTGGAAGCAAGGTTGGGGGGAAATTTTTATGTCCTCCTTGTCCCCTTGGAAAATGGATGAAATGGACACAAAAATGTTCCTCAACCTCATGGTGACAAGTGATGGACATGCGGTGCATGAGGCGAGGGGCTAGAAAATTGTCAAAAAATGCTTACAGAGGAATCACAAGGTCATGCCGTGGTTCCATGAGCTCAAAAGGGGGAGGGGAAGATTTTTTCCCCCCTTGTCCCCTTAGAAAGGGACTAGAGTAAAATAAAATTTCAGCTCGATCTCATGCTGACACATGGCATTGAAAAAATTGACTAAGGATGGAAGGTGTACCTTGGGAAGGACCTTGAAAACGACGTTGCCAGATCTCCCAGAAGACTTTTTAGGAACTTATTTATATGAATTTGAATGAAAAATATATTTTGAGAAGAATGGGATGGGTCTAAAGGTTTTATTCAGCTTGAAATAATCCTAAAAAATGGTCCTTTTTTTTCATGATCGCTTGTTGTGCTCGCTAAGAATGAGTTGTGGAAAGAAATGCATGTGACTTGTTAAAAATATGAGAATAAAACCATGTAGGGAATTGAATAATATTTAAATTTATATTTTTCTTCCTCCAACTCATTTTGGATCTTCCGAATCATCTTTCGAGGATCGGGTGTTGTTGTAGTGCAAGCTCCTTTGCCCTCAAAAATCTACTTTTGCTGAAGTTGCTCCTAAACCTCCAAATATTTCCTAAATATTAATCAATCACTTGCACAATGTTCTTGTCTCATTAAATCCACTACACGATGAATTTGGTTCTTAAAATCATCTCCAAAGAATATGCACCCACCTTAGAAAGGCTAAAAATAGCCACTCCTAAGCTTCTAATGAGACTTCCGCTTGAGAGACACTATGTCTGAGGAATCTTGTGAACCCATTTCAAAAATTTCCAACACATATGAAAGGTTGATAAAGCACAGACATGAGAACTAAATGGATGGGGATAAACCTGACATAGGGGATGAACTAATCTAGAAGGGTTCCCGGGAAGGTTTACAATAAATGTTTTAACACTCAAGTAAAGTTGTCATGTTTTCAAGTTGATTTTTTCCATTACAAAACACATGACAACAAATGGCTAGCGTGAATTCCTAATGGCTGAATTGGAAAGAGGGGAATCAAAGGATATGTATGGGTAGCATAAGTTCCATATTATTTGAATGTTTTATTTGATTTTAATGTTAAACTATGTTGAAATCTCAATTTAAATGAATAAAGAAAGTAAATCTAGCTTAAATAAAAGACAAGTGTGTTTAATATTTTAATTAACCAAATTCATTCCTGATTAATTAAATAAAACAAAATGAACAATCTAATCTCTCTATTTGATAAATAAATTAATTAAAAGAGACTAAGAAAAAAAAACTAACATTCACCTTTTATAAATTAATTAAAATAGAATAATCTACAAACACAAACAAAGAAAATAATTAAGATAAAATAAATCTACCTCTATACTAAAATGAAACAAACCGGGAATAAATGGATGTAGCTATTCCTTTGTTATAGGTTGTGAGGATAATCTAATCTAAAGAAAGATCTATTCTAATTTGTAATTGTGGATATGTAGCTTCTTCTAATTGGTTCACCTCGAATGACATGAAGTAATAAGGATTCTTAGAAGAAATTTCCTCTTCCCCTAAGACTTCCTTGGTAAGAAAAAAATTCATAGACAAACTAATAATGAAGAATTAAAATGACAAGTGCAAACATAAAATATTCCTCAATATTCTTTTCCTTGCAGATCCATAGGGATAAACAGGGAAGAAGTTAACAACAAAAGTTTTTTCATATACACACAAATGTGTAAATGAATAAATGAAACACATGGATACTCTAAAATGAAGAAATGAGGAAATCCATGCACAAAATCTTCCTCCAAATTATTTCCCAGGAAAATCCATAGGGATAATTTGAGAAGAAAATTTCAACGGAAAGATTCTTGCGATAATAGAGAAATTATAAATTCTACTTATAACAAATTTATCTAAGGACAATATTCTAAAAATGAAATCTTTGGAATAATTGTAAATAGACCCCACCCATTATTATAGAGCTATGAATTTTTTTGAGTGTGGTGATGATTCTTTAGTCTCGTCAGCTTCCTTTCCAGATACGAGATTCCAATTGATCCAGAGAATAGATCTGGCTAGTTGTAGAAGAAAATCAAGAAGATGTTGGAGCAGACTAGTTCTGACGACTAGCCGCTCACAAATGCAAGTGGGACATAACAAAGAAATGTACTGAGTTGTTTGTGTACTTCTTGGTAGGATTTTGGTAGAGTAATGGTGTAATTCAAAATCAAAAATCTCCAACCCATGATATAGGTAAAACTTGGTTTTTATAGAAAAATGGCAGAGAAGAAGTCTAACACACTTGAGAATCAAGAAGTGCCAAATCATCTCAAAGAGAGGTATTCAACATTCTAATAATAGTAAACAGGAAGAGTATTTCAATATGTATCTAACAATCCGTAAATTAGGAGAAATGGTCAAGAAACGGGTGAGAAAGATACTCACAAACTTGATACATGCATGAGAGAACACACAATTCAGATTCTTAGGTTAATGGGCATGGAACCACCATCCTATGCATACTAGTGGGTATGGGATGTGGCAATTATACAATTACCGGTCTAGGAATACTTGGTAGATACGTAACCACCATGGCGGTTGCATAACCATTGTAGTGATTAATTGACTTAAAGTCACACAAACCTTGCAACAAGTGAAAGATGGTTTAGAAAGATAGAAAAATATGAGACAAGGATAAGTAAACAAAATTATAATGATAAGAGAAATGGGAAAGGATATGGAATTCATCATTTTTCCTAGAAAATATTTAATCATCATAAGGTATTTTTACCATACCTCTGATGTGACACCTATGCAATTTTGGGTGACTACACTCACCTCTCGTCTAAATTCACAATAATTATCATATAATCCAAGATCATTCCTCCATCAACACCTAAAAGTGTCACACCAAAAATGATCCCTTCAGCTCCAACCTCCATATCATCAAATGAAACACAAACTCTTTCAACATTAGCTTCGACAGGATACTATTCAAGAAACCTTGAAAAGGTAATCCAACTATTTATCATAGTGTTACCTGATCTCAAATAATCTAGTTCTCAAGGATGGAAACCCTCCTGGTACAAATTTGAAGCATTCTGTAACTATCATCAAACACCAGGACATTCCATTGAGGACTGAAAATCCCTCCATGCTAATATTCAAAACCTTGTTAAGAAAAGGCTTCTCCTTGCAAATCTAGTAGAACAACAAAATCAAGTTAAACAAACCCATCAAATCTAGAAAACCACAACACCCAAACCATCATCTAACACTACATATAAAAAATGGAGTCCTCTTCTAGAAAAACCCCACTCCATTAGATCGACATTATCTCGTATAACTAACATATCTCATGCGTAATATCCTAAAATTTTAGATCAAAACAAATCCAATATCTCAATCCCTATCGCTCCTTGACCATCTACTCCATCTACTTATAAAACTAATGTTTCCATCCTTTCTGATCCACACACCCCATCCGCTTCCTCAGAAAAATAACATCATCAAACAACTACATCAAGCTCTTGTAAAAATGTCCCTTTACGAGCTTGTCCAAACCTTGCCACAACATCAAAAAGCAATTATTGAGGCCCTTCAATCTATATCAGTACCCTATGATGATCCTCGGCCATTCAAAAATATGGCTGAAACTCTCAAAATTTCCATGGCTATTGCTTTTGATGATTCAAAGTCCCATATTTGTAACTTGATGATCATGATCTCTCACTCTTTGTCACGATCCAAATAAAAAATACTCTCGTTAAAAGAGTTATGATAAAAAAGGTGCTAGCATCAATATTATATCATCACATTATTTTAACCAAATTCGATTACCCAATACTATTCTCACTCGAGTTTCTATAGTATTACGTTCCTTTAACGACACTATTGTTCCCACATTGGGCACGGTTATTCTACCTTTTAAAATAGGTGTCAAATGTGTTCAAGATATATTCTATCTTGTAGAAGGAGAATTTTAATATAATATAATACTAGGATGACCTTAGATACATTATATGCATTGTATCACATCCAATTCTTGTTTGAAATACGAATATGAAGGTATGACCTTCATTGTTCCATCTCGACCCAAATCTCTATAAATAATTTCATATTAATTATCGACCGAATGACATGCTCATACCAAAAATGAACTCGGTTCCTCTAATCAATCCTATACTATTTCCCCATCTCCATGTCTAATTTACACGATGACATTTCCTTTGAATATTTCATGCAATGAATTTTGTTGGGGGAGTATTGTCTCCTCTCTCTTAATTCATTTCCTACACCAAACACATATGGAAGGCCTGATAAACAACCAATGTATGAACCCAAAGTTGAATATATCATCTCATTTGAACATCCTCATATTAAAACAAATCTTTTATATAGAGGGATTGATCGTACTTACCCACATCACATCAATCACCATCATGCTAAGCCTTTCATATCAAATTTCTCCTTCTTATACATCTAGTCCTTCACATAGATGTACCTCCATCAATGTTCTTGGAAGGGTTTCAACTTAGGAATTATGAACAAGGAATAAAAAACTTAGTATTTGATCAGTCCCAAAAGACTAAAGATAAATATGGGTTAGGTTTCAAAAAACCTTCTTCGATACCTTCACAAATACCACATTTAGGCCTGTAATAGAACAAAAGTCACCCCCTTCAAGAGACCATATTCTTGACATTGATAACACCATCTCTTTCCCATAAGAATTTTTTTAGTCAAAACGATTACCTTAGGAACACTTACTTATATAACTAATGATGACACTAAGACCATTCCACTAGTAATACTTAAAATGGTAGAGGAATATTCCCCTACCATTGATATTATTCAATGTCACGACAATCAACCTATCCTATATTATATGGGGAAGATGATCATTATCTTCAAAATACTCTGCCACTAGACACATTTTCACTCCTTAATGAATCTACCATCAATATCAACATAGGAACTCCACAAGACGATCACATTGTTAACATTGGCTAATCTCTAGATTTAGAATAATTGAAGGACTTCACCACCTTCCTTTCCAAACATAGTCGGGACTTCACATGTTCATATATGGGCATGCCAAGTATTGAACCTAACATCATCATTAAAAACATCATCATAATCCTTAATGCCAAGCTTGTCAAACAAAAGCTACGTAGGATGCACCCTCAGGTATCCCTCATAAAAGAAGAACCCCATTTTTTTCTTTATGATGATGACATATTACCAATTGACTATCCAAAATGGATATATAATATCATACCCATGACTAAGTATTCTTGAAAATTATGCATTTTCACGACTCTTTGAGATCTCAATATCGCTTTCCCTAAGGAAAAATTCCGTCTCTTAAACATTTATCATCTTGTCAACCTCACCGCTAGCCATTATATGATTTCCCTTATAGATGGATTTTATAACTACAATCAAATTCTCATCACAACTGAAAACCAACAAAAATTTCGTTCATTAATCCTTGGGTGACTCTATGATACCGCGTCATGCCCTTCGATTAAAAATACAGGGGACTACCTATCAACGTGCTATGACATATATCTTCCACGAACCCATTAATAAAACCATAAAAGACTATGTCGATGAACTTATAGGAAAATATAAGTAACATATAGACCATCTCGTCATCCTTGACATCATTTTTTCTTGACTCATATAATACTTCCTTAAACTTAACCATACTAAGTGTGTATTCATTGTTTTCACTAGCAAGATTTTAGGATTCATTCTTTATATCGGGGTAGTGAAGTGGACCCTATCAAAATCCAAGCCATCATCAAAATGACTCCTCCTTAAAACCTTACAAATTTTTTTAGCATCCAAGGTATACTTCAATCGATCATCAATTCATCTCAAACATTTTATATTATCATCAATAATTTAGCCATCTCCTCTGAAAGAATGTCAATTTCAAATGGAATCAAAATTTTCAAAAGACATTTGAAGACCTCAAACAATATCTTCTATCACTACCCGTGATCATAGCTCCACATGAGGGGGATCCATTTTACCTCTACATATCCACCACTGATCATACTTTGGGGGATTTTCTTTCTCAACAAGATGAGCATGGTAGAGAACAAGATGTCTAATACATAAGCCACACAATTCATGAACGTGAAACCCATTTACATCGAAGCTAAAAAAGTTATTTTGTGCCTTGTACTTCTCAACTTAAAAAATTCTCCACTATATACTAAATCATAAAACATATGTCATCACCAACTTCAATCCTCTCAAATCTATGCATTTAAAACCATATCATAATGACTGCATCACCCATTGGCTCATGTTCATGAATGAGTTTGATCTATAATTCATATCAAAAAAATCTATCAAAGGGCAAGCCATCACCGATTAACTTGCAAAAGCTACCCTTCCCGATAAATAATTACCACATGAATAATTTCCCTATGAATCCATCCACACCATCGATCAAGAAGACACTCCTATCATAATGAAACTTTTCTTTGATGGATCTAAGTATCAATAGGGGGTTCCGATCTTCATCATACTTCCATGGGGTACTCCTATCCTTCTGTCCTTTAAATTAAAATTAGAATGCACTAATAACATGGATGAGTATGAATCCTTCATAATGGTTCTCCAAACAATAGTCATGCTTGGTGTTCAAATCTTGGAAATATATGGAGACTTTTAACTTGTTATCAATCAAATCAAAGGAATTTATCAATGCAAAAATGAAACTTTACAAAAATAAAAAATCATTATAGAATTCCTCTTAGAAACCTTCAATAAATACACAACCCAAAAAATTCCATGATATTCTAATAAGTTCACGGATACCATGGATTTTTAGCCTCGATCTTTCCACTATCAACTAATGATTCCAAATTGTTTGTTGTTGTGCATAGACTTGATCAACCATCTCACACCAATGAAATCCCCTCTATCAATCTCATCGAAGACAATCAAATGGACCTCTGGTACACTCAAATCTATGACTATCTATCACAATCAAAAGTACCCTCTAAATTATCAAAAATTCCAAATAGTATTTTCTTCAACGCACCAATTGATATACCATCATAGGTGGTGTTCTCTACAAACATGGATTTGATGGCCTACTTCTTGAAACCTAAATTTTCATGAATCCAAGAGAGCTATCCAAGAAATCTAGGATGACATATGTGTCATATATTTCAATGGTTTATCCAATGCTAAATGTGCCCTAGGGATGGGCTATTACTGGCCCACCCTCAATCAAGATTGTTGCGCATACATCAAGAAAAGCGTTAAATGCCAAAACTTTCCAATCTCACTCACATCCTTAGTAAGGACTTATAACCCACTCAATAGTTGTGGCCTTTCTCAAAATGGTTCCTCAACCTAATTGGCCTCATCAACCCCAATTTGCCACAATGACATCATTCTATTATCACTACTATTGAATATTTAACTAAATGGGTGTAGGCTATTCCTTTGGTCTCCACTAAAGAAAAAAAAATCATCAATTTCATTTATCAACACATTATATGTCGTTTCAAAATCCCTCACAAAATGATCACTTTGAAAACGGAAAGTCTTTCTAAAATAATGAAGTGAAGAAATTATGTGACACTTTCAACATCAAAATAAGTTTCTAATATACTTATTATCCACAAGAAAATGATCAAGAATAAGATTTTACCAAGACACTCAACAAAATCCTTGTAAAAGCTATTAACCAAGTAGGTAGGAATTAAAATCTCCAAATCCCATTTTCTCTATGGGATTATCAAACTAGCATCCATACTCCTACATGTGCTATGCCATTTTATTTATTCTATGGCTCTGAGGTGGTCTTACCCCTTGAATTTCATATAACATCTCTAGGTGAGTCCTCGAGATTTTATCTCTAACGAGGATTATCATCAAGAATGCCTATAATAACTTGAATTATTAGATGAAATCTGCCTAACATCCCTCAAACATCATCATGTTTATCAATAATGCATTAAATGAGTATACAAAAATATGTAAAAGAACATGATTTCAACATTGGTGACCTCACAACCAAAGAGAATAAAAATATCAATACTATGGAAAGGAGTAAATGTGAAAAGTTTTATCCTATTTGGATCAGTCCATATGTCATCACTCAAAATTATGGGTTGGGAGCCTAATGCTTAGCCTCCTCGATGGTAAACATGATAATGAAATTTTGAATTCCTTTAATTTTCAACCTTTCTACTGTTAACATATCTACTACCATGACATTAGTCATGTTTAATATTTAATTCCACCACCAACCTATCATTTACTACTGTAATTATTTGGAAGTATGTGGTCCACCATAAGTATCATATAAATCATAACCTTAAATATGAGCAACACAACTCGTTCATCATATCTTCCACATGGACAAGTTCGTCCTTAACAGAACCCCACAATCATTACACCCATATGCATTTTATCTACTAACTAAAAACATTTTAAGGGATAACATGTGCAGTTTATACACACATATTTTCCCCTCCTCTCAATGTTCTACTAGGCCATCCCTTAGTGTAAGAATAACAAATAAAGAATATCTATGGATGAACATTATAAAATATACATTGATCCTTAAAGGATAGCTATTAACCATGTTATTAAAATATAGACTATCCCTCAAAGGAAAATTGCCTATCAAATGTAGACTGATCCCATGAAGGAAGACTATAAAAAATCAAAATAAAAATTCGTAGACCACTCCCTTGAAGGATGGATACCCATATCATTATAAAAAGAATTCTTGCAACAATCATCCTTCAAAAAGTCAAAATATAAAAAGCATCCTAGGAAAGCTTCTCGTATCGATCAAATTTCGCGTAAATTTTTTTATGCATTGATTAGTTTGTGCAAATAGAATATTGCTAGGGCATAAGCCTATAGGCCATCAAAGGAGAACCCACTCTCCCATAAAATTACATATACACCCTTATCATACTTTAAGAAGGTACATAAACTCATTTTCATAAACATCCATGATCCTAAATGTGACTAATTATTGTTAGTTATATGTTAACATATGTTATAAGGCCTTAAAGTGCATTGTCATATACATATTTCTACCATCAGATCAAATATTTATCAAATACACTCTAAAAGAAAAAAATTCACATTTTATTCTCAACCATGATTGAAGTAAATTTTAAAACACATATATCAAGACCATTATATTTGAAGTCACATCATATCAACATCAAAATCAACATATCATATATCAAAACAACATCAACATCTAAAACTTGTATCAACATCACATCCGATGACACATCAAATATATCTAAAACTATCTCAACCTTTCATCATGAACATCAAAATAAAATTGACAACACATGAATCCAAAACATAATCATCATCATCATCATATATATATATACACACACACACACACACACACACACACACACACACACACACACACACACACATACATATATATATATATATAAAATTGAATGTATATACAAAATACCTTCAAAAGGATCATATACAAAATCATCTATAATCTGAATCATATAAAAAAATTCTAAATACTATGTGATAAAATCAAAATATTACACCAACTCGCCACCCTAGCCTATTTTTCCTCTTGTATTTGGCCCTGGATCTCTCTGTGGTTGCACAACACTCCCGGTGCTTACTGATGTAGTTAGGTGAGCTGATCTATGCTTGATCACTCGTGATCTACACAATGAGGAACACCAGGAAGACATTCTATCACCAAGTTCTCACAATATCACATCTCCTCTCCTAATGCTCTATACCGCTCAAGGGTCACAAAATAAGGATGTGTCATTCACCCTCTTTTCACTAGCACTCCTCCTATAGGTACCACCACCTTCCCTACATTAGGTACATCTCCTGTGTCACACTACCACCTTCCTTCAAATCCATACCCACCTCTCTGTACTTTTCCCATAGCACCTCTCACTATCAATGATATCGATCTCGTAGATATAGATATGTATCACACTCTACGTGTATATGATCTATTTCCTACTACATAAAATAACACTAATGATGAGTGGAATCATGATCCACCACCATTCTATCCCTCTCTACCTGAAAATATCATGATCCATTTGTAACTCATCTCCACCATCACCCTTTTCCTCCTCTCCACCCCTTACCACCTCATACCCACCCTATCTCTATAAGCAGCCCACCGTTACACCCACCAATCCACGAATCCCTCCTCCATTCCAATATAATCCTCATCAATCCCCTCCGACTCTTTTTCCTCTTAAGCTGGCCTCACCTCATCTAATAATGGCATGGGTAAGTCTCTCTCCACATCATCATGTCGATATACTATCAACTCAATAGGAATCAATTGAGGAAATCCAAATTATCGTCACACATGGGGAACTTTATGGCCTCTATCATCTATGGTATCCTCCCCATATCCACCTCACCCTAATCAACATTGTCAATTATACATCCATCACTGTCCATGCAGGGTACCTCACATAAGGCCTATACACTACATCATCTATAGATAGAGCTCATAATCAATCAATGTCATAGGTCTAGTCCCTCTCAACTCCATCATCCCGTATCCAATAAAAATTCCATCTCAAAAATATAACTACATAATATTTTGGATCACCCTCCCTCTATGGTATCCCTGGTGGCCTCACAACGAATATATTCTCACAGGCCTAACAATGTAGTAGAAACCCCACATCCAACCCATATCCCTCCCTATCACAAACATCTAGAGCTCATGGTAAATTTGGGCCAAAAGTGCACAATACTAGACATACACAGTTTGATGCTCCATAATCCCTACAAAAAGTCCACAATTATCCATGGAAATATGCCACACTATCATTTTGGTAGTGCATAACATGATATAGCCAACTTAATAACTGACATCAACCAGTTTCCTAACACATTTGCACCATAATAGGAATCAATACGAAAGCCCTATATCTCTCGTGGTGATTGGTATAACCTACTCACCCTAGATTGGTAAACTAAGGATCCTGTACACATCCTCTAGAGTGATCATTATCTCACCGATATGAAACTAGAATTTCTGGTCTTAGGATCCCATCTATCAAGTAGATATATTATCAGCCTTACATCTTGAGGCATCCATTGGTAGTGGCGAATCTTCCTAATCCAACAACCACTACATGTTCCCATTATGTATAAGTAACATTAGTCCAAATTCTCTCAAACATCTCAGCCACTTTATCTCTATTGATCGAGAACACTTGACAGAACTCACACAAGAATTCCACATGGGAAAATAGGCCAGGTTTAAGGGTGCGAATGGATAGGAAGAATGCACGCGTGGAGCAGAAGTTCAACATTCAAGACTTAGCTGATTTTGAGCATGAAGACCTATTTTTAGAAGATGGCGTGTGGAACACACCAATGATGCAGAGACGTGTGCACCACACATTGTCTATCTTTGGAGGATTGGATCGAAGCATTTTTCATGGAGACGAGCTAAGAATATGATTGTCACTTCAGTTAACTGTAAGAGGTCTATAGATAACACACTTGCATGTGTGGCTATGCTTGTAAATGGTGCGTGGCTATTAATAGCATGTGACCTATTTTTGGAATAGATAAGTAGTGAAGGGAAAGTCCCCACCCTATATATATAAAGTGAATTACCTAAGAGAGAGAGAGAGAGAGAGATATATAGGTATATGCAGAGTGTAAGAGGTAAGAAAAAAGAGATATGTGCATATGTCTAGATTACTATATCAGATCCATGCATGCATCAATATAGAATGCCATTATTGTAAGGAGCTTATGTGTTTATTAATATATGGAAGATATTAGCTGAATCTAAGTGTCATTCCTATGTGTAATTGAGTAATGCATGTTCTTGATTCAATCATGATTATTGTTTAAGATTGTTCTTACATAGATCTAAATATGGCATGCATTGTAGAATGATGGATTAGTTATGGATCTATATGTTTCTTCTTTTATCACACTAACATACTACTATAGGAACCCTAAAGAGGAACTGGTACCTTTGCGTGCTTCGGTGAGTGCACAATCTAGGCTAAGTGAAGTGTCGGTGCGTCTAGGGTATTATCTAGTGAATTATAGGCTACATCATTGGTTCTTTTACTAGGACCACTTTTTCAATTATTTTCAGGATGGTTCACAATGAAGATGTATCGGTTAACTCTAGCAAGTATTGAGGAGTGGATACACGACATGGAGGAAGAATATGTAGGATGGTTTAGCGGTGGATTTGAGTTTAACACACAAACTTGGGTAGAATAGAATATGTATGATAGCTTATATGAGATCTTTTTCACCATCTTTCCAGTAGAATTATATGAGTGGCTAATTGCTTATACATCTAAGAAAAATTGGAGGTATCACGCACTTTTCTGGACACAAGAAGAATTTCAGGCCCTTTATGATGCTTTGATCTGATATGGAATCGTGCTATGGATATGTGGTTTCATGGTGTTCTAAATAGTTATTTTTGGAATATTCAATTTTTATGTATTCTTTCCTGGAGGTAGCTAAATTCCAGTTTTTACGGTATCATAGAGGAGTATATCTGCAAGGTATTCCACTGCGATCAAGATCTTGATGGTAACTTTGAACATGGAGAGTAAACCAATGTCTAAATAAACTTCACCATGCATGAGGGCAAGAAAATTTTTGGTAAAAGATGGTAGACCTAGTGACAAAGACAAAGAGAGGAAAGGCGGCTTAAGTATAATGCGGTGTGCGAGAGGGAGATAAAGAAGTAGTGTACCATTACATAAAGTATGGCGTTGAGGAGAGAGATGGCTTGTGAAGGATTTGAAGCTCATGTAGAAGACATGGAGTGAAAGCATTAGGAACTCCCCCATATTGGAAAACATTCCAGAGATCCCCCCTTGTCTTCACATAGAAGTGCACCAGCAAAGACTACCTGGGCCGCAGGCACACATCTTAATCCACTTGGTGACCTAGCCCTTGCACTTGGTTTTCTAGTATCTAGTATGACAAGTAATCAACAAGATAACTTGGGAAGTAGGAGAAGGAGTAAGTTAGGGAGCAAGTACATCAATAATAGGATAGATAGTTTCAATGTTATTTGGAAGAACATTCTTAGGTGCATCATCCACACGTAGAACATGAGCGTGCAAAATGTTGGATTCACCTCTGAAATGGAACTATCTCATAGATTATATGGGTTCAATATAGAACTTTTGTTAAAGCACAGGGGAGTACATCTATAGGTCCTATTCCAGCTACAAGTGGAGGATAAAGAGGTATAGGTGGTTCTAGTTCCAGTGGATCTGGAGGCGGAGGAAACACAAGAGGTTTTGGATCGGTAGTCAAGGTCCGCAACAACCAAATAATATATATATATATATATATATATATATATATATATATATATATATATATATATGGATATGTCTCTTCATCTCCCAAAGTATAGAGGTATAGAGGATGCTGCCAAACATGTGCATATGTGTGAAATATTATGGCACGTGAAAGGGATCACAACTTCTGAGCGTAAGGCAAGTCAATTTTCTACTACATTACAAGGACGTGCACACAGTTGGTATAAGAAGTTTTACCTTGATCAAACTTGTGTGGATTATGCAGCATTGAAGGATGCTTTCTTAAAAGATTTCTATATCCTGGAGTTTGAGTAGAAGAGTATCAACGCACTCAAAGATATCAAGCAAGGCACTAATGAGAGTGTACATGAGTATGATGCCCATTTTAAGACACTTCTATTTAAGATGTCTTATGATATTCACACCAACAAACATGCATAATGGTTTGTTGGTGGATTGATTATGCCATTCGGAAGAACCACATGTCACATAAGAAATACACTTGATCCATGAAAAAGTTGGGAGCATTGGCATTAGTCCATTCTTAGAGGCACAAATTGCAGCTATGGAAAAATAGTTAGAGAAGCTATCAGCAAATTCAGCCCATGAAACGTGCTCAGGGATTTGGTGTACATATTGTGAAGTGGAAGGTCACACCAAGGATAGTTTCCCTCACAGATCTATACATTCATTGTTGTTAGATTGTGAGATATGTCATTTGAATCATGATGCTAGTCACTTGTCCTTTGTTACAATGTGTGATAAGGAAGAATGTATCTTGTTACTGTAAAATTTTCTGGTCCACGACCCATGATACTGAAGATTTTCGATTGATTGGTTAGATCCAGGATGCTATAGACATTGGGGTATGACAGATAAGTGTAATGGATAACTCTAAGGACAAGAATGAGCACTAGGATCGGGATCATAATCAACCATGTGCTATGATAGGAATGAGGGCCATTTTGAAGGAGGTCGTGGAAGAGGACATGGATATCAAGGTGGATATGGAGGATGAGGCCATGGTGGAGGAAGAAGTGATTTTCCTTGAGGAACATGCTATACATGCGGATCCCCTAATCATTATAGGTGTGAATGTCCCTAGAATGTTACATGTTATTTCTATGGAAAGAATCATAGCTATGAGGAGTTCCTAGACTTATATGAGCATCTCAGTAAACAACATAAATGGGAAAATGAAGGCACATGGATGATTAGGATCCAATACATGGAGGAAAACTAGTGGATGCCCAAGATAGCACCAGAACCCGAGGCATTAACTGTGAAGATTACCAAACATGATGAAGAGGCATGTGTAAGAGAGGCATTGTACTAGAATCCTACAATCATTAAGGAGGAGGTTCTGCATGCAAGTGACCAAGATCCCGCCCATCAGAAAGAAGTCTATCAAGAGACCATGGAGGTCCTCAGAAATATTCAAGGTGAAATACAATGTTTAAAAGAGCAATCTAGAAAGATGGAACAAAAGAAAGAAGAAGGGAAGGTCCCCTTTGATATTGATGACATTAGAGAGGCATGTAAAATGTTGTGCCAAGAGAATATTATTTCATTATTAGGGAATTGGTTGAAGGGGAACACTCCACGTGAAATCACTGAGAATGAATGGTAGATCCTACACGTAAATCTTCCCCCTGATAGCATTGACTATGATAAAGAGATCACTCTGAATGTTGTTATATATGGATGGCTATTGAGAAATATTTTGATTGATACAAGTGCAGAAGTCAATGTGCTTACTTTAGATGCATTGGTACCAATGGGGAGACCTCCATTACAAGCATCATCTAATGTGTTGTTTATCACAAATAGGAATAAGGCCACTCCCATAGGAGTTTTGAAGGATGCATCCATAACTATAAAAGGGGCCAAATTCACCGGGATTTTGATTAATTATCACTTATAGAAGCGAGATAGTTTTCTAGCCTTACTTGGATGCCTCTGGTGTTATGCGAATAATGCTGATTTGAGATTCAATAAGGGGTATATAAAATTTGAGAACAAAGAGGAAAGGGTTGTGATACCTTTGAAAGATGGGAATTCTACACTGTATGTTGAGCATCTAAGTGAGAAGGACTTAAAAAAATCTATGTACATGCTATTCAGACCCAAAGGTCAATGAGCCATCAAAGGAAGACATCCTATAGTGGAAGGATTCTCACTCTATTAGTGATACTATGAGTATTTCTTGTGACAATTGGGCTCATAGTACATATGAAATAGTAGGACGTGAGGTAAAAAGTATGGTTGCACGTAAGAATGCACTTCATTTTGTTCAACAGATAGGTAGTGAAGTGCCTTGGTATATAGGAGAAGAAGATCTTCCTATATTATTTCCATCAGTGGAAGCACAGTCGAAAAATCAAATTAAGATAAGAGACATGTTAGCATATGTCTTGCGTAGGACAACAACGTCTTTGGTGGGTAGTTCATAGAGATAATCTTATGGAGTGGAAGGAGATTAGAATCACCTTATCTACCAGGTTTGTAAGAAGCAATGCACCTACGTAGATTTGCACTTATAATGGTGATCAACCTGTTCAACACCACATTTAACAGTGTGAGAGACTTTGGACAATAGGACATGAAGCATTACCACCTTCACTCTGGGTCCATAAATTATATTCCATTCTACAAGGGTGTACACATGTTTAGTATGTATATTAAAAACTACATCGACAAACTAGAAAATAGAAAAATTTGATTACGGAATGATCCGGACCTTTGACTACTTTTCTTCCCAACCTCCAATAGAAGACACATTAAAATTTGTCAATTGGTTAACCATGGGAGATAGGGAAAAGGCGAAGGAACTCATACAGGAATTATTTGGCAAGACAGAATCAGGCGCGTGTTTTGAAGAAGGAGAAGAATCCATATTTCTTGAACATGCTTGCCTTGAGAAAGAAAAAGGAAAGATGGTGTACATTGTGGATGATGAGGAAGTTGAAAACCTAGATATTGACCATTCACAGGGGGACACAAGGTCTTGGATAGTGCAGATAAGGATACACGCGCATACCTTGAACCAATGAAGACAAAGAAGTGAAATATAGGATTAGTGGATGAGCCTAATGAGGTCATAATTGGAGAATATTGGTAAGAATCGAGAGGTGGTAAAGATCATTGAGTTACTCGGGGATTATCGGGACTTGCTCCCTCGAGGGTATCATGAACTTAAAGGCGTGCATGAATCACTTGGGGAAATGAAGATAAAACTTAAGGAAGGTGTGTGTTTAGTGTGAAAGAGACCTTACAGAATGAACCCTAATTTCTATGAAAAGGTCAAGGAAGAGATTGATAACATGATAAAATATGGAATTATCAAGCCCCTTGATGAGTCGAATGGGTTAGTCCAATAGTGATCGAAGATCAAGAAGGATGGACAAATAAGAATATGTGTGGACTATAGGGAGCTGAATGTTGCATGTGTCAAAGACCCTTTTCCTACACCATTCACCGAGGAAATACTAGAAGGATTTGTGGGAAGTGAAATATTTTCCTTCACAGATGGGTTTTCCGGTATCATCAGTTAGGATTTCTCAAGAGGATCAAGACAAGACAACTTTTACTACTTGATGCGGAAAGTTTTGCCTATACTTGTGATGCCTTTTGTATTGAAAAATATGTCTACTATATTATCACGCATAGTTTTTCGGGCATTCAAATATTTTATTCATAACTTCTTATAGGTATACCTTGATGATTGGATAATATATGGACTTGTTAAGAATCACCGTGACAATCTGCGCTTAATGTTTGAACAATGCGAGATAATTGAGTATCTCTTTGAACATCAAGAAGTGCATATTTGTTACACCTTTTGGAATACTATTGGGACATGTAATGATCCAAAACCGAGGGGTTTCAGACTTAAGGAATAGATTAACAAATTTGCCAAATGAATTGCAAAACAACTATCTCTGAAAAGAGATGTAAATTACTCAAAGACTTCAAAATACATCAATTATCTCTGCCAAGAGATGTCTCCCTCTTTTCCAGTTACATATGTATTTATACTAATTTTATAAATACGAAAGGACACCTAGAAAGATGTGGAAGGTCACCGGTCTCGAGGGAGACGAGGTGTTTCATCTTCCAAGACTTACATGTGCACTAATTTTGTGAAACATACTATTTTTAGACAGCACTACAAAAATCACAATTTGGGCCCCTTAAACGTGGATTTCGGGGTCAAACATTGCCAAACAAAGTTCACACCTTCTCATCACATTCTACACATTCCAAGCTTTCCGTTTCTTTTTGAACGGAGTCAATCGGAGGTACGGTGCAAAAGTTATGGTCTCTGGAAGTTGCGCCACTAGAATTCTGCACCTGGATCACGTAATCTACAAGGAGGGATTCCTTGTTGATCCAACTAAGGTTGTAGTCATTCTAGGCCTAGAAGCACCTACCATTAAAAGTGAGGTGCATGGATTTTTAGGTCACATAGGATATTATAGAAAATTCATCAAGGAATATGCAAAAATTACTGCACCTCCGGAGGAGTTAACAAAGGAAAAGGTACATTTTATTAGGGATAATTACAACAAAGGCACGTTTGAAACATTAAAAGATAAACTTACTACCGTGCCTATCCTACATTTTCCTTCATAGGAAAACCATTTCATGTACACGTGGATGCTTCTGGCATGGCCATTGGCGCAATATTAGCTCAACCTAGAGAAGGTATTTTCGATCATCCTATCTGCTTTGCTAGTAGGAAGCTGACTCCTACTAAAAAAATTATACAACTACAGAGCGCAAAGCTTTTTCAATGATCTATGCATTACACAAGTTTTGATAGTATTTGCTAGCTACACCATTTGTATTCTATATGGATCACATGGCATTGAATTATTTGGTGAACAAACCCATCTTAAAAGGGTGCATATGTAGATGGGTACTCCTATTTCAAGAGTTTGATTTCACAGTTGTGGTGAAGCTAGGAAAAAGTAACTCTGGACCAAACCACTTGTATAGAATCAACTCGGGAGAAGAAGCACAGATAATTAAAGAAACCATGCCAGATGCCCAGTTATATAGGTTACAGCGTGCACCATCAGAATTGGAAGACATTACTATCTTTCTATAGATTGGTGTGGCACCAAAAGGAATGAAGGCATTAGAAAAGAAACAACTTGCTATACGTGCAACACTATTTATGTTAATCAGTGGTGACCTCTACAAGTTAAGTAGATATGACGTATTACATTGTTTTGTATTAGAGCATGAGCGCAAGGATATTATGGAAGAAGCCCATGGTGGTATTATAGGAGGCCACTATGTAGGTGATGTAACTTCCCAAAAGATCCTACTTGCTGGATTATGGTGGGAGACATTGTATAAAGACTGTACAAAAATATTGTAAGGCGTGTGACCATTTTCAAAGCCTAGGAAAAATAGGATAATGAGATAAAATTCCACCGAGACCTATTATTAGCATAGAATCATTTGAGACATGGGCCATTGAATATTTATGACCTATTTTGCTAGCCATGTGAAGGACTGGAACATGTTATATCATTACTTAGACAGATTATCTCACACAGTGGGTAGAGGAAACACCTATGAAGGACTGTATAGTAGCTACAACAGCTAGGTTTCTATGGGATAATGTTCTTACAAGATATGGATGTCCTTTAATTTTGACGAGTGATAGGGGCACACACTATTTAAATGAAACCATAAGGATCCTATTAGATGAGTTTATGGTTTCCCACCATAAGACTACACCTTACCACCCTCGGAAAATGGAACTGCTGAGGCTTTCAACAATATTTTGAGCCAAAAATTGACAAAAATTGTGATGTTGGAAGAAAGGATTTGGATGATAAAGTATCAACTGTTCTTTGGGCATATAGAACAAATTATAATAGATTGAACAAAGCCATACCATTTTAGTTGGTGTTTGGCACATAATTCATTCTCCCTATAGAATTTATGTTACTTTCTTTGTGCATTGCACATGCTGGAGGTCTAGATGATGAGAATGCTTTAGAAGAGTGGATTGAAAAGATGATTCAGTTGGATGAGCAATGAGCTATAGCATGATGGAGTCGAAGCAAAAAAGGCTAGGCGAAAAAAGCATGACATGAAAAAAATATAAAGGAGAAGAAATTGGTGGTTGGACAAATGGTACTTCTTTATGACTCTAAGCTATTGTGCCATCTAGGCAAGCTGAAAAGTACATTGGTTAAGCCCGTATGTCATCACTTACATACTTGAATCAGGTACTTATCGATTAGAAGCACTTAATGGAACATGGATACCATTTTATTTTAACAGAGTAGGTGAAGCCCTACTATAAATAAGTCTTCTTGGTGTTTGTAATAAGGAAATATTTCCATTTAGATTAGGTTTTTAATTATGTATTTCCTTAATGTATTTCCTTCATTGTTGTTATACTTTGTCAATTTAGTTTTTGTTATTGTGTAATAAGCACGCTTGCATGCAAGAAGCTAATTATTATGTGAAGATTTTTATGCGCGAGAGGAATGCACATACTTTTAGTGTGCGATGGTTATAGTTATCCATGTAAAAGACTGTGGGAATTGAAAGGTGGAAGGAATAAGTTGCTACGGGTGTGCTTGAAGTAAAAGAGGATTACTTCTCAAAAGTGACCAAGGATGGAGATGAATGAAAGGAAAATATAACATGAGGTAAGAAGAGGCCATGATAACTACTAGGAGAAGGTATAGTGATGAGGTACTCAGATGCAAGGGCACTCATCGATGAGAAGTCTGTGACTAGAGGGTAGGAAGGCAAGCTAGAAGGCTATAAGCTGGGGTGCAAATATGTACCATGTGGAATGAAAAAATTTGGTCGATGAATGAGAGGATATTTGGTAGGTGAAGGAGCAATAAATGCATCCAAAATTTAAAAACTCTAGAAGGATGGGATGCAAATTAATTTTTACCATTACTACTAAGATTATTTAAGGAAAGAGCTAAGTGTGAAGAGTCGAGTGATTGGGTTAAGGTGCAAAGGGTGAGAAAACAAGAATGAAAAAAATATCTATGTGAAAAGAATATTGTGTCCCCGGTGGTGAAGGGTTTGTGCAAAGCAAGGCGACAGAGAGGAGTTAGGGCACAAAGTTTCCACCTATGACATGATTGAATCGAGCTAGGGTTTGATTCAAAAATTGTAGAGTTAAAGAGGAGACAATTACAAGGTAAAAATGGCACCCAAGAAGGCAGCTATAGTAGGAGAAAAAGGAAAGAAGGTGGTCGTCGAGGAGGAAGAGATGACACTTGAAAGAGATTTTTAAGAAATTTAATATCAAGGAGTTTTCGTCATCCAGGAGTGGGATTCACACATCAGAAAGAGAAAAGTAAGTGAATATAATCATAGGACCTCAGAGAACAAGAAGGAGATCGATTCCTTTCTCACTATAAGGATGAAAAAACATATGATAGATGACATGCTTGTTTATGATGATGTAGACAAGAAGCTTATGAAGAGAATTGGGGTCTACTAATTTTATGAGTTTCCATATTTCAAGTATGAGCCCTTGTACTGGTGGCTCATGAACAAAGTGCATGAGCACTTCTTCTAATTTATAGGAAGAAGAGTTAGAATATCATCTCGTGCTTAACTCAATGGTGACAGGTTTTAAGGCCACAGGAGAGGATATAAAGAATGATCTCATAGATAAAGCTGTGATCTTAAATACCAGACAGGAGTTGGGGTACCTGAAGAGTCCATGCGGTATGGATATAGAAAAGTTGAAGAACTATCTAGTTGTGCAAACAACAACAAACCTTGTTACAAATTTGAACAACCAGAGCGGTGGTCATAGGTAAATAATATGTGGTTACATGTTGCATGCAAGATGTTAGAAGGAGAAGTCTCAATATTGTAGGTTACATTGCGAGAAAAAATAGTCAAGGAAGCATGCATAGGAGCAAAGATCAGATTTGGGGCTGTTATACTATCATTGGTATTCATGGAAATTGTAGTACTAGATGGTCTAAAGGAAAAGGTATGGGAATAACTCATGGAGAATAAGTCACCAGCTGAAAGGTTTAACAAGTACCTATATAAAGGGTCTATGATAGATGACATAAAAAAAAGGGTGGAGAAATGGTACAACAGACTCCATGTGAAATTTTCAGAAGAGTGGCGCATCCCGAAGGACCTACCATTAGTAATGGGGAAACAAGTCTAGTTTATTGTATATCATCATTTCTACATCAGGCACTTCCCAATGAGAGATGGAGTCTGGAGCCCTTGGTGTGAATTGCCTTACACATTCACTGCAAGTTATTTCCAAGCATTTGTTCACATATTCATAGACATGTGACAACTGGTATTCAATGTAAATAAGGTAGAATGTGACTACCACACGTTGAGAAATAAGTATGTGTATCTAGGAAGAAGTGCCTATATTGAGAGGCTAATTTTAGAGGTATTAAATACTAAGCAAATAAGTTTAGTTGTAGCAGATATAGGGGAAGAATTAGTGTATCTTCAGTTGAAGCCCAAGATGGAGAACAATAAGTATGTGGATAATGAATTTTCTCTCCCGGGGCTACCAAAGGGTAAGCACACAATGGAAAACATATCAGCGCAAAGGCCCACAAAAACTTGTTGAAGTAAAGGATGAAAAGAGGAGTGTGAAGATAGGGGAGGCTTAGAGTGCGAAGAAAGAAACCATATGACAAAGAAGAGTCACAATGATACGACCACTCCACCTCAGGGAAATGACTAAGAGGAAGATACAAAGGTTGAGTAGGGGGAGAAAAGATTTAAGAAAGTATTTAGATGCACAAGGACTCAAGTTGGAACCCCACAAACGGTAAGGAAATCACCTCGTCTCTCTCCACACAAGGAGACCGAGCCAAAGAGAAGAAGAAATTTGAAGTTAGATGAAGAAGTGGAGGAATTAGGGGAGAGTGAGCATGCATCTCCTACCCCACTTGAGCAAGAAGATGAGCCACAGAATGAGGAAGAGAAAAAAAGATGAAGAGATGAAGGATGGAGAAGAAAGAGAGAAAGAAACCTCTGGATCCATGCATGTGATTGTTCAAGGTGTAATGAGATAGGCTCCTAACCTTGAAGCTACAATTCCCAAGGGACCTAGATCAAAGAGGATGAGTGGGGAACATAGTGCACCAATCATGGGCTATGCAGAGGACACTAGAAAAATCATCCGCACATGTTTCCAAAGCACTGTAGAACAAAAGGATTTATTTGGATGGGAATTAATGGATGGGGATATGGTGACCATTCACACTAGAAAGAAACTCTCATGGTCAATGCATACCCACATGGATGAGCCCAAATTTTACGTATGTGAAGATTCATGCGTGTCAAGACTATCGAAGAAGGTACCCCAAGCTAGACATGTGACAATAAATCCTACTATCAAGTCAGATGAGCAGGTCAACAACGCATTGGTGAAGGTTTCTGCTAAAGTTGCGAGAAGAAACATGGACAAAGATGAAACGATAAGAGCATTGCATGAGGAGCTAAAGAAAAAGGATGTGGAGATAGTGCACATAATGCAAGAGAGGGACTTAGTGTAGAAGAAGAATGAAGTATTTATTAGCATCGCAGAGGAGATTGGAGATAATGTAATAATTGCTAGGCCACATTTGGAGACTAAGGTAAATGTTGTATATATCTACCCCCCAGGTAAATATAGACAACACAAAGGAAATATGTTGGAGAGGTCCAAAAACCAACACAAAGGAAATATGTCGAGAGGTCCAAAACCCGACACAAAGGAAATATGTCGGAGAGGTCCAAAACCCGACACAAAGGAAATATGTCGGAGAGGTCCAAAAACCCGACACAAAGGAAATATGTTGGAGAGGTCCAAAAACTTGACACAAAGGATTTCAGGTTTTGGAGTCGGGAAAGCATGGGGCAAAAACATGTTGAGGCACCCTCCAAACCCGATGCAGATGCAAAGGAGAAACCCGAACTCGACTGGAAACAGACCCTAACTTGGGGAATATTCAAATGGCCATAACTTTTCACAGGGAGCTCAGATTCTCGCAAGGTTGGACTTTTCGGAAAGCTCTCGGCATCCTCTACCCAACTATGACTGGATATATTTATTTGGGTGAGAAAAATTTCTTCAAAAATGCAAAATACAGTTCGCCACTTTTTGGGTTTGCTAGGGTTCTTACCTACCTTCATAATGAGATGAGTTAAGTGCATTATGGAGGTGGTTGGGGCAGATTTTGAATTTCTCTCTTCTCCCTCTCTTTTTCCTCCTATAAATGGTAAGGAGGGGCTTCTTTAAAAAGTTTGGACATTTTTGTTTTGCCCCTCCCTCCTTCTCTCTGGCAGGTGGATTTGTGGAGTTCAAACCTCCCATTTAAAAATGTGATGCAACTTTGCCTCTTGGAATTTTATAGTGTGTTATATCAATCTTTGGAGCAAATTAATGCATGTCTGTGGATGATTCTCAACCCTCTCTATGTTCATTTGCATCCTCCTGATCTTTCACTGCAAATCTAGTTATTTGTGCATGATCTTGCATTGCATTTTTATGGTTTGTGTTTATTGGCAAGACAGGTGTCCTTCATTCCTCGGTGCATCACCTTTGTAGTTTAGGTTTTATTTTATGCATCTTCTTACCCTATCTCCTTGGCAAGTTAGATTAGGTTTTTTGAGTAGATCCTCTACATTTTTACGTGTGCATCTGAACAGAGGAATAGGAACCGGCCTTCATCCGGAGAGCTTTTCCGATTTTGCAAGGTCCCACACTTGGGAAAAGCTCCATGTTATGCAATCGCACTGAGAGTCTCAACCCATCGTGTTGTAGACATTCAGGGGTGCTGCAATTCGCCACCAACATTTTTGGCATGCCCGGTGGGACCAAGAGGTCATTCCACAAGATTTGAAGGAGTTTTCATGAAATTCGGACTAAAAAATTGTAGTTTTTACAATTTCAGATTTTGCACCTTCTAGGCTGAACTCCAAAATCAATTTTCAAGGGCTTAACTCACTCAAAACAAGTCAAAATTTCACCAGTTGGTAGATCTAAGGGTAATCTTCAAAAGGGTATTCTTAGTTTTTCGAGATTTTGACTTTCAAAATTTCATGCTTTTTAGTGTTTCGCGTTTTCGAGCTCTGAGAACATCAAAGAAGACCCAACAGTCATTTTGGGTTTTGGGGGATGCATTGCATGGTCCTATTCCTGACAACAATCATTTTGGGTTTTGAGGGGTGTCAAGCATGTTCCAAGTTCCGACATAGGGCAATTCGGGTTTTGTAAGTTGCATTGCATGACTTGAGTTCCGCCTGTACCTTTCGGGGATTCACAGCTGCACAACAAGACCCGAATTCCGAATTGAAGATTACATCCTCTGGATTCTTCAAAGTTTTAATTTCTATTTTTAATATTTCTAGGTTTGGTGTGTAACTTGGCAAAATCCATCCTTTTGGAGGCATATTCAAAAGCACATCTGCGACTCCATCTGGTAAATAACTCATTCTCTGAGTTGCAGACCCGTTTCCATCCATTTCCATCCATATTTCTTTCCATCTCTTTCATTCTTTTCCAATTCCATGAAGTTGTGCAATCATGACTTCATTTCCATCATGGAATTCACATTTTCAACAACAACAGTATGTCACACCTCCAACATGTTTTACGAATCCTCCAAATCAACAGTTTGATCAAATTCAAAATCAGCATATCTACCCGTATGAGCAGCAGTGCCAAAGTCAGCTTGGTTGTGAAGTACATCAAGAGAAAGGGTACGCATGCAATGAAGACAATCAAATGGAAGATGCAGATTTTGTGGAAAAAATCCAAAAGATGGAGGCAAAGATGGTGCAATCAAGAGCAACAGCTCAAATGAAAGCTTTTAGAATTGGTTGTAGGACCCCTTGTCCATGGGGAGGCCCTTTTCCAAGACACTTCAGCCCTCAGGAGAAGCTGGACTTCATGATGGAGATACTGCCCCAACTTGCACAATGGACAACAGAAATAGAGGCCTATACACTTGGTGTTGAACAACCTTGTCAATGGGTAAGTTCTACACCATCATCTAGTTTTTCTCTTCCCATTACTCAAGCAACATCATCTCATTTGGAATTTCAAATTCTAAATCCATTCAATGCTGCCCCAGGAGTTAATTCCATTTTTCCATTCCCCAGTCTCCCACCACACCTCAATTCTTCTTTCCCCTTTCCTTCCAAACAGTCATCCCCTCCACAAGAGCTAACATAAATACCCCCTCCTCCAAAGAAACAAGAGTTTCTACCTCCTCCACCACCATGAAAAATTTCCAAATTAATTGAGTTACAATCCACTTCTCCTCTTGCATTCCCAAATCCATGTTGGGAGGATAAAAATTAGAATGCCAGTCAAGGAAAACAGCAGCAAAAAGAAGAGCCAAACAAAGATAAAGAAATTCAAAGTCTGAAGAGTTGGGCTCTTAAATTTGGGATGACAAAGATCCCCTTGATGGTTAAGCCTTTAGAAGAGGTCAGAGTTGGAGAACAAGTAGTGGTTAGGACTGATTTTGTGACAGCAGAAGAAGAGCAAAAAGAAGAAGCAGATCAGTGATCAATTTTCTCAGAAAGTAGTGTCCATGTTGGCACTCTATTTGAAGGGAATGCTGATTCAATTCAAGTTGCACAATCAGCCATAGAGGAAGAAAGCTCAGAAGAAGATCTTGCAGTCCCAACTTGTCCTCTAGAGCAGCAGATTGAAGAGTTTGACTTGACAAACTTCATGCTAGAAGAAGAGTTCTATCAAGAGCAAGATTGCCTTCAAGTAGTAGAGGAGGAAGAAGCTGCTCCAAATCCAAAAGAAGAGGAGCACATTCTAGTTGTGGAGGAGAAAATTGCAGATCCAAGGGGTTTGAGCACAAAGCAGGCTACAAGAGAACCTTCAGTTCTTCTTTCTACTTCATCTCTCTCGAGTTCTAGTGCTGAAGAAGAGTTTGATCTCTCAAACTCAATGTTGGAGGATGAAAGAAACCATGATGATCAAGTTACAGATCAAGAGGACACCATGGAGGAAGTTGAGCATTTGCATCAGGACAATAATGAGGTAGTGTATCTATCAGATTTGGAGGACTGTTTTGATGAAGAAGAACCGATTGAGTTTCCACCATTTTCTCTTTCATCATCCACGTTCCAAATACTTGAGCTTCTTTCATGAAGGAGAGCATTCATTTGCAGTAGCCTGCATCTTATAGTAGCTCTTTGGAACTAAGATTGGAAGATTTTAATCTTTCATGTTCTTCATTGGAAGAAGAGAAAGGGCAGAAAGGTTCTACCATTGCTTCCACATCACCCACCCAAGAAGGTCTACAAGAAGACTCCATTTTTGGAGTTGAAAATCAGAGCTATGGGCATATCAAATGGATCATACCTTGCCCAATAAGGTATTTGACTTCATTGGAGTCAAAGGAGAAGTCACAACCAGTCATGCTTGCTCCTAAGCATGAGGATGAGCTACAAAGAACCAAGGATCAGCTGTCATACCTCTCCAATCCAAATGCAGAACAACTAAAAGAGGTATTGAATTTTCCTTCAGCTGATACCTTGATGATTTGGGTGGAAGACCAGCTTCTTGTTGATTTTCCACTCATCCAATCAGCCATGTTCAATGCCAAATCAGTTGCATGGTTACCAATTTTGAAGAAAGGAAGCTATTTTGCACAACCAGTTGCAGGGTTTGTTTAGCTCACCTTTGCTTCCAATTAGAGTAGAGTAGGTAGGTTTGCTTTTAGTAAAATAAGTGCTTGTGCACACTCTGCATGTTCCATTTGGAGCATGTATGAATTTCAGTTTTGTACATAGTTTTGGTGCTGCTGGTTTTGCTCTTGCACAGTTCATTTTAAGTGGCATTTTGGTGAGAACAACTCTAAGTTCAATGGATTCAAGTGGCTCAGAGGGAAGTTTTCAAAGTTCATATCAGTTTTCAGATTTCTTATGACTCCATGCCCAATGGATTGCTAAAAGGCCACTGATCTTCTACCTAGTAGGCAGGTAATCCCATTGAGTCACCAAATTGTTGTATATATCTACCCCCTGGGTAAATATAGACAACACAAAGGAAATATGTCGGAGAGGTCCAAAAACCCGACACAAAGGAAATATGTCGAGAGGTCCAAAACCCGCCACAAAGGATTTTGGGTTTTGGAGTCGGGAAAGCATGGGGCAAAAAAACATGTTGAGGCACCCTCCAAACCCAATGCGAGATGCAAAGGAGAAACCCGAACCCAACTGGAAACAGACCCTAACTTGGGGAATATTCAAATGGCCATAACTTTTCACAGGGAGCTCAGATTCTTGCAAGGTTGGACTTTTCAGAAATATCTCGGTGTCCTCTACCCAACTACAACTAGATATATTTATTTGGGTGAGAAAAATTTCTTCAAAAATGCAAAATACAGTTCACCACTTTTTGGGTTTGCTAGGGTTCTTACCTACCGCCATAATGAGATGAGTTAAGTGCATTCTGGAGGTGGTTGGGGAAGATTTCGAATTCCTCTCTTCTCCCTCTCTTTTTCCTCCTATAAATGGTAAGGAGGGGCTTCTTTAAAAAGGTTGGACATTTTTGTTTTACCCCTCCCTCCTTCTCTCTGGCAGGTGAATTTGTGGAGTTCAAACCTCCCATTTAAAACTGTGATGCAACTTTGCCTCTTGGCATTTTGCAGTGTGTTGTATCAATCTTTGGAGCAAATTAATGCATGTCTGTGGATGATTCTCAACCCTCTCTGTGTTCATTTGCATCCTCCTAATCTTTCACTGTGAATCTGGTTATCTGTGCATGATCTTGCATTGCGTTTTTATGGTTTGTGTTTATTGGAAAGACAGTGTCCTTCATTCCTCGGTGCATCACCTTTGTATTTTAGGTTTTATTTTATGCATCTTCTTACCTGTCTCCTTGGCAAGTTAGATTAGGTTTTACGAGTAGATCCTCTACATTTTACGTGTGCATCCGAACAGAGGAATAGGAACCGCCTTCATCCGAGAGAGCTTTTCCGATTTTGCAAGGTCCCAAACTTGGGAAAAGCTCCATGTTATGCAATCGCACTAAGAGTCTTAACCTATCGTGTTGCGAGACATTTAGGGTGCTGCGATTCACCATCAACAGTACCACAAATGTTTCCTCAATGAATACATTATGTAGGAAAGTTTGGTGGACATGGTACTTTAAGATGAGCCTCTATGCATGCCAGCACCAAGGAATTTAGAACAAGAGGAAAACCTAGAGAAAGCTTCGATGATGTAAAATATTTCATCCTATAAAGGTCTCCCCAAGTGTTACAAGAAGTATTAAAGAAAATAGACCAAGCTTTGAACATCTTCTCAACTCCGGATGCACTTATCAACATAAATACCCTAGAAGAAAACAATGAGGTCCAAAGAGTAATTAAGGATGAATTATTGGGCCACGTGAGAAAGATTTTGAATTGTTAAGTAGAAACGCATGAGGCCACGATAACAACACAAGAGTCACACAAGACTTGGCTAGAAGAGCTTGGGAAGATCATTGCGTAGAAGATGAATCTTCTAGAAGGAAGAATGACCTCAATGTCTAACATTGTGTTGGTTTTACAAAATGAAAAAGGGGATATTGCGAGGGATGAATTGAGTCCATTGTTGTGGAAATTCTAGAAAAAGGAGAACAAGCACTCGCTGAATGGTAGGCCTTGGAGGCTGGAATAAAGGAGGAGTATCTAGAGTTGATACTTCAAACTGATACAGAGGAGGCTGCCTCATAAAAATTCTTTATTCATCTACATTATTTCATTCTTATCTATCCATTCTTCTATTCTTTACTTCAATTTTTGAAGATATCCATTTTTAGGGTGAAAATGAGATTAGTGTGGGGTAATTTTGATAAGAGTACACTTGACGGAACTCACACAAGAAGTATGCGTAGGAAAATAGGCCGGAGTTTAAGGGCATGAATATATTAAAAGAATGCATGCGTGGATCGGAAGTTCAACATTGATTAACTGATTTTGAGCACGAAGACCTATTTTTAGAAGATGGCATGTGGAACACACCAATAATTAAGAGACATGTGCACCACACATTATCTATATTTAGAGGATCGATCGAAGTGTTTTGAATTAAGACGAGCTATGACTAGGATTTTCACTTCATTTAACTGTAAGAGGTCTATAGATAACACACTGTATGTGTGGCTATGCCTGTAAATGACACGTGGCTATTAATAGCATGCGGCCTATTTTTGGAATAGATAAGCAGTGAAGGGAAAGTCCCCACCCTATATATATGTAGTGAATTACCTGAGAGAGAGAGAGAGAGATATATAGGTATATGCAAAGCATAAGAGGTAAGCATAAAGAGATATGTGCATATGACTGGATTATTGTATCAGATCCATGCATGCATTGGTATAGAATGCCATTATTATAAGGAGATTATGTGTTTATTAATAGATGGAAGATATTGGCTAAATCTAAGTGTCATTCCTATGTGTAATTGAGTAGTGCATGTTCTTGATTCAATCATGATTATTGTTTAAGATTGTTCTTACATAGATATGAATATGGCATGCATTGTAGAATGATGGATTGCATGCTTTGGGTGAGCACTCGGTTTAGGTTTGAGTGATGTGTCAGCGCATCTAGGGTATTATTTCGTGATTTCTAGGCTGCATCAATCTTAGAGATAAATAGTGTCCCTTGCGTGCAAAACACAAAAACAAACAAAATAGTTAGAAAGTTCGAAAAAATCACACTAATCACCACTGATTACTAATTGATGATGATTATATTAGCATAATCATTGGTGAACCACTCAATCTCCATCAATTGTATGATTAGTGTTCCTTCCGCAATTCAAAAATCCACAATAAAACAAAAACAAAAAATCAAACAAAACACAAATTTAAGCCTACTTTCCCCTCTTTTGGTCCTCTTTCTCTTCTCTTCGCTTTCGCTAGCCTCAATCTCTCTAAAAAATAAAAATCACAACTTAGAGCTCTTGAATTGCATGAACTATTCACGTGATTGATTGACTTATATATTTTCCATTTTCAAGATCATTGACAACCCTGAATCACCACCGATTTTTATCCCAAGCATTGGTGATCCATTATCGCCCTAATTTTAGGCCTCATTACACAAATTATAAATTTTGGTCACCTAGACCTCTTTTATCACTTTATTATCACCAAAAACAACACCCTATATTTTTTCATGAATGAATGGATGAGAAATCAGTGTTTTTGGGTAACATGGGAATGTATCTCAAGTTATGGGACTTGCTTTACTTAAGATAGACAACCAAAGAAATTTGGTTCCTCTACCTAATTCTAATTCTAAGCTACTCCTATATCTAGAAATGCAACTATATAACTCTACTCTATGATTCGAAGGGACCAGGGGAATAAAGAAATACATAAAATGGAAATCCTAAGCTAAGGGGAGGTGATAACACTAAGAAAAGGGGGAAATACACTCTCAAATGAGTGAAAATGGGAGGAAAATGAAGGAGGAGAGGGAATACATGAGTACCACAGTCCAAAACAACATTCAAACTCTCATTTTCATGGAGCAAAAAAAAATAAACCCTAAAAGATGAAAATAAACATGCACAACAAACCTCTAAATAAATGAAGAGGAAATATAATGCAATAAACAAAATCTAGGGAAGAGAATAACCACAAAACAAAAATTTTATTTCTTCAAAGAGATGCACATTACATTACAATGAAGGAGAAAGGAAAGAATCACCCTGAAAATATATTGCAACTCAAAATACACATGTAGCACTTGATGCACTAACATTCCAAAAGGGTCTAACCTTTACAAATGAGCATCATTTTACAATTTATAGAAAATGGGAAATAGATAGGAGGGAAAAGAGAGGCAAACCAAGATTTCCACCTCAAACCACCAAAAAAATGCATTGAATGTCTGAAAATAGGCATGGGTACCCTGACAAGGCCATTCCCCCACTATACCTTGCTTATAGGAGAAGGAATGGGCACCATACTTCATCAAATTAGGTGGTTGAGCTACCTGGAACTATACCTTTAAATATTGGAATGTATTTACCATTTTTTACCCACCTAACCTCACCTAATTTAAGAAATCCAATTTGTGTGGTGTAGTACACAATGATACCTTTCCAATGGTATTAAGTTTGTGAAATTTGTAGTTATAGGTGAAATTTATGGCCCTCTAAAGTTTAGAAGCTTGGTAAGGTCCTGGTAGGTTCCATGCATGATGCTACAGTTTGATTTAAGGTGTAGATGGATTGATTGATCAACAAATTTAGGGAAGGATGAAACAATTCCTAATGTGCTTGTTGGGATTGATTTTACTGTAGGTCTAATTTGTGTGTCTCACAAAGGATTGGTCTTTGGGTGGAATTGTGAAATAGTTCCATCCATTCCATTGGTTCTGTCATATCTGTTTCACTCGCATTTTCCTTTCCCCACTTCTATTAGTCGAAAACTTGGACTTGCAGTGAATTTAAGGCCCGATGGAACATTTCGTTTGTTTCCCAAAAAGCATGCACTACCCGCAACACCATCCACTCCAATGCATCATTCATACCGGTAAAACAGGAATAAGATGAATGAATGAACTGTTGCTCCCATTCCCAAAAGACCTAATTCATTTGATTTAACTCCCTAAACTCCTCTTATGGCTAGTATGACAATGTAGAGAAAAATAGGAACAAAGAAACAATTCCTCTTGTTCCTCCAAAGGCTGATTTAGCCAATTTTTCCTTAAATGAATCATTTTTAGAATTTTGGCTATATATGGAAATGAGGGGCTTGACAAGGAGGAAAGGAATGTTCCAAAAATTTATTTTTCCAACTTTTGATCAATTTATATTATCTAAGTCCAAATGAAAATGCAAGTTATCGATTAGCCCTAGGAGGGGATATTTTGGATAACAACTTGGTGACTCAACGAGGCTATCTTCATATTAGATGAAGGGATGAGTGTGCTTTAAGCATAAATTGGGTAGGGATTCAACCCGATAAGCTAAAAAGTGATCTTAAACTCGAATGTCTAACCTCTCGAATCAACTTGAATATCTCTGTCTTGACTTGGAGATGATCTTTCATGCTCAAATTCATCATTTTATTATAAAAATTGTTCTAAATTAAGTTTTATGAGAGTAGAAAACTATTTTGAATATGAAATTCCACCAAAATTTCCTAAAACATATCTTCTTTAGAGTCCTCCATGAATCTCACTATAATGAACCATGCCATCCAAAAGCAACAAAACAAAGTGTGTAAAGAACTTAGGTAAAGAAAACCTACACTACCAACAAGATAATGTGCTGAAAGCACTTGGAGGAATTAAAACTAATCTACTATGTATAAGGAGGGTATTTCTTTCAATAACAATGTTTGAGATAGATCCCATTGATTGGGATTTGTAACTCTTCTCCATCTAATTTTGACACTTTGAAATTTTTGTTTGACTTGCAACTGGAAATAACATATGGACCACTCCATATTACATCAAACTTTGAGTGTCTTCTTGGTTTGGCTTTGTTTACATCCCACTATAGGACTATATCTCCTTCTCAGAAACTCCTATATTTTTCTTTCTAGTCAAAACACTTTTTGATCTGAGTTTGATATTTTTCCATCATTTTCATTTCTTCATTTCTTAACTCTTCTAGCTCCATGAGATCTACATATCTAACTTCCATAGCCTCAAAATAAAATATTTCCAACTATTTGATGATCTATAATGTTGGTAATTCAAGGGATATTGGCAACCTTTCTTCTTTACCATAAACCAATTTGTAAGGGGAGCTACCGGTTGATATTTTGGAAGTGATTCAATTATCCCATAAGGCTGAATTTAAATTTGTATGCCAAGTCCTTTGATTTTCATCCAAGGTCCTCCTTATGATCCTTAAAAAGATTTTTATTGGTTGATTCAACTTGACCATTACCTAATGTGTAATATTTTGAGGAGGTGCTTAGGTATATTCCATTTTTACAACCCAATAAAATATATTTGTGCTAAAGAATTATATGAAATTATCATGGAGGGAACACCAAAACTGGTCACAATGCTTTCATAAAATCCCATGATGTTGGTCTCACTTGCTTCCTTCGAAGCAACTATCTCTATCCATTTAGTAAAGTAATTGGTGGTTGTTATGATCCACATGTGACCCAAGAATGAATGTAGATTGATTACTCCAATAAAATCCAATTCCCATTGCATGAATGACTGATCTACTGAGATGGGGTGGAGTGGAAGGCATATTAACCTTTCTTTCCCTGTGAAGAATGCACATTTATTTTATTTATTGACCCATGAATGACAGTGAATCGAAGAGTTTGGGCCAGTAATATCCAACCTTCATGATCTTGAGAGCTGTTATTCTTAGAATAAAAATGTCCTCTTGCTTCTCCATTATGGAATTCATGCAACACCTTCTCTATCTGATCAATTTTGATACATCTCAAGAGAACACCATACACATATTTCCTGAATATAATTCCATCAATTAGTACATAGGGAATGGATTGAAGATTGAAATATTTTATTTTGGAATTACTCATACCTTAGAGGATTTGGCCTATTTGGAGAAATTTGACTACATCATGAGTCCAAAAGGAGTAAGAAATACATTAGCTGGTTTTTCTTGGTCATGCTAGAGCACTAAAACAACCTCATGTTCAATTTTTTGGTCTAAAACCAGTTGTTCACAAAGTCCTTTTTCCTTGAACCAGCTTAATCACCTTAATATAAACATCATATTCCATTACTTTAGTTATCCAACCAACTCTCTTTTCATTCAGATCCTTGTTCAAAAGGAAGTCTTTCACACTAGCATGTGAAACTAGTAATAGATCTTGTTATTGGCTATTAAGTACCTAAATTTATTCAAACTACTTGTAACAACAAGGGAATGTTTCTAAAAAAACTAGTATCTCACCTCATAATACTCTATACTTTGTCTAAAAAATACAACAGGCTATTCTAATCCTTCTTCATTCAATTGCACCAAAGATGGCAAATATTGTTTCTGTGCCACCAAAAGAATACAAGGTGAAATACTTTGAGAAATATGGGTTAATGAGAGTTGGGGCTTCGTAATTGCGTTTCTTAATGGATTCAAAATTTATCTTTCCTTGAATGGTCCATTTGACTACCATACTCTTATTTAGCATTAGTGTCAATGGTTTGACAAGGTTGGAAAATTTTAGAACAAACCGTATGAAAAATTTGATTCTTCCTAGGAAGCTTTGAGTGATTTCTTATGAATGGGAAATGAAAATACAAGGATGGAAATAACTCTCTCTGGATCAATAGTTAACCCTTAGAAAAAATATGGTCAATAATTTTACCCTCATGAGCTAGGAAGATGCATTTCTTAGGATTGAGAGAGAGACCAAATTGTCTACACCTTTCAAATACCCGTATTTGGTCGAGAAGATGATCAAATGCATTCATAAATAACATTTTGAAAGCATCAAGATACATAAGAATAATTTTAGTGATCAATCCCTTGAATTTCATATTCATGTCCCTTTGAAGTGTTTCTCCCGCATTAGAAAAACCAAAAGGAGTTTTCCTATAGGCATAGGTTCCCCATTTCTTGTAAAGGCGGTCTTGAATTGGTCCTCTTTGTGTGCATGAGTTGTTTTTAAACTAATGCTAATATAAGTAAATACTAACACCTAAATAGCCTTAATTAGCAAGAATTAAACAACATACTAAGCACCATCAAGATAATAATTAAAAAAGGGTTAGATACTAACATTCATCATGTTCAAAACTTTTAAACTAACAATGTTAAGTATCTAAATCCTCTATTATCTAACAAAAAATAAATGAATGGACCTATGTAGGCTCCATGGCAATCAAAAATGGTTATCTTTGGTATTCCAAGAACCTAGGAATGAGGGCTTGTCAAAGTTGGGCTACAAGACCCTTTTGACACCTCCCATATGACCTAAAGCACTTAGGAAAGAGGCTTAACTCTTCGAGATGATGAAATCTAAAGAAAACAAAGGAAATCTTTTAGTCTATTTTGTTATATGATTTGCATTTGTCTTCTCAAGAAGTTTAGGTGTAGGTATAAAGGTAGAAGGAGGGATCCTTATATAGCCCAATGGATAAAGGAAACACTTCATCCCTTTGGATGTGGGATAAAGGTAAAACATGATTAGGAATGGATAAGGTTGCTTTATAAAAGGTAACCTTACTTTAGAAGGGTTTAATTTATGCTTAGCAAGTCATGGGAGTTGGGGGTGTTTTAATTAATCAAAGGTGATTAACTAATAGGTAGATGTAAGCTTATAGAAGATAATTAGAGGAATATTAGTACGATTTAGGCTATTAAAAGGGGATTAAATAAATTAAATATTGATTTATTGGTTAAATGAAAGGGAAAGCTAATTAATTAATAATAATTAATTAGTCTAGATAGAAGGGGTGATTTATTAATGGAAGGTCACTAATTAGGGTATTTGTTGGATAGGTGACTTAATTAATTAGCGTAGTGTAATTAATTAATGATGATATGAGGGAAAATGAGTGTTATTGACAATATGTCACCAATTTTCCAGAAGGGGGATAATTAGCACAATTTGAGTATTTAAATTGCTCAGGCGTAATTATGGGTGTTTACATTTGTCCCTCTTTGGGGTGGCGTAAGTGACGCCACTTCAAATATAGTAGACAATAAAAATTTTGAAGGGATAGAAGAAAAAATAGTAGGAAGGAGAGATGCCCCTCGAGTGTCAATCGGGTGATGTAGGAAGACGATCGACGATTGAAAAATATGAGAGATAGATAGAAGAATGGGAAAGGGGAGGATGCCCCAGGGAGGATAGAAGATTAGAAGTGAGAAGAAAGTGATGCGAGAAGAAATATGGAGGAGTAGAGAGAATAGTGTAGCCTCTAGCCATTGTGTATTGGAACCATTTTGATATCATCATATTACCATAAGATCTACGTCATCGGTCCTTATGAAAAATATAAACATACGACAAAGGTAGAATGACATGAAAATCCATACTACAAACAATTATCCATTGTTGATAATACCAACTTCATGCAGCATACAACAATGTAATGCAATACAAGAAGGAAACAAACTCATTTAATAGGGAAAACAAGTACGAACGCACATATCCAACCCAATAACGGTCAAGACAGTTGTACAAATGTTTGGTTATCAAGCTGAAGAGATCCACATGTTCGTGATTAACGATAAGGGTTAAAAATGATGCCCCGAGTAAGGATACATGCAAGGGGAAATGATAATGGACACGGGTCCAAGTAAAAATTGTTGTGTGCAACAAAACAACACCAGAAACAAACGTGCCCTAGAGTACAGATGAAGCAAGCAACTAGCTTTGTGAATGGTTGTGAATCTAGTAATATGCGAGTTGTATTAATTGGGGAAGATGTGAAACAAACCAGTAGGATATGGAGAAAATACCATGCACAAGACACAAGTTTCATCCGTAATAAGCAAGTTACCAATTTTGTAGGTTTTTTTACTTTTTAGGATTTTGTGAAAAAATTTGCCTTGTTTTTTGGATATATATATATATATATATATATGACGTGATACATTATATTGTTTTTTGTTTTCTGTTTTCCAAAATGTGGTGGACCATAGAAGAAAATAGAAGGAAAGGCCTAGGCCAACAAAAAGTGCCTAGGTGGGAGAAAAAAAAGGAACAAGTGACAAATAATGTCCTTGTTTAGTGAAAAAAGTAATAAAATAATTATGTTTGAAAAATAATTATTTACAAGAGTGAATAAGAAGAAAAATCACCTAGGAGAAATAAAATTTCCCTAGGGGAAGAAAGGGGTATTGGACAACAAAAAATGCCCCAATACGGTGAAAAATAAGAGAAAAATAATTATTTAATAAAAATAATTATTCCACGGTGAATAGAGGAGAAAACGGCGGTCAAAACAAGCCTCCAGGCCCTCCCGGTGGTGAAAAATAGCTTGATATACCCCACCTGGGGGTAAATCACCATGACTAGTTCATTTGTTACCGACCACTATTTGAGTTTTTACTACAAGGCTCTGACAACGACGAGGACGATGGTGATTGCATGGGACCGATTGAGGTGAGCAGATGTAGTTCGAGGGTACCAGTGGCATGCCGACGATGGCCCCTTCGTGAGTATCCAAACCTCTCTTGTCAAATTTTTTCATTAATGCCTAAAATTAGCAATTAGGGCTAGGAGGTCACATCAACACGGGGTCCAGGTCAGGGCGCAGGCATTGAAAACACACGCGCACGCGCAGTGCATATTACACACAACCACATACATGCAAACACACTACACACATGCGTGCATGTGCATGCACTAGAAAGAGAGTGCACACACAAAAATAAGGGTACACACACAAAAATAAGGGTGCACACATGAGGGTGCACGTGTGCAAGCACGAGCATACAAATGATGGCACAAGCACCGAATGTGTGGTGCACATGACCAAAAGGGCGTGTAGGTTCCTGAATGATGGCGCACATGCCAAAAGGGAGGTGCACACACCAAAGGGCGTGCAAGCATCCCATGATGATGAAGGACAGCCAAAAATGCCAAAAAGATGACACTTAGAAGAAAATTTAGAATTTTTGGGTTAACCCTAAAATGATAGATAGATTTTTAGAAGAAATGTTAGTGATTGACGAGTGGATTGATATTTTGCGAAACATTTGCTAGTGTTGCGGATGTAGGAGCACCACTCCTAGATTGCTTGAGCTAGAGGGGGAGTATACATCGGTGCTGAGACCGATGGGAAATGTCCATACTTCTCAAGGTGGTGGGGCTAGGCCCCGTGTCTTAGATGCCCTCTATCACCTTAGACCATGGTTTACTAACAGCACTAGCCAAGTGATGGCATAGCGAGAGCCAATGTTTTAGAATGCCTACTGGGGAGATGACCGTGACCCTAGAGGACGTATGGTGGATTCTCTACATGCTGATCATGGGCACCTTGATTGAGTACAACTCTAATATAGGGTAGATTAGAGCAGCTTGTAGTGACCTATTTGACATAGATGACATACCGCATGATGGTATGACCATTGCCTTACATGAGTGCATTTCTAACCCGACACTACATCGGGGCCCTTATACATCATGTCACTTATCAGTGGGTTTTTCTCACTGATAAGACGGGGACATATTTCCCAAGAGGATTACTACCATTAGTTCATGGCATTTTTAGTGGTGAGTGATATTGTTGGGGGTAGTGCATACTAGTCCACTTATACTAGGATCTACATTTGATCACCTACCACGGTCAGAAGACCATGGGGCCAGCCTCCTTGTTACAGATTTGGTCATGGGACCACATTATGATCAGATGCCCTATGGGAACTTTACATGTTTGAGACCCAGAGGAGCCATCCTACATGGCATGGGTATCAGTAGGTGGCGATGTACGAGGCCACCTAGGTAGTCTATATAGATACTGGTGAGAGTTTGATGAGTCAGAGATAGATATTATCTGGAGACCTTATAGACATATTTAGTGGCTAGAGGATGCCATAGAGCTCAGTGTGTGCTTAGTAGAGCACTTTATCCTTGGTAGTCACAACTATATCATAGATTTGTATAGAGTTAACAGGTGTCGGTAGAAGCTTGGCATAGTACAGGGGGTTCTATAGCTTGATATATGGTATGCCCGTAGAGACTCAGAGAGGCATACTATGGGGCCTCGCATACTAGTGGCCTAAGACAGGGTGAGTTTTCATAGGTGGTCCCACAGGCATGTGACCCAAAGATGACAGTCGGGGACCTAGGGACCACAACAAATTATTTGACTTGTACGCTATTGTCTTACCTTGGTGTCTTACTCTCTCGAGGAGGCACAGGGCGCAGGTGCTTGACCACCTATAGAGATTTGGCATGGTTCTGAGTGGAGAGAGAGAGAGTAGTAGGTCTTGATCTAGAGGATCCCTTTGATGGGATACCACATGATGAGTAGGGTACTAATTAGGTACAGGGACCGAGGCCATAGGGTCTAGGTTAGGTACTATCATAGATTCGAGAGCCGGGGTCCTATAGCAGGGCTAGTCATCTAGAGCACCACAAGGACCAGCCTCAATGGCATAGCCATGGTACGAAAGTCACTTTGTAGTAGCAATTACAACAGGCCCTAGGCTGAGAGAGATTGGGCTAGGGTAGAGAGATGAGGCCCGAGGTTGGTGTGTGACAGCTACCCGAGCAAGATCGAGCTCGGACCCAGTTGTGAACTTATTATCGAGCAAGATCAAGCTCAGCCCAGCCGCCCCGGAGGTGATAGTAATATGCTATTCAGCCAGATTTGATAGATGGCCTAGGTGATAGGTTTGTACTAGCGAAAGGCCCGGCGTGACTTTGTGATATTAGAGTGAGATAGGCTCAGGGTAGAGCGTGTAGTGGGCTAGGCCGAGCTTTCTCAAGATTTAACAGAGATAGTGTCCTATCAACACACAAAGGGTACAACAGTGACTTCCCGGACTCATAGAGATTTGGCCAAAGCATACGGTAGGGCCTCCTATTATAGGTCCCTATATTTTAAGGCGGTTCTAGCCGAGTCGGCGATCAGTAGGGTACCAGATCGGAGAGGCCTTAGGCCTCAGTGGAGCAGCCATGACTAGAGAGAGCTGGTGATGCTCATGCTATGCTACCTCCACGAGACAAGACAACTACTCCCTTAGAGGGCTCGAGTCAGCCCTGATGTTTTGTACTTCTACATATGCCTCTTGATGAAGGCTATTCTTCCTTGATACATGTACCATTCTTTTGTATGCCTCAGATGAAGGATTTTATTCTATTATAGATGTATCACCTTTGTACGCCTCAGATGAAGGAATTTTTGATGTATAGCAGTTTTGACACATGCCTCTGATGAAGGATTTTTTGATGTACTTTTGCACCATGATGTATATCCATTTTTGATACAGATATACCACACATGTATGATTTAGACATTTTTGACAGGACATATGTGTATATGAGATGGACATTTGTTTATTATTTCTCATGGATAGATAGCTGTGTTTATGATGCATTCTGATTTGATTTGACATGTATATGTATCATGATCTTGTTGATGTATCACATGTGTTTTGATTTCTAGATAATACGATCCCGTAGAATATATAAAATGTGTTTTGTTTTATGTGATGTGTCATACTTAGTGGATGGGATGATATGATGATAAGGGTGTGGGGGATAGAGTTTGATATTTGTGACCCCTCTTTCCCCATTTGATGATATAATATGTGATGACTAGCTTAACATTCATGTATGATATATACTTAGCTTTTTCTTGATATATGATATATAGATGATGTTAGATGTGATGATAATGATGGTAATGTGATGATGTGATAACAAAACATTGTACATGCAATACACACAATCAAATCCTAACAAAGAACACAATGAATCAACATAATAACGCACCATGATTCATGAGCATGCAAAAACATACCTCAATATGCACAAGCAAGAATAAATCTAATCTAAGCAAGAAAAGATGAATTCTAACAAAGTATGCCCAAACAACAAACAACACAAAAGCACAAACATGAAGCAACTATACAAGCAGACAAGTAAAGAAAGAAACAAGACAATGTAAGTAAACATAAGTAAATGTTTTTGTAAGATTGTTTTTCTGAAACAATTTTCTATTTTTTCGATTTGTGTCATTTTCGAAAAAAATTTCTATTGTTTTTGGTTTGTTGAAACAATTTTCTATTGTTTAGGTTTTTAGATATTTTGAATTTTTTTACAGTCTTTTTGAAACAATTTTCTATTGTTTTTGTGTTTTTGAAACAATTTTCTATTGTTTTTGTGTTGTTTTCTAACAGTTTTCTAGAGTTATGCATAGGTAACCAAGAAAGTGTGGATGCCCCCAACATTAGATGGGGAATATACAAGGGTAGAGGCCATGGGCGCATGAATAAGAAGGTGAAGTCATTGAAATTCCCCCAGTGTAAGATGGGGAATAACGAAAGACCATGTCCTTCACAAATGAATAAAAGAAGACAAAGCCGGATCAAGGCTTGATAGGATTGGGATCACAGAAATCTCAAGGTAGAACTAGGGCTAGGAAAAGTAAAATTACCCTTCGATACAAGATGCTTACGAACAACGAATCCTCCCAAGGTGCCGAAAACTGGTTTTCACCCCAGAATTATCCAAAGTGCCACAATTGTGTGGTTTTCACTTGTGGATGACCTATTTTCTCTTTTTATTTTTCTGATTTTTTTTTGTATTTTTAATCATTTTACCATGTTTTTGATTTTTTTGCTTTTCTGATTTTGTGCCATGTTTAAGCATAGAACCACTTAAGATGCATGGTGTTCATGGGCTCACGGAGCTCATCACCATTGGGGTGAGAAAGTTTGTATGCTCCTGTGTCATACTTGGCTACTATAACATATGGTCTTAACTAATGTGGTTCAAACTTTCCTTTCTTTTCCCATTCGATCTTGTGTTGAACTGATTCTCCTTCATGACTAAATCACCAACCTTGAACTGGTGAGGTATGATTCTCTTGTTGTAGTTTATGTAGACTCTATTCTGATACACTTTGAGGTGATTAAGAGTGCAAATGTGCTTCTCATCTAGGAGCTCTAATTCAACCAATCTAGCCACCCGGTAATCCTCATCTTTATCTAAATAATCCCTAAGAGAGATTCTTAGGGAAGGAAGTTCAATTTCTAATGGGATGATAGATTCCATCCCAAATACTAGAGAATATGGTGTCACCCCGTAGGGAGTGTGAATGGAGGTTATGTAAGCCCAAAGAGCTGGGTGGATTTGCAAGTGCCAATTATGACCTGTTTTACTGACCATCTTCTCCATTATTCTCACCAAAGTCTTGTTTTTGGCTTCGGCCTGTCCATTACCTTGGGGGTAATATGGTGTAGACCATTTTAACCTGATTTAGAACTCACGACAAAGACCTTTCACCATTTTGTTCTTGAATGACTTCCCATTATCCGTAACAATGGCTACTAAGAATGCCATATCAACAAATGATATGATTCATGATAAATTTGGAAATCTGAGCTCCTGTTACATAGGTTAAGGAACGGCCTCCACCCATTTTGTAAAGTATTCAGTAGCCATGATGATGTGGGTATGACCATCAGATGAGGTAGGGGTAAGTTTCCCTATCAAGTCAAGTCCCCATTTAGAAAATGGCCATGGGGTAGTGATAGGTTGCAATGGTTGTGATGGAGCATGGATGAAGTTTCCATACTTCTAGAAAAGTACACACTTCCTGACATAATTGCAACAATCGGTTTCTATGATAGGCCAATAGTAGCCTACTCTTAACAATTTCTTGGCCAAAACAATTCCATTTATATGTGCTCGACACACCCCTTCATGTACTTCTTTGATTGCTTGGATGGACTCCGTCATATAAAGATAACATAATAGATTCCCATTGTAGCCACTCTGATAAGTTGTACCTCCTAAAAGGGTGTATTGATCTATTTGGTGAATCAGGTTTTCTTTCTCAGAATGGGAGATATTGGGAGGGAACATGCTGTCCTTAAGATAGGTAAAGATGGGCTCGTACCATGGGGAATTGGGACCAACAACATCACAAGCCAAACAAGATTCTGGCATGTCATATGTAGGATGGCATAAGTTTTCTACAAAGAATGACATGTCCTTATTCCCTGGCGGAATATGAAGCATAGAACCCACTTTGTCACCGTATCGTTTGCTTTGATCTCATTCTGCGCTCTTGGAATTTTTTCAAATGTAATGCACATGAAGTACTCCTTTAGAGATTCTACTAGATTTTTATAAGGTATGAGCTTTTCATCATTAACCTTGTATTCATCATTAACTTGTTTGATAATTAATTAAGAATCACCCACAACCTTGACATGATGAATGTTCCACTTGATAGCGAGCTTCATCGCTGTGATAAGTGTCTCATACTCTGCAATATTGTTTGTGCAAGTTAAACCCAGGCAAAAAGCTTGTGGTATAGGGTCATGAGAAGGACTAATGAGTACTACCCCTACACTTGAACCATGAAAAGTAAAGGATCCATCAAAGTGTATCTGCCATATGACAGACTCTTCAATGTATAGCAATGAGGCATCTAGTAGATCTAGATTTAAAGGTTCACTGCCTTGCAAAGGTGCTTCTACGAGTTGTTCAGTGAGTACTTTTCCTTTAACCAAATTTTGATGGAAAATTCTATGTCAAACTCACTTAGTAGAATTATCTAATTAGTCATTCTACCTGTGAGGGCTGGTTTTGATAACAAGTAATTGAGTGGGTCAACTTTGGATATCAGCTTGGTTTTGGTATTCAATAGATAATGGAGAAGTTTTTAAAAAGTAAAAACAATGGCAAAGTAAGATTTTTCAATTTGAGGATAGTTGAGTTCATAAGCGATGAGAGTGTGACTGAGATAATACACCACTTTCTATTTGTGACCAAGGTGGTATTGGGTGAGCAACACACCAATAGAAAATTACGTAGTAGAGATATAAAGCAAGAGTGGCTCCCCAGGAGTTGGAGACATGAGGACAGTAGATTGGCCAAGTATTGTTTAAGCAAAGAAAAGGCTTGCTGTTGCTTTGGTCCCCAGATGAAGGCAACATCCTTTTTAAGCAAGTGGGTGAATGAGTGGCACTTATCTATAAGCTGGGAGATGAAGCGGTGAATAGCCTAGATTTTCCCACCTGTAAGTTACGTAGTTGCTTAATGTTTCTTAAGTGGAGGCATTTTAGTAATAACAAACAATTTAACAGGGTCTACCTCAATTCCTCTTCTTGATATGATGAAGCCCAATAATTTTCCTAATAACACACCGAATACACACTTCTTTGGATTCAGCCGGACCTTGTACTCTCGTAGGCGCTCAAAGATACGTCGCAAAATGACAGGGTGATCTTCTCTTGTCTTAGACTTTCCAAGGATGTCATCCACATAGTCCTCCATGATATCATGAATCATATCATGAAAAATTACTATCATTTCCTATTGATAAATAGCTCCTACATTTTAAGGCCAAATGACATTACTTGGTAGTAGAAAGTACCCCAAGGAATCGTGAAAGCCATTTTGTGCTAATCTTCATCAAGCAATCTTGATTTGGTTGTATCCTGAAAAACCATCCATGAAAGATAGCATCTCGTATCTCACTGTGGAATCCACAATCATGTCAATATTTGGCAGCAAAAATCATCCTTAGGGAAAGCCTTATTAATGTCTCTAAAATCATGCAAATTTTAATTCGACAGATTTTTCTAGACACGGATGATGTTAGATATCCATTCAGAATAATCAATAGGCGGGATGAATCCTACCACAAGCAACCTTTCTAGTTCCTCTTTAACCAAATAAGGCTACCCTTGGGTGCATATTTATGAGATTCTATTTAATAGGCTTAGCATCTACATGCAAAACTAGATTGTGCATGAATAAAGTTATATCTAATCCTAGCATGTATTTGTAGGACTGTTGTATATATCTTCCCCAGGTAGATATAGACAAGCAGAAGATTCTAGAGATCAAAGAAGCTCAAATCCCTGGCGCATAGAAGTGGCGCACAGAAATGAGTGTCGACAATGAAATGTATGCGCCCTTGGCACACAGAAGTGGCGCACAGAAATGAGTGTCGACAATGAAATGTATGCGCCCTTGGCGCACAGAAGTGGCGCACAGAAATGAGTGTCGACAATGAAATGTATGTGCCCTTGGCACACAGAAGTGGCACACAAAAATGAGTGTCGAAAATGAAATGTATGCGCCTTGGCACACGAGAAATGAGTGTCGAAAATGAAATGTATGCGCCCTGTGGCGCACTAAATGTGTCGAAAATGAGTGTCGATAATGAAATGTATGCGCCCTTGGCGCACAGAAATGGCGCATGACACAGAGTGTCAATAGGGTAAATGGTGTGCCCTTGGCGCATGGAAGAGGATGATGACACACACATGAATGCGCCCTTGGCGCACCTTCAAGAGGCGCAACATTTTGAGCGGCGACAGAAGCAGAACCACAGCATGATATTCGAGATGGCCATAACTTTTGGCTCCAGAGCTCGATTCATGCAAGGTTGGACTTTTCGGAAAGATTACGAGGTCCTCTGTCCAACTATGACTGGATATCTTTAATTGGGTGAGAACAAATTCTTAAAAATGCAAAATATAGTTCGCCACTTTTGGGTTCGCTGGGTTCTCACCTACCATCATTATGAGATGAGTTAAGTGCATTCTGGAGGTGGTTGGGGCAGATTTCGAATTCCTCTCTCTTTTCTCTCTCATTCTTCCTATAAATTGTAAGGAGGGGCTTCTTTCTAAAGGTTGGAAATTTCTGCTTTGCATCCTCCCTTCTCTCCTGCTCACAAGAGAATTTGTGGAGCCTTCAAACCTCCCATATGGATTGTAATGTTGTTTTTTGCCTCTTGGCCACTGCAATGTATTGAATCGATCCTTGAGCAATATATGTATGTCTGTGATTGATTCTAAACCCTTTCATATATTCATTGCTGTCATATTTTGATCTCTCATTGCATTTTGGCTATCTGTGCATGGTGTTGTATTGCATCTATGTGGTCTGTGTTTATTCTTGCAAAGTGGGTGTTCAACATTCCTCGGTGCATCACCTCCTTAGCTTAGGTTTATTTTTATGCATTTCTCTCTCCCTGTCTCCTTGGCAAGTTAGATTAGGTTTTTAGTAAACCCTCTGCATTTTTTACGTGTGCATCTGAATAGAGGAATAGGAACCGGCCTTCATCCGGAGAGCTTTTCCAATTCGCGAGGTCCCACACTTGGGAAAAGCTCCATGTTATGCAATCGCACTGAGAGTCTCAACCCATCGTGTTGCAGAGTCCCAGGGGTGCTGCGATTCGACATCAACAGGACCATGAAAACATGTATATAAACTATCATAGCAACATAGTGAATGTCTTCTCTGTTCTCTAGCCGACAAAGTGAAGCTCCTAATTTTACGGTCTTCGGATCCTCCTCTGTACCAATATTAACATCAATAGTCTCCTCTACTAATAATTTTGACAAGTCCTCCATACATGTAGGATCGGGAGGAAGGTTGAGATCTTTGTCCAAGGATGTCTCCACGAGATTTTCATCCTTGGCGTGGTCAATTTCATTTTCCTTTGATTTTTGCACTGTTTATCGGCCAGGCCTCAAAGAGGTTTTCACTGTGTGACTTGGAATTTGATTTTTGCCAAGTTTTTACGTTGGAACTTTTGCCCTCACTTTTTCTTAAGTTTTTCTGACCATGAAGCTCAGCCTCCTCACCGAAGTAAGCGTAGGTATCCAAGTCAATATAGAAGCCCTTTTTGTGGTCTCCAATGGGAATTGTATCCGTATGCCCATGAACTCTGCGATAACTTCGTCATTCTCGAATGGATCTACCAACATGTGACATTTTGGTCCCATTCAACAAGGGAAGGGTAAATAAGGTCAAGGTTTGGTTCTGTAGGGGTTATGGTTAGGACAATGTTGTTCATGAATAGGTTTGTGGAGACAAGATCCTCATATTGGCTACAATGCGAATCCGTATCACCGCATCAGATAGTCGAGCTATCCTCATGTTCGAACAAGTTGCATCTTGATCATTGGGGTGTGCTTCATAAGGGAGAATCCCAATGCCGTATCTTTATATTTTAAAATGTAGAATAAGCACTGGTTCTCTTTGTCCTTGTTCATTTCTTTCACATCCTAGGACCTTGTAACCCATGGAGTACATAATTTTTATGGATTTATCATATTCAGGGGTTTGATAACAGGTTGGATGAGTATCCTCTGGGACCCAAGTTGTAAGTGGATCTAACAATTTTTCTTCAGCCAACAAGCCTCCATGTAAGAATGACCCAATGGCGTGTTCATTTTTAGGTCTTACGAAGTGATAGTTGGGTCGACCTCTAGTCTTGGGAGAGAATGAGAGGTCTGAAACAAAGAGGGCTTGCTACACATTATATTCTCTGTAGCTATATTCAAGGATTTTCATCTCCCATGAATAAAAAGGAGAGGTTGATGTAGACACACCATGGGTACAAGAACTGAGAGAATCTAAATCTATCCAAGATTCCATGGCCTTAGATTGGAGAGGGACAACTATATCGGTGGAGGGACATGCATATGTTCCCTTACGTGCAAAACTATTGAGAGCTCTGCAGTGAGCGAAGGGCTCTGAATCTCCTTGTATTGTAATGGTGTGTCCCTCATGCTTCAATTTAATGCACTGATGGAATGTTGATGGCATGGCCTACATGGCATGAATCCATGGTCGGCCTAGAAGCATATTATACGGAAGTTCCAAGTCCAGGACATGAAAATTTGTTTGATGGCAAGTGGGACCCACCTCCATGGGCAACGTGATTATGCCCACTGACTCCCTTTCCACATTGTTGTAAGTGGTGATAGTGATGATATTTGATTCAAGATCTGCCTCAGTATGTCCCATCTATTTAACCAATTTTAGCGTGCATATGTTTAACCCTGATCTGTTGTCCACAAGCACTCATTTGATCTTCCTACGGGTAACAAATACCTCAATATACAAAGGAAGATTATGTGTTGGATTTTCAGTAGGGATTTTCCTATGGTTGAAGGTAATATGTTCATTTGGTATGATGTTGGCTACTACAGCTTGAAGATGTGTAGGATCAACCTCTAATGGCACTCCCGACCCCTAAAGAGTTTGGTAAAGAATGTCTTTGTGTACATTGGATATCTTAAGAAGATCTAATATCAAAATCTTAGTAGACATCTTCTCAAGTTGCTCTAAGAGGTTGTATTTACCAGTTTGTGGGGTTGATGGAGAAGGTTATGGAATCACGAGGCGGGCACACCTTGTTACTGATGGCACAATCCTTTCCTTTGATTTAGATGGTGTTGACATGGTTAGTAGGAGAGTGAATACATCCAATAAGTGAATCATAATGATTGTTGTATTTTTTGGTGTATAAGTAATTCACTGCTTTATAACCTTGGGATGAATCTCCCGATCTCGGCTTTGACTTTTTGATTTATCATGATTGGGAATGGCTCTTTATATATCCCCATTTTCTCATTAGGTGTCTGAGTTTTCCCGGGTTTTCCACCTCTATCTCCCCATTATTGATGAGGTCTTGAATATAATGATGAAGGCGCAGACATTTTTCTGTCTTATGTCCTTTGACATGATGCATTTTGCAATATTCATGCTCCTTGTACCATGAAGGTTTTGGAGCATTGTCATCAAATGGTTGTGTCATAGGATATGTCACCATGTGAGCCACATCCAATTGTTTTAGTATAACCGAAAAAGGTTCATTAAGAGAGGTGAACGTTCTTCATTTTGGTGGTGGTTGAATTGGTCCTTTGGTCAGTTTAAAAGGTTGACCAGTTTGGACCATTTGTACATGTTTGGAATCAGTGATCCCATCTCCCACCACATTTTTGTTTTTGTTAAAAACATTTGGTTTCTCTATGGGTTTAACATTTTGATTATCTCTAGATTGGGACTTGAGAGTTCCTTTTGCAATGAGAGATTTCTCTATTTGAACCCCCTTTTCGATGACCTCCTCAAAAGTGTGAACACAATGCATTTAGAGGTGGAAAGCTATATCCGGATTGAGGTTGGGTACAAAATAATAACCAACTAGTTTTGGGGAAATCGCAAGGGAAGCGGCTAGCTATCCCTCTCCACCATTGGAGTAAGTTGGAAAAAGTATCATTAGGGCGTTTCTTGGCACCACATACATCTTCCATGGTGACATCACTCTCTATGTTATATGAGAAGTGACACACAAACCTTTCTGCCAATTCTAGACAAGTGAAAATTGATCCTCGAGGTAAACATGTGAACCACTCCAAGGCTTGACCTCCTAAACTCTTAGGAAAAACTCTTATGAGATAATTGTCACTATAGGACACCTCTTGACATGCAATATAGAAATCTTTGATATGATCCCATGGATCTCCTTTCCCTTTATATTTTTCAAATTTTGGCATATCGAATTTCTTAGGAAAGGGTTGAAGGGTCATAGTCTTGTCAAAAGGATAGGGGCATAATTCTTCATATTGATACTTTCTAACACTCCCTATATTTCTCTCTTGAAGGCTTGTGAGTGTTACTTTCATAGACTGTACCTCTTGTGTGAGCAATTGTTCTCTAGTGGGAGAAGCGGGATATATACTCGATGATACCCCGTATCATCTTCTTCTTGGAATTCATTGATCTTACCTTAGGCAATCGCATTTTGAATTTTTTTTCTTGCTTCCTTCTGTACATGAGAGGTTAGCAAAGCTAATTTTCAACTTAGGCTACTAATTTTTTGTTGAATTGTGGTTTCTTCTTCTAAAGGTTCCTCCTCTTCCTTGTTTTGTGGAGGTTCTTCACCATTCTCATGTCCCGTCATGTTTTTATGTGGCACTTTGATAAAGGGTATTCTATGTCCCACTATCTTATTATTTCCTACATTGGAGGTAGAAGCATGTCCATGCATCAAAATATCCTCCATGTTGATAAGGGGTCGTTCTTCCTCATTAGCATTATTCACAGGTGGGATTATTTCATTTTCAATGGGCATTTTGGCCCCTAATTCCACAACATGTGCTAGCACTCTATCCTTATTTTTGAAAATAAACTCATCTAATAAAGTAGGGTCAAAGTCAAATTCTATGTGTGGGGATTCCAATTCATTACCACTATGATTGACCATATCTTCTATCTCTTTTTCCACAGAAAACAAAGGCCCTAGATCATGTCCAATGAAGGGGTTTGACCCTTATCTGTTAGAGGCTTCCCAAGCTTGTGCTTGTTGTTCCTTGTATGTTTTTTCTTGAGTCCTAATCATGTTTTGGGAGCCATGATTTGTGATAGTTTCACTAAGGTAAGTTGTAAATGTGTTCAAAAATTTGTGACCACACCTAAGTGAAATAAAAGATAAATTGTCAAGAATATGAATGAATAACAATGTGAGAATACTAATATGATAGAGTGATAAATCGCCAGTGACACAAATGTTTGGTACCTAAGCCTATCAAATGAAGTACTTCCTAAAATACGTCTCAAAAAGTAGCTTAGTGTCATAAGATAATTAACAAGATGTTCTCACTTATGCCAAGTTCAAGAGAATGAACAAGACGTAAGAAAATACAAAAATTTAATGTGACCTCCTAACAAGATATACTAAAAGTGAGTTCAAATTCAATTAAGAACTATATCCCAAAAAGTGCCAGTTACAATTTGTGAGTGACATAACAAAATCACCAAGATATGTTAACCAAAATTTGTGAGAAGGTAAGGTATTGATATCGGGATGCTATTGATATAACATGCACAATTCGTAACACGTAACACTCTTCAAAATCGAGGAAATAATAGAATAAAAAAAAATCTCAAAGTATAGCTAGGAATAGTTAAAATGTGTGCAGCGTAACCTTACAATATAGATATTTAGGTCAAGTTTACAAGAAATAAGACCTAAATATCAAAATTGTAGTGATATGATACAAACAAGGTAATCCTTGTAAGGAAGTTATAGATGAACCATGCCTAACTACAATGACAATATTGATGTGGGTATCAAGATCACAATGGCCACCAATGATATGAATATGTCTCCATGAACTTTATACATTTAACTTACCCATCCGTAAACATGGATGGTGTAAATGAACAAAAAAGTGGCAGAAACAATCAATTGGTAACACAAAGGTAGTCACTCTTCTTTTGTTTAACAAAGTGTTAGAAAAATGTGAAGGAAATAAATCAAAAAATGGGGATGAAAAATGCTGGCCTCACTTCGGTAGAGTTTTTCCTCGCCCTAAGGCAAGTGAAAAACTAAGCGAAAGTAACGTGTCACACATTTCGCAATAAAAAGATGGTTCACAAATCAACACTGTTTTAGAATGGTCAAAGTGGGCTCCTGGCCAAAGTATATTTTCCTAGGTGGTTCTCTCATCCTAGGTGTTACAAAGTTGTCCACAAGTGGGATGATTTACCCAAATAGTCCCGACTATCTTGGGAGTATCTCGACTTTTCCCCCTTCAAGCATAGTGGGAAGTAAATGCATCCATTGTGTACTTAAAAGGGTTGTATAGGGATAACTTGTAATGCTATCTCACAAAGGAATCACTAGTCAGGTAGGTAGTGTGGAGCACTTCCCTTTTCATCCATAAGGTTCCCTTTTGTGTGGACTACTTTGGGGTTCCTGGAACCACCCCATTATTGTAGCTTAAGGCATTATGCCAAAGGGGTTATGTTCCAGTTGAGTGGAGAGGGAAATACCCTTTTCAAAAACCTGCAATACCGTGTTTTAAATATGTTGTTCTTTTTATCTTGTTTAATTAGGTGTGGTTTACTCGAACACCTTTTGACAACCTGTATAACAATTGTATTAGTAGTTTTTGACTTTGTTTTTAATTCCTCCTTTCTTTGACAAGTGAGGTGTTTTGGTCCTGTATGACGATTTTAGTAGTTTTCCATCAAAAGAGTAAACACCATTTTTGATTCTCTAGATCATCCAAGGATGCAAGAGAAGAGCATACATGATGTTTCCAAAATCTGAAAATATATCAAATGGAAAAACACTTTAATTCAAACACACCAAGTTAACCAATTCCAATTCAAATATTCCTAACAACCTCAAAGCATAAAAAGGACCTAAGAATTATTTATGATTCCCAAGATTGCCCCAAGGGATGCAAGGGAAGAGCATACATGATCTTATTCTGATGAGTAAAAATGAAAAGTTTATCTAATCAAGTAAAAGCATGTAAAAACATCCTACAAAAATGAGTATGTGATTAGATAAAACCTACAAGAATGTTAGCACCTCAACACATTAATTTCAAGAAAAAAAAAGACACATGCATCCCTTTTTTTATGTCTGTATGTGGGTTAGGGTTAATACACTACTCTGTGTTTTTCTGATTTACAATACACCTATGCCACTCGAGAGGCATGTGTGCCACCAAAACAACGTGTGCGCCACTCTGTGTGTTTCTGGCTTACCATGTACCTGCGCCACCCAAGAGGTGTGTGTGCCACCAAAAGAACGTATGCATTAGCTTCGATAAAAATAGGCTAAAAATCACACAGAATGCTTGCGCTACCAGAAAAGTGTGTGCACCACTGGAAAATCGTGTGCGCCACTGCTTTGTAAAATAGTCTCGATTTTGACAGAATGCTTGCGCCACTAGAAATGTGTCTGCGCCACTAAAATAGTGTGCCCTCTTGGGTTAGGTTGTACGCGCTGATCTGACAGGTTTTGAATTACAGTGAAGGTACAATACAAAAATTTGTCTGTGCCTTTGGTTAGTGCACCCACGTGCGAGTTAGGGTATGTGCGCTAAGGTTAGCGTGTATGTGCTAGGGTCGATAAACAGAGAATCAGGTTTTGACAGTGTGCCTATGCCACCCGAGAGGTTCCTGCACCACCAAAAATATACCTGCACTCCCGATAGTGTGCTTGCGCCACCCCTGTAACCAAAATATGACAAAAACACAAGAAAGCTCACAATACTTCAAATTTTGACAAGTTAGTTTAAAAATGACAACAACCCATTAAAATGATGGCTATGAACAAGAACCTACACATATAAAATTAGTAAAAATTCCAAGAAAATGGACATTAATTACTACATGTGCATATCAAAATTTAGCCAAAAACAATGAAATTTAAACTAAAATGCCAAGGGACTAGGTCCCACCGGGTGTGCCAAATGTGTGCATGAGTTGTTTTTAAACTAATGCTAATATAAGTAAAGACTAACACCTAAATAACCTTAATTAGCAAGAATTAAACAACATACTAAGCACCATCAAGATAAGAATTAAACAAGGGTTAGATACTAACATTCATCATATTCAAAACTTTTAAACTAACAATGTTAAGTATCTAAATCCTCTATTCTCTAACAACAAATAAATGAATGGACCTATGTAGGCTCCATGGCAATAAAAATGGTTGTCTTTAGTATTCCAAGAACCTAGGAATGAGGGCTTGTCAAAGTTGGGCTACAAGACCCTTTTGACACCTCCCATATGACCTAAGCACTTAGGAAAGAGGCTTAACTCTTCAAGATGATGAACTCTCAAGAAAACAAAGGAAATCTTTTAGTCTATTTTGCTATATGCTTTGCATTTGTCTTCTCAAGAAGTTTAGGTGTAGGTATAAAGGTAGAAGGAGGGATCCTTATATAGCCCAATGGATAAAGGAAACACTTCATCCCTTTACATGTGGGATAAAGGTAAAACAAGATTAGGAATGGATAAGGTTGCTTTATAAAAGGTAACCTTACTTTAGAAGGGTTTAATTTATGCTTAGCAAGTCATGGGAGTTGGGGGTGTTTTAATTAATCACAGGTGATTCACTAATAGGTAGATGTAAGCTTATAGAAGCCAATTTGAAGAATATTAGTAGGATTTAGGCTATTAAAGGTGATTAAATCAATTAAATATTGATTTATTAGTTAAATGAAAGGGAGAGATAATTAATAAATAATAATTAATTAGTATAGATAAAAGGGGTGATTTATTAATGGAAGGTCATTAGTTAGGGTATGTGTTGGATAGGTGACTTAATTAATTAGCGTAGTGTAATTAACTAATGACGATATGAGGGAAAATGAGTGTTATTGACGATATGTCACCAATTTTCTAGAAGGGGGATAATTAGTGTAATTTAAGTATTTAAATTGCTTGGGCGTAGTTATGGGTGGCTACACTCTTCCCTGATGATGATCCGATTGTACCCAAAATATCCATACAACGCAGAAACACTTTTAGAACCTATTGCCATTTGTAAGATTTATTACATAAAGGGTAACAAGTAGTGATCTTTTAGGGACTATTTATTCACATATCTAAAATCAACACATAATCTGATTTCTCCATTCCTTTTCTATATAGGAACTATATTAGCTACCCAAGATTAATTCTTGCTTTAATTAACTTGTTCAATTCCTTCTTCATCATAGGATTAATATGTGGATTGAAATGACTCTATTTTTTTATAGACTTAGCGGTTGAATCCAACTCAATGGTGTGATTATCTAAACTAGGATCAAAACCTTTAAGGTATTCATAGATCCATGCAAAAATATCAGAAAAATTTCACCAAATCTCTACAACATCACATTTTTCTTGTGGAGTGCATACTTTACCAATTTTGAGTAATTTATCTTCACCAACTAAGATGGGTTCTGAATCTTCACCCTTGACCATCATGTTTCCTTTTATTTTCTCGAGCTATTAATTGGGGTTGAAAATGTATTTCAAAGTCACTAATCCCTTAGTCATCTTATTTTACCTGAGACGAACAACTTGGTCTCCATATTGCTTCTCCAAATTATCTTGATTTCTTGAAGAAAAATAAGCCTCTTCTTGAATGAAATTTACAATCTGCTAATCATTCTCAAACACTTTCCAATTGGTGTCATTATTTGGTATAACATGCCTCACTATCACCTTGATATGGGTTACACTATTTCTTTCTTGATGTTCTCAACAATGTCAAACCTTTCTCTAATTGTAGCCATCTATCAAAGACCTTCATTATCTTTCCCTGAATGGAATGGATATTAAAAGCTTCAAATATTTAATAATATCCCATAATTTATGATTTTAGGAATTTAGAAATCCATTCTTGGATTTATTTGATCCTCTAACTTGGTTCACTATCAATTCATTATCCCTAAAGTTATGCATTTTTTTGATATTCCCTGTTCTTACCCATTGAAAACCATGGATGAGGGACTCTTATTATGTTGTGTTATTGGAAAAGATAAAATGAAATCTAAAATAGGATTAATAATTCATACATGTAGAATATATAAGGATTACACCCCCTCTTACACCTTTTCTATTTCTTGATCCATCACGTAACATTTTCCAAATTCCATTCTCTTCTTCATTATTTGGCTTAACAATACTAGACAAAGGTAAAATTTCCTCATGTAGCTAGTAAATTCCAAGACCATTTTCCTCCACTTGTTGATGTGGGTCAAAGATATAGTAACCATTTTCCCACTCATCAAGTAGTAGGTCAGGAATGCCTTCAATCGAGTATCTTTTTCTTGAGTATTTAGAAAATATTATTCATCAAATATGGTACAATTTACATTAATTGGTCTAGTCACATGAGCTAATAGATGGAATGTTGCAATTGGTTTTGAATTGATAGTATCCTTAGTGTCACACCTAGTCCAGAAGAGCATATGAAGACCAATCAGCTGATATATATCCTCCAATTTTGGCATTGAATTCCCTAGAGATACATAGAGCGAATAATGGAATAAAATCAATTATAAAAATGTCCTAAGGAACTGATAAATCAGGGTATGCATGAAATGTGAGGCTTAGACCTTTGATAAATACAAAAATTCCTACTTTTTATCTATCTAGCTGTATTACACCCTTAGAAAGAGATTCATACTTGAGATCTATCTAGTCTGCAATTTTTTTTAGGAATCACATAGTTGCTTGCTCCGAATCGATCATAAAATGGTGCAAAAATGAATTCCAATGATCAAGGATACATAAAGGAAGGGGTTCATATTCTTGTTTCGATGATCCTCCTTTTGTTACATCACATTAGCAAGAACAACCTTGGTTTGTTCTTTGGATAGCTCACTTGGGATAAAGAGATTGGCCATAAATTCTTGTAAGATATTTCCTTTTCTTGGGATGGCCAATGATTCCCACATAGATATGATCACATTAGTTTTCTTCATCTATTCAAGGATGTTGAAGGGATATGAATTATCCTTCTGCTACACCTTACTTATAACAACCTTTTCTTATAATTGAGTTGATATCGAAGGTCCTTTATGATGATTTTATAAATTTGGAGCTATGTTTGAATTACCAGCGCGCTTTAGAGTGTCAAAGAAGGTTGAGAAGGACCTACATTTATTAACTTCCCTTCTTCCATAGCCCTCTTCTTAGATCTAGTATTAGAAACCACACCTTGAGGAAAAGTTTGATTTATTCCACAAAAGTCATCCATTTTCTAGTTTACAAGTGAAGTATCACTTGGTGGTGTCTCTTGAGTGACTACCTGACGCAGATTTTCCTCTATGAGGGTATCTTGATGAAAAAAAGAACTTTTCACCATCATATCTTGGTTGAGAATTCTATTGGGGTATGTTTTAGTTGTGTGGAAGATGACTAGGGAAGCACCACTCATAATCTTGCACAACATTATTTTGAATAGGAACCTAGGCTTTGGATGAACTAGCCACATTTTTGGTTATATGGTTGAAATGGCCTTGAAGAGGGGAACTCATTCTAATTTTGAGGAGAATCTTGGAAGGAAGTCTTGTTTGGTGGATAAGGGGAATTTTGGGTTGGTATGGAGGTTGATAAGGTCTAAACATTTGGGCTTTCTACCTCTTAATAGATACCAACTTGTTTCCAAAATTTTGTAATTGTTTCATTACTTCTTGTAACTCAGCTAATATAATTGAGGAAGTAGATGCTTGACTAGAAATTTAATTCCATGTGGTTGGAATGGGAGCTAATTCAAGGCTAATATGGGAAACATATATATCCATATATGGAATATAGGAATTTTGTGTCTAGGGGTAAGTTTCTTAGCCCGAATAAGACTATTCTTGGTTCTAATAACAATGTCATAAACATCTCGGCATAGTTATAACCCCATAGATTTAATCATGACTGAATTATCACTATTCAAATCTTGTAAATAATAAATAAATGCATATTCAAGTGTAGGTATTACCACTTGTGGAATTTTATCCTAAGTCCTATAAATCTAAGGTTAAAATATGTCATTTTCTCATTTAGGGCTCTTTTTGTATTCATTAGCTACTCTATCAAAGACATGTGATATGATTTGTCCTTGAAATGATTGTAAATGGTTGTGCCAAGTTCATTACAATTGAGATTTGAAGCAGTATCAAACTCCTATACCGTGAAGGAATTTCCCTTTGAATGATGAGGCCAAAAGTCTGACTACTACATCATCCTTAGTAATAAAATGGACTAAACAAACATTAGCAACATCTTGGATATGATCAGTTGGGGTAGTATGGTTTTCACTAGTGAAGAAAGGGATACTTTTGAGTGCAGACACTAGTATATCATGTTGTGCATTGAGGGCCAAAGGACTACCACCATTGAAATTGATGAAGGGAATATTTATTTGAGGTTCCATGAAGGGAATTCATCTTAAAACTCTATATGAAAACAAGAAGGGCCTATCAAGAGGAGGAGTAGAGAGGACTCTATTTGGTGGTGATGGTGATCTCTAAACTGATTTTCCTCTTCTTCTTCTCCTTGGTGATAGTTGCACTAGATTCTTGACCTTGTCTGAATCCTTCTCATGAAATTTAGGCAATAAATTTCTAAAACCAGTAGATAGAGTGTTTGGAGTCATTTGATGTGTTATTGTAAAGCCTCCAAAAGGATGAAATTCACCAAGATACACACCAAAACTTAGTGAAATGGAGAAATTAAATTCTAAATAGTCCCACTAGGTGTGCCAAAATTGTTATTGCCAAAAACAACACCCTCTGATTTGTCATGAATGAATGGATGAGAAATCAATGTTTTTGGGTAACATGGGATTGTCTCTCAAGTTGTGGGACTTGCTACTTGAGATAAACCTCCGAGAAGGTTGGTTCCTTTACCTAATCCTAAAGCTAATCTACTCTTATAGCTATAAATGCAACTATATAACTCTAATCTATGATTCCAAGGGACCAGGGAATGAAAAAAATTCATAAAATGGAAATCCTAAGCTAAGGGGAGGTGATAACATTAAGAAAAGGGGGAAAGACACTCTCAAATGAGTGAAAATGGGAGGAAAATGAAGGAGGAGAGGGCATACATGAGTACCATAGTCTAAAACAACATTAAAAATCTCATTTTAATGGATTAAAATAGAAATAAACCCCGTAAGATGAGAATAAACATGTAAAAAAACTCGTAAATGAAGAGGAAAGATAATACAATAAACACAAGTTAGGGTAGAGAATAGTCACAAAAAGTGTTTTATTTCTTGAAAGAGATGAACATTCCATTACAATGAATGAGGAAGGTAAAAATCACCCTATACATGTCCAAATATGAGGCTTCGAACTCAAAATACACATACAACAGCTTATAGAATGATGCACTAGCATTCGAAGAGGGTCCAACCTTTAAAAATGACCACCATTTTAAAATTTATAGAAAATGGGAAGGAGAGATTAGTGAAAAGATAGGGAAACTCATATTTCCACCTTCAACCACCAACAACATGCATTGAATGTATGAAAACAGGCATGAGTACCCTGCCAAGGCTATTCCCCCACTATAACTTACTTGTAGGATAAGGAATGGGCACCATACTTCATCAAAGTGGATGGTTGAACTACTTGGAACCTACCTTTAAATTTTTAATTGTATTTCCCACTTTCCACCTACCTAACCTCACCTAATTTAATAAATATCTCTAAATTTTAGCAGCTCGGGAAGGTTGCATGACGGGTTCCTGTGCACGATGCTATAGTATACTTTAATGTATTTTTCTAGGTGTAAATGGATCGAGAAATCATCAAATTGAGGTAAGGATGGAAAAATTATTGATGTGCTTGTTGGGTCCAATTTTTACGCAGATCCGATTTATGTGTATGGCGGAGGATCGATCTTTAGGTGCAACTATGGAATAGTTCCACCCATTCCACTAGTGCCCATCATATTAGTTATTCCCTCATCATCCATTTCCCAATTCTATTAGTTAGATGACTCAGCCATGCGATGAACTAAAGGCCCCAGAATGTTCTACCAGCCTCCTAAAAATTCTACACTACTGCGCAAGACTCGCCTCCACTCCATTGCATCGGTCAAATAAGTAAAATGGGGAACATGAGAAATAATGAAATTGTTCCTCCCATTCCTAAAAGACCCGATTCATTTGACTTAACTCCCCTAAACTCCTCCTATGGCTAGTGCGATAATGTGGAGAACAAGAGTAACAAAGAAACATTTCCTCATGTTCATCTAAAGGACGATTTAGCCTATTTTTCCCCAAATGACCCAATTTTTTGATTTTTGGCTAAGTATGGAAATGAGGGGCTTGACAAGGAATAAAGGAATGTCCTAAATTTTGATTTCTCCGACTATTAATTAATTTATATTATCCAAGTCCGAATGAAAATGTAACTTATCAGAATATCCCTATGAGGGGGTATTTTGGATAACAATCACATCACAACCTTTACCAAAATCTTCATGCATTTTCTTTGATGCTTAACACCTTGTCAAAATCTCTTTTTATTAAACATATATCATGTTTACATACATTACGGATGTTTCCTCCGACCCCTTGGTCCCATGGTTTGATACATTCTCACGAGAGTGCTCCCATCGAGACCCTATCCATATAGTAGTCTTCCCTAAGCACACATTTGTAGGTGGTCCATATTATACTTCCCATACTAATTATTTCTAAGATTACTACCATCTTTACAAAATCCCCTAGAATGGCCATTTCAGACTACAATCCAAATCCTAGAGCATCTTAAACTAACCCTATCAAAACAATCAACTCTCTTCAATCCACTCGACCAATATAGTCACTTATTGGCTTGAGGGGCAATACTATCAAATTATCTATATCACAAGACTAGGGCATCCTTGAAATGGTATTTGTCTTGTACCTATACCTATAAGTATCTCAAAAAAGGGCTAAATGTAGACACCCCCTTTTCACCCTTAGGTGGCCTCGATGCACATCAATTAAAATTATCATTACCCATCATTATTATCCTTATCCAAAGTATCATATTTACAAGCATAAATCATATTTACCTACGTAAAACATATTTACCATCCCCTAACAACTAAAAAAACCCAACCTATTTTAACATAATTACCCTAACCTTCTAACCTCTCATAACTTGAGTCCCTAACCTCCCACCAATTTTTAACAACCTAACACCTTAGATGGAAAGAGGTTTTAACCATTTTCCATTCTTCCTTTTTTGGTTTTAACTTTTGAGGTAAAATCGACACCAATGTAGACACTAAAATTATGTCACACTCCCCTTTGGTCCCTCAACGAATAAACACCCTTCATCACATTCACCTAGCCATGGCCCCCTTCACCCCACTAATATTAATTTAATTCATTTAATTAAATTAATGCATTATTCTCACTATATTTATTATTTAAATATCTTATTTTAAATAATATCCACACATATAGTTCACTTAGACACCTCACAAAGCCAATTCAACATAAGACCTCTTCTTAGTAAGTTGCCATAACTAGCTAAGACTTACCCAAACCATAAAAATCAATGCCTACATTCCCTCTAACCACATTCCCGCATGCTCACAAGAAGCTCCTAGTCTAATTCTGGGTTAAGGACATGAAATTTGAGGAAATCAAGAGGATCTCCCTAGTTTAGTAAACCTAGGAAATCCCGCCTTGACCGACACCCGGTTACCCCTAATTGTCACCTAAGTTAAGCCACAACCACCATCGATTACCCTTTTAACCCCAAGACAACCTTATTCTCAAGGTTGGAAGTTGGAAGCAAGAAGTAGAAGGTTGGCGAGCATTAACACATCTTAGAGAGATAACACATCTTCAGAGAGTGAATTCCAATGAGAATCCACATGCAAGGAAGGAGATCAAGCATCTTTTCCTGCACAACCATCCCAACCATGATCTGATCTAACCAAGCAAAGAGGAATGTACATGCACCCATGCAGAAGCTTTCCTTCAGTTGGTGATCACTTGTAACCTTCAAACCTCTCATCAACACCTCCATCCCTCACTCATAGGCATTTAGGACCGGAATCCAAGTAAGTATAACGTCATACTTTTCTGGTTTATTTCATTTCATCATCTATTGTTTACCTAGCCACCTATTGACCTTCTCCAACATTTCCATCTCCATATACCCATTAAAACCTCACCAAAGTCCTTTGTATAATCACAAAGGGGACCCAAATCTTGTTCTGTGGCATTTCTAGATTTCCACTATAGCCAAGACTGCGTTACACTTGACTACCATCGCTTACCCTTAATCGACATTAGTCTCTATATTTTCCCATATAGACCAGATCAGAGACCTACCCACAAAATTTCATCTCACCCTCATCCACCTATGATCTACCTGAGACCTCTTTCAAACCTGCAGAACCCAGTAACCAATCATTTTATGTTTGGATTCTATTCTAGCTTAGCCTGTTAGATTAGATCTATTTCTTATTGTGTTTTAAGTGAGATACCTAAATCATTTTAAATTAAAATAGGATTTACTTTGTTTACAACATTAAATTGTTTAAAATAGTGGATTGACATCCATCTAGGAAGTATCACACTTCCCGGATCTAGCATATGCTAGGCAGTTCATTGACCATATTGTTTAATTCCTTTTAGTGGTCTTGCTTTTACATTACAGGTAAGTTCCTCTTAGCCAAAAGGAAGTTCTCACAATCAGCTGTGGATTTAGAAATCATATGCGCATAATAACCCATCAACCAACATTTGAACAGGTATTCCTCTTATACCCGTTACCCTATTTGTTTCATCAACACTTCAAAGAAATAATCTAAGAAACAGGTGAAATATTTTGGCACGCCCAGTGGGACCCATCCGGGGTTCCTTGCATTTCATTCATTCCTAGGAAAAATTGTGTGTTTGTTTCCCTTCTAAAAAGCATACACACTAATTTTCTTCCTTGGTAACCCACCTCTTCTTTCTATTTGATCTAAAGGAAACTTTTCTTTTGGTGTGATTAAAAAGAACCATTTCTTCATGTTTTTGCATTGTAGTGAAAGAGCATCCCTCTTCCTCTTCATTTTATTATGTCATCCAATTTCACATCTCAATTTGGGCTTAAAAATAAGTGCATTGCATTTTGATTTATCACATTAGCTCACATTAATTGAGGGAAACCTATACGCTGAAGTCATGCCCAGCTGATGGTTGAAAAATGAATCGTAGAAAAGCACTTCTTTCCTTTTCTCTTTCTCTGAGTCTTACCAAACCTCACAAAATTTCAAAATACACACATTCTTAAACAACATCTTACCTAGAAGAAGCTGTAGGTGATCACATGATCACGACACAATGGGCACCTAACTCACTACTCTGTCGAGTCATACTTCAGAGTGAAGCCCGCCCCCACCATAACATACCTAAAACCTCACCTTTTAGATCTCCTTCTTTGTAGGAAGCCATCCTCACCAAAAACTCTATTTCACAATTCATGTGTCAGTCCCTAAATAGCATAAGCTAAACAAACATAATAGAAAAGGGCACTCCTAGGATCACATTTTTCTTAGTGTTTCTTCTTGGCTTGCATTTTGAGGTGAGAGATCACGTTCTTCACTTTTTTGTTCATCCTTACACGCTCCTCATCATAGCTGGTGTATTCCGGCTTCACCTGAGTGTGCCTAGGCCATATCACCATCATTCTCAGAATTTTGGGTCTGATTCTACACCATATTTTAATTCACAACCACTTTTCTTTCATCATTGTTTCAATTTCACAGTAACCGTCATCGGTTACCTCTGACCACCATCAGTTATACCCAACCGACGTCAGTTCCAGGTCCTTTTTCTAACCTACTCAAAAGGACATTTTTATTCATTTTCTTCCACTTTTCATAGTCCCTAGTCACTACCATCATACCCATTGACGTTGTAAACATCATCAAATTTGGCATACCTGTCATATTTTACCTTCTACCTGGGTTTTCACTCACTATCCATTTTCTATAGTGACCGGTAGCGGTTACCCCTGACCGGTGTCAGTTTTCCATAACCGCATCGATTATCCTGTTTCACATTCCAACCACCATTTGGTACCTAATCCACTTTTTGCCACCAGATTCACCTATTCCTGCTATTCTCTGTGTCATTTACAGAGAAGCAACCCTACCTAATTAGTACTATTTCACATGGTGCTGACCCGAAGACAAGAAAGTGCACTCATATTTCATGCTAGTTGTCAACCACTCCCACCTAGTCCTTCACCACCTTCTATTTTATCACCATCCATGGAGCCCATCTAGCCTATTACTATCGCTACTGGATATGAGGAGTTCACATGAATCCTTGACCAAAACCCTTCGCCTTGCGCTTCTACCTTTCCCACTCATCCACTCGAGATGTCTCGGGTCGGTTGATATATGGCATGGCCATATCTATCCCCCGACTCTCGCTTCCACTCCCACATTGACCCCATATGGCTCTGTGCTTCCCGCATCTACCTTACCCCCAATCATTACACATGCCTAGGTCCTATACTGTTATAACTACCGTGTCTCGCTACCTTCGTGGCACCCACTACATCCACCATACCCATGATAGCTACCCCAAACACAACCTCATCTCGCCCATAATGCCTCACACATACCCGTAGCTACATTACCACCTCCAGTGTCGATGACCCCTACCCCATTTTAGAATGTGGTCCTTTCCAATCCACAATCATTAGCCCCTATTACCACTAGGGTTACCACAACCTTGAACCCCCATATACATACTACCAAAAACCTCCCGTTTCATCCATTATAGTTTCTAGGTACATACCCCCTGTTTCACTACCTTCTTCTCAATCAACCTACATGACAACCCCATACACTGGAGTGACACCCCTGTTATATGCCCAAAACCAACCCTCTCATGCTACAGGAGGCACCCAATCATCACAACCCACCAAATACCTAATTAAATTGATGTTGGACAAGATGCAGACATTAGAGGCATCGGTGTCGCTCTCGTAACAATTTCACGTTTACGAGATTTGTAACGAGCCCATTCACCCATCCATTCCTATCTACTCATACCTCATACATTGGGAAATTCCTAAATTCAATCATTTCAATAGCAAAGAAGACCCGCAACAACATTTATGGTCGTTCAAACATGGGTGTTATTTGATTGCTCATGATGATGCCTTGCTCTTGAGGACCTTTCCCATGTCCCTCACTGGACCTGTATTAGATTGGTATAGTGGGTTACCAAGACACTTTATATTCTCATTCAATCAAGTAGCCCAAGCCTTCTTGGATTATTTCTCTATCAATATTGTCAAGAAGGTTACCATGACCGATCTATACTCCACACGTCAGTATGAGGATGAATCTATCACATATTTTGTCACTTGCTAGCATAGCCTAATCAACAAACTTACCTTCTAACTTCCACAAACATAACTCATTGAGCTCTTCACATGGGCTTGTGCTAGGTATATCTCACCAACCTTGCAGGTCCAAACCTTCTGAACATTCAACGAAGCATTCACTATGGCACAAAAGTTAGAGATTTGGGTCATCGAAGAGAAGAAAATCCAATTACGTAATAAGAATTTAGCATTCAAGTTGAATGACACCTATTATTCTTCCAAACCATAGACCAATTATTCAAAAGCTAAGGGCATTGCTAACATAGTGGTACTCAAGGCCAGCCCAACACATCATCAAATCAGGCTACCCCTTCATCTAATCTCTCACCTATCTAGACTTTTCAATTCAGATGAGAGTAGTAGAAATATACCCCAATCGGGGAGCCTTACTCTTCTATCTTATAAAATCTTATCAAAGATGGAGCCATCACTCTTCCACCCATAAAACAACACATTGGTTTTGACCCTTCTCGGCCCATCCCGAATGGTATAAAGAACATGATTTCTGTAATTATCATCGAGTAAAGGGTCATAGTGATGGCAACTACATCACTTTCAAAAATATTGTCCAAGAAATGCTCGAGAAAGGTGAGTTAACCGTGGATAATCCTAATGCACCTACCAACCAAAACCTACACATCTTCAAGAAACCATTTCCCAACCATGCCCCTTCGTCTGATCAAATCGGTGAGACCTCAACTCATGATACCCATACCCATGAGGTTCACGCTATCTTTAATGATGTACCTGTCACCTCCCAATTACCCCATATTCCTTCCATAGAGGAGATCCTAGCCTGAAATCCTCCTTCCACATCGGAACCAACCTCCCCTATTCCTTCACCAACAGAGGAACACCTTTCATCTCCTTCATCACCTACGAGAGGAATCTTTCGCTAACATTGAGACCATCTCACCCCTAGCTTCACCACTTAGAGAGCCTTTAGCTACAGTACCTCCTCCACCCATAGAGGAGCACCCGTTACCTCCTCCACCCATAGAGGAGCACCCATCATCTCCACCACCTATCATAGACCCAGTTGAGATACCTTTTCCTCTTGGTGAGCATTCTCCATCAGCTACCCAAAATCCTACAGACCTACTTTCGGCTCTCTTACCCACGGAAGTTGAAGCTAGCCAATTCCCCATCTCTAAGACACATTTTACAGGAATTTCCATTAGGTCCTCACCAACTCCACCTACAGATGTTTCATTCTCATGTTTGTCTAATCACTTAGATTATGTGGATAGGGCTCTACTATGGGGCACCTTTTACTTCCCATCTTAACACAGATGCAAATATCCCTTCGTTGATACCTCCACTATATACCCAAAAATATTTCAACCAATCAAACCAAACCTAACCACCTCTATCACAACTCCTTGCACGACACCCGTTATAGCTCAAACCGCACCCTTACCCATAACTCAACCTACATCTAAACCCAAATCCACACATGTAACATCTTCCTCAACTAAACCTATTACCACTTTAGGGACCACCACGACCACCAACCTTACTCATCCATCTATCAAACTAGATTTAGCTACATTCTCCAAAGACAACACCACACCTACTCCAACACCCAAACAATCACCAAAACCATATAAATCATACCCCCAGCTATGCCAATCACCCCGCACTGTCCCGTCCGTCTTGGGATCTCAGCTTCCACACATGGTCAAGAAACCTCCACCCATTAATAAGCCAAAAAAACAACAGCCCATTCCTTCCTCACAAACCTATGACCTACCCAGATGCCCAACCCGACTTACAAATTACACCTACACCTCTTTACCACCCATACCTTTAATACCTTAAGCTATTGCTTCACTACCCACTACACTTAAGTCATTGTCTCGCACACCTCAAGCACGAACCACGTCATCTACCTTCACAACACCCCATTATCCTCATGGGTAACTCGCCCTCTTCCTCCATCTGATTTTCCTTCTAGACCTCGTACACCCACATCACATTTACCCAAGAAGGTGCATCCCAAAAACAAAACTCCACTACCCCACAATAAGGTAGTCGAAATGACGACACACCCTCCTACCCATCCATCTACTATACCCATACCTAAACAAACACGACTGACACCTAAAACCACACCAACACCCAAACCCATGGCTTGACCCCCTCCTCTTCTAAAGACTATTCCTCAACAATCACCTACACCTACACCCAAACCCATGTTCACTTCCCATTGTGATCCACTAGCAGGGTCTTATGCCAAAATTTTAACCAACCTCCTTGAGACTTCTATCATCACATTACCACCACTCAGACCTTATGACCCCCTCAAACCCAAGCCAAAAGGGTTTGACGATACTAAAATTTGTGCATACCATCGTGTGCTAGGGCATGATGTGGAGAACTACAAGGCCTTGAAAACCGTCCTTATCCAATTGTGTCCACCAAAAGCCAACTTTGACGATGATGACCTTCTCGATGAGGATCCTGCTTCATCGAAACCCATTCCCACACTACCCACTCAACAACCACAACCTCCACCCTCACAGCTCCTAGAGCCACACCCAAGATTTGAAATTAACATGGTTTGCATAAGAGAACTTACCACACCACCACCCAAATGTCATTGCACCCAACTGACCTCACAGGTTTTTCTCCTCCAGTAGGTTTTTTCCCGTCGTGTCGTTATAACACTCACCCTACACCTTCTCCATTTGCCAACTTCCCTCAAATTAATATGATACACATCACTACACATGCATAGAAGGGTAAAGAAAAGGAAATTGACCCACCAACCAAACCTATACCGAACATACCATCTGCTCTCATACCTAAAATCACTATCCACATTACCCCACATACCCCATTTCCAATGGTGTCACACATCACACCATGCTCAAACAATTACACCAATATCCCCTCAAAATGTCTCTATACTACCTCTTCCAAACCTCAGAATCCCGTCGTCAAAATCTTATGGAGGTTCTTCAATCTATTGAGGTTTTACCTAATGACCCTACACCCGTAGCCTCCATTATCACACCCTATCATGTAACATCTCTCACCAAATTACCACATTCATCTTCACCTCACCCTATTCACCAAGTGGCCTCCCTTATCTTCTCAGAGGAAGAGATCGCGCCACACCAAAATGATGACCCAGACCAAGCCCTCTTCATCTCTATCCACATCGATGACATATGGGTACGCCATGTGATGATTGATGGGGGTGCTACCATTAACATCATTTCATCCCATGCATTCACTCAAATATGCATACCTAAAAATTACATGCATAAACACCTAGGCATGTTACATTCATTCAATGACACTATCACCTCTACACTGACATTAATCGTCATCCTCCACATTTGTGTGGGCCCCTACACTATTCCGGATTTTTTTACGTTTTGGAGGGGGAATTCTAGTATAACTTGTTACTTGGTAGACCTTGGATCCATGTCATGGGTTGCGTTCCTTCCACTTTGCATCATTGTGTAAAGTTTAAACATGAAGGACACTCCTATACCATTCCAAATGACCTATCACCTTGTAAAACATGAAACATGCTTTACCGACCCAATGATGTTCTCATACCTATCAAGTCATGTCTACCTCTGTAAGCACTACCGCTTCACCTACACCTCCACCTACCAAGATCTGGACACTACTTCTACCGCACATACCTCCTCCATTCCTACCACTGCCATAACCTCCATGGCTAACCCGTCAACTTCCCAATCTATTAACTCCACCTCTACATTGACCTCCGACACATTATCCATACCAGCTACCTACATACCAACCACTAATCCCTTGGAAGGTGTTTTTCAATGCCTCACTCTAGGGGAGTACCGCCTATATAGTGTCAACACATTTCTTACTCCACAAGAGTATGGAAGCCTTTACTAACACCCTCACTACGATCACCATATAGGATAATGTCTCCTTTATGGTCCTCCCCACCTTTGTACTAGTCTCACCTATGGGGACTTGATACAACCACTTACACACCTGAACCACCATCACAAACCCACCCATTTTCCGTTGACTTCCAATCACTTACCAATCACCATTTCACCCACACCTTCCTGCACCGATGTGCGTGGAAGGGTTTTGGTTTTGGATTTTATGAGCAAGGCTATCATACTATTATTCCATGTACCACCCACAAACATAACGACCGTAGTGGTATCAAATTTCCTAAACTACCTACCAAACAGCCCGCATTGAACTCATTAAGGATGCTAGCTCTTCTACACCTTCTTCACCCACTCCACCTTCATCACCACCTTCACCAATGGAGTTGATGGATCCTAAATCTATCCCTTCTAACTTTTTTTTCATAAACACCATTTCCTTGGGGCCTTTGAATTATCAACGTGAGGGTGAGGCCCCTTCCACTCTTCCCTTCCTATATCCTGAAATGATTGATGACAACACACCTACAATTAACGTCATTCAATGTTAGGATGATGAATCCATACTCACCTACCTTGGTGCAGAAGACTTATATATTCATCACTGTTGTTACCCTCGAGAGACAAAACCATGTTGAATGAATCGACAATCGAGATCAACATTCATACTCAGGATGACCCACACATCCTAAAGATTGGAAAATATTTAGATGTTACTGAACAGGAAGCCATCACTTCCTTTCTTAGAGATCATAACCACGCTTTCACTTGGTCTTACATAGACATGCCCAAAGATTGACCCAACCATAGTGGTCCATAATATCGTGAATCGCTCCCGATGCCAAATCCATCAAACAAAAGCTAAGGAAAATGCACCCTCACATTGCTCTTCTCATCAAAGAGGAAATTCAGCACCTTCTTTCTGTTTCTTTCATCTTACCCATTGATTATCCTCATTGATTTCTAAAATTGTGCCTATCACTCAAGTAACTAGGAGACTCTGCATTTGCATGGACTTCGTGACCTCAACCTAGCCTTTGCTGAAAGATGACTTTCCCTTACGGTATTGACCAGTTGGTCGACCTCACCACTGGTCATGAGATGCTATCACTCATGGATGGCTTCTTGGGTTATAACCAAATTTTTCTTGCCCCGTAGAGATCAACACAAAACCTCATTCATCACCACTTGGGGACCTTCTGCGCTATAAAGTAATGCCTTTTGGCCTTTAAAATGCTGGTGCCACATATCAGTGGGCTATGACTTATATCTTCCATGATATCATGCATCGCATATTGGAAGATTATGTGGATGATCTCTTGGCCAAATCTAAATTCTGCTCCGATCACCTTGCCGTCCTCAAAACCATCTTTAATCACCTCATTAAGTATTGCTTCTTCCTTTAACCTAAGAAGTATGTCTTCACGATTCTTTGAGGAAAGCTCCTGGGATTTATCATTTCCCTCCGTGGTATAGAATTTGACCTTGCTAAAGTCAAGGCCATTTCGAAATGCCTCCACCCACTAACCTTAAATAACTCTGTAGCCTACAAGGTAAGTTGTAGTTTATTCATCGTTTCATTTCAAAATTATCGGATTAGTGCCAACTGTTTCATCATCTGCTCAAGAAGGATTTCTCCTTTAAATGGGATGAATATCACAAAGCTTTTGAGACCTTAAAACAATACCTTATCCAACCACCCGTACTTATCCCACCTAAAGACAAACAACCTTTTTATCTATACATATCTACTACCGATCACTCCTTGGGAGCCATGCTCGCTCATCGTGATGAACAACACATGGAGCAGGTGGTTTATTACATCAACCATACTCTTTTAGACTATGAAACCTAATACACCCATCCTGAAATTTTTTTCTTAGCCTTAGTTTTCGTTGCCACAAAACTTCGTCATTAGCTACTCAACCAAAAACCTATGTCGTGACCAAAACTGACCCCTTACACTTCATGTACGCCAAACCTTATCAAAATTAGCGTGCCACATGATGGCTTATGCTTTTATCTGATCTTGACCTCGAATTCATTCATCAAAAGTCCTTCAAGGGCCAAGCTATCACTGAAAAATTGGGCGACACACCTATTTCAAAGGATCAACCCTCTAATTTTGACTTTCCAGATGAGTCAATTACTACCCTTTCCCTGGATGAACCTCCTTATCAAATGACACTCTTTTTTTGTGGTTCCAAGTGTTAGCGTGGGGGTGGGGCTTCATATTATCCTCATTCCTCTTGATGGAGAACCCATTCCTTTATCTTTCAAACTAGATTTTGAATGCACCAACAATATTGCCGAGTATGAAGCACTCATACTAGGTCTCCAAGCTGCCTATTCCCTAGATGTAAGATTAATCAACATGTTTGGTGATTCTCAATTAGTTGTAAACCAAGTCAATGATATGTACCAATGTTGTAATGAGATAATTCAAAAGTATAAATGTCATGTAGACATAATTTTGACCACCTTTGATCGTTACACCCTTCAAACTATCCCATGTTCAACCAACAAATTTATAGATACCATGGCCTACTTAGCTTCCCAAATACCCGCTTCACCTATCAATTCTACAATATTTGTCACCATACAATGAATCCAATCACCTTATTATTTACCTCACGATGTTTACTCGATAAGAACTACTACCCCTGACCTGAGTGACTTGTGGTATAAATAATACTTTGACTACCTTTCTCTCTCCATCTTACCTCCTAATCTCACCCGTAATCTGACAACGCGCCTTCCTTAAAAAGGTCTCTCATTACATCATTATAGGGGGAATCCTCTATAAATGTGAATTTGATGGTATACTCTTACAATGCCTCACAAGTTCTGAAATTCCTTATACCATTAAGGAGGTTCATGATGGCATATGTGGATGTCACTTTAGTGGCCTTCTGTTGTTAAGCGTATTCTTCGCCTAGGCTATTACTGGCTGACCCTTAACCATGATTATTGCGACTACATCAAATTTTGTGTAAAATGCCAACAACATTCCAATCTTCATCATACACCCAGTCATGCCTTACAGGTCTCTCGTGACCTTTGGCCCTTCTCTCAATGGGGTTTGGATCTTGTCGAGAAATCAATCCTCATTCTTCCCAACACCATCAATGGATCATAACTGCTACCGAATACTACACAAAATGGGTGGAAGCCATACCACTCATCTCCACAAAAGCTAAGAAAATATGTGAGTTCATTAATCACCACATCATTTGTCACTTTGGTGTTCCTCATCGCCTCATCACTGACAATGGAAAACAATTCAAAAACAAAACATTGCAAAACTTTATGATGCCTTTGGCATTTAGCTTAGTTTCTCATCACCTTATTACCCAAAAATAAACGGCCAAGCTAAATCCAATAACAAAACCTCAACAAAATTCTCATGAAAGTGGTTGATTTGATCTTTGGGAAGGATTGGCATACACACATTCCTTTTTCCCTGTGGGCATACCGCACTAGTATTCGCACTTCCATTGCAGCCACACCATTTTCTCTAGTCTACGGTACAAAGGCTGTTATGCCTCTCAAAGTCTAGATCCCCTCACTCCATATTTATCTCTATGACATGCTCACTAATGATGAATTTTGTTAGGACCATTTAGCATAGCTAGAGTTATTAGACGAACGTTGTCTTAACGCTCTAGATCACCTTCAAGTTTACCAACAACGTATCAAACGTGCCTATGACAAACGTGTTCATGATCAACCTTCCAAGTTGGTGACCTTGTCCTGAAAGAAAATCAACACGTAACCAAAGCAAAAAAAAAGTAAATGGGGAAAATTTGATCCTAATTGGCTTGGACCATACATCGTGACTCATACCTATGGATCAGGTGCTTATCGTTTATCTTCTCTTGAGAGTAAACCAGAACCTAAGCCCCTTAATGCCTTACATCTTCAACCATTCTATTATTGAATCATCATCCTACCTCACCCTTTGTCTCTTCCCATGCTCGTCCCTTGAGCGCCATTCACTCCATACACCTCCCTAACGATTAACCAAGAATCATGTGAGTACCCGTCCCTTGTTATATTCTCTTAAATATGTGTACCACGACACTTGCACATAGTATGATTCTCATGGATAATTTTTTATACTTTTAGATGATTTCCATGGTCATTTCACCTTGGTATTGTCCATGACTACAAATACCTCACATTGGGACCAAACTCCTTGAGTCAAACTTCTAATAAAAAGATGACTCCCTCAAAAGGACATCTTCCTCTCGACTAATTGTTGCTATAAATAGATTGCTCCCATGAAGGACATCTATGTAAAGCTCTTAAAAAAAAACAAGAGCAACCAAGCTTCCCGCATCGATCAACTTCACAAAGACCTCAAGGAGTTCAATTTTTCCCATATAGACTTCCCGCATCGATCAATCTATCTCAACTATAAGTCAAAACACTCAACCTTTTTGTCATGGACTTGCCCATTGTGACCTTGGATCTCTTGCCCAAAGCACATGCTGCCTCATACCATATAAAAATTACCCACTCTTCACCCCCGTAAACCATTCCCACTCTCATTTCCTACTTTTGCGCCTCAAGGGACTTCTTGAACTTAGACATTTGGTGATCATGTGACTACTTTTCACCATAGAATAGTCCATCGTGTAATGTCTTTAGGGTCTTATGTTCATCACCTCCTCCAAGGTATGATCTACTTGGTATGATCCTACCCAATCATGTGGCTTTATTGCCCCCTTTTATCTTTTAACCATCTTTGTTTACATTTTTATTACCTTATACAGGACTTGGTCCTCGATGCTTACTTTTGGGGTAATCTCCTTCTTTCACCACAATCGTCCCGACCTATATCATTTTGCCTATAATCCACCCAAACCTAAAAACCTAAACCCACAACATGCCCAAACCCCTACAAACTCATTCTCACACCTCCTCATTTTCTTCCCTAGCTTATGGGAGAACTACATCGGCCTGAGGTCCCTTTTCACCGGGACTATGTAGGCAACACTCTGAAGGCATGGGGACCTTGGAGGTTAGCTTGGCCATCCTCTACCCTAAACAGTTCATCTTTCATGTTCCCCACCATTTACACCATATCTCACTTAGTCCCCCTTTTTATATACAACATTGGAAATTAAGCCACATACATAACAAGTTGCTTCATATTTTATACATTTATTACACCTACCATTTCTCTATCATCACTATGCATAGATTATACCACATCTCACATATGACCCATAATATCATTCATTGCAAAAATAATGAATCACAACTTCACCTACTTTCAACACAACCATGCCTAACAAACCTGACTCAACCATGCCTAAACAAACCTAACTCAACCATGCCTATAACCTAACTCAACCATGCCTAAACCGACCTAACTCAACCATGCCTAGGAACCTGACTCAACCATGCCTAAACCGACATAACTCAACCATGCCTATAACCTGACTCAATCCATGCCTAGCCAAACCTAACTCAACCATGCCTAACCAACCTGACTCGATCCATGCCTAAACTGACCTAACTCCATCATGCCTAACTCACCTAATTTCCATCCATATCAAAACAAAAATTCATATCTCATCTAACACAAGCCATAAACCAATATCTCATAAACACATCAACCAATCACAAAATACCATGTATCTCATCATATAAATCAATAAATGTGTGGCTCAATATACATGCCTATCTCATCATGTCCATCATCTCAAAATGTCGGCACGTAGGCCGATATACAATACAAAATGTCATCGGCATGCAGCCGATCTCATATATACAAAAAAAGAATGAATCAATACAAAATATCTTTGGCACATAGGCCGGTATATGCTCAAAATATACAAATCACTTGTACATCCTCACTATCTTCAAGACGCAGCCGGTCTCATATATATAAAAAAAGAATGAATCAATACAAAATATATTTGGCACATAGGCTAGTATATGCTCAAAATATACAAATCACTCGTACATCCTCACTATCTTCGGCACGCAGGCCGGTATATGTATCAAAAAAATAACTAGTATACATCAAAAACTAGGTGACCACATATCAGGCATCTCACCGGATGTCCTCCATCTCTATGTCACCTATACCCTCGGCCTCCTATGTCCCTACTGACACCTCACCTAGAGCTGGTCACCATGCACTGATGGCCTCTCCTTGATTGGGCCTTAGAGCTCGCTAACCTCCTATGCTCTCCACACTATGAGTGCAGGATCTCGTCCTCTCACTGGATGCCTGTTGTGCCCTGTACTCGGCATAGGATATGAAATCTATCTCGACTACCATAAGCTGGTCCTGATAATATCTCACCTCACCTAGGGCATCCCATAACCTAGATACAGACATGGTCTATGGTGGTCCCATAGGTCTTGGCCCCTGTAATTTCCTTGCAAAGAACTTGCCCCGTGCTTGCTTGTGAACTCGGGACCTTCTCTCGATGCCCGTGGTGGTGCCCACTACCCCCGTGCTCGTATCTAGGCCTATAAGGCACTAATCTGTGCCAACACTATGGCCAATCGGCCCAGAAACTCTGCCACCAGAGTCTGTAAGAATGCCACCGACCACCCCCGACCATCTCCATCTACTCCATCTCCTCCATTTTCCATTTGGGCCTCGCAGCCGCCACCGTATGTGTATCTCTCGCTACCTTTGCCTCGTAACCCTCTAGATGTGTCTGTTGTATACCCAACTGGGTAATCAACATAGCTACCTTCCCCTGTAGGGCGTATCTCTACACTATAATGGTAGCTAGGTCTGGCTGCCCTGGTCTGGGTGGTATGGCTTGTAATTGAGCTACCCACCACTTCTGTGCACTGCCTCGTACATCTGGAATCATCTATCCACTAATCCAATGGCTGCTCCTCCTCCCTTATGGGTACTATAAGCTGTGGTAGAGGTAAGGGCCTCTCCACATCATCTCTCCAATACTGTGGGAAGGGCAGAGGAATGTCCTATAAGATCCCAAACTGCAATCGACTCGTCTATCGTGATCATCTCATCCTCCCGACATAATGACCTCAGATTCACCTCTCTAGCCGGAGCTCACTAGCTCCTCATGCATATTCCTATATGAGGGGAATCCCACATATGGCCTCGCATATAATGTCGACTCGAAAATCCCTCCAATAACTACCAAAAATGGCCCACATCATGTGTCGGCCTATCCAATCTCCATTCTCTCGATCACCGGAACCCATCTCCCGTATCCCACTTGCACAAATCTAGGTGGGAATGCATCTCGCTAGGGAGTCCCTATAGGTCACATGCACACTATGTGCTCATATGCCCATCGTCGTAGTATGAATGTACAACACAAAGCAAACCTACACAACCACCCATATGCCCATAACTCTCTATTCTTTGCACTAAGAATACCGGTGCCTAGGAAAAGTGTGTCTCATGCACCATCATATCGTGGAGTACTCCCATCAGTGATTGGGGAAAGTATCCACCCTTTACATCTGGCAGTGTATAGCAGCACACTACCTCCATCAATAGAACCACTAGCCTCGTCTCATCCAACCGAGCTAAGTACATCTCTTTAGAGCTCAAACTGCACTATGGAATCTTAGATCAGCCGCTCCTCACCAAAAATAGTCCTAATCAAATGATTTGAGGCCTCAAAGGAGATAGAGTACACCTGGGCACCCAATATGGGTAACCAAAAATCTGAAACACGTCCTCCAGGGTGATAGTCATCTCACCCATCGGCAGGTGGAATGTGTTAGTCGTGGGATCCCATCTATCGATGAGCGTGACCATCAAGCTGTGATGCTGAACAACATGTTTGTAGCAAAAAACCACACTCAAACACACTTCCTACACATACTACAACTCCAACGGGGTTGCTACACTCGCACTATCACCAATAGTGGCAGAACCCTGTCTCACATATGTAACGACGCTCTCCCCTGCATCCAATACAAACACAACATTAATTTACCGTTACCATGACCATATTCACCAATTATCATTACCCTCCACCCTATTTTTACCCCACCCATCTCAACTACCTAGCCCACATCATTTTTACACCCTTGTGCCTAAAATCCTGACCAGTATGGTTCATCCTAACCGACTTCGGTCACCCTTAAACCGGCATTGGTCACCTACTTGGTGACCGATACCAGTTCACCCTTACCGACCACGGCTACCCCTTAATCGGCATCGGTCACCTATTTACTGAGTGATACCGGTTACACCCAACCGACGCCGGCCACACTTGATCGAAGAAGGTCACCGCTAGAAAAGACCCATGACTTTCCAAAACTTCCTTTTCTAAAAACCTCCCTCCTACCCCTTTTACCCCACCTATAATGACCTAAACTACCCTTGGACCTCTACCCACCCCACCTATACAATTTACTACCCCCTTCCTCTTTTTTCCCGCTATTCCCCCCATACCCAAATTTAATTTTTACCCACCCACATAAACCCAAAAAAAAAAAAACAAACCTACGAAAAATAATAATCTACTCTCTCTACTCTAACAAATAAACAATGTAGAGTAGGAAATTACCTCGTCGCTACCGCCACCGCCTCTCGGTGGCACATCTCGGCCGCCGTATTTATCTTGGTGGCCCAACCGATCCTCTCTAGTCTCTTTCATCACCAAATAGCTACTTGTAACCTCCAACCAATCAAATCTCATGCCCCGATCCCATGGACTCTGCTGCTCACCAACCACACCTCGTCCAATCACCCCGCCAACTCACCGTCTTGTTTCCTCTAGACACTTTTCTCTCTTTTCTCTCTTTTTGTCATTTTCTCACTTTGTAAATAACAAATGAATAACAAAACATGTGGATTTTTTGTTTTTATAACCAACCCAACCTAACCGATGTCGGTTACCCTTGACTGGCATCGGTTGCGTGCCCTAACTAATCGTCATCGGTGGACCGATACCAACATTGGTTATCCATGACCGGCATTGGTCACCCTCACCTACACATTTCCCTCAATTTTAACCTTTACCCTACCCCTACCTCCCTTTTTTCCCCACCCAACCTTCACCTTGATCATTTACCCCACCCCACCTTTACCCTACCCATTTACCTCACCTTTCCTGACCTCATCATTTACTACCTCCCTTTATCCTCCTTTAGGGACTCATTATTCTACCCCTACCTTGGCCTTACCCATGCCATGACCTAGATATTTGGACCTGGACCATCGCTAGTGACCTTTGACCTCATGTCTTCGCTATACCTTGGCACCGCTATCTATGTTGTTGACCTAATGACCTTACCTAGCTTATTATCGTGACCATTTATCCTAATTGTTATCGCCAAATCACTTTGCACCCTCCGAATGGCCGGATGTGAATAGGACATTCACAGTGATTGGGACACATGGGATCACCTCTCAAGCTATGGGACTTGGGCTCGAGGTGAACCTCCGGAGAAGGCCGGCTTCCTCTTAATAAACTAAGTGTCAGACTACTCCTAGTGTAACAAAAATGATTATCTAGTCCTATGCTAACATTTTCATGGGGTTTTAGGGAAAGAGATCTACAGAAATGGAACTATACTAGGGATGGTGATGCACCAAATAAAGGGTGTCTTCAGATTCGGGAAGGGTTAATTTGAAGAGGGTGTGCACCACAGGTCAACTTCACCTACTGCAACTTAGAGAGGGTACAAGATACCACAAACTAAGAGACACGTGTTCCCTTTGTTAAACTTTATCAGACCGAGAAATATACCAATTTCCAAGTGAAGAAGGATGAACTCAAGAAGGGTGAACAAACACCACAACTCAACTGCATGCAATACTTCACCACCCGATAAGCACAGAACTCTAAGAACATGCAATAGAAACTTAAACTTGCACAGTGTACCTGTAAGTACGAGAAAGGCACAAAGAAGCATAAAAGGATGAAAGGACCGAGATTAGTCACAAATTACACACTTTTATTGCTTCAATAACATGCACAATGCATCATACAAATCGTAAGAGGAAATAGTTGCCATTACAGTCTTGAAGAGGAGGCTTGAAAGTTCTCTCAACACACAAGAACAACTTGCAGAAGAGAGAGGATTCTTGAAAAGTATACACTTGCTTGAGATATCTAACTGTCCAACTTGTCTGAACTATTGGAACCCTTTGAAATGAGCTTCTAACTTACATTTATAGAAAAATATGTGAGAAAGAAGAGGAAATGGTCATAATTACATTCCTAAAATGAAGGCCCATGATGTATTTATTACAGTTAGTTGAACCACCTGAGAAGGTTCCATCATGGGTCATTAATTGCCTGATGACCTAGTCTTCTCAATTAATTAAAAGAATATTTAAATAATAATAATAAATATTATTATTAAAATATTTAAATAAAAATATTAATTTAATTAACATAATGTTGGGACCCCCCGTTGACCCGTTTGACTTGAAGAGGAGGGGGGTCCATGTGGATAGAGTCTGCACAAATCTCAACTCGGTGAGTTTCGAATCCTCTAACTCGGTGTTGCAATTGATTTTGAACCCCACACCAACTCTTTCCTCGTCTTGGCAATCGGGCTCTTTTGCATTGAGTCCTTCGAATGGTGAGCTATCAAACTCGATTCTTATCATTTTCCTCTGTTAACTCGAAGCCATTTATGCATTCCACGTTCAAACTTCATGAAACATCACCACGAGCTCCCTGCGAAGTCACCGAGCTCTTCATCCAGCAAACGATCTTACCTTTCCTGGGCTCAAACTCACTTGAATGTCGAGCTTAACCCAACATTTCTAAAAAGAATGGTTTTACCACAATGCTCACGGTTCTTCCTTATCATATAACACTTGCAGTAAGAATGTTTTAGCTTGGCCATAATAAGCACAATTGTACCTTCCAAATGATGAGAAAATGCCATTACCAATAAAGACCTAATGCCGTCGTGATGATGCCTGTGCTCATGCCCATAACATGTCGATAGACACCCTTAAGTGTAACACCCTGAACTGTTGTTACCTCCTCCTGAGCATTCAAGTGTTGATATATGGTTTCTTTGTAAAAGGATGTGTTCCTTGATTGAGAAATCATGCTTGATATGTACTGTATCTTCTTTGCAGATTGCAGATCTTTGACTGAGTCGGAATATGATTGGACTCTTTTATTTCTTTCATTTTGTATCTGAGTTTAATCTGATCTCGGAATGAATTATAGAGTTATCCACCTATAATACCTAGCCTTGGATCAGTGGAATTGACCCAAGTATTGCTTTAAGTTTGTTCGTGATGAATTAAAATTACAGACCTTGAACAGGTTGCAAGGTCTAGATGCATTGAATAAGCTAGTCCGGAGTATGACTCAGGTTGATCATGTGAAAAGGATTGGTTCCCGATATCTAAATATATCTGGAAGGTCTTGATCGCGGACCAGGTAATAATTCAGTTACATACAAATTCTGTAGCCTAATGGCAGTACAGGAGTTAACCCTGTTCGAGAATGCATGTTGTAGGTCTTTTTCTGAGCATACGGAATGTAGACCTAACTGGAATTATTAATGTTAGTAACCTAAAACTAAACTTAACCTAGGGGTTAGATTAGTGATAATCTAACCTAGACCTAGGCTAAGAGCTAATGTCCTAAGTTAGTATCTATGTTCTATGAAGTTAGACTAGGTGTTATCCTAAATTCTAACCTAAGTTACTAACCTAACTATTGAACAAGGATGTAAGGGGACCTATGGAGGGATGCGAACCATGGGCGGCTTTTTCTATGTCATTAAATGCAAAGGATAAGTATGAAGGACAGGTATTGGTAGAAGTTTTAGAAACGGCTAACTTGAGCCGACGTGGCAGGTCGCCAAAACTGAAAATGGTCTTGAAATTTTATTTGTCTATCGCCAACTATGGCGGTCGGTGGCAGTGGAGTTTGAGCGGGAAGTTGGGAGTAAATGCAATTAATGAGCTCGGAAGTCGAGCTCGAATTTGTGAGAAGGCATGCAAATTGGAAAGTTAATGTTTTGTTTGGCTTATCACGAATTCCGGTTTTCCCTCTGCCTGTTCACTGGTTCTTCGCACCAGTCTTCTTGGTGTTGCATGGCGAGTATGAGCGTATCTAGCTCTTTCCTCTGGCAAGGAAAATATATAAGTCATGGAAATAGCAAAATTTTGTTGGTGGCTCTAACTTGGAAAAGGAAAAGAAAGTCTCGAGCTCTTTCAGTGGTCTGCTTCAGAATTTTGAGCAAATATCCAGGCATGTTAGGCCCTAACTTTTAAAAATCTTGCTCTTCTTCAAATGATTTCATTAGAACAACTCTGTTCAAATGATTTATGGAAATAGATGGTTTCTATGGTAGCCTTGTGTGATTTTTGGCACTGAATCTTCCTGCGGGTTCGATTTTTCATTTAACCCTTGAGGGGTGTTTATTATATTCGAACTGTTTCTATATTTCTTTGTGTTTTGCATTCTGGCTTAAATATGTGAAATATATGAAAAGAATGTATGCTCGGCCTGCTCTGCGAGAGCCCATAAATTATTCTCGTGATGGGTACAGGCCACTGTGATGCTTGTCGATTTATACTCGTAGTCGATGCTTGTTGCTGATACTTGCCGTTGATGTTTGTTGTGGATACTGGTCGGGAGGGATACTGATGGACATTGGTGTGATTGTTCAGTTAAATTGAACTTTTTGTAAGCTTGTTGTGGTTATTATTTAGTGGTGATTATTGATTCTTGCTGGGTTTCGTTATGAAATTTTATAGTTATTGTGAAGAGATAACTTACTGTGTTACAGTATTCATTACGACTTTCTTGGAGTTGTTTTTCCCTTGCGAGGAGGTTATGGGGATTCAACCCGTTTATATATATATATATGTTTATTTTATTTGAAACGACTCTGTAGAGTCCATTGAATGATTCGTACACTATGGACCACTGTGGAAGCTTTATATATCTTTGAATATTGGTAATTTGAGTTTCGTTGGAGTCTTGAAGAAGTAACAGGTCATACGACCTCTGTAATTTGTAATAAATTTAGGTACAGACTCCCTGGTTGTACTGTTACGTTTCCTTCTGTGTAAGCTTGTTCGAGAATATTGAAGAGGTTCAGTGGGAATTCTTGTTACGAAATCAGTAATTTGTTTAAGCCTGATTTTTAATGTTTATCATTGTTGGCACAGTTGGGAATCATTGTTTATTATTTATTTGATATACTGTTACTCGGGTTCAGTTGAAACCTTTCTAGGTAACTACAGTACCTGCCTCAATTAAGCTTGTTTAGTTTACTAGTGTTTTCGACACTGTTGGGTTCCTTGAGTATGGGAAGATATCTTATTATCGGCTTTTGGAAAAAGCTATACTGTTAATACTGTTTACGGATTTAGTTTTAAAATCCTTGCGTGGTAATCTGTGTCACTGTTTCTGTATAAGCCTGAGTATGAACATGTAATGTTTTTGGCTTTGTTGGATTTCTTTAAATAGCTTGACATCTTGTATTATGGCTTTTATAAAGTAGGTCGTGAATACCATACTTTCAACTCTGATTGCGTTCAGAAGTGACTACGATATTCTATGTTATGTTTTCTTTCTGATTACATTCCAGTTTGATGTGGCTGTGCATGTTGCGTGGATTTCGTTTAAAAATCTCTCTGCATAGTCATAGGGAGATGACATTGCTTAAATGATTTCGAGTCTCTTGTTGACTGCGACAACGAAGGAGATCCTTTGAATTCGACCTTGGGTCTAAAAGCCTTACAGTGTAGAAAGGGTTTGAATGGGCTGTAGGTTGTTATAGGGATTGTTGGCGTGTTACGTCTTCTTTGCATAGATATCCATTCTTGAGCATGATTGAATTTAGGAGTTGTCGACTGTACCTAAACAGGTAACGGCAGTGTTTATCTTCTTGTCTGTCGCTTCTTGCGTAAGGTCATACTGAGTCTGCTTGGTAGATAGACACCGTTGTTTGGCAAGAGGGCTACTGTACTGTAGTTGCTTTATTGTAAGTTTTAACAAAACAGTGGTGCTGTTGATGGACTCGACTGATTTATTTGCATGTGTATTAAGTGAATGCCTTGCTTTTTGAAAGACGGTACAGTCATGAGCTAGTTCAGAGGGAAACATGTACAATTTGTTTATTTCTCTTCTGTTGTAAATTATAAGTTGATATAATTGTTTAACTAACATCTGTAATTGTTTTTACATAATGACGGTATCAGGATTGATATGGTATTCCTCTTTTTAAGTTGAATATCATGATTTGTCTGATGATTGTTCATCTTGGGATTTACAATGAATAATTGCTTAGGATACTTTTGTTCTTCTTGATCCCTAATATTTTGATGAAATATTTGAGAAGTATATAGGACTACTCTGTAACGAAAATTATTATTACACGTTATAGACATGATATATTCCTAACGTATAGTCTGAATCATGTTTACTTGTTTGGTGATTTTATATCATTTAAACAGGGTGTTTAATGAAAACAATTGACGGATTGCAATTGTTTTAAGAGTTAGTGCTTATCATGCTCAGTTCATTGAACTGACCCATGTTGATAATTTTTGCAGATGGATGCCGTAAGTGGTAAAAGCAATGCAGATCTGACAGGATGATCAGATTGTTTAATTTGATTTATAATGAATTACATCTTGATTTTCTAAATGTACTATATGTGGAAAGATGTTCCTTTTCCGTTGAGCATTGTATCAAGTATGCTGAATGCATAAAATGTATTTGTATAGTTCTGAAAGGAATAGAAATAAGTATTTGCTACTTATGTGTTGTATTCTTATTTTGATAGTTGACCTTCTTCGGTTTATATACCGGAGGGGCAATGTTATCTTTGTATAATTTGGAGACTTTTGTGATTGTCAATGAAAGCTTACAAGAAAATGTGATTGAATTCTTATGAGTGTTTAGTAGTTCTAATTTGTTCTATCGAAAGCAAAATTGAAATTTAAATCATTGTCTTTCTAAAAGATAGGATTAAAATAAACCTAAGCAGAACGCTAATCAAGCTGAATTAAATTACTAATCCCTAGTCTTGATTATGACAGGACAACATTTAATTGGATTCTTAATCATTTATATCTTGATACTAATAAGTATGATATAAATTCAGTTAGGAGAACTGATATAAACCTAATGGGGTTCAGATGGCAATCTCATGTGAAGTTTACGAGTTATTGTCCCATTTCGTTGTTTTAGAATCATGTATATTCTAAGAACTCCTTGATGAGACCTTGGCCTTAATATCTCCACCGTGTAATGGGTTTTATTGAGGAAGGTCATCCTAAGATGAAGAATCCAGGGATCAGGAGAGGCTAACCTTAGGGGAACGTCTTTAATGTAATTTAAACTCAACGTGCGTAACGCATATTAATAAGTAGATCTTTCCGAGGCGGATTTAAAGGTTGACGGCACAAGTCAACTGCAGGGTTGTACCTCCGAGAAGATTAGGATCTTCTCGAAGTTACAACAATGCAGGTGACTTATGATGACACCCTTTGCATTGATCGCTAAGATTTACACTTTGATCTCGAACGAGTTACTCAGGGACCGATTAGGAATGTGGTCACGTTATAAGGCTGCCTAGGAGATTCGGGGTATCTTGACACACTGGTTTAACTAGGGTTGAACCAGTATGTCATCGTATCCCTAATCCTCGTGGGCATCCATATAACGTTATCACCTTGTTAATCCGTTTCCGAGTGAATAAGTTGAGATAGGAGGGACTGACAGAAGTCGGTATAAGACATTCTACATAACATAAGAATGGGGTGAAGGGCATATTCCAGATTGACGAGTATGCCGTTAAGGAATACGAGACATAAACAGTATGTTTCAAATCTTTGGCCAAAGTATCGCAAGCACTGATTGCGTTGTCCTAATTCACCTAGTCTAAGGGATGAGATGCCGATGAATAATGGTAACAATTATTCATTAGGTAAGCCACGCTTTGAGGATGCATTCGATACTGATCAGATAACAACACAGTTGGACAACCTGTTTGCTGGAAGCATTCAAAAGGAAGGCTTCTACTGTACTGCAACATGCCTGCTGCCTGTGCGTGGGATTTTGCCTCGCATCCTGAATGATCGAGCCGAATGGGAGTTGGGAGAAGTATGCTAGCATAGGTGAACTGATCAGGTCAGACATCTGTTTGTTGCATTTGGTGAAATAGTATCAATGCTTCGTGAGGAAACCCGTGTCTTCTGTAAGCTGCAATTATGGTATTCCATGAGAAGGTGTCTCTTTCTTGTGAAAGCATATTCCTGGAAATGCAGGTCCGCAATAGTTGAAGATATGTAGACGGGTTTACAGGGATGTTATGCGTGGTAAGTAGAATGTGTGGAGCCTGAAACTTCAACTGTCTCATTCCCACGTTCCCCGACTTACCTTCCGAGTGACTCGCACAAAGACTCGGTTCCTCCAATGCTGTACATGGGTTTTCATGATGGATAGCTATCATATTGTCTTCACTTGGTAGTTTGATCCGCTTTCTCCCATTCACGGAAGTTTGGTCATGGTTTACCACGGTTACATTTCCACTTGGCAATCTGATCTAATTTTTCCAATGTAGAGTGAACAACCTTAGCATGGGATTAACAGCCTGGCCCACCATCATCAAATTTCTGCTTGGCATTGCTTGCCTTATTTCCCATGTCTGGGATTTCTTCTTTGGCTTGCCATATTTCACACGATTTTCCTCCTCCGAGTTTTCCTTCAATAGATTTGAGGATAACATTAAACTCTCAAAGGCAAACATTTCAGCTGTAGCTTGTAAGGTGTGATAATTCTGACAAAAACATTTATACCTGACAACTTAGTGACTCGTTGAAGATGCTCATATAATTGCAAAGCAAATTATGCCTCATGAATATTCTGATATGAAACAGTTCCACCTCTATGAGATTCGCTTCCATGAGTTACATCGTAAAACCAGTAAGGTCTCGATAGAGAATCTTTGTAATAATTTTCATCAGGTCTCCCAGTAACACTCTCACTGTCACTTAATCGATTTTCATAAAAATAACTTGAAGGAAAATCCTGAATTTGAGGATGCATTCGATGTTGATCAGATAACAACATTGGACAACTTACTTGCTCAAACAGGCTTCTACTATACTGCAACATGCCTGTGCATCGAATGCTCGGCCACTTTGAGCGTAGAACTAAAATTCTCCTAGGAAAGTGCCGTGAGGAAGTAATTGGCTATACGCAGCAGCTACAGGGTAGAGAAGTAAACTTATCTCAGAAAATGAGTGGCCTCCAGAGAGAGTCGATTGCGACAGCTGCCGCAGGGTGATCCCAAGGAACCGTTGGTGTTGATCCTGATGTTCTGGTTGCATGCGACCACAGTCATGATCAGTTGTTGTAAAATCTTGCTGCTGTAGTAGAAGAACGAGATAAAGTTTTAATTGAGTTGTCTCACCTTTTCATTTTGGAAATTCTCTTCCATGGAAGAAGCTCGACCAAATCTTGAGGCAGCTATTGTCTCCGTCGAGTCATTAAAACTGAATTCATATTCCAACAAGGAAGCATCAATCTCTCCATGTTGAATTAAACCGAGTCGAGCTCATCATTTCTCTGCCTCAATGAGCCAACCATCGAAACATCCTCCGCTCCTATCGAGTTTTCCTTCAACAATTTTTCCAAACTCGCCATCGATCTTACATTTCCTACTCATGAACTCATCTAAGGCTTGTGATCTGAGTTGTGACCGAGTTAGGACAAGGCACAAGCTCCTGCGAGGAGTCATCTCTTTATTCTTGATTTGACACTGTTGACCAGAAGTGGGTCCCTGGGACCAATGTCTTGATTTGATTGTAATAAGGCTCTGTTTTCCAATTTTTCTATGTGTATAAAACTGGATAACATTTTTGGCAACCTCTCGGGGATGATTGCCTGCTAAGCATGATTCCAAAGAGCCTTAAGTCATCCATTGGGCATGGAGTCTAGTGTTGGAATCCTAATAGTAGTATGATTTTCTTTGACACATCCTAGAATCTCCTTGAGCATTGCCGATATCTTGGACCTCCCTAGAATGCTAAGCATGAAGTATATTGAATCTGTTGAATGCTTGACATCCATGGAACACTGCAAAAATTTGAATGAAGAAAATTTTGAACTCTTATGGAAACCTTGAACCTTTCCTCTCCTTGACACCCTCCAATGATGAAACAAAGTGCAGAACACCACAAAACACAACAAAAAGGAAAGAAAAACAACAACACGCAACAATGTGAATAAGCACTTGGAGGAAAACACCTAATTTAACTGTACAAGGGGTGGAACGCTTCTCAAAACAAGCTTTGAGATGTATCCCATTCACATGAATGGGCGCTTCTCCATTTAGCCTAGATAGATGAAATGAATTTTCCTCTTTACAACTTATGATGATGTATGGCCCACTCCAGAGAGTGTCAAACTTGGCATGCTTTCCTAGTTTGGCCTTATCTTCATCCCATTTGAGAACTAAATCTCCCTCTTGAAAATGCCTATCTGGACGCCTTCTTGTCAAAATATTTCTTAACTTGAGCCTGATGCTGCTCCAAATTTTTCATAGCCTTGTCTCGTACTTCCTCTAACTCCATGAGTTCAGCAAACCTTACTGTCAGAGGATCACTCTCTATAACTTCAAGTTGATGAGCTAACTCCAAAGAAGGTAACTCCAATGAGAGTGGGAGTTTTGCCTCTCTTCCATATACAAGAATGAAAGGAGAATTTCCGATGGCCCTTTTAGGTGTGATCCGATCTGCCCATAAGGCAGTCTTAAGCTGTGTATGCCAAGTCCTCTTGTTAGTCTCCATTGTGCGCTTAATAATCCTTATGAGGTTTTTGTTGCTAGACTCAACCAATCCGTTTCCTTGAGGATAGTAATTGGATGAAGTTTTGAGGTATACCCCATTTTTAACAGCCCATTCACTCAATTTCATACCAAGAAAAGCCAACGCATTGTCTGAAATGACTATAAACGGAACACCGAACCTCGTCATTATACCCTCCAAAAAATCTAGAACTGCCTTTTCATTGCTCTCTTTTAATGCTACCGCCTCTATCCATCGAGTAAAATAGTCTATTGCGGTAAGGACCCACTTATGTCATCATTGGATGGAGGATTAATCATTCCGATGAATTCCAATCCCCATTGAACAAAGGGTTGATCCACTTGAATTGGATGCAATGGAAGAGCTGCCAGCTTCTGCTTACCTGTGAAAAAGGCACATTCTTTGAATTCCCTTACCCAAAGATGGGCATCCTTGAATAAATCTGGCCAATAGTAGCCGTAGCTCGCATGATCTTGGTAGCTGTTGTTCGTGCGGAATAATGTCCTCCAGATAGGCCATTATGAAATTCTTCTAGTATCTTACTGACCTGTTCTGGTCCTATGCACCGAAGGAGGACGCCGTTCAAATCTTTTCGAAAGAGAACGCTATCTACCAAAACATATGGGATAGATTGAAGACGGAAAGTTCACCTTTGGTTTTTATCCATGTCTACCGGATATGCTCCCGAGAAGAGGAAACTCTTCATTTTGGATAACCAGTCAGCTTGATCAACATTTTCATCAGTATTTAGGAGTGTCACGTCCTCATTACTTTTTGATTCCATGTCTGTTGCAAGTTGCTGACATAAACCCTTACCTCTAACAAGTTTAGTGACTTTGATGTGCACGTCATACTCCATTACCTTTGTGATCCATCCAGCATGCTTTTCGTTCATTTCTTTGTTCAACAAAAACTCCTTGACACCTGGATGAGATACCATCAGATGAATCTTGTTGTTGGACAACATGTGCTTGAATTTCTTCAAAGCTTGAATAACTGCAAAGACTTGCTTTTCAATGAATGAGTATTTGAACTCGTAGTCTTTGAGGGATTGACTGAAGAAAGCAATTGGTTGCTCCATCAGGTTGTTGTTTTGTTGGGTGAGGATCCCTGAAATGCTCTCTTGACCTGTAAAAGCATAAAGGATAAAATCTTTGTCAAACCTGGGGTTCACAAGCGTGGGAGCTTGAGAAATGGCTGTTTTGATGGCTTCAAACTTTCTCGTCCTTCCTTTTTCCATGAGAATGGAATGTTTTTATTTAGCATGGTTGTCAGTGGTTTAGCCAATGTCGTGAATTGAGGGATGAATCTCCGCATGAAATTTATGGTTCCCAGAAAACTTTGGAGGCCCTTCTTGTGACTTGGGAGAGATAAGGACATAATTGAATGAATCCTAGCTGGATCGATTGATAATCCTTCTGCTGAAACCACATGCCCCAACAATTTTCCCTCGTGCACTGCGAAAATACATTTCTTGGGGTTAAGTGAAACCCCAAATTCCCTACACCTTTGGAAAACTTTCCTTAGATGTGTGATGTGATCTTCTGCATGCTTAGAGTATACAATTATATCATCAAGGTAAACTAAAATAATATCATTGATTAGTCCCTTAAATGCCATGTCCATGGCTCTTTGGAAAGTAGCCCCAAAGATTGGACAATCCGAATGGCATTTTATTGTAGGCATACGTGCCCCACTTGGTAGTGAAAGCCGTTTTGAATTGGTCAGATTCTTGGACTAGGATTTGATTGTAACCCGAATATCCATCGAGCAAAGAAAATATTTGAGCTCCTACCACCGTTTGAAGGATCTGCTCCATCGATGGAAGAGGATAATGGTCTTTTAATGATGCATGATTCAAATCCCTAAAATCTACGCATAACCGGATCTCTCCGTTCTTCTTCCTCATGGGCACCAAATTAGCTACCCATGAGGAATGCTTGATGGGAAAAATTATACAGGCCTCGATGAGCTCGGTTAGCTCCTTTCTCATTAGTGGCTCAATTTTGGGATTAATTGGTCTCTCAAGCTTTACGATTTAACGGCTTAGCATTAGGATCTAGTTCGATGGTATGTTGTGCTAGACCTGGATCAAAACCACGCAGATCTTTATAGCTCCATGCAAAGATGTCATGATACTCTTGACAAAGTTTGATGAAAGCTTCTTTCTCTTCAGAAGTACACACTTTTCTGATCTTAAGAAATTTTTCATTTGATACCTCAACTTCCTCAAAATACTCTTCTCTGACCACCATGTTAGGGCTTTGTCTTGTGGCTTGGTCATCTAAATTGAAAATGGATTCCAAAGTGACTAAACCTTTTGGTAACTTTTTGCTTTTAAATTGGATAATTTTCTCACCATATGACTCCTGCAACTTATCTTGATTCTTTGTAGAAACCCCACCTCTTCTTGTAGGAAGAGGACAATTTGTTTGTCACTATCAAACACTTGCCAACTACTCACATTATCAGGGACTACTGGTCGAACCACCATTTTAACAAATTTCTACCCTTCTTTCATGATATCAACTGGTATGTTGTATTGTGAACCAATTGTAGCAAGCCTATCTGCATCTTGATTTTGATTTCTAGGGATTGCATGGATTCCAAAAGCTTCAAAATCTTCAATCAGGTCCCAGACTCGATTCTTATATGATCTTAAAAGATCATTTTTGGATGCACTACATGCCGAAACTTGATGAACAACTAACTCACTATCTCCAAAAATAGTCAGGGCCTTGATTCCCTTCCTTTGGGCTAGCTGAATTCCTTGCACAAGAGCCTCGTATTCAGCAACATTGTTAGTGCAACTGAACTGCAACCAGAAAGATGAGAAGTACTTATCTCCCTCTGGAGAAATTAACATAACACCAGCACCGGATCCATTCTTACTTCTTGAGCCATTGAAGAATAATTGCCACAATCCTTTAGAATCACTTGGTGTTTTGACAAGTTGTGGTATGATTGTATCTTCTTCATGGATACAGTAAGTACCTAATCCTGTTTCTTCCAAGACTAGCAAACCAACTTCTTCTTCTGCCAATACATCAGCGTAGGGATCGTATTGATGATCTCTACTTACTTCATCCAACAAAGTATCAGGAACTTCTTCAACAAGGGTGGTTGGTTCATGATCGGCATCTTCCTCTTCGGATCGCCGATGGTGTAATTTCCATTTATGGGACTAGCAGTGTAGGGTTCTACATGATTATGGCAGATTGGTTCTGCCCTTATAGTTACTTTGGTTCCATATCGAGTCCTGAGAATCATATGCGACCAATCGGCTGATAGGTAACCGCCCATCTTGGCAGTGAAATCCCGTGATAGGCAGATGGCAAAGAGGGGAGGGAGATCGATGACCGATATGTCTTGGGTGAATGACAAACTTGGGCATGCATGAATGGTAAGTTGAAGTCCTTTGATAACCCCAATAGTCTTAACAACTGTGCCATCCAGTTGAACAACCCCTCTTGCAACTGGCGCATATTGTATGCCTAGTACATCTGCAATTTGTTTCAGCATGACAGAGCTGCTTTGCACTTAGAATCGATCATGAAATTATGTACCAGGTGGTCGCCAATGATCAGGGAAATGTAGAATGGTGGTGGTTTGTTTGCTGTAGGAATGATTTTCCCTTCTGGTTGACACAAACTTGTAGCATTTGTCACTCCATGGCTTGGTGATCCGCTGGTTGTACTAAAACTATTCAGAGCTTCTCAAACGAGTTTTTCTTTGGGAAGGGATCGAGAGTGCGTCTCACATGGTAACGCTTAGATTGGTTTTCTTCATTTGTTCTACTATGCTGAAGGGAATTGCTCCAACTTTGATGACACTTTTTTGGGCATTGGGGTCCTCCTTTGGAAAATGTTTGTTGGGTACCGTGATGCCTGGAGAACCATCTTTCCCTGCGGTGTGGCTAGCCGGTGTTTCTAGTGATTTCTTTCCCACATTTTTATCAACTGCCATTTGTAACCCATGTTGAGAAGTGGATGCTAGATCAGCTTCGAGAGGTTGAGGCTCCATTGCTCTCTTTTTGGAACGAGTGTTTGCTACCACTGATGAAGAATCTATATTTAATCCGCAAAAATCTTCTTCTTGCCAGTTTAGCAAAGCGGATTCTTCAGGTGCCTGCGGTTGATCTGCTGCTTCTTGCGTAGATGAATTGTTTGTTAACTCTAAAGGGGCAGATACACTTTGAACCATAAGGGCCTGGCTAAGAACCCCATTGGGACAAAGATTTTGATTGTGAGGTTGAGAGCAAGGATAACACCATTCGTAGTGTTGAACTAGATTATTTTGAACAGGTACTATAACTCTAGATGAGCTAGCTGCAAGAGGGTTCTGAAAGTTCAAGGGCCTAACATTTGTAACTTGACTTGTAGTTTGATTTCGAGGCTAATTGTTCCCTTGAAAAGGAGAACGGTTAGCTTGATACTACTGATTTTGTGGTTGATACGGACGATTGTATTGAAATTGTTGCCTTTTGAGTGCAACGAGCTCATTTCCAAAATTTTGCAGTAGTGACTTGACTTCAAATAGGTCATTTGAAGAGGCAGAGGAAGATTGAGATGGTTTCCTGGAGTCTACTGGAATAGGAGAAATGATAGGATGATGATTCGTAAGATCTAGAGAAAAGGGCATTGGTGGTCGTGGAGCTATCTTTCCAGCATGAATCAAAGAATTCTCTGCACTTATGGCAACTTCGTAAGCATCAGGAAGTGTAGTCCCTCCCATGGACTAGATCATAACTGCTACATCACTATTCAAGGCTCACAAATAGTACAAGAATGCATTATGTGCGGAAGGCTTTACGAGCACTGGAATCCTATTCCAAGTCCTATGGAATCGGAAGTTGAAATCACTCATGTATTCTTGGGAAGCTCTCTTTATGGTAGTAAGTTGTTCCAAAAGTGATAGGTGATCACTTTTGTCTTCAAATTGTTTACATAGCTTTTCTCCCAACTTGTCCCAAGTGGTTATAGTGCCAACACCTAACCCGCGAAACCATTGAAGTGCTTTTCCCTCGAAAGAGGTAGTAAGAAGTCTAACTCGCAACATTGTCTTCGGTGATATTATGTCTTGCATGATGCTTTGGCTACATCAAAGATATGCTCCACTGGAGTAACGTGAGTTTCCCCCGTGTAGAAGGGTAAACTTTTGAGTGCCATAATAGGTATCGGGTCACGTTAAGCCAACATGAGAGGACTGCTTGCATTGAAAGGGGGAAAAACTTGGTTCCTCGCCATAGCAACAAAAGGTTGATTGTTCTTGGGTGGAGGAAATCTTCCGTAAGGAGGAGTTGAATGACCCCTATTAGGTAAATCTACAACTGGGGATGTGGAAATGCCTCTTCTGCTTCTCTTTGGAGGAGACAAGGAAAGTTAGATATGCTGATACTTTCCTTTCTTTGAAGAAGCTCTTGTCTAAATTCTTCGCATAAGTTACTACACTGAGATTTGGAATCCAGAGATATAGAGTTGCTAGGTACTTTGACTTGTGTAAGTGAGAAGAGAAGTACCAACTCGTCCCACCGGGCGTGCCAAAAATTGTTGTCGCCAAATCACTGCACCCTCTGAATGGCCGGATGTGAATAGGACATTCGGTGTGATTGGGACACATGGGATCACCTCTCAAGCTGTGGGACTTGGGCTCGAGGTGAACCTCCGAAGAAGGCCGGCTTCCTCTTCCTAAACTAAGTGTCAGTACTACTCCTAGTGTAACAAAAATGATTATCTAGTCCTATGCTAACATTTTCATGGGTTTTAGGGAAAGAGATTTGCGAAATGAAACTATACTAGGGATGGTGATGCACCAAATAAAGGGTGTCTTCAATTCAGAAGGGTTAATTTGAAGAGGGTGTGCACCACAGTCAACTTCACCTACCGAACTTAGAGAGGGTACAGGATACCACAAACTAAGAGACACACGTTCCCTTTGTAAAACTTTATCGACCTAGAAATATACCAGGTTTCCAAGTGAAGAAGGATGAACTCAAGAAGGGTGAACCACAACTCAACCGCATGCAATACTTCACCACCCGATAAGCACGTAACTCCAAGAACATGCAATAGAAACTTAAACTTGCACAAAGTACCCGCAAGTACGAGAAAGGCACAAAGAAGCATAAAAGGATGAAAGGACCGAGATTAGTCACAAACACACACTTTTATTGCTTCAATAACATGCACAATGCATCATACATTCAGAAGAGGCAATAGTTGCCATTACAGGTCTTGAAGAGGAGGCTTGAAAGTTCTCTCAACACACAAGAACAACTTGCGTAAGAGAGAGGATTCTTGAAAAGTGTACACTTTCTTGAGATATCTAACTCGTTTAACTTATTCAACTGTTGGAACCCTTTGAAATGAGCTTCCAACTTACATTTATAGAAGAATATGTGAGAAAGAAGAGGAAATGGTCATAATTACATTCCTAAAATGAAGGCCCATGATGTATTTATTACAGTTAGTTGAACCACCTGAGAAGGTTCCATCATGGGTCATTAATTTCCTGATGACCTAGTCTTCTCAATTAATTAAAAGAATATTTAAATAATAATAATAAATATTATTATTAAAATATTTAAATAAAAATATTAATTTAATTAACATAATGTTGGGACCCCCATTGACCCGTTTGACTTGAAGAGGAGGGGGGTCCATGTGGATAGAGTCTGCACAAATCTCAACTCGGTGAGTTTCGAATCCTCTAACTCGGTGTTGCAATTGATTTTGAACCCCACACCAACTCTTTCCTTGTCTTGGCAATCGGGCTCTTTTGCATTGAGCTATCAAACTCGTTTCTTATCATTTTCCTCTGTTAACTCGAAGCCATTTATGCATTCCACGTTCAAACTTCATGAAACATCACCATGAGCTCCCTGCGAAGTCACCGAGCTCTTCATCCAGCAAACGATCTTACCTTTCCTGGGCTCAAACTCACTTGAATGTCGAGCTTAACCCAACATTTCTAAAAAGAATGGTTTTACCACAATGCTCACGGTTCTTCCTTATCATATAACACTTGCAGTAAGAATGTTTTAGCTTGGCCATAATAAGCACAATTGTACCTTCCAAACGATGAGAAAATGCCATTACCAATAAAGACCTAATGCTGCCATGATGATGACCCAGGCTCATGCCCATAACATGTCGATAGACACCCTTAAGACTGATTTTTTGGCCAAAAAGCCCTTCGGTATTCTGGTAGTGCACTCGAAATCTCAGCTCCAATCAACAATTATGCCACTATTGGGATCTTAGTATGGCATAGGTAGCTGTGAGCTAAACCATATACTCATTTTTCCAGAAACTAAAAAGATCCTTTATGTTACAATTTGCAACACATAAAATAAGCCCTTCAAAAAATACGTTGAACAACTGGGCAACCAAAAGGACCTTGGAAAAATGTACAGGTAACAACCATATGAATTCTTCCTTAGTCATGGATCAAAGCTAATAGAAATAAGCTAGATAAAATTAGCTTGAAACTACAGTATAATCGTCCATTTGTTAAAAACAAGTTTCTCTGAACCTGGTAAAGGAATACTTTTATTGTCTGATTGGACGTACATAATGGAAGGGTATAAATATTGCTTCTGCCCTCAGAGTTTCTCAAAGAGACCATTTACGAGTAACAAGGATGTAGTATGCAAAACGGCCGACCGGGTATTTTCAGAGCTGACCTTCACATTTAATTCGTTTCTAGGAAAAGAAATGTTGAGCAATACGAATCGTTTCATTCTGCACCGTAATAAACCTTCATCTCCTGATTCAGCAGATTTTATGAAGCCTTGAATGGCGTGACTCCAATCCATCGTATATGGCAGTGAATATTTGTTTCCTGCAGCTGTCATAGATCCGAGTTCAGAATAAGGATAAGCCAAAGTTTGAGGATGCATTCGAGCATGATGACGATAACAACATACGCTTGGACAACCTTTGCTAGAAGCGTTCAAAAGGAAGGCTTCTACTGTACTGCAACATGTCTGCGCCTATGCGTGGGATTTTGCCTCGCATCCTGAATGATCAGAGCCCGAATGGAGTTGGGAGAAGTATGCTGGCATAGGCGAACTGATCAGGTCGGACATCTGTTTGTTGCATTTGGTGAAACAGTATCAACGCTTCGTGAGGAAACCCGTGTCTTCTGTAAGCTGTAATTATGGTATTCCATGAGAAGGCGTCTCTTTCTTGTGAAAGCATATTCCTAGAAATGCAGGTCCGCAATAGTTGAAGATATGTAGACGGGTTTACAGGGATATGCTATGCGTGGTAAGCAGAATGTGTGGAGCCTGAAACTTCAACTGTCTCATTCCCACGTTCCCCGACTTACCTTCCGTGTGACTCGCACAAAGACTCGGATCCTCCAATCTGTGCGGGGTTTTCATGACGGATAGCCATCATATTGTCTTCACTTGGCAGTTTGATCCGCTTTCTCCCATTCACGGAAGTTTGGTCATGGTTTACCACGGTTACATTTCCACTTGGCAATCTGATCCAATTTTTCCAACGCAGAGTGAACAGCCTCAGCGCGGGATTAACAGCCTGGCCCGCCATCATCAAATTTCCACTTGGCATTGCTTGCCTTATTTCCCACGTCCGGATTTCTTCTTTGGCTTGCCATATTTCCCACGATTTTCCTCCTGCCGAGTTTTCCTTCAACAGATTTGAGGATAACATTAAACTCTCAGTGCAAACATTTCAGCTGTAGCTTGTAAGGTGTGATAATTCCGACAGAAATGTTTATGCCTGACAACTTAGTGACTCGTTGAAGATGCTCATATAATTGCAAAGCAAATTGTGCCTCATGAATATTCTGATATGAAACAATTCCACCTCTATGAGATTCACTTCCATGAGTTACACCATAAAACCAGTAAGGTCTCGATAGAGAATCTTTGTAATAATTTTCATCAGGTCTCCTGGTAACACTCTCACTGTCACTTAATCGATTTTCATAAAAATAACTTGAAGGAAAATCCTGAATTTGAGGATGCATTCGATGCTGATCAGATAACAACATTGGACAACTTACTTGCTCAAACAGGCTTCTACTATACTGCAACATGCCTGTGCATCGAATGCTCGGCCGCTTTGAGCGTAGAACTGAAATTCTCCTAGGAAAGTGCCGTGAGGAAGTAATTGGCTATACGCAGCAGCTACAGGGTAGAGAAGTAAACTTATCTCAGAAAATGAGTGGCCTCCAGAGAGAGTCGATTGCGACAGCTGCCACAGGGTGATCCCAAGGAACCGTTGGTGTTGATCCTGATGTTCTAGTTGCATGCGACCATAGTCATGATCAGTTGTTGTAAAATCTTGCCACTGTAGTAGAAGAATGAGATAAAGTTTTAATTGAGTTGTCTCACCTTTTCATTTTGGAAATTCTCTTCCATGGAAGAAGCTCGACCAAATCTTGAGGTAGCTATTGTCTCCGTCGAGTCATTAAAACTGAATTCATATTCCAACAAGGAAGCATCAATCTCTCCATGTTGAATTAAACCGAGTTGAGCTCATCATTTCTCTGCCTCAATGAGCCAACCATCGAAACATCCTCCGCTCGTATCGAGTTTTCCTTCACAGATTTTCCAAACTCGCCATCGATCTTACATTTCCTACTCATGAACTCATCTAAGGCTTGTGATCTGAGTTATGACCGAGTTAGGACAAGGCACAAGCTCCTCTGAGGAGTCATCTCTTTATTCCTGATTTGACACTGTTGACCAGAAGTGGGTCCCTAGGACCAATGTCGTGATTTGATTGTAATAAGGCCCTGTTTTCCAATTTTTCCATGTGCGTAAAATTGGATAACACTAACCCTACCTTTGGTGTACCGCAACATAATTAAATGTTCCTACACCTAACCTATGTTGTGTTTCCTAACCATATCCTATACCTTGATACCGGAATCACTTTAACCTTGTTTGGATAAACCTATGACCTTAGATGATGTAGAGTTTCCGCTCTTCAACCCAAAGAGCATGTCAGTAGTTTATACGTGTGCATGCGTTTGACTATTGCTACCTTTAACCCCGACCCATTACCTAGAATTGCCTAAGTATACATTTTACCCCTTTTTCATTGTGACCACCTGCCTTTTCCTCACATTCACCTTTTTATCAAACCACTCACCGATTCTGCCTTGACCTTGTCAATTCCTGGTTTGAGGGGGATCACCTTCACCCAAACATGGGGCAACCACATCTTATTTTTGTTAGCGTCACTTACCAATACAAGCTACGCAACAAAAAGGGGCAAAATGTAGACACTAAAATTAGGTCACACTCCCCTTTGGTCCCTCGACGAATAAGCACCCTTCATCACATTCACCTAGCCATGGCCCCCTTCACCCTACTAATATTAATTTAATTAAATTAATGCATTATCCTCACTATATTTATTATTTAAATATCTTATTTTAAATAATATCCACACATACAATTCACTTAGACACCTCACCAAGCCAACTCAACCTAAGACCTGTTCTTAGTAAGTTGCCATAACTAACTAAGACTTACCCAAACCCTAAAAATCAATGCCTACATTCCCTCTAACCACATTCCCGCATGCTCACAAGAAGCTCCTAGTCTAATCCGTGGGTTAATGACATGAGATATGAGGAAATCAAGAGGATCTCCATAGTTTAGTAAACCTAGGAAATCCCACCTTGACCGATTCCGGTTACCCTAACCATCGCCGATTAAGACTAAATCGCCATCAATTACCCTTTTAACCAAAAAGTAACCTTATTCTCAAGGTTGGAAGTTGGAAGCAAGAAGTAGAAGGTTGGTGAGCATTAACACATCTCAGAGAGATAACACATCTTTAGAGAGTGAATTCCAGCAAGAATCCGCATGCAAGGAAGGAGATCAAGCATCCTTTTCTGCACATGTACCATCCCAAATCATGATCTGATCTAACTAAGCAAAGATTAATGTACATGCAATCCATGTAGAAGATTTCCTTTAGTTGGTGATCACTTGCAACCTTCAAACCTCTCATCAACACCTCCATCCCTCACTCACAGAATTCAGGATCGAATCCAAGTAAGTATAACATCATACTTTTCTGGTTTATTTCATTTCATCATCATTTCATCATCTATGGTTTACCTAGCCACCTATTGACCTTATCCAAAATTTCCACCTCCATATACCCATTAAAACCTCGCCAAAGCCTACCCCACTACCCAATACCTCATCCCGACCAACAAAAGTCTTTTTGTGTAATCACAAAGGGGACCCAAAGCTTAGTCTGTGGCATTTCCCGATTTCCATAAGAATCGCACTGGTTACACTTGACCACCATCGGTTACCCTTAATCGACATCGGTCTTTGTATTTTCCCATACATCCCAGAATAGAGACCTACCCACAAAATTTCATCTCACCCTCATCCACATGTGATCTACCCGAGACCTCTGTCAAACCTGCAGAACCCAGAACCAATCATTTGACCTTTGGATTCTATTCTATCTTAGCCTATTAGATTAGATCTATTTCTTATTGTGTTTTAAGTGAGATACCTAAATCATTTTAAATTACAATAGGATTTAATTTGTTTACAACATTAAATTGTTTAAAACAATGGATTGACAACCATGTAGGAAGTATCACACTTCCCAGATCTAGCATATGCTAGATAGTTCACTGACCATATTTTTTAATTCCTTCTGGTGGTCTTGCTTTGCATTACAGGTAGTTCCTCCTAGCCAAAAGGAAGTTCTCATAATCAGCTGTGGATTCGAAAGTCATACGCGTGCACAACTCATCAACCAACATTTGAACAGGTATTCCTCCTATGCCTGTTACCCTATTTATTTCATCAACACTTCAAAGAAATGATCTAAGAAACAAGTGAAACAACCAATCCATGTGTGCCGGTGTCAAGACCTTCGGTACCCTTTTCGATCATCACTCAAGTATTTTGGAGCTCTATCGTCTACACAAAAATTATCAAGGTTAGTAATCCCTTTTTTACCATTTTATCAGCTCATTTTACATTAGTTATAATCTACATGATATCATTAATATCATATTACATATTTTTGTCAACCCCATCTTCCCATTCACTATTATTGAACCCTTTTGAATATTTTTCAATATACACATAGATCACCATTGTTTTATTCCCTAACCTTTGATATTTCCTTTAGCCTCCTAAACAATTCAAAATCTACATTTTCATAACCCTATAGGTTTCTAGATTCCATATAGCTTATATTTTCATTTCCAAGCATGTATATCTTTGATCACTTCCTATTTTATCAAACCTTTTGTTAAATAAAACATTTCTACCTTATCGTCATCGATCCCGATCTTTGTTGATCGACATCTATAACCGTTTGTTTTACCAATAGCTTTACAAATACATCTGAATCTTTGTTTTATGGATTTCAAAAATTCTAAACTTTTCATAATCTATTCTAGTTTCACTCCTCTGCTCTCGAATTTACCATTGTCCTGGATTATCAATTATTTTATCAAAACAAGAATTTTTTTATCATATCACATGTCGATCCCTGATCACTATCAATCATCTCGACATTGTGATTGTAGAGGTCTAGGTATTGGTAAACCCCGGTTATTTGAGTTTTTGGTATTTTATACATTTTATAGCACTAACTGAAAAACAACTTAAACATTATATCAACATGTCAAGGAAATCCATCATCTATTGAAGGATATCTCTTGTGAACTATATGAGATATTACATTTATAGCTATATCATTTCTAGCATAATTACATTTACAACTATATGATTTTGGTCTAAAAAGTTATTTGCAAGATGTATGTTCTGTAGGTGAATGTTACAGGTCCATTGTCACATCCTATCACTAGTATATACAATCTTCAGATTGTCCAAAATCTATTCCTGTGGGAACTGATATCCTACATGAACTCAACTTGTGTGCCATCACATTCACACCCAACATCAAGGATATCAAGGATCAGATCAATATTCTCTAAGAAGAGTGAGAAACCATTGAAGAATTCTAGTACAAATACTTCAAACATTTTGAGCTTGACATCGCCCTAACATGGGCCAATTATGAAGCTAAATAGGGTCTTAATATCCCATAGATATCCAGGTTTGTTATCATGTTATCTATGTTATCATTATCCAAGTAGCTTAATTGTATCAAACAAGTTGTTAACCTTCAAGGAATTCCCCTGATTCCTAGGATCAGCACTTTGTCAAGAAATTTGTTATCATATTTATCTAGTATCCTTTTATTTATCTATCATCACTTAAAGGTCTTCTCAATTGGAGAAAGGAGGAATTTTCACATTACTTGCACATTTCATCATCTCAACATTGTGATTGTAGGTGTAGGTATTGGTAAACCCTGATTATTTGAGTTTTTGGTATTTTATACATTTTAACGCACTAATTGAAAAACAACTTAAACATTATATCAAGATGTCAAGGAAATCCATCATCTATTGAAATATATCTCTTGTGAACTATATATTAAATATGGTGTAGACGTTCCGATCATTTGGGAATGATTTCAATTTTTTCATTTGAAATTTTACTAAATCTAGATAATTTATATTTTTAGAGATACTCTACAAATATAATTTTAGGATGTTGTAGGAATTATTTATTTCATTCATATGTTCATTTAGTCATGTAGGAACAAATAAGTGTTTTATTTAAAATAGCTAAAAACTAAAAATAGACTCGTTAACTGCTAGTTTACGTATAAGTACATATTCATGTGTTGTCATCCCCAAAGAGGTGGGAGACACTTTATAAATTTAGATAACTACAAATATACAAATTTTATGACAATCTCTATATTTTAGGGACCCTGGGGTGCATTCTCTATAAGAGACGCAATAATTAGGCTTTAAATGCATGTCTAGCTTGCACAATTTTATTTCGGGAAATTCTTCTTGCATGTTGAGTTTGTCCATGGATTGCATGAGTCTATTTTTAAGTTAATTGCAATTCCAAAATTATTTTAGGATTATTTTGATATTATTAGAGATTCTATTATGAGTTTAAATTACTTTACAAGTTGAGTTGTATTTAACAATTTTAGACTTTTGAATTAATAAAAACATGACACCATAATACTCTATTATTTTGATTAGTGCAAGTGTTTATTACTATTTTTTTATCAGAGGTAATAATAACTAATAGACAAAAATATTTAAAATATTTTTTAAATTTAGTGGTGCATACATTAAAAATATTTTTCTAAATTTATTAGTGCATATAGTGCACAATTTGATCATCAAGTGCACAAACAATTACATTAGATTAGTCACTAATTTCTCTTGAGACTTGTTTGGATGATCTAGAACTTCTTTTAAAGTTATTATAAAGGTTAAAACTGAAGTTGATCAGAAATTCAAGTTTTTGATATTTCCCTTTCACTCCCATTTATTTCATTTGATATTACAGAAAGGTACAACAAACAACAACTTATGTGAATTTTATTTCTATGAATATAAATTTTTTCAAAGGAGACAAATTTTAGTATTGAAGGGATCAGCTAAAGAGAATTCTTGTTTGGATGAAATTTTGAGACAATATTGTCAATGAATATCAATCACATATTGATTGGAATATTCTCTCTAATATTAGAAGAGAGTAAAAATGGATGAAGAGAAGGAAAATTCTTAATCCTTCTTTTATCTTCAGAGTGTTATAGATCCTAACATCTACCCAAGAATTGTTGGCTGCAAAAATGCTCATGAAGCATGGGTTACCTTGGATACTTCATATCAAGGATCTATTAAAGTAAGAGAAGAAAAACTCCAAAAAAATGAATTTTGAAAATTTAAGAATGTCATAAAGTGAAGGTGTAGGATATTTTTGCATAAGGGTAAATGATGTGGTTCATAGAATGAGAGTTTATGGAGAAACCATTGAAGATAAAATGATTGTTAGAAATATTTTGAGATATTTGACATAAAGATGATTGTATATTGTGATCATACTTGAAGAGTGTAAGGACATGAACACTACAAGTGTTAATGAATTAGTAGGTTCTCTCTTGTCCCATGAGAATAATATGAAATCTAGATCATGCACTTGAAACCATGGATAGAGTTTCAAATCCAAGGGAAAAAGACAAAAAAATCAGAAAATTCAATGAAATTTACTTCAAAGGGGAAAGAACAAGAAATTTTCATATTGAAGAGTAAGAAATATTTAATTTGTCATTATTGTAAAAAAGTAGACACTTTATACAAGATTGCAAGAAATTAGAAACAAAGAATCAAACTAACAAAGAGGGTGATAAGAAGGCATTCCAAGATGAAAAAGTGAGATGAAAGAGGAATCAAATTATTATCTTACATGTAATGTGGGAAAATACGATGATAAAATATGCAATTTATTGATATAGGTTTCTCAAATCACGTGATAAATCGAAAGAGGGTTCTACATGCCAAATGACACCTTCAAAAGTCAATTGAATTTAGGGATGGAAAATACATTAAAATTTAAGGAATGAGCATCATGAAAATCACCTCAAGTAGAGGTAAGGGTTATAAAAAGAGAAAACTCAACTAAATGAAGATAATCAAAAACAATTGCAAACCTTCTTGTCACTCTTCTTTGTAAACCTCGATAAGGTTGTATGAAGCCTTTAAAATGTAACATTGTGAAATGAATATTTTGGGTGCTCTTGAATGAACTACAAATGGGGATGTAAATTTCTATGAAAAAATCTAAGAAATCTTCCAATATGTAGATATTGGAAAGCAATTTATCAAAGTTTTCTTACAACAATCCAAGAGGATTTGTAAAGGGATAAGCATGCTATTTTATAGAGGCTAAGTAGTGGTTTGAGTTGGTTGAAAATTGGTTGAATGCACATGCTAAAAATAGTATTTAAGGGAGGTTAAATGGTTCTAGGAAGATAAATTCCATTGAGGGGTAGTAAATGGATTTAATTGGCAAAAGTTGCATCTAGAAAGGAAATTTAATTTCCACCACCTTTCTAGGATTCTAGAAGTGTAGTTGACTAGACTGGTGAAGTGGAGTCCAAGTGGGGTCCAAAGGGAACCTAAGTGGCAATTGACTAGGAAAATAGGTGTATTTTCCTAATTAGATAACTAATTTAATTAGCTATAATGTGCACACTAACTAATTAATCATTTATTTAATAAATGATAATTAAGCTAGTTAAAGGTGTAATAAAGATTAATTTAATTAATCCAAAGGGTGTAATGTGCATGATTAATCAATCATAAGAGGATGAATAATAGGTTGTCTTTGGGATAATACTGGGAATGAGTGAGTAATTTTGGGAGTCTACATTTTTCCCTCTTTAAAGTCCTATTGCGAAGTAATAGTGCTTTAAAGATAATTGACACATGTATATCGATGAACATAAGACAATGAAGCATTCAAATGCTTGGATTTTCCCAATGAATCATTTTAATGCCCCAATCGAGTAGGAATGGTAAGGGAATTAACCCTCAAGTAGGTGGGTGACACAACAAAGTGGTGGACAACCAATTGATAGGAAGAAGACAAGGGATTTGAATAAGGCTGGAAGGATTGTGCTCATAGAATGAACATCATTTGGGGAATAAATTTAGAGCACCCTTATTTTTGATGTTTCACAATAGAGTTATCACCATGATTATGAAAGAATATAAATGGTTAACCTAAATGTGCGTAAATTTTTAAAAACATAACCAATAAAAGATAAAAAGGAAAAAAAAACAATATACATAGTAGGTGCATGCATCGGGGTTATAAAGGAACAAATATGTAATCACACTACTTGAAAGTGGTCCAAAATTAAACATCAACTATGAAACACAACATCAAAAAAAAAAAGACAATCAGATATGCCCCTAATGCACACCACAATTAAGAATAAGTAGATGCAAATTCCCCAAACACTTAAACTTATGAAAAACTTGGGAATAAAATTAAAATGAAGAGCGCAAAATACTTAGATAATCCTCATGACACTTTTTTCAACCCATTTTACAAATGATCCAAAATAAATTTCCCCTGGTGAATCACTGTTGTGAAGGAAAACCAATTTTGTGACTTTCCCCAAGAAAAGTAAATAATCATACAAAGGTAATAAAGTGATGGTTGTAAGATTGGAATGATCACTAGCGTAGTAGACAAAGGTATGAATTTTTCAAGATTGTGTTGAAATGTTGAAAGATTCACCTCAATGGTTTTCCAATTATAGGATTTTTGTGGTAAGTGAATGTTTGTTCAAAATTTTTATAATTTTTTTGAAATACATGATTTTTTAAAGATTTTTGCGAGTTTTTGAAAAATTTGAAATATAAATACAAAGAAATGTAAACAAAATTGAATAGAAAACAAAAAAACACTCCGTGGATTATTTATAAAAACAGGAGGAAAAACACAACACATGCAAGTGACCAAAAAGACACAAAACAAACATTGCAAATAAACCCAATATGAACAAGAAGTAACTCACACCAAACTTATATATGAACTAAGATTCTAGTAATTTAGTTGCAATTGGATGATAATCGTAATAACATTCCGTATACATAGAACATTGACTAATATAAATAATTAAAGAAGAAATTTATCTAAGAACATAAAATAAAACATGTTATATGTACAAACAACAAATGAGTTAGCCATAAATAGGTAAGAAAACAATAAATTCTAATGTTAAAGATAATTAGGAAGCAATGACATAACACAAGTCATAATAACGATGTCCAAAGACACTCTTAATGTGTTCTACAAAGAAGAGATTGAAAAATTTGAATTCCCTCGAGTGATATCTTAGAATGCGAGAGGATTGGATCGAGTGAAGAGTGGAGTGATGCTTAGATACTCTAAAAGAAACTCTTATTAGATCCCACTAAAGTTTGATCTATATTGGATTAAAATTTGAAATCAAAGTGTGCCCATTGAGTAAAGTTATATTGTGAAAGGGTAATTGATTGATTTGAAGATTTTAAATGATCTAGAATAATCGATGACAAAATTGGAAAACTAAGTTATATAGTTTCAAATGTTTTTGTCGAACATTTTCAAAATGTTTTACGCTTTTAAAATAATTTTATATTATTTTAAGGTTTTTGTGAGACATATTTGAATTATTTTTTTCTTTTTGGGTTTTTTAACCACACACCAAAGAAGAGGGAAAAATGGATTCCCAATCCATAACCAACATGTTACACATGAACAAGGTGAATGAAATCATGACAAAAGGTGAACAAGAGTGGTAGAAAATAGGCATGATGACCTAACAAGGAGAACATGCGACACAAGATGTGATGGAAAGACGCAAGAAAGAGACAAGGTGAAATGAAAAGCAAGTGAGTGTGTTGATATGCCCCCAACACAAGGGTTACTCTTTAGAGACTCAAGAGTAGAATTTTTCATATTACTAACATTCATAGGATTTTTCAACTCTTTTCCATCCTCAATATATATTTTTATGTGCCAAATCATAATTTTTCAATGATAATATAAGGACCCAACCAATTAGGCTCGAATTTTCCTTGTTTTTCATGTGGCTTGGTTGTGTTATTTTGATTTTATTTCAGGACCAAGTCACCAATCTCGAACTATCATGGCTGAATATTTTTTTGTAGTTACGACATAGTCAATTATGATATAATTGTAGATGATCTAAAGCATGAATACGTCTCTCATCTAGTATCTAAATCTCTACAAGGCATGCATAATGATAATCCTCTTCATGCATAAGGTGTTAGAGGGAGACACGAAGTGAAGGAAGCTTGAATTCAATGGGTAATATGGCTTCATATCCATATACCAAGGAAAATGGGGTATCTCATGTAGGAGTTTAGAAATATGTGTGGTAGGCCCAAAGGGTAGGATATAACAACATATTCCAATTACATACATACTTATTGATAGTGTTTTCCAAGATAGATTTGATAGTTTTGTTCAATATTTAGACCCGTCATTGCATTATGGGTAGTAAGGAGTGACCCATTAGATGAAGATATGATATTTTTTAGCTAATGCTTTGACATTCTTATTATTGAAGGAACTACCATTGTCACAAGTGAAAATGGTAGAGGGAATTACAAAATGTCGAGATAATATGGTTAAAGATAAATTTAAATATATTGCACCCAATGACGTAGGTAAGAGGCATAGCCTTGATCCACTTGGTGAAATATTCAATTGCAATTATAATGAAATTATGGCCATCGAAGATGTGGGATTTATTTTATCGATTAAATTAAGCCCCATTTAGAAAAATGACATGGCGAGGTGATAGGTTGAAAATATTAGGAAGGTGCATGAATTAGATTACTATGCTTACGAAATATTGACATCTCTTTACATAATTACATGCGCCCATTTCCATCAGTAGGCTAGTAGTATCCAATGCGCAAGATCTTGTTTGCAAAGACCATTCTAATGGTGTGTGCACCACAAATACCCAAGTGTATTTTGGCTAGCATTTTATTACCTTCATCCTAATTGACACATATTAATAAATTCCCATCATAGCCTCTTCAATATAGGGTGTCGGTGGGGATGGTGTAGCATGAGGAACATTGTGCAAAAGATATTTTTGGATGAGTTTAAGTTCGAGAGGATAAGATTTATTTTGAATGAAGGATATGTATCATGATACTAGGGATGATCAAGACCAATAATATCACGAACATGGTGGACTCTAGAAAATTGTACGTGGGAATTAGAAGATGTTTAATGAGGAAATCATTGTTAGTTTCATTAGAGTCGAATGAAATAAGGGATGTGATAGTTTTTAGGGCATCCATTTATTTTTTTCATTCACGAGGAGATTTTTCAAAAGTGATAATCTAGAAACACCCTTTAAGATTATCAACCATGAATTTTTAGGGTAGAAGATTCTCCTATTTAACTTGATACTCACCATTGAATTGATTGATGATGAGAAGGGAATCACATTTTTTTCAATTATTGTAGGCATCGAGGAATAGAACATCCTAAGTCTGATATCAATGCTTTATACTGGCTATGTTGTTTGTGCAAGGGAATTCAATGCAATAAAATTTAGGTATGAGGTCCCCGTCAAGTGTACATAAGAAAATTCTAGCTCATGAACTATGGATGTTGCAATATCGTAGACCATGTGTAGAGATTTTATTTGACTTCAACAACTTCCAGAGTGTCGAGTCCTTATGGGCTAAGTTGTCTTCCTTTCTAGTTCGTATTTTCATCATTCTACGTGCTTTGGTATAATAAGTGGATTTGTAGCATTCAACCATTTGGCCCTCGTATAGCTAAGATTTATTAGAGCATTGAATATATTCATCTTATAAATATTCATATCATTTCCAAAGAGTATTTACTAGATAGTAAACTAGATGTTCTTGTAAGTGGGGATAATTAGGGAATTAATCCATAGGAATCTAAAGAAACACCACTTAATCAAAGAAACCAGAACTAGAAGAAAAATAAATAAGAAAGGGGAGTAGATTGTTAAGTTATAGAACCTCCACTCTATGTAGATTAATGGTTGCATAAACGCATCTCTACACGCGATGATCACTTAACCACCGCGAAGGTTATGTAATTTCCAGTTTGCATACACCAATGGTCCTGTCACTGATGGAACAAAAATAAATAAAGCCACAAAAATCAAGTATTTTGAGCGTTAAATCGTGCGTGTCTCTTCCTTGTATGACCTTTCTTATTCTCCAGTGCATGGGAGGACATGGGAAACAACTATAAATACAAGGAGAACAAGTGGTTTTGGATCATCAAAGTTAGAATGAAGAAAAGTGATAAAAAACCATTAAAGTTGGAATTGTTTTATAGAAGGTGTGAGAATAGAGAAAGCAAGTATAGAAGGGAGGTGTTGACATTGTTTATCTTCCTTCATCTTATTGTAATTTGTATCTTCTTTTAATTTGGCCAATATATAAGTGGGAAGAAAGAGAAATTTCCATTCCCGAATGGTTTCCCTCAAACTAGGGGTTTCCAGGATAAAAATATTGTGTGTGTGTGCTAAATTGTCATCTTTCCTTTACTTTGCAAAATAGTTCTAAGTTCAGATTTCATTCACTAGCATTAAGAACTATCATTTTTAAAGAATTGGAAGTAGAACAGTAATTTTTTTGGTATCTTAAATTTCCAAAGCTAGAGGTTTAAAAATCATTTTAGTATTAGAGTTTATTATTATCTAGGATTGTGGTATTCATTCTTGTGATTTATATGATAGTGACAAGGTCTAAAGGTGAAGAATTTTTACCTTGCAATATAGACATATCTATAAAGAAGTGGAAGAAAAGAGTTAGAGATCAAATGGAGGAAGATAACTTGGTTTGTATAATTGAGATGCTGAAAAACACAATGGATAGGTTGTATAGAAACCAACAAGAAATCTCGTGATCTCAGAAATACAAATTCATTTAAAGCAAGATTCCATGGAATCAGGTGTTCGATATTTGGTTGAAAATTTTGGCATAAGAAAGAGCCATGATGAGGAAGAATATGTGGAAGAGCATGAAAAAGAAACTCCAGTTGGAAGAGAGAAGGTAAAATATGATCATGCTCCCTTTAAAGTTGAGATAAAAATATTTGAAGGAAATGTAAATGCATAATTTCTTGATAAATGGTTGAAATAATTAGAGGTCTATTTTAGTGTACATGATGTCACTGAGGCACAAAGGATCATCTTTGCATGTCTCAAAATGGAAGGACATGCTCTGGTTTGGTGGGAAATTGTCTACCAACTTGTGAGAATAAAAACGTCCTATTATAAGATCTTGGGAGGGTTTTGAAGAATTTCCTAGAGATAATTTTTATCCTATTGGCCATAATATTGACCAAATTATTAAATGGATGTATTTTAGACAAAATAGTGGTCAAATTGTGTAGGATTACTTTTAGTGCAAATCTACAACACCCCCTAAATGACCTTCATATCTGCATTCTAGAATTAGGTCAATTAGTGTGATTGCAAAACATGGAGTTTTCTCTAAGGTGTGGGACCTTGCAAGGTGAGACAAATCTCCAAATAAATCTGGTTCTTACCCCTCTTTTTAGGTGTACGCGTGATTTTTGTAGAGGTTCAATGCTAAATCCTAATCTAAATTCCAAGGAGATAGAGATAAAGGATGCAAAAGGAAACAAAACTAAGTAAAAATGGTAATACACCAAAGGAGTGATGAACTTTTGTCTTGAAAATAAACACATATCATAGATATGTAACACTAAAGCATGCACATATTTTCCGAATATAATGAAGGATCAAGACAATGATAAACGCATGAGAGGATTGGAGGATCATTCACAAAACATGCATTACCATTCCTAAGTTTAATAAAATGAATTATAATGGCAGAAAGGAAAAAAATGTGTCACAATCTCCATGGAAGGTTTAAAACTCCTTAAATTCATGTGTCAAGGGGAAGAGGGGAGTCTGCAAGAACAAAAACGTCCAACCCTTTACAAATGAGCCAAAATTGCTTTTAATGGCGAAGCAAAACGAAGGAAAAGAAAAAACATGGGAAAATTGATTTATGAGCTCAACCACCAATAAAATCCCTTAAATTTTTCCTACAAAGTGATGGGCTTCATGGAAAACCCATATGCCAAAGTACATTGCTCTGCAGATCCAAAAATGACCCATACTTCATTAATTTTGGTAGTTGAATGTCAATTATGTATTTTTACATGCCAAAGATGTTTTCTCATTTTTATCCCACAAAAATCCACCAAAAAATAAATTGAATAGTCCATTGGGTGGATAATTTCAACATCTTTCCAATGATATAAAAATGCAAAAATTTGAGCTCTGGATCAAAAGATATGGCCCTCTGAAGATTTAGGGCAATATAGGCAAAATTAGGGCAAAATTAGGGTTCATGGGCAAATTTGAAATTTTTCCCTCCCTTTTTGAATTGGGAAAAATTCCCCAAAAAAATCCACCGAACTGACCTACACTACCACGTGGCACCCCCTGGTTGATCTGCGGGTTCAAACGATCGTTCTGCCCCTTTTTTGAAATTGGAAAATTTTCCAAACAAACTCCGCACCTCTGCCACCCCGGGACACGTGGCACCATCTAGTTGCTTGGTGGGGATGCACTAAGTTTTTACCTTTGCACCGCTAGCCACTTTGGAAAAAATTCTGAAGTAGTTCTGTCGCCTGCCCCCACCATTGACAGGACACGTGGCGTCCTCTCATTGCTCGGCAGGATTTCGCTTGGATTTTTCCCTTTGATGCACTTTGACCAAACACTAAAAAAACTTGAAGTCCTTCCTCCCCGCCACTCCAACCTACCATGTGGCACCCTCTCATCTCTTTGTAGGCTTTCAGGCCAAAATTTTCCCTTTGACCCTTTGACCCCAAAAGGCTAAGTGCCAATTTTTTCCCGCGGGCCCGTCTTGGGAAAAAATCCCTCCAAACTCCGTTGAGCCATAACTTGCAAAATAAAAGGAGTTAGGAGGAATTATTTACCTTTCTGGAAAGGGGAGAAAATTATCTATCGGATGAAGCAATACCCAGAAAATTTTTAGTGCCTAAAATGTGTAAAATTTGGACTAAGGAACAAGGAGGGAAAGAATGAAGACAAGTTAGCCAAAATAAGTAGGGGCTTATTTTGGATAACAATTTTGGTGACTCAAAGGGGTCATCTACCTGCTGGATGAAGTGACTAGATTCCTGAAGAAATCCATTAGGTAATGGAGTCATGAAATTAATTGCTTGTTACTCTCAATTCATTAGAAAATCTCTAATATGAAGATTGTGAGAGTAGGAAATTACTTTGACTTGGAACATGACTTGCAAAAGATGCATCCTTGGGGCAACAAAACTTGTGCCAAAGCACTTAGGGAAATTTAAATCTAAGCTACAACAAAACAATGTGCATAGGCACTTGGAGGAATGAAAGAAGAATCTAAGCTAATATGTACAAGGTGAGAAGTTTCCCTTCTAGTAGTAATGCTTTAGATGGATTCCATTAACTGGAATATGTAGTTCCTCACCATCCAATGTAGACAATTAGAAGGCATTGCTATTTTTGCATTTTGTGACCATGTAGGGGCCACTCCAAATGGCATCAAATTTTGAATGCCTTCCTATCTTTGCTTAGTCTGCATCCCATTTCAACACTAAATCTCCAACTTGGAAGGTTCTAGCCTTATCTTTCCTATCAAAGCTTCTCTTGATCAAAGCTTGGTCCTTCTCCATTGTTTGGGCTGCATGCTCTTTGATTTCTTGGAGTTCCATTAATTCTGCATATCTAACCTCCATGGGCTCAAAATCTAACAATTCCAATTGCTTCATGAGTTCCAATGTTGGCAACTCAAGTGACATAGGCAAGATTTCCTCTCTCCCATAAACAAGTCTGAATGGAGAGTTACCTGTGGATATCTTGGGAGTTATCCTATCAGCCCATAGAGCTGATTTGAGCTTAGTGTGCCAATTCCTTTGATTTTCATCAAGAGTCCTCTTGATGATCCCTAATAGATTCTTGTTTGTGGACTTAGCTTGGCCATTACCTTAAGGGTAATGATTTGATGAAGTGCTCAAATAGATCACGTTTCTAATAGCCCATTCAGTTACCTTTGATCCTATGAATGCTAATGCATTATCTGATATTATAGTGGCAGGTATAACAAATCTGGTTGTTATCCCCTCATAGAATTCTAGAATTCTAGATTCATTTACCTCTTTAAGTGCCAATTTGGTGAAGTAGTTTAGTGCTGTTAGAATCCATTTGTTCCCTTGGCTTGAGTTTGGATTAATGACTCCAATGAAGTCCAAACCCCATTACATGAATGGCTAATCAACTGAGATTGGGTGCAATGGAAGTGCTGCTAATCTCTCTTTGTCTATGAAGAATGCACAATTCTTACACCTCTTAATCCATGAATAAAAATCACTAAAATTTTTGGGCCAATAATAACCAACCTTCATGAGCTTGAAAGCTATCACTCTTGGAGAAAAATGACCCCCAGATGATCCACCATGGAACTCTTCTAACATTTTCTCAATTTGATTTGTCCCAATGCATCTCAAAGCAACACTCCATTGATATCATTCTTGAACAAGACACCTTCAACAAGTCCATGTGGAATAGCCTACAATCTGAAGTGTCTTAGTTTGGATTTTTTCATCTTTGGAGGGTATATTCCTATTTGTAAGAAGTGCATTATGTCTTGGGTCTAGAAAGGAGTGAGCATACCACTATTTTCATCTTGAATATCTCTTTGTTTGTAGTTGTCTTGCAACACCAAAACAACATTCTTCTCTTTGCTTAGTTTAATTGGTTGACTCAAGGCCAATTGCTCACATAATCCCTTTCCTCAAACCAACTTGGTGAATTTGATCTCAATGTCATACTCCATGACATGAGTAATCCACCTTGTACGTTTTTCATTTAGATCTTTATTGAGGAGGAAGTCTTTAACTCCCACATGAGAAACCAACAGTTGAACCTTGTTGTTTGAAACTAGATGCTTAAATTTCTTCAAGATCCTAATCACTGCAAGAACATTCTTCTCAATGAAGGAATACTTTACTTCATATTCCTCTAAGCTTTGGCTAAAGAAGACAATTGGTTGCTCTGCATTTTCTTCGTTCTGCTGTACTAAAATTGCAGAAATTGTATCATCACCACCAAATGCATAAAGGATGAAATCTTTGGAGAAATCTAGGTTAATGAGAGTTGGAGCCTGTGAGATAGCTTCTTTGATTGCCTCAAAACTTGCCTTACCTTCAGCTGTCCATTTGAATGCCAAACTTTTCTTCAACATCAAAGTTATTGGCTTGACATTGTAAAGTTTGGAATAAACCTTCAAACAAAATTGATTCTTCCCAAGAAACTTTGAAGAGCCTTCTTATGCCTTGGCAATGGCAAGGTTTCTTATTGCTTTAACCCTCTCTCGGATCAATTACTAACCCTTCTTTGGAAACAATGTGGCCTAGAGATTGCCTTCATGAGCTAGAAAAATGCATTTTTGGGATTCAAGGATACCACAAATCTTCTACATATTTGGAACACTTGTATTAAATGAAAGAGATGATCTGCTGGACTTTTAGAGAATACACTAATATCATCTAAGTATATCAGCACTATTTTGGATCAATCCTCGAACGCCATATCCATTGCTCTTTGGAAATTAGATCCGGCATTGACAACCCAAATGGCATTTTTCTATATGCATAGGTTCCCCATTTGGTGGTGAAGGCTATTTTGAATTGATCATCTTCCTTTACCATGATCTGATTATACCCCAATAACCATCTAGCAATGAAAACCTCTCAGAGCCAGCAATAACTTGCAAAATATGCTCCATAGAAGGAAGTGGGTAGTGATCCTTGAGGGATTCTCTGTCAAATCTCTAAAGTCTACACACAACCTGATTTCTCCAATCTTCTTTCTAAATGGAACCAAGTTTGCAACCCAAATTGAATGCTTGATGGGGAATATGATACTTTTCTCTATTAACTTATTCAATTCCTTCTTAATGAGACTCTCACTGTGAGGATTGACCGAGTCTCTGCTTTCTACCTATTGGGCTTAGCACTTGGATCTAGTTCAATTGTGTGTTGAGCTAGCTTGGGATTCAAACCTCTCAAGTCTTCATAGCTCCAAGAAAATACATCCAAAAACTCCTAGAAAAGTTGCATGAACTCATACCTTTCTTACTCGGTTGCCACTTTACCAATTTGAAGTGACTTACCTTCTCCAATTGCGGAATCCTCTCCCTTGACTTGGATGTTTGCTTTATCCTTCCTAAATTGATCATTATGATTGAAAATAGACTCTAAAGTCATAAGTCCCTTTGGTAGTTTGTTGGTTCTCAGTTGTACCACTTGATCACCGTACCAATGTTCTAACTTTTCCTAATTTTTGGCTAAGAACTTAGCTTCCTCTTAAGAAATTGATGATTTATTGGTCACTCTCAAATACTTGCCAACTTGCATTGTTGTGCTGCACCGATGGCCTCACTATCACATGGATGTTTGGCTGCATTTTATCTCTTTTGATACTTTCCACAACATCAAAGGTTGCTCCAACTGCTGCAAGCCTATTAGCAGCTTGGTTTTCTTTCCTAGGAATGGAGTTGATGCCAAAGCCCTCAAAATCCTCAATGAGGTCCCACACTCTATTCTTATAACTTTTGAGTAGATCATTCTTGGTAGCATGTTTTCCTTTAACATGATTAACAATCAACTCACTATCACTAAATACTTGTAAGTTTTTATGCCTCTCCTCTTTGACCAATGTAATCCATGTGTTAAAGCCTCATATTCGGGAGTGTTGTTAGAACATGCAAACTGAAATCTAAAAGTTGAATAATAATGAATGCCTTGAGGTGAAATAAGAATATCTCCCCATCCTGCACCTTGTATACTTCTTGATCCATCAAAGAAAAACTTCCATACCTCATTATCATCTTTACTGTGCAAGCTTCGTGATGCTAGGAAGAGGCTGATTCTCTTCATGCATGTAATATACTCCTAGTTCAGATTCCTCTATTTCCTTGTAGGAGTCAAAATCATGTACCTTGCTTGCCCATTCATCAAGAGTCAAATATGGGATGCTTCCAACTTTAGTGTTAGCTTCATGAGTTCTTGGATAATCCTCTTGATCAAACGCTGAACAATTGACATTGATTGGGCTTGGAGTATTAGGCTCAATGTGAAAGTTTGCAATAGGTTAAGACCTGATTGTGGCCTTGGCTCCATACCTTGTCCTAAATAGTATGTGTGACCAATAAATAGATAGGTAGCCTCTGATTCTAGCTATGAAATCCCTTGATAAACATATGATAAAGAGTGGTGGTAAATCTATCACTGACACATCTTGCAAAATAGTGACATTGGGGCATGCATGCAAAGTAAGGCTCAAATCTTTAATTAATCCAAATGTTGCTATTGTTGTTCCATCTAATTGCACCACTCCCTTGGATATGACTTCATATTGAAGGCCCAAATGATCAGCTATTTGCTTAGGCATCATAGAACTACTTGCCCCAAAATCAATCATACAATTATGTACTATTTTATCCCCAATGATCAATGAAACATAGAATGGAGGGGGCTTCAAAATTTTACCTTACTGTCCTCCAAGATTTCCCTCAGGCTGAGTAGAATTTGTGAGTACCTTCTCTTGCATATGAGCTTGCTGATTTGAGGTTGACCAATTCTTCATGGCAACTTGTAGTAGATCCCTTTGGCCTAGGATGGATAGTGACTCCCACATAGATATGTTCACATTGGTCTTCTTCATTTGTTCAATGATGTTAAATGGGGATGAACCATATATTTTCTACCCTTTAGTTTACACATTCTTTTCTTGTACATGGGCTACAACAGCTGGTATTTGAGCTAGTCTAGAAGGTGGCTTGGGATGTCCTTGCACATACGGAACTGAATTCTGCTTGCAACACCTTATGGAGTGGTGGAAGGTTATGAATCACTTGGATCTAATGACTACCATTCACCAATATTCCTCTTCTTTGACCATGTATTAGCTGCTACACTCTGAGAAGGTGTTTGATTCATACCACAAAAATATTCAGCTTGCCAATTCACAAGTGTATTCTCATTTGGAGTTGTATCTTGTTGAGATGTCCCTTGTTACTGGTTTGTTTCTTGACTCACCTCACTCTCCACACCAATTGTTGTCACCATAAAATCTTGGTTCAAAGAACAATTGAAGCACATATATTGGTTGTGAGGTTCATTGCATGGGAAACACCAATCATAATCTTGATCTATATTATTTTGTACTGGCACTAAGGCTTTAGAGGTAGATGCAACATTAGGGTTATAGGGTTGAAATGGTCTATTGGCAGGAGGCCTTACTTGATTTTGATTTGTAGCTGGGTTGGGTGGCCTATTAGGCTGATATGGTTATCTATTAGGATGAGTTTGAGGATAATAAAAGGCCTAAAACTTTTATCTTGTTGCCTCTTGAGCGTAACCAACTCATCGCCCAAATTTTGTAATTTTTTCATAATTTCTTGAAGCTCATTTGAGGCACTAGAGGATGAAGTAGAAGCTTCATTTGAACTCTAATTTGTAGGAGTGGGCATAGGAGCTAAAGTAGGTGTTTGACAAGTACTTGGGATTTCCAACTATGGATATAAGGGTATATGAGGCCTAGGTGCAAGTTTACTAGCTTGGATCAAACAATTCTCAGCCCTAATGGTGATGTTGTAAGCTGAAGGTATAGTTGCACCTCCCATAGATTGGATCAACATAGAAATGTCAGAATTTAAAGCCTTGAGAAAGTATAAGAAAGCACCTTGAGCTATTGGCCTCACTACCAATGGGATTCTATCCCACGTTCTTTGAAATCTGAAATTGAAGTTTGTTAGCTACTCATTGGGAGCTCTCTTGATAGTTTTTAGTTGCTCCAATAGAGACAAGTTGTCCCATTTCTCTCCAAATTGGTTATGGAGGGCTATGGACAACTGGTTCTAATTTTAGATAAAGCCTACCTCAAGGCTCCTGAACCATTACAAGGATTTACCTTTGAATGAAGATGCCATCAATTTAACAACAATTTGCATCTCAACAATCTCATGGATTGCAAAAACATTAACAATGTCCTTAACATGATCACTAGGATTGGTCTGATTTTCTCTAGTAAAGTATGAGATGTTCTTCAATGCTGCAATTGGAACTAGGTTTTGTGCTTTGAGAGCAAGTGGGATTCTTTTAGTAAATTTGACATAAGGATTGTGTTGTTCCATTTTGATTGGCTTGAGAACCCTTGTTGATTGGATGAAAGGTCTACCAGGTGGAGGAGTTGATAGAGTTATTTTTGGTGGAGATGGAGACCTTTAAATCCTTCTTCCTCTTTCTCCTCTTTCTGGGTATAATTGAAAATAGTTAAACAATCCCTCCTCTCTAGTCATTGACCTTGTTTGGATCCTTCTCATGAATCTTCAAGCTTAGATCTGTTGAAACCAGTTGATTTTATATTTTGGGAGTTGCTATATGTGCAAATCAAGGCTCTTTAAAGCAAGAAAATTACAATAATTGCACATAAAATTTGTTGTAATGAAGATGGAGACCTCTAAGGTCCCATCGGGCATGGAAAAACTGTTAGTACAAATCTACAAAGACCCCCTAAATGACCTTCGATCTACATTCCAGAATTGGGTCGATTAGTGTGATTGCACAACATTGAGTTTTCTCCAAGGTGTGGACCTTGCAAGGTGAGAAAATCTCCAAAGAAAGCTGGTTCTTACCCATTTGTTTAGGTGTATGCATGAATTTTACAGAGTTTTACTTGCTAAATCCCACTCTAAATTCCAAGGAGACAGAGATAAAGGATGTAAAAGGAAACAAAACTAAGTAAAAATGGTGATACACCAAAGGAGTGATGAAATTTTATCTTGAAAATAAACACAGATCATAGAGATGTAACACCAAAGCATGCAAAAATTTTCCATAATATAATGAAGGATTAGAAGACAATGATAAACACATGAGAGGATTAGAGGATCATTCACAAAACATGCATTACCATTCCCAAGTTTAATACAATGCATTACAATGGAAAAGAGGCAAAAATGTGTCACAATCTCCATGGAAGGTCTAAAACTCCTCAAATTCACGTGCCAAGGGGAAGAGGGGAGTCTACAAGAACAAAAACATCCAACCCTTTACAAATGAGCCAAAACTGGCTTTTAATGGCGAAGCAGAATGAAGGAAAAGCAAAAACGTAGGAAAATTGATTTATGAGCTCAACCACCAATCAAATCCCTTCAATTTCTCTTGCAAAGTGATGGGCTTCATGGAAAAACCCATATGCCAAAGTACATTGCTCTGTAGATCCAAAAAATCCAAAAAATGACCCATACTTCATTAATTTTGGTAGTTGAATGTCAGTTCTATATTTTTTGCATGCCAGAGATGTTTTCTCATTTTTCTCCCACCAAACTCCACCAAAAAACAAAATTGAATATTCCATCAGGTGGATAATTTCAATAGATTTCCAATGATATAAAAAACACAAAAATCTGAGCTCTAGATCAAAAGATATGGCCCTTTGAAGATTTAGGGCAAAAACAGGTGAAATTAGGGAAAAATTAGGGTTCGTGGGCTGAAATTTGAACTTTTTCCCTCCCTTTTTGAATTGAGAAAAATTCCCCAAAAAACTCCATCGGCCTCGACCTCCGCCACCACGTGGCATCCCTTGGTTGATCTGTGGGTTCAAATGATCATTTTGCCCCCTTTTTGAAATTGGAAAATTTTCCAAACAAACTCCATGCCTCCACCACTCTAGGACATGTGGCACCATTTGGTTGCTTGGCGGGATGTGCTCCACTTTTACCTTTGCACCACTAGCCACTTTGGAAAAAATTCGAAATTCCATCCACCGCCCGAGCCTCTACCGACAAGACACGTGGCATCCTCTCTTTGCTCGGCGGGCTTTTGCTTGGATTTTTCCCTTTTATGCACTTTGACCAAATGCCAAAAACTCAAGTCCTTCCACCCCGACATTCTAACCTACCACGTGGCACCCTTTCATTTCTTCATGGGGTTTCAGGCCAAAATTTTCCCTTTGACCCTTTGACCCCAAAAGGCTAAGTGCCAAATTTTTTCCCGCAGCCCGCCTTGGGAGGAAAATTTCCCCTCCAAACTCGCTGAGCCATAGCCATAACTTGTAAAATACAAGGAGTTAGGAGGACTTATTTACCTTTCTCGGAAAGGGGATAAAATTATCTATTCGATGAAGCAATACCCATAAAATTTTGAGTGCAAGTGAAATGTGTAAAAGTTTGACTGAGGCACAAGGAGGGAAAGAATGAAGACAAGTTAGCGAAAATATGTAGGGGCTTATTTTGGATAACAATTACACTACGAAGTTTAAGAGATAAGCCATGTTTCTTAATATGGACTTGGAGGAAAAGGATATTCTGACCAAGTATTTGGGATTAATTCACACTCACTTTTGAAGGAAGGTCATCTCCAAAATCCCAATGATATCAATGAAACATGTGTGCAAGACTATTATATTAATGACAAAAAGAAGAAATGAGAAATTGAGTCAAAGAAAAAATAGCCAACAAACCAGCCAAAGAAAGAGAAGGGACAAACAAGCAACAAAGGTAAATGGAAAGAGAAAGGTAAATGGAACACCACTACTTTGAATAATTGTAAATATACTAATAATTTTTGTAAGAACTATGATATCAATGGTCATAATGAGGCTACATATTGGAGGTTACATCTAGATTTACACCCAAAGAATCAAACCAAGAATTAAAAGAAATCTATGACAGCTGTAAAAATAGATGGGGAGGTAGAGATTGAGGATGATTCTGATGTAGAAGAGAGGCTAGGATGCATGGACACCAACATGGACAACTAAGAACAAGAGGAAGAGATGAGTAAGCTATTTCAAATCAAAATCCAAATCAAGAGAACTAAGGTAAATGCTTTGGTTGATATTGGTTCTCAATCTAATTTGATTTTTGATGTGGTTTTCAAGAATTTTGGTCTTGAAACTTATAAGCATCCATGTCCTTATCCTTTGGGATGGGTGAAGAAGGGTGTAGAAATTTAGGTAACAACAAGATGTAAGTTCAAGTTTGGGATAAATTTTTAGTATATAGATGTATTGGAGGCTGATGTAATTCCACTTGATGCATTTGATGTTATTCTCGGAGTCCTTATTTTTATATCAAGGATTTCATATTTAGGAGAAGGGAGAACTGATATAGATGGGTTAAGGATGGAGTTAGTTACAACATCTGGGAACACCATCGTAAGACAAAAATTTCTATGGTAAGTTGTAAGCAAGTAAAGAGAATAATTTATGAAAATAACAATCATTTTTGTTTAATTTTATTGAAAGATAAGAAAGACGGGATAGAAATGTCAGATATTTCTAACAAAGGGATGAAGTATTTGGATAGAATAATTCAGTATTTTTAGGACTTATTCTAGAATCCTATCAGTTACCACAAAAACGGGAGGTAGAGCATGAGATTCAATTATTAGCGAGTCCCTCTACCAAATATCGAGTTGTATAGGAAAACATTATTGGAGATTATAGAGGTAAAGAAAAACAACTCCTAGAACTACTATACCAAGGGTAATACATCCGAGAACCTCACCATGTGGTTTGAAAATTATGATGGTGCCAAATTAGGATGGTTCTTGGAGGATGTTTATGGATTACCATACTTTAAACTAGATTACCAAAAAGAACATATATCCACTCCCACACATAGATGACCTCTTAGACCAGCTTCAACATGTGAAGTTCTTTATGAAGTTGGATCTTAAGTTGGGTTATTATCAAGTCGGGATGACTGAGGAGGATATATGGAAGACTACCTTTAAAACAAAATAGGGTTTTTATGAGTGGTTAGTACTCAAATTTGGTTTATGTAATGCACCCACTACATTTATGAGATTGATGAATGATGTATTGCAGGAATTCATAGATTCATGTGTCATTATTAATCTGAATGATATTATGATTTTTAGTGCCACATGAGAGGAACATCTAACACATCTGTAACAAGTATTTCGAGTTCTAAGAGAGAAACAATCTGCTATGCAATATGAAGAATTGTGAATTTTCCAAACAATCACTTGTTTATATTGGGCACGTGGTTGAAAGAGGAGAGCTAAAATTGGATCCAAAGAAGGTGGAAGAAATCACTATGTATCCAACACCAATGAGAGCCACATAGACTAGAATTTTTGTGAGATCAATAAATTATATGAGGAAGTACATTATGGGCTTCTCCACTATTGCAACATCTCTACACATAGCGACTACAAAGAGTAATGGCTTTAACTAGGGTAAGGAATAATATCAGGATTTTGAGTAATTAAATTAAAAAAATATTCATGCTCTAGTACTTGCTCTTCATAATTTACATCAGCCCTTTGAAGTATAGATAGATGCCAATGGTTATGTTATGGAAGTAGTGTTACTACATGGAGGTAAGCCAAGTATGTTATCATTATGAAAATTTCACTTCAACAGCTTAAGTTATATTCAATATATGATGAATAGATGTATGAACTAGTTCAAGAAAATAAGAAATGGAAACATTATTTATTGGGTAAAGATCCTATTGTGCACACTTGCCAAAAACATCTCCATTATTTGTAAGCATAGTGTAAATTGTAGTAGGCAAGACACTACAAATGGATGATATTCCTTCAACACTTCCATTTGGTGATCAAGTATAAGAAAGGTAACACAAATTTGGTGGAAAAATGTTTTTGACACCTCCCCCACAAGAGAAATAATCTAGATCGGCCACTATCTCTCATTTTGAGTGCTTTATGAAGGAATCTTACAAAGAGGACTATGCTCAAGAAAAATATTTTGCGGTAACATATCAACAGTTACACTCCAAAAGGGATGAAAAGATGGGTATTGAAGTTTTTTTTAATCTCAAAGACAATTTTCTATATCTATGGGGGGAGATTTTTGTGCCAAAATAAGAAAGGATTTTATTGATGAGGGAAGCACATACCTCCAAAGTAGCAGGAATTTTTGTTGTTGACAATACCATTTACCACTTTCAAAGGTATGTGTATTGGCCTAATGTGCAAGATGAAGTGTCTAAATTCATAAGAGGATGTAAACTTTATTGCATAAGAAATCCTAAAAATTAGGAAGGAAGGTTTATATATGCCTTTAGCGGTCCCTAATCATTCTTTGGAAGATATTTTCATGGATTTTGTAGGAGGAATACCTATTTCTAAACATGTCCATGATTATCTATATGTTGTTATAGATAGATTAAGTAAAATATGTTTTCTTATGGCATCTAAAAAGATAATAAAAGTGAGGTAGTTGAAATTTTATTTGCTAATGTATGGGTGCATTTTGGTTTGCCAAAGTCTATTGTTTCTGATAGCGATTCATGGTTCTTGAGAAATTTTTGGACTACTTTATGGGACAAGATGAACACCAGGTTATAGAGGAGCATAACCCTCTATCCATAGACAAAATGACAAATGTAGGTGGTGGACATGACTTTGGTACAACTGATTAGAGGATATAATAACAAATATTCATGGACTTGGGATTATTCCTTAGCCTAAGTTCAACATTCCTATAATCAGGTGGTACACACTTCCACTATGTAGTTATTGTTTGAAGTATGCTTAAGATATCTACCTACTAATCCACTTGACATAGTGGTTAGGAAGTAGGAAGAAGGGGAGATACATGATTTAGAGGTGACTAGAGAAACAAATTTCATTGAGAGGATCTAGAAAATCCATCTCAAGGTGAAAGAACAATTAGAGAAATCTCAAGCCAAGTATAAGGTTAGACACGATCAACATTGTAGAGAACAAAAAATTCATGTTGGAGACAAGGTTTGGATTTACTTGAGAAAAGAGATACTACAAGTCCAAGTAAGGAAAATCAAGCCACTATGGTATGGACCCTTCACTATATTGGATAAGTTTGGAGAAAATGTCTTCAAGATTGATTTACCACATTTCATATGGATGTACTCAATAGTAAATTGTGAGAACTTGCACCTATATGACCCATCCATGCTTGATAAAGAAGAAGAATTCTAATTACTACCTTCTAGAGAGGATTGCATCTTGGACTCATGAGGTGAATTGGAGGAGGACTTAGTGATGTAGTAGAAGATCAAAGATGTGAGGAGAGGTCCATAGGATTCTTGGTAGGTTGAACTCAAGGGGAAGAAACCAAGGCATGTACAATGGTACTAAAAGGAGAATGTGATGTAATTGTTTCCTCATCTACTCGCCCACTAATATTTTATGGGACCAAAAGCCTCCTAAGTAGGGGAGGTGTGATCTATAGGGATATAAATAAACACCACTTCATCACACAAACTAGAACCAAAAGAAAAATCAATCAGAAAGAGGAGCATATTATTAAGCTATAGAACCACCACTCTATGTAGAGTAGAGGTTATATAATCGCCCCAATAGTTACGTAACCACCCCTCTATACGAAAGTTGGTTACGTAACTACCACCTACATACACTAGAAGTTATGTCACTAGTGGAACAAAAATAAATAAATCCACAAATAGTCATGGATTTGGAATGTCCATACTGTGTTTCTTTCCTGTATGACCCTTCCTATTCTCTAGTGCATGGGATGGCATTGGGAAAAACTAAAAATCATGGAGAACAAGTGGTTTGGGATCATCAAAGTTGGAATGAAGAAAAGTGAGAAATAAACCATTGAAGCTAGAATTGTTTTGTAGAAGTAAGGTGTGAGAACATAGAAAAAAAAAGTACGAAGGGAGGTGTTGACATTGTTTATCTTCCTTCATCTTATTGTAATCTGTATCTTCTTTTAATTTGGCCAATATATAAGTGGGAAGAAAGATAAATTTCCCTTCCTGACTGGTTTTCCCTCAAATTGGGGGTTTCTAGGATAAAAATATTATGTATGTGTGCTAAATTGTCATCTTTCCTTTACTGTAAAATAGTTCTAAGTTCAGATTTCATTCACTAGCATTAAGAACTGTCATTTTCAAAGAATTAGAAGTAGAAAAATAATTTTTGTGGTCTCGTAAATTTCCAAAGCTAAAGGTTTATAGATCAGGCATCCATAACTACGAGGTGATAATGGGAGTTGGCAAACAAGAAATTCATTTTCAAGTGTTTACTTTCCAATACCTTTATGAGAGAATTTGATTTTGGATGATGTATAAGACATAGATTCTTCTAGAGAAGACACATACGCATGAGAGTGCATCAAAGTTTCAAGATAAATGTGGTTGTTAGCAATGGGGATGATGCAAGGTTCATCTAAACGATCAATAGATGGTTAGTAATTAGTTGCATTGTATCTTTTTCTAGGATTTTATAGTACTTGAAGGGTTTAACATCAGCAAGCAAGGTGAAATCTTTCTTATCATTGTGCTGGAAATTTACACACCGATGGAAGGTAGATGGCACAAATTACATAACATATATCCAAGATCTACCAAGAAGGAGGTTATATGACGTTTCTACATCCATGAAATGAGAAAGGGTGTCAAGAAGTTAGGGACCAACTTATATAGGAAGGGTGATAGTACCAGAGGATTGGTGCTCAATATTGTCATAACCATGAATGGTTATAACGTTAGAAAATAAATAGTCCATTGTATGGCTAAGACAATGTAGAATTTTCATAGAGCAGATGTTAAGAGCTGCTTCATTGTCTATAATAACTCTTTTCATCTTATGGTTCATTATATAGGATTCTATATTAAAATATTTATTATTATGAAGGTTGGGTTCAACATATTGTGAGGGTCAAAAGAAAAGATAGGAATTTCAAACGAAAGGTTTGTGATCATAGCTTGAAACTGTTGAACATTAAGGGTTGGAGGAACATGTGCTTCATGAAGAGAACGAGTGAGGATTTCTTGTAAGTTAGGAAACTCTTTTAATAAATCCATTAGAGATATATGAACATGTGTTGTCACTAATTGCTTTATAAGGTCATACTACCCAGAATTAGAGGACTTATCATTGGAACTTGACTTTTGGTTTGAGGGAGCTGTTAGTTTGGATTTTGGGGCTCATTATAAGATTTTGATGGTTATTTGGCTACAAACCCAACTTTTCCTTTAGCATCTAGTAACTACAATGTTTTGAGATTTACCTTAGATGGTAGTGATAGTAGAAGTAACTTATTCGATAAATGAGATGATCAAACTAAAGTTGACATTATTGGAAGGTTGACCTTTTTTAGTGTTCTTGTTATCAACACCATGTTTAGGGAATGGGTTTGAAAACACCTTGAGATTTTCATTTGGTTTTTTAGGAATCTTCTTCAATGGTAATATATTTGCTGTTGATGAGGTCTTGAATGTAATTCTTGAGTCGTAAACATTGATCGGTTGTGTGACCCTCAATGAAATGGAAATTACAAGATGTATCAGATTTATACCATGTGGATTTAGGCCCTCCTTCAACCCAAGGTTTCTTATTTGGATATATCACCATATTAACATTGACTAATTGAAGTAAGACACTAGAGAGAGTTTCTCCAAAGGGTGTGTATCGACATTTTTGAAATTACGATAAGGGGAAGCATTTGTACTTGAAACAATGATAGGTTGTTTGGCTTTGTTAGGCTTGGACTGGTTGTTTTTAGTGTTATGAACATTTTGATTGTCTATAATGCAATCATTAAACACATTACAATTTTGATTGATGTTTTTAGATTTATCATGATGAGAGTTATTGTTATTGTTATTATGGTACCCACTATCTTTGGAATGAGGTTTGAGTAAAAATTTAGCGATAAGGGACTATTCAAGTTGTGATCCTTTTTCAATAAATTCCTTGAAAGTAGTGATGCAAAGCATTTGCATGTTAAAGGATAGTTTGTTGTTAAGATTGGTCATAAAGATTCTCACGAGTTATTTTTCGGATTGAGCATGGGAAGAGGCCAAGGCGATCCCACACCATATTTTTAAGAATTGTGCAAGGTTTCTTTGGAACATTGTTTAGAATTGTACAAATACATCATAGTGATTTCAGGGTCTATATTTAATGATAAATGTTTTAAAAAATTATTTGAGAGGTTCGTAAAATTATGGATAGAAATTTTAGGGAGGTGTAGATACCGACCAAGGCTTATCTAGCTAGACTACGTGGAAAGAGATGCAATAAGAAAATATCACTATAGGATACCTCTTGAAAGCCATAAATAACTCCTTAATGTGCTTGTGTGAGTCATTATTTCCCTTATACTTATCAAATTTGGGCATTTCAAATGATTTAGGAAAGGGTATGTGTAAGATATCCTTATTGAAGGGGTAAGGACATAATTCATCAAAGTTGAATTGTTTACGTTGGTGTTGCATACCCGAGATGGTATATTTCATCATTTTCCATTCTTGGTAAAATGGTGTATTGTTTTTAAGATAGATTATGAACCATCATCCTTTGTTGTTCTCCTTTTTGGGCACAATATGGATTTTATATGAATCATCACTAGTTTTCTTTGATGATTTTTTGTCATTTGCATTAGTAGTGGCTTTGGAATATAATAGAGTGAGTTATTTGGCCATGTCATTCCTTTGATCTATGAGATATTTAATGGGATCAGTGGTTGAATAAGTATATTTGCCTTTATCCTCAATGGATTTGCCTTTTTGTAGCATTTGAGCCGTGATAGGAAAGATCCATCTTCATTGTTGTTGTTATTTGAGGAGAATGGTTTACTCTTCTTGGGCTTAGGTTTACCAAGTAATGTGTGAAAAACATCCTCATCAAAGTCAAAAGGTAATTTTGTACCAATCTCAAGGAGACGAAGTAAAAATTGGTCTTTTTTTCGTAAAGGTTTTTGATGCCAAATTTTATTTCAAGAGAAGAATATTTTTAATGATCATAAAAATTATCCTCAAGGATTTGGTTATCCTCATCATTGAAATTTCCAAAAGGATTTCAAAGTCTTACATCTCTTCCAAAAGTATTGTAATCTTTGTCTTTGTGTTCCCACCATTTTGGAAAATGAGGAGAACAAAGAGATATGCGATAACTCAACCCTTAGCAACATGAATGCTAATATGGAAGAGAATTTTAAAATTAAGTTCAACAATAACTTCTCTCTTAAAAAATTGAATTCTAAGATGGATAAGGTGTTTGGAATATTTGTATGACGTGACCCATAAAAAGTGAATTTCAAGATAGAAACGTATGAGAGTGATGATAAAATCAACCTTTAGAAAAGTGAATGCTAAGATAGAAGAGGATTATTATGTGGTTGAAATTTCTCATCCTCTAGAAAAGTGAATGCTATATGGGATGAGGATTACAAAGTGATGAAGGTTAAAATGTGCTCAACCTCTAGTAATGTGAATACTAGAATGGATGAGTGAGGATATAAATTTTTTGAATGTACTATACCGCTAGAAAATTGAATGCTATATTGGGAGAGAATTTTGTGAATAAAATTTGATTGTACTCAACCTTTACCAAAACGAATGATAGAATGAAATATGGTATGAAAAAGCGAGTCAAATAGTATGCGATGTGCTCAACCCTCAACAATAAATAGTTAATAAGGAATAAGCTTTAGTAATGAAAAGATAAAAATCAAGTATTGAAAATGTAAATGTTGGGAAAAGAGATGATGAAAATGTCTAAAATTTAACAAAGGGATTGTCAAATTAGAGATACAAAATAAAAAAATGTGTATAGTTCAATAAGGATGATGTTGAACTAAAGGACATAAGAGGAGGATGAAAAGATCAAATCTTAATGAAATATACAATGTAAAAGACTTGATCACAACAAAGTAGGATATAACAATGTCAAGACACGGGTTGCAAGATGAAAATTCTTGAGTGAGGATGTGGATATCCACAACTCAAGACTTGATGTCAAAAGGAAAGTGGAAACTTAAACTTTGGGAAATGTAATCCAAAGGTTTAATTCAAGGATGAAATGGGGATAAAATCAAGATGAGATAAATTTGAAAGATAGGAAAATTTTGATGATCTTGAAAAGGAAAACTCAAATGGGAAAATGAGAATTCCAAAGGAATGAAAGGAGATCAAATGAAAGAGATGAAAGAAAGGTCCAAATGAGAATATTTGGAGACTAGAAGGAAAACAATGATAGACCCAAATAAGGAATATTTGGGAAACGTGATGAAAATAAGGAAGTGATTCCAAATGAAGGAAAATATTGAAAGGATGGAAAAGAGATAAAAGATCTAAAAGAGGATTTAGAAGAGTTAAAAGAGAGGTAGTGAATGACTTCAAATGAAGAAAGAGGATGATAAGAAAAGGAGTGAACAATAAGTCCAAATAAGGAAAAATTTGGAGATTGGGAAAAAAGTTGAAAATGAGCCCAAATAAGGAGTATTTGGGATAGTGAAAAGGAGATGAAAAAGAATCCAAATAAGGAGTATTTGGAAATATTTAAAAGGGGATGAAAGATGAATCCAAACAAGGAGTTTTGGAAAATGAAAAAAATACAAAAGTGAATACGTAGATGCGAGTGTGGAACACTACTATGAAAAGAAAGAAACAAAAAGAGATTTTTGTTTATGGTTTATTTTTTCCTCTACCTTATCTTGGCTTAGACAAAGTGTATGGCTTCCTAAGTGGTTCTCTCAACTATGTGTCGACATTATACCCAAGTGATCGTGATGTTATTTCTAGATGTTTGATTTACTTTAACCCTTTGAAACAATGTGAAAAGATCTTTCTCAAATGAATTACACTTTGGGGTCACCATTAAGGATATCCATGACTATAATATCACAAGGTGTACTAGTTACTTGGGATGGGGGTACCTATTTTTTTAGCTAGTTCCTCAATGTGTTGAATACTTTAGGGTTCTTGTGGTACTCCTCAAATGAGTTTTATGGCTTAAACCAAAGAACTTCCTACAGTTATAGAAGTTGGGAAATAGCCTTGTCAATTGTCAACTAAACCTGCAAATACAATGTGAATGGTTCATTTTATCTTGATTAAAGAGGTTCCCTGCACATAAATAATTAGTAGTTTTCTTAGCACATGATCGAGGTAACTTGCAGTTAGTAGTTTTTATGAAATGGTCTTCGTAATACGGTCTTGCAAAACAAGTCTTAGTAGTTTTCCTAAGGTAGACAAAGATAAAACAATGAAAAACAACACAATCATGTTTATGATTCTCAAGATCACTTGTAATAAGTGTGAGAGAAGATAATACAGATGAAGTGTTGCGACTAGCTTCAAAAAAATGAAAAACGACAACAAAAACAAGATCAAAAACTGCCACAAAGTGTTAGGTACCATGAAAAAAAGTTTAACATTTACAAAATGTCTCAAAAAAGCATGTGAAATTGGACAAAAATGTAACCCTATAACTTTCACGATTAGTCTAATTGATTAAAATTTATGAAAAATTAATAATTAAAAGGTCCTAATTAAATTTAGAAGGGCCTAATGAAATTAATTAGAATGATTATTTAATTAAAACATCTAAGTGAATTAATTAAAAACTAATTAATGAAATAAACTAAACAAATTTAATCTAATATAATTAAATTAAATTAGATATAATGAAAAAAGATTAAAATAAAACAAATCTAAGATAATTACGGTAACTTAAGTTTAAACTAAATATATTAAATAATAATCTAAACCTAAGTTTAAACTATAGTTAATATAATTTTAAGCTATTAAAAAAATTTGAAACCTAAAAAAACTAACTTATAAACCTAATTTCTAATGGTTTATGGGAAGGATTTTTTCTGTTGGCTATGTTGTGGCATTTTGCAAGTGCGAGGCTCAAATGACAATTTGTTGTGGCATTTGGGATCCGCATGAAGGGCTCATAATGAGGCACGAAGAGAAGATTCGGGAGGTTGGGCTTGACACTTTGTGTTAAAGGTGGGTGAGTTTGGGTGCAGGTGTGAGGTTAGCAGGGATCAAGGTTGAGATGGGCTTAGGATTTGACATAGTGTAGTTAAACGTGGGGAGAAGATCGGGAGGTAGGGTTTACTCGCTGCTCGGTCTGCAAATGGAGGGGTGTTAGGGTGAGAACCATGGGAAGTGAGGAGAAAGAGTCTTAGGATAGAATGGTAGCTCAAGCTAGGGGATGGCCAAGGTTCCAGGTTATTAGGATAAATTAGGTGAGTGGTGATGGTTTTAGCTTAGGGAAGGTTGTTGGTCGATTCGGGGTTAGGGTAACCACTTAATTAGGTAGAGTAAAGGGTGAGCGAGGTAGCTCACTTGGAAAGCGGATAGGGATTGTGGATGGGTTAGCTTAGTGAAATGGTTAAGTGAGGAGCTATCTCGTAGGAAGGGGTTGTGAGGGTTAGATCGGAAAGAAACTCATGAGATGAGATGGGTAGATTAGGGGAAGCTAGGATTGTAGCTAATGTTTGTTTTGTTTCTATTTTTTCTTAATCTGATTTTTTTGCAGGAAACAACAAGGAATATAATTTTTTTCAGGGACCCCTCAAAAATATATATTTTTAAATTAAAAAAAAAAAAGAAGGAAAATAAGACCTAATTTTAACACATACAATTAAATTTGGCTATAACTAAATAGGTTGCTAAATTTAGAGGAAATAGTACTAAATGATTTTTATATAAAACTAATTCCTAATTCCTAAAACATCTGAAAACAATTATTAAACAAGATAATACAAAAAACCATTTTAAAAAATGTTGTTTCCCTTTAGCTGCTTCCAAAATGAAACAAAAATCTTGCATAAACAAGAAAAATAACAAACAACAAAGACATATACCAAAACACATATGCAAATAGATATTAACAAAATGAAAAACAATTAATTTACATAATATAATGTGAAATCAAGAGGAAGATAGAGTTTCAGAGTCCCATCGGGCATGCCCACGAATCTAAATAGAGAAAACTCAACTAAATGAAGACAAACAAAATGAAATTACAAACCTTCTTGTATCTCTTCTTTGCAAACCTCAGATAAGGTTGTATGAAGCCTTTAAACTTGTGTAACCTTGTGAAATGAATATTTTGGGTGCTCTTGAATGACCTCTAAATGGGGATGCAAATTGCTACGAACATAGATAAGAAAGCTTCCAATATGTAGATATTGGAAATCAAATTAGCAAAGTTTTCTTAAAACAATCCAAGATGATTTGTAAAGGGATAAGAATGCTCTTTTATAGAGGTTAAGTAGTGGTCTGAGTTGGTTGAAAATTGGTTGAATTCACATGCTAAAAATAATAGATGAGGGAGATTGGATGGTTCTGGGAAGATAAATTCCATTGAGGGGAAATAAATGGATGTAATTGGTAGAAGTTGCATCTAGAAAGGTGGTTATACGTGTAATTTAATTTCCCCCACCTTTTTAGGATTATAGAAGTGTAGTTGAATGAACTGGTGAAGTGGAGTTTAAGTTGGGTCCAAAGGGAACCCAAGTGGTAGTTGACTAGAAAAATATGTGTATTTGCCTAATTAGATAACTAATTTGAAGAGAATCAATCTGATAAAATAATAAACAAAAATCTATACTTTTGAATAGAATATTCAAGATAATCAAAGACAACAAATGACAAAACACAATATCTAACCTAGAAACCCTTTTGGGAAAAAACCCAAAGACTATAACTTATCTATCTTATTGTATTAACTTAACTATTTACAATACAATAATGTACTTCCAAGTTCTACTTTACCCTACCGCATCTCCAACTTTTTGTAAGAAAAACAAGAAGAAACCATCAAAGTGGGTTTACAATACAATGGGTACCAAAACCATGGGCTAATAAAAACTGTAATGGTTCCCCATAATTCATGGATTATGAAACCACCAATATATATGTATAGATAAAAATATCATATCTATACTCCTGGAAAATAGGGATTCCAAATTTTTCCAAACCTTGCTAACGCTCATGGAAGAGGTGTATAATACTTACGGGTATACAATATACAAAATATACAACACATTCTAACATAATTTAATTAGCTATAATGTGCACACTAATTTATTAATAATTTATTTAATAAATGATAATTAAACTATTAAAGGTGTACTAAAGATTAATTTAATTAATCCAAATGGGTGTAATGTGCATGATTAATCAATTTAACCCATCAATCATAAGAAGATGAATTACATGTTGATCGGGAATGAATGAGTAATTTTGGGGTGTCTTCAAGGGTGAAATTAATGATCTGTATTTTTCTCAAAGTTTGAATCATAATTTAATTAGTTTTGGACAACTATTGTAAAAGGGTTTTAGAATTATTTTTGAAGATGGAGTTTGTTCAATTTTTGATAAAAAATTGGAAATAAATTGATTGGAAAATCCTACATGGAAAACAATATGTTGTTTCCACTAAGGATAAATTTGATTGGTAGAGGTAATTATATCTCTACCATTTAGGATATTAATATGTTGTGGCATTTAAGATATGGTCATATTAGTTTCAACAGTTTGAATATTCTTGATGCAAAGGGTATGGTAAGAGGTATTTACAAGATAGATTTTAAAAAGGATGATGCATGAAATTGTATTATTGGGAAACATCATAACGATTATTTCCCTATGTGAAAATGGAGAGAACATGAATCTTTGGAGTTAATCTATTCAGATTTGTGTGGACTAATGTATTAAATAATTATTGGTAGGAATCTATATTTCATTTATTTCATTGATGATCCTAAAAGGTTTATGTGGGTTTGTATGTTAATTGAGAACAATGGATATTTTCTATTTTTTTATAAATTTCAAATCTTTGGATGAAAAATAAATTGGAAATTCCATCAAAACCCTAAGAACAAACATAGGTGGATAATTTTTCTCTAATGAATTTTCAAAGTTTTATTTTTCATAAGGCATCAAGAGAAGTTAACACATCCTTAAAAACCAAAAAAATGGTGTGGATCGAAGAAATAATATATCCATAATGGAATTAGAAAGTAATATGTTAGAAAATAAACACATGAAAATATGTTTATGATACAAATAAGTAAATATTGCAGTTTATATCATAAACAAGAGATACAATGGAAATAAAATAATAAACATCTTACGAGGATTGGTATGGTTCAAAACAAAATGTTTCTGATTTAAATAAGAAAAATTAGTTCCTAAGAGTGTATCTCATATTTTCATTAGTTATAGTGATGAAATTAAATCATACAAATTGTATAATCCTACTAGTAAAAATTTAGTTGTTTCAAGGGATTGTAATTTTTTTGAATGAGATGTATGAACATATTGATAATGTAGCTAAGATGGTAATAAATGATGGGGGAAACCACTTGAAGAATATTTTGAGGACTTACAAATTCCTACACATGTTTCCAATTCTATAGGAAATAATACTAGCTCTTTATAAGAGACTAGTCATCCATCTGCAACAACTCCAAGTAAGCACAATCAGATGTTTAATCCATAAACAAAAAATCAAATGTTGGATAAGTATGAGAGAATAATTAAAAGGTTTCATGCTAAAAAAGGTAGTTTATATTATGATGTATATGATGAAAATACTATGTTTGCATTGTCTTCTATGGCTAGTGAACCTAGAAGTTTTGAAGAAGCTAGTCAAAGGAAAGAGTGGGTTGATGTTATGAAAATTGAGATGGATTATATTTAGAGGAATGATACTTGGAAACTTATTCAATCCCATAATGATAAGGATGTCATTGGTACCAAGTGGGTCTACAAGACCAAAGTAAACAATGATGGTACAATTGATAAGCTAAAAGATAAACTTGTTGCAAAAGGATTTGCACAAAATTTTGGTATTGATTATGAGGAGACTTATGCTCCTATTACAAGGAAAGATAATATAAGTGTAATTATTTCAATTTATTCTCATAAAGGTTACAAAATACATAAAATGGATGTAAAGATTACATTCCTAAATGTAGTGATTTAAGAAGAAGTGTATGTGGGGCAACTAGAAGGTTTTGCGGTAAAGGGTAAATAATTTTTGGTATACATGTTGAAAAATAATATTTATGGGATAAAGAAAGATCGAAGATATTGTTAGCCAAGAATTTATTTGGCACAAGGATTTTTAAGAATTAAAAATGATGAGTGCATTCCTATATGTTTTCCTCTATGTATATGATTTGATCTTCACATGTATTGCTATGGAGATGTTGTATAACTTCAAGGAAGATATTAAATTACAATTTGAGATGAGTGATATTAGAAGTATGAAGTAATTTCTTGACATGGATTTCCATAAAAATAAAGAGGAAATATTTATTTTTTATGTAAATTATATCTAGGATATGTTGCTGAAGTTCAATCTTCAAGATCCTAAGGCTATGGATACTCCAATTACAAATGGAGAAAAATAATGAGAGGAATCCCTTTATCCGATAAAAATATTTTTAGAATCATGGTAAGAGGTTTTATATATTTCACAATGAATAGACCCAATATTACTTATGGGGTTTCATTAGTTTTTAGATTCATTTGCATACCTTCACTCAAACACATGTGAAATATGAAAATAAATTTTATATACTTGAAAGAGACTTATGATCGTGGTATTCAATTCAATCCAAAAATTCAGTATGTCTTATTGTATATTTGGATTCATATTGGGAGGTTATATTGATGACATGGAGTCTACTTTAGGTTATTGCTTCACATTGGGAAGTAGTTTGATTCCAAGGTCTTCAAAGAAACAAACTACCATTTCATTATCCTCTATCAAAGATGGATATACAACCCTTATATAAGCTTGTATACAACCCTTATTGTGTAGACACTTATTTTATTTGGAAAAGACTCAAATTGAGCCTATACGAGAATTTTTTGATAGCATTGGGGCAATATAATTGTCAAACAATCCAAGTTTCCATACAAGAACCAAACACATTGAGGTCAAACATCACTTTATTAGAGACTTAGACAATGAAACATATTTTTCATTGAATATGTGAGAAAAGAGGATAAATTCTATGATATAATGAAAAAGGGATTGCTAAATCACACACATGGAAGACTCAAGAAGATGATTGCAATTTATGCACTTTGCATCAATGGGGGATGTTGGGAATGATGTCAATTTAACATTTGAATTTTTGCTAAATGTAGATAATTTTTATATTTAGAAATAATATAAATATAGAATTTTATGATGTTTTAGGAATTATTTATTTAATTCATGTGTTTGTTTAACCATGTAGTACCAAATAAGTGATTTCCTTAAAATACTTGAAAAAGATAACAAATAAATTGTTAACTACCAATTTTTGAATAAATACAAGTTCTTTTGTTGTCATCTCCAAAGAGGTAGGATAAAATTCATAAATTTATATAACTTAAAATATGCAAATTTTATGAAAATCTATATATTTTAGGGACCTTAGGGCATATTCTCTAGAAGAGATCCATAATTAGGCTTTGAATGCATGTCTAGCTTGCATAATTCTATTCTAAAAAAAGCTTCTTACATGTTGCATTTGTCCATGTATTACATTTGTCTATTTTTAGTTAAATACAAGTCCAAAAAAATTTCAGATTATTTTAATAGAGTTTCTACTATGATTTTAACTTACTTTGCAAGTTGAGTTGTATTGGAAATATTAGCCTTTTGAGTTAATAAAAGAATAACACAAAACATGGTGCAATAATAATCTATTATTATAACTAGTGCAAGTTTTTTTTTATTTAATTTAATTGAAACTAATTATAATTAATAACCAAAAATATTACAAATCTTGTTTTGAAGTTTAATGGTGCATAAAATGTATACTTTGATCATCAAGTACACAAGAAATTACACTAGCGTAATCACCAATTTTTCTCGGAACTTATTTAGATGATATATAGCCTATTTAAGTTTTATTATACAACTTATATTAAAGGTTGACCACAAATTAAATTTTCTTATTTTTCCCCTTCCATTCCCATTTCTTTGTTTTTTTTTTTTGATCGCTTAAAGGTTCTATAAGGAAATACTTCATGACTTCTACTTCTATATATAAATATCCCTATTTTAAAAGGAGTCCACTTTGAGTATTGAAGGGATTAGTTGAAGAGAACTATTTTTTTGGAAGGAGTTTTGGACAGTATTTTTAATGAGTATCAATCACCTACCGATTAAAATATTCTCTCTCAATATTATAAGAGATTAAAAAGGGATGAAGAGAAGGCGGTGTTGAAACCTTGTTTTATCTTCGAGTGTTATAGATCCTAAGCAACTACCCAAGAATTATTAGCTGTAAAAATTTCCATGAAGCACGGGTTAAATTAGATACTTCATATCAAGACTCTATTAAGGTAAGAGAAATAAAAATATGAACTCTATAAATGAATTTTGAAAGTTTAAGAATGTCAAAAAGAGAAGGTGTAGGTGAAACTATTGAAGATAACATAATTGTTAGAAATTGATGTATCTTAGAATTTGCAAGATAACACCCTAGTCATGATGGAACATCACTCATCCTAGACCGAGCACTCACCCAAAGCATGCAAAGGTAATGGGTCCCTCTTAAGGGTTCTTTATAACAGATGTTAAAACACATAGATTCATAACTAATCCATCATCCAATAATGCATGCTAGCCTCGAGATCTATTAAAGAACAAGCTTAAATAGTAATCATGATTTTACCATTAACATACACTGCTCAATTACACAAAATGAAACTTAGATTCAATGAATATCTTCTATCTATTAGTAAATATAAAATCTCCTTACAGTATTGTCAATCTATATCAATACGCGTATAGATTTGATACACACATCCATAATCATACATACACCACTCTCTATGATACATACATCTCTACTATGCACCTAACATCATATATATATGGTGGGGACTTGCCCTTCACCACTTAAATATTCCAGAAATAGGTCACATGCTATTGATAGCCACACATTGTTTACAATCATAGCCACACATGCAAGTGTGCTATCTATAGTCCTCTTGCAGTTAACTAAAGTGTCAATTCTATTCTTAGCTTGTCTCCATGCATAGATGCTTTGAACCACTTCTCCAAATATAGATAATGCATGGTGCGTGTATCTCTACATCATTGATGTGGTCTGCATGCCATCTTCCAAAAATAGATCCTCATGCTCAAAAGTAGCTAAGTCCTGAAATCTAAACTTGCCTTTTGCGCGCGGGTCCTTCCTATCCTTCCACACCCTTGGTTCCGGCCTTCTATCCCATGCAGACTCCTCATGTGATTTTAGACAAGTATTATTTGATCAACATTACCCCACACTAATCTCATTGTCATCTCGACAATGGGTATCTCCAAAAATTTGAAGGAAAGAATAACAATGAAAGAATAAGAATGAAATAATGTGGATAAATAAAGAATTTTTATGAGGTTATTTAAGCAACCTCCTCTGTATCAATTTGTAGTATCAACTCTGGATACTCCTCTTTTATTGTGGCCTCCAAAACCTGCCATTTAGTGAGTGCCTATTCTGCTTTCTCTAGGATGTCCACAACAATGGATTCCAACTCATCCCTCACAATTTCTCCTTTCTCATTTTTCGAACCAACACAACACTAGACATGGATGTCATTCTTCCTTCCAAAAGGTCCATCTTCTGCGCAATCAACTTTCCAAGCTCTTCTAGCCGAGTCTTGTGTGGCTCTTGCACTCACACAGGGGTCTCCCACTTCTATTTAACCATTGACAACCTTTCTACGTTTCCTAATGTCTCATCTTTCATTTCTTTCTGGACCTCATTATTCTCCTCCAAGGTCTTAATGTTGATGAGCACCTCTAGAGCTATGCATATGTTAAATCCTAGTCTAATTTCTTCAAAACTTCTTGTAATGCCTGTAATATCCCTTCATAAGACGTAATTTTTCTCATCACAGATGATTTCTCCCATTTAAAATCTTGTTCTGATCTTTCTGGTGCTTGCATATGCAGAGTTTTATCTTCAAGTACTAAGTCCACCAGCTTTCCCACATAGTGTATCGCTGAAGGAAATGTTTGTGGTACCTTTGGTTCCAAGTGTGGCCTTTCTTTAATTACATTGTCCCCAATCTCCTCTACAATTCTTATGAACACTTCATTCTTCTTATGTGTGAATTCCCTTTCCTATGTTATGTGTGCTATCTCTGCATCCTTCATCTTCAAATCTTCACGCTGCACTTTGATTGTGGAAAATTTGTCCATGTTTCTTCTAGCCACCTCAGCAAAAATTTCACCAGTGCATTGTTAACCTTCTTTTCTGACATGACAGTAGGATTTACTGTCATGTGTCTAGCTTGAGGTGCCTTCTTCAGTTACCTCAAAATGCATGAATCTTCACACACATAAAATTCAGGCTCATCCATGTGGGTATGCATCGACCATGATAGTTTCTTTCATGTGCGCATAGTCACCATATCCTCATCCATCAACTCCCAGCCAAATAAATCTTTCTGCAATCGTGCTCTGGAAGCGGGCGTGGACAATTTTTCCTACATCCTCTAGCATACCCCATGGTTAGTGGAATGTGCTCCCCACTTGTCCTTCTAGACCTTTGCTACTTAGGAACTCTAGCCTCCAAATTTGGGACTTGCGTCTCCATGTCTTGAATATCTTCTATAGTTATTTCCTCTGGTCTTTTCTCTTCTTCTTCCTTCTCCTTTGATGCCTCACCCTATTCTTCTATGTGCTCTAGAAGTGTAGGAGATGTAGGCATGCTCTCCTCTAACTCTTCCACCTCCTCATTCAACTTCAGCTTCCTCCTTCTCTGTGCGGTCACTTCCTTTGTGGGGAGAGTCGGGGTGATTTGCGCATAGTGGTTGGAGTAGCACCTTGGGTCCTTGTTCTCCTGAATACTCTTTTAAACCTGTGCTCCCTTGGACTACATTTAATTCCTCTTCATCCCCCTCTTGTGGCTGAGGTGGGGTAATGCACGCGCTCAAATTCGGTCGACTTGTAGGATGTCTCCTACCCCTATGCTCCAAACCACCACTATCTTCACACTCCTCCTCATCCTGCACTTCAATTGGCTCTATGGGCTTAGGTGCTGGGATGTTCTCCATTGTATGATTTTCCTTTGGTGGTGCTAGAAGTGCGAACTCACCTTCCACATATTTGTTATTCTCCATTTTTGGATTCAGTTGGAGATAGACAAATACTTCCCCACATCTACTATAACCAAGCTTATTGGTTTGATATTCAGAACCTCTGAAATGATTCTTTCTATATAAGCACTTCTACCAAGATATACATACTTCTTCCTCAATGTATGGTAGTCGCAGTCTACCTTATCTGCATTGAAGATCAATCGATGCGTGTCTATAAATCTATGAACATATTCTTGAAAATACCTTGTAGTGAATGCGTAAGGTAACTTGCACCAAGGGCTCTAGACTCCATCTTTCATTGGAAAGTGTGTAATGTAGAAATGCTGATATACAACAAACTGAACTTGTTTCCCTACCACTACTGGTAGGTCCTTTAGGATGCACCACTCTTCCCCAAATTCTCATGGATCTGTCATACCACTTCTCTACCCTTTATTTTACTTCATCTGTCATGGTCCCCTTGCATAGGTATTTGCTTTGAATCTTTCAGCTGGGACTTGTTCTCCATGGGGTATTCCCATATTTTCTCCTTTGGTCCATCTGGTACTCCAATCTCCATGAAGACCAGTGATAGTAGAACAACCCCAAAGCTGATCTTCCCTCTTATGCATGCTTCTTCGACTATTTTCTCTACAATATAGCCTGTAATGTTGTAGATTGTCCCTTCCGACATCTTATGCACCACATGTAACCATATAGTGTTTACCTGCGACCACCGCTGATGATCATTTAACTTAGTAACAAGGTGTGCTACAGACTTGTACAATTGGACAATTCTTCAATTTATCTATGTCCATTCTATGTGGACCCTTCTGTATCCCAACTCCTATTTGGTCTTTACAATCACGGTTTTATTTGTAAGGTCACCTTTTATATCTTCTCTTGTGGCCTTTAGACCTGTAACTGATGAGACTAGCGTAAATGAAATTCTAACTCTATGTCCTGTAAAGTAGAAGAAGTCTTCATGTACCCTACTCATGAGCCACTGATACAAGGGCTCATACTTCCTGAAATATGGAAGCTCATACAACTGATAGACCCCAATTCTCTTTAAAATATTTTCACCCGCATCGTCATATACTGGCATGTCATCTACCGTGCACTTGTTTGTTCTAGCCATGAGCAAGGAATCAAGCTCCTTCTTGTTCTCCGAATTCCTATGATTATATTCACTCACTTTTCTCTTTCTAATGGGTGAATCCCACTCTTGGCCGATGATGACTCCTTTTAGGTATTGCATTTCTGAAAAATGGATTTTAGGTGCCATCTCTTCTTCCTCAATGACTACCTTCTTCTTTCCTTTTACCGCTACTAGTAGATGCCTTCTTTGGTGCCATTTCTACCTTGAAATTGTCTCCTCTTCAACCCTACAACTCTGTGAATCAAACCCTAGCTCGATTCAATTATGCCCTAGGTGGAAACTTCGTAACCTAACTCTTTTCTATCTCCCTACTTCACTCAAACCCTTCACCACCAGGGATGCAAGCTTCTTGTCACACAGATCTGGTTGTCACTCTTGGTTTCACACCCTTTGCACCCTAACTTGATCACTCAACTCTTCACACTTAGCTCTTCTCTTGAATACTCTTAGTCGTAATGGTAAAAATGAATTCACATCCCATCCCTCACCTACCAAATATCCCTTCATTCATTGGAAAAATCCATTCATTCCACATGATACATCTTCATGCCCAGCTATAACCTTCTAACGCGTCTTCCTACCCTTTAGTCACATACTTCTCTTCAACGTGCACTCGTGCCTGAGTACCTCATCACTGTACCTTCTCCTAGTAGCTATCATGGCCTCTGCTTACCTCACGTTATATTGTTCTTTCATTCATCTCCATCCTTGGTCACTTTTGAGAAACAATCTTCCTTTGACTTAAAGCACACCCGTAGCAGATTATTCCTTTCATCTTTCAATTCCCACAGTCTTTTTCTATCTTTTTCTTGGATTACTACAACCACCCCACACTAAAAGTATGTGCAGTCCTTTGTGCATAAACATTCTTCATACCATGATTAGCTTCAGGCACGCTAGCATGCTTATTATAAAAACAACAACTAAATTTACAAAGCATAGCAACAATGAAGGAAATACATTAAGGAAATAAAGGATTAAAAACCTAAACTAAATGGCAATACTTCCTTATTATAAACACCAAGAAGACTTATTTATAGTAGGGCTTCAGCCTACTCCCGTTAAAGTAACTGGGTAGCCATGTTCCATCAAGTGCTTCAAACTAGAAAGCACTTGATTCAAGTATAGAAGTGATAACATACGATCCCAACCAATATACTTTGAGATTTCTGGATGGCGCAAGAAATTTGAATCATAAAGAAGTACCATTTTTCCAATCTCAAACTTCTTTTTTTTGTCATGTCATGCCTTTTGCCTAGACTTTTCCCGCTTCGAATCCATCATGCTATGACTCAACACTCATCTAGTTGAATCATCTTTTTGATACATTCTTATAAAGCCTATGCATCAGATAGGCCTCTAGCGCGTGTAATGAGAAAAGAAGGTAACATAAATTCTATAGGAATAACATATTCCATGCCAAACACCAACTGAAATGGTGTGGCCTTGTTCAATCTCTTGTAAGTTATCCTATATGTCCAAAGCACAACTAAAACTTTGTCATCCCAATCCTTTCTTTTAACATCACATATTATTGTCAAAGTTTGGCCTAAAATCTTGTTGAAAGCCTCAGAAGTTCCATTTACCCGAGGATGGTAAGGTGTAGTTTTATGGTGTGCAACCATAAACTCATCTAATAGGATCCTGATTGTCTCATTTAGAAAGTGTGTACCTCTATCACTTGTCAAGCTTAAAGGACACCCATATCATGTAAGAACATTCTCCCATAGAAACCTAACTGTTGTAGCTGTTGTACAATCTTTCCTAGGTGCTACTTACGCCACCGTGTGAGATAATCTGTGTAAGTAATGATATAGCATGATCTAGTCCTATGCACGGATGGTGAAATAGGTCCTACAAAATCAATGGCCCATTTCTAAAACAGTTCTGCGTTAATAATTGGTCTCAAATGCATCTCATCTATGTGCCCTAGTTTTCCTAGGCGTTGACAATGATCACATGCCTTAAAATAATCTTTATAGTATTTATATACTGTCTCCCACCATAATCCAACAATTAGGATCTTTTGGGTAGTTACATCACCTGCATAATGGCCTCCTACAATACCACCATGAGCTTCTTCCATGATATCCTTGCACTCATGCTCTAACACACAATGGTGTAATACTTCATCTCTACCTAGCTTGTAAAGGTCACCACTAATTAACATAAACAGTGTTGTGCATATAACAAGCTGCTTCTTTTCTAATGATTTCATTCCTTCTGGTGCCATACCTATTCGTAGAAAGACAAAAATGTCTTCTAATTCCATGGGTGCACATTATAACCTATATAACTATGCATCTGACATTATTTCTTCAATTGTCTATGCATCCTCTCCTGAATTGATTCTAGATAAATGGTCTGGTCTAGAATTACTTTTCCCTGGCTTCACCATAACTATGAAGTCAAACTCTTGAAATAGGAGCACCCATCTACATATGTGCCCCTATAATATGGGCTTGTTTACTAAGTACTTCAATGTCATATGATCTGTATAAAACACAAATGGTGTTGCTAACAAGTACTGTCAAAACTTGTACAATGTGTAGATCATTGACAAAGCTTCGTGCTCTGTAGTTGTATAATTCCTTTCAACAGGAGTCAACTTTTTACTAGCAAAATAGATTGGATGATTAATAATACCTTCACTAGGTTGAGCTAACATAGTGTTAATGGCCATACCAAAAGTGTCCACATGTACATGAAATGGCTTATCCCATGAGGGAAAGCGCAGAATGGGTGTGGTAGTAATTTTCTCTTTCAATATCTCAAACGCGTGCTACTGTGGTTCTCCCCAATAAAATTTACCTTTCCCCTTCAGTAATTCTTCCAAGGGTTCATGATTATGGCATACCCTTTGATGAATTTTCTATAATATCCTGTATGACCTAAAAATCCGTGCACCTCACTTTGACTGGTAGGCACTTCCAGGCCTAAAATGACTGCAACCTTGGTTGGATCAACTAGCAAAACCTTCCTTGCAGATTATATGTCCTAATAGTATCCCAAATGGTGTAGCAAATATGTACTTCTTGATGTTCAAAGAGATACTCAATTGTCTGCATCGTTCAAACATTAAGCACAAATTGTCATAATGATCTTTCACAAGCCCATATACTTTGTCTAATCATCTAGGTAGACCTGTAAGAATTTGTGAATAAAATCTTTAAATGCCTGAACAACTATGCACGATAATACGAAGGCACGTTTTTCAATCCAAAGGGAATCACAGTATAGGAAAAACTACCCCATTTAGTAGTAAATGTTGTCTTTTCTTAATCCTCCTAAGTGATCCTAACTTGATGATACCCAAAAATCTATCTGTGAAAGAATATATTTCACGCCCTATAACTCCTAGTATTTCCTCAGTGAATGACGTAGGGAATGGATCTGTGACACATGCAGTATTTAGCTCCCTATATTCCACACATATCCTAATATGTTCATCCTTCTTGATACTGATCACCATTGGGCTAACCCATTCTAACTCATCAAGGGGCTTGATAATTCCAGATTTCAACATTTTATCAATTTCTTCTTTCACCGTTTCATGTAAACTAGGATTCATTGTGTAAGGTCTCTTTCTAATTGGTCATGCACCATCCTTAAGTTTGATCTTCATTTTCCCAAGTGATAAATGCATGCCTTTAAGTTCATAATATCCTCGACGGAATAAGTCCTGATAATCCCTAAGTAACTCGATGATCATTGCTACCTTTGAGTCTGACTAATAATCTCCAATTATTGTCACCTTAGGCTCAACCTCTGAACCTATATTCACCTTCATTGTCTTCATGGGTTCATGGTAGGTGCACACATCCTTGTCTGCACTATCCAAGACCTCACACACCCTGTGTGAATGTTCAATATCTAGGTTCTCAACTTCCTCGTCATCCATGATGTAGACCATCTTTCCTTTCTCTTTCTCAAGGCAAGCGTGCTCAAGTAGTTTGGAGTCTATTTCTTCTTCCTTTTCAAAACATGCTCCAAACTCTGTCTCACTGAATAATTCTTGAATATGCTCTTCTGATTTTGCACTATCTCCCATAGTTAAGTGCTTGAAAAATTTTAATGCCTCTTCTACAGGAGGTTTAGTCAAGAAGTAATCAAACATCTAGATCATACTTGTAGTCAAATCGTGCCAGTTACCAGTTTATCTATGTAGTTTTGCATATACATACCAAGCGTGTGTGCATCCTTGGAGTGTGGAATATAATCTATGCACCCAGAGTGAAGGTGGTAATTCTTCTTGTCCTACTTTATAGAGTCTCTCACACTATTGAAGGTGATGTTGAATAGGTTGATCACCATTATAAGTGCATATTTGCGTAGGTGCATTATTCTTTATAAACCTAGTAGATAAGGCTATCCCAATTTATTCCCAGTGTATAAGGCTATCTCTATGGACTACCCACCGACGCTACTATCCCATGTAATGTATATACTAACATATCTCTCCTTGTAACTTGGTCTACCCACTATGTTTCCATGGCCTTCAGAAAGGCAGGAAGATCTTTTGTCCCTGTATACCAAGTTATTGTGCTGCCTATCTGTCGAATTGAATGAAATCCATTCTTACACGCAACCACGCTTTTGACCTCACACCTGAATAATTCAAATGAACCATGAGCCCAATTTTCACAAGTAATACTCGTAGTATCACTAATATAATGAGAATCCTCCCACTGTAGGATGCCTTCTTTTGATGGCTCATTGACCTCTAGGTCCTGAATAGCACGTACATAAACTCTATTTAAATCCTCCTCACTTAGAGGCTCAACATATGGCGTAGAATTTCCATCTATCAAAGGTATGACAACCCTCTCCTCCTTGTTTTCAAAGATGACATACCCCTTATTAAATCTCAAGTCGAGTGTTATTCACATAACACCGAGGGTGTCCAAGCAAGGCTAGAAAATTGTCTACTTACATAAGTTCTAATACCTCAAAATCCCGAGTGAACTTGGCCCCTTGTATAGTGATAGATGCATCTTTTAAAACTCCTATGGGTGTGGCCTTAGTCTAATTTACCATAAATAAAACATTAGATGATGGCTGTAATGGAGGCCTCCCCATTTACACCCATGCATCTAATGTCAACACATTTACTTCCACACCTGTATCGATCAATATGTTGCTCAATAGCCACCCATCCACAACAACATTCAGAGTAATTTATTTTTCATATTCAATTCTATAAGGGGAATATTTGCATGCAAAATCTATCATCCGATCTCAAGACTTGCGCGTGGAGTGTTCCCTTTCAACCAACTTCCCAATAGTGGAATAATGTTCTCCTGGCGTAACATCTTGCACACCTCCCGTAGATCATTGATATCAGTTTGGACTATCTCCGATGCTTTCTTCTACTCCTTTAGGTACTATATCTCACCTTCAAGATTCCTTAGCACTTCCATGGTATCTTGTAAACTTCCTTCTGATGAGCAGGATCTGGGTACCTCGCATGCAAAACCTCCTCCTTGGTAATCGTAGGCTTCGGTGTAATGCCTCTCTCATGCATGCTACTTTAGTGCATGTAGTAATCTTCACTGTCAATGCCTCAAGGCCTTCTATTATCTTAGGCATCCATTGGTATTCTACCATGCGCTAGATTCTAACCATCCCAACGACCTTTATTTTCTTTCTTATGCTGCTTACTTAGATGCTCATATAAGTACAGGGAATTCTTCATAGCTATGGCTCTTTCAGTAGAAATAAAATGTAATATTCTGAGGACATTCACACCTGTAGTGGTCAGGAGATCCACATGTATAACATGTTCCATGAGGTAACTCTCCTCTTCCTCCACCTCAGCCTCATCCTCCATATCCACCATGATATCCACGACCCCTTCCACAACCTCCTTCAAAACGCCCCTCATTCCTGTCATAGCACGTTTGATTATGATCCTGATCCTGGTGCTCATTCCTACCCTTAGAATTATCTATTATACTTGTCTATCATACTCTAATGTCTATAGCATCCTGGATCTAACCAATCAACCAACAATCCTTAGTATCATGGGTCATGGACCTGTAAATCTTGCAAAAGCAAGATACATTCTTCCTTATCACACGCTATAACAAAGGACAGTGACTCACATCATGATTCAAATGGAAAATCTTGAATTCCAACAGTAATGAGTGTATAGATTTGTGAGGGAAACTATCCTTGGTGTGACCTTCTACTTCATAATTTGTACACAAAATTCATGAGCATGTTTCATGGGCTGAATTTTCTAACATCTTCTCTAACTACTTTGCCATAGCTGTAATCTATGCTACTAGAAATAGGTTAACCCTAGTGTCAATGCTCCCAATCCTCAAAGCATGCAAAGCTACTTCTAGTGCTTTGCATGGATCCATGTATGTATTATGTGACAGCACCCTTCTAAAAGGTGTAATCAATCCTCCAACAAACCATTGTGCATGCTGGCTAGCGTGAATATCATAAGACAAATTAGATAGAAGTGTTTTAAAATGAGCATCATACTCACGTACACTCTCAGTAGTGCCTTTCTTGATATCTTTGAGCACACTTATACTCTTCTGCTCAAACTCAGGGATATGGAACTCTTTTAAGAAATCATCTCTAAGTGCTGCATAATCCACGTAAGTTTAATTAGGGTCAAACTTCCTATACTAGCTGTGTGCGTGCCCCTATAATGTAGTGGCAAATTGAATTTCCTTTTACTCAATAGCTATAATCCCTTTAGCGTGCCACAAGATTTCACACATATGCACATGTTCGGAAAAATCCTCTATACCTCTATACTTCGGGAGATGAAGAGACATCTCCATATAAATATTTTGTGGTTGTTGCAGACCTTGACCACCTAATCCGGAACCTCCATGTTCCCTCTACCTCAAAAACCACCGATCCACCAAAATTAGAACCACCTATACCTCCTGATCTGCCACCTGTAGTTGGAATAGGAACTATAGATATACTCCCTTGTGCCCGACAACAGTACTTCTACAAAACCCCTATAGTCTGTGAGGTAGTTCCACTTCTATAGGTGAATCCAACATTCTATGCGCTCACATTTTGTGTAGATGATGCACCTAAGAATGCTCCTCCAAATGACATTGAAGCCATCTGTCCTACCATTGATGTACTTGATCCCTGACTTACTCCTACTTTTCTACTTCCCAAGTTAGTTTTCTGGTTACTTGTCATACTAGATCTTGAAAACCAAGCGTAAAGGCTAGGTCACTAGGTGGATTAAGACACGATCCTCGTGGCCCAAGTAGTCTCTGTTGGTGTACTTCTATGTGAGGCTGAGAAGGGATCTCTATCATGCTTTCCAAGATGGGGGAGTTCCTAATGCTCTAGATCCACGTCTTCTACATGAGCTGTAAATCCTTCACAAGCCATCTCTCTCCTCCATGCCATACTCTCTGCAATGGAACATTGCTTCTCTATCTCCCTCTCGCATGCCTCATTATACTTAAACCACCTTTCCTCTCTTTGTTTCTTTTCTGCTAGGTCTGCCATCTTAAACCAAACCTGTACCTTCCTTCGTGCGTGGTGAAGTTTAGTTAGCCATTGGTTTACTCTCTAGGTTTAAAGTTACCATTAAGATCTTGATTGCTAGTGGAATACCATGTAAATATGTTCCTCTTAGATAGCATAAAACTAGAATTTAGCTACCTTTGGGCAAGATTATGTCAAAATTGAATATTCTAGAATATAATTGTTTAGAACACCACAAAACCACGTATCCACCGCGTGAGTCCAGATTAGATCAGCATCATAGAGGGCTTGAAATTCTTCCTGTGTCTAGACAAGTGTGTGATACCTCCAATTCCATTAGGATGTATAAGTAGTAAGCCACTCGTATAGTTCTACTGGAAAGATAGTGAAAAATCTCTCATATAAGCTGTCATACATGTTCTGTTCTACCCAAGTGCATGCGTTAAACTCAAATCCATTGCTAAACCATCATGCATATTCTTCCTCCAAGTCATGTATCCATTCCTCAATACTTTCTATAGTTAACCAGTACGTCTTCATCGCGAACCATCCTGAAAATAATTGAAAAAGAGGTCCTGGCAACGGAACAAATGATGTAGCCTAAAATTTGCAAGATAACACCTAGTCGTGTTGGCACATCACTCAGCCTAGACTGAGCACTCACCTGAAGTGTGCAAAGGTACCAGGTCCCTCTTTAGGGTTGCTGTAACAAGATGTTAAAATATATATATTCATAACTAATCCATCATCCAATAATGCATGCTATCCTCATATCTATGAAAGAACAAGATTAAATAGTAATCATGATTTTACCATTAACATGCATTGCTCAATTACACAAAATGACACTTAGATTCAGCCAATATCTTCCATCTATTATTAAATATAGAAGCTCCTTACAGTATTTTCAATCTATATCAATGTGCATATAGATCTGATACACGCATTCATTCATCCAGAATCATACATACACCACTCTCTATGATACATATATCTCTACTATGCACCTAACATCATATATATAGGGTGGGGACTTTCCCTTCACCGCTTAACTATTCTAGAAATAGGTTGCATGCTATTGATATCCACACAACGTTTATAATCATAGCCACACATGTAAGTGCACTATCTATAGTCCTCGTGCGAGTTAACTAAAAATTCAATCCTACTCTTATCTTGTCTCCATGCATAGACGCTTTGAACCACTTCTCAAAATATAGATAATGCATGGCACACATATCTCTGCATCGTTGATGTGGTCCACACACCATCTTCATAAAATAGATCCTCTTGCTAAAAATCGGCTAAGTCCTGAAATCAAAACTTTCCTTCCGCACGCGGGTCCTTCCTATCCTTCCACACCCTTGGTTCGGGCCTTCTATCTCATGCAGACTCCTCATGTGATTTTAGACAAGTATTATTTGATCAACAGAAATATTTTGATATATTTAACACAAAGATGAATGTATAATGTGATCACTCTTAAAGAGTGTAAGGACATGAACACTACAAGTGTTAGTGAATTAGTAGGTTATCTCTTGACCCATGAGGATAAAATGTATGTATATATGTATGTATGTATGTATGTATATATGTATGTATGTATGTCTCGTATGTATGTATGTATGTATGTATGTAGGAAATCTAGAGCATGCACTCGGAACCAAGGATATAATTTAAAATTCAAGGAAAAATACAAAAAACAACAATTAAAAAATTTAATTGAAAGGGAAAAGAACAATTTAATTTCAAAGGGAAGAGTAAAAAATCCTTTATTTTTCATTATTACAAAAAATCTGGACACTTTTTAAAAGATTGCAAGAAATTGACAAAAAATAATCAATATAATCAAGAAGGTGAGAAGAACACATTCCAAGATGAAAAAAGTGAGATGAAAGAGGACTCAAATTATTATATCAAATGTAATGTGGCAAAAGAGGATGCCAAAATATGTGGTTTCTTGATTCAGGTTGCTCAAATCAAATGAAAAGTTAGAAATAGTGTTTTAACATGCTAGATGACACCTTCAAAAGTCAACTGAAATTAGGGAATGAAAAATCCATTTAAATTTATAGAAAGGGAAACATGAAATTCATCTTAAGTAGAGGTAAGGGTGAAATTAATGATGTGTATTTTTTTCAAATTTTGATAAGAAATTTGGAAATAGATTGATTGGAAAATCCTACATGGAAAATAATAGGATGTTTCCAATAAGGATCAATTTTATTAATGGAGGTACTTGTATCTCTACCATTGAGGATGTTAACATGTTATGACATTAGAGATATGGTCATATCGGTTTTAAACATTTACATATTCTTGACATAAATGATATGGTAAGAGGTATTCCCAAGCTAGATTAAAATAAGGATGATACATGCAAGTCATGTATTATTAGGAAACATCATAGGGTGTATTTCCTATCGAAAATGAGGAGAAAGTAAACCTTTGGAGTTGATCCATTTAAATTTTCATGGAACAATCTATTTACAAAGTATTGGTAATAATTTATATTTAATTTTTTTCATTGATGATGCTACAAGGTTTATGTGGGGTTTTTGTTAAAAGAGAAGAGTTGATATTTTCAATTTTTAGAAATCTAAAATATGTTGGCATGTATGAGTTCAAGTGTTATAATTGATATTAAATATCATTAATGACAAAGAGGATGATGGAGAAGTGTCAGAGGATTATAGGAATGATTTTGACATGGAGAATCAGGTGATGACATGATGGCAAGAGTGGACAAGGTGAGAATGGATTGGTCTAACAAGCCTAATAAGTTGACCTAGATAGCTTAGGTGATGAACCATGGAAATTATAGATTCATGGTGACTTGAAAAGAATGGTAGAGCTATGGAAAACATGAAAGGAGAGTGTAGAGATAAACACATGTTCTTCAAAGTGAAAGTACAAGTGAAAGACTCGGTTCTAGGTGCTCACCTAGACCTAGTCTAGGTGCTTAGAGGCCAAATGAACCATGAGTATGATTTGTTGAGTCATGTGAGCTCATGAGAGAATGTAGGTGAGTGAGACATGTTGTATCATGTGTGTCAGGGAATTTTTGAGTGATTTCATGATGAGGTATGAGGTTATTCTTCTAACATTCCCATTTTAAAGCTTTAGAAATAAGGGATTTTTTTTTTCAATAACATTCTCTGTTCTAAATTATCATAATTTAGAACACACATTTCAAGTTTTTAAATAATGTTCTCTATTCTAAATGATCATGATTTAGAAAACACATTCCATGCCAATCAATCTCATAACAGATAACCATATGCAACTGTAATGACTCGATGAATTTTGATCTCTCATTTCATGACTCGGAGTTTCATCGATCTCTCATTTCATGACTCGGTTTCTTACCAATCCTTCATGTTAATTCAATGTATTGTATACTAAGTATACTTGGTTCTTTTACCCTTTTTGGGGTATTGAAGTGTTCCATTTAAGAGGCCTATCTGAATATTTTTTACCAATATTCATTTGAAATCCTACTTCTTAAACTAGGTGATATAGGACAACACAACCAACAACTTGTGATACTTTGGCCAAATATTTTCACATGCTTTGCATGATCATATTCCTAGACAACATACTCATCAACGGAATACATCCTTTTCATCCACTTCATCTATTATCTAGAATGGTCTTTATTGACTCATGTTAGTCCTCTTGTCCAAGGCTTTACCATAACCCAGATTAGCAACATAGATTGGTATAGAGGACCACTCGCGGTGATTAGGGGTACATAGACATACTCAATCGACCTAGGTCAATTGTGTGTGTCTAGTTACCTTTAGTCATTGGGAGTCCTTCCCTATACAAAATCATGTTCCTAAACTGACCTAGAGTGTAACCAAGTCAAGTTTGAGTTTATGTATACCTAGATGATCTGATTCGGAAGGGTGTTGCGACATGTCAGCTACAACATTGTGTCCTCATGAAGGCTTGTCTTCATGATGACACATTATTGCAGTTGGCATGTACCAACATCCTACAGAACCACCTCATCTAGAAGTACATATCTAGCTAAGAGGTTAAATACTTTCTTATCCTCTTAATTTAAGATTTAGTTTCAGCAACCCTACAGAATTTCTAACCTCTTCAATCGTTATGGTTGCTAACCATTAATGAATTATAATTTCCATGTAGATTAATCTACAACCAATCCCTCTTCTTGGAGGTTTGTGTTTCATTCATTAGTCTATTAACTTAAGTTTCAGACTTACAATCCAAATTAGCTTAACAACAAAAAGGCTAACTTACTTAACTTGACCAAGTTTACGCATGACTGAATTTAGATTCTGATTCCTTGATATTAGACTTCATTAAAATGAATTCTAATATATATATATATATATATATATATATATATATTCATCCATTTTCCATTACCTTAATTCAATTTAAGGTTTGTTAAGAAGAGGTATAATTTCCTCTTACCGAATATCCCTTGGGTATTATACCCAAAAGGGTAGTAACGAATATTTAATTCTAAAGACTAATTTTCTTTCCTTTAACATATATTCGTTAGGGTCCATTGCAACAATTACTTATACAAAAACCATATGTAATTTACTTATCTATTATTGTTAATGAATAAACCATATTGACCTAGTTGAGTGTCCATCTATGCATGCCAACTTAAAAGTTGCAATTAAGAGTAAAATAGAGTATCAATACTCTTTTTCTCTATTTCATTCGAGTCCAACTGAAATAATCGAAAAAATATATGTTTAAAAGAGAATAATAATAAGTGTAAAATCCCCTTACAAATCCCAAAAGATAATGGCACATCAAAGATCAATAACACTCAATCCCTTTTCCATTTATCAAACAAAATACATATTTTACAGATCTAAACATTTCAGACATCTTTCATGTCAATCAACATTGATAAGATTAAGTAAAATTTACAACTTTTCCCTTTTTCAATTACATCTCAAAAAGAATAATAATTCCTCATTAAAGATGCAGCCTTTAAGTAAACACATGAATCATCATACTAGAACTTGTCTTCTTTTATCACTTACGGAATCCATCTACAAAAATTTCTAGCACGGGTCAGTTCATCGAACTGAGCATGATAAGCACTAAACATTAAAATGATGTGCTTTTGACTAACTATCTCATAAAAATAACTCTTATTTTATGAAACATTTAAGCAATTCAGATAGATATCACATAAGAAATAAGGATAAAAAGGGAGATCACATGAACAATCCACATTACTTCAAGTAAGGATCATGATCAATCAACATTCTTAAGTCAACAATTTCATAAGAAAATCTACAACAGATAAGTAATATTACATCCCAATTTACTTATCTGTTTCATACTATAATGTCTATAGTTCATTCTTGATTTAAACAAAGGTTCAAGAAGAATAATAACTCTAATAGTTCTCAGAAGAGAATTATTTTAAAGGAACAATGAATCACAATACTTATCTTTTAACATAATTCTCATTTAATATAAAAGGTCAAATTTATTTTGCCTTTAAAGAATGAAATTAAGAATGAACCAAAAACATCCTAAAACAAGAATTCCCATATTTCCAACACTTAATCCAATTTTCAATTTATCAAATCAATAGGAATAAGAAATGTAGGTTTTCCATCCAATTACCCATTTAGCCTCAACAGGGTTAGTAAAGATGAGAAACAACAAACATTTGAAAGGAAATAGACTTAAGAGTGTTCAATGAAGACAACATTGGATTCAACAATTTAGAGAAGAGAAATAATAGAAAGCAAATCCTTTCACATTTCAAAGAAAAACAATGATGCATAGCCAACTCAAAAAGGGAAAGAAGATCCCAATAATCCATCCTATTAAAAGGTTAAACATAGTTGATGTTCCAAGAAGACTGAATGAATCCTTACCTAACAACATCCAAATTCAACAACCACCGCCACACAAACAACAAGGTCAAAATTGAATCAATATGAGAATAACAACTGAAACTAGCAAGACAGAGCCAAAGAGAGGGCTTTTGTCAAATAAAGAGAACAATCACTGCCACACAAAATTGATGCAAGTTTTTAAAGCAAAAACTCAAAGAACGAAATTATTTAATTCTTTCCAACACAAAAAGCATCAATAGAGAAGCTTTCTCCTTTTCCAATCAGAGATTGGAAAAGAACAACAAAAAATTAGAACGTCCAAGAGGGATATTAATTTATTTTCAAAGAAAATACATACAATAAAATAATGAAAATAATTTTGCCTTCCTAGACCCATCTTCAAGTTACCTAGACCCCTTAATTTTTTCACAGAAATCAAGGAGCAACATACAAGTTGGGAAAAAGTTTCAAGCTCCAAACCAATCATAGAGAAAAACAACCAAAATGACAAGACTCCAACCAGACACTCGAAGTTGAGTTCAACAGAGAAGAGAAGACTATAACACCCCTTCCCCAATTTATGATAGCAGGAAAACTATCAACCCTGTCATCAAATCATTGAAGCAAAAGAATCATCCAGATCCAAAACAAGTAGGCTTTAACAGTCTTCACCCACCTTACAAGTATAAGCAACTAGATTAACATTATGTAAGTTCAGACAGGTGCTACCATACATAAAGAAATTTCAAAATCAAAGAACCAAAACTTGGGTTATCTCCCCTCATAGCAGTGACTCAAGCTTCTGCACAGTCAACAGAGGTCCCAAAAATCACAACGTATAAGATCTAAGTGAAGTAACTTAGCTATTGTTACTCTCAACAAGTTGAATCCACAAGAAAACAACAATCGAACACCCATTTCATCATGATTTTAACAGCAGTGATAAAATTTACACCCACTTCCAGTTTCAACTGAAAACATTGATTTTCTTACCTTCTCTTAGCAAGGGAAGATAACCCTGATCAAATCTTAAAACAATCATTGTTTTTCATTAAACCATTTTAGCACAGAGATCGAAGTCCACATGACTTAAGCAACATTCCAGTTTCAAATAAGATAAACACGATTGACTCACATATGCATCAAGAAAATACCCATATTGAATATTTTCCAAACAACAAACTCAAGTAGAAGATCACAGAAAATACACCAAGGAATTTCCACAAAACCATTTGTTTCAATGAGAGCAGAGTTCTTTTAATGAAGACGTTTAATAAAAATTAGAACTATTTAATAAGAAGAGCCTATCATGCCTGATAAATTTTCTTTTTGATTTGCAAAAGATCTCCAGCCGAGATTCTCAAGAATATCTTCTTTTCAAACAACGTCAACAACCAAATCTCCCAACTACCTCCATGTTTCCATAGGTTCAGAAACAGATTCGGGGATGCTCAAGATCACAATGGATTGATAACAAACTTGCTGGTTCGAAGAACCAAAACCACATGTAGAGCAAAAACCAGAAGGACTAGAATGACCAACAACTTTCCCAATTCCATCTACCCAACTCCTAGGTGGTTTCCTTCACTAAGCCCGAGGCTATTGAATGCATTGAATGAAAATTCCCTCTCTTTCCTTATGCCACCACCACTTCAAATTTGGAAAAGTTTATTTCAAAAACTAACATGCATTTTAAATTTAGCAGAGATTCTAGCTAGGCATCCCACCTACTTTCCTTTCCTCCGCCAAACTTGGAAGATTAGGATGTAAGGATTGAGATTTAATTCTCATTAATACCTTAAAAACCACCGCCACCAACCTTCTATTTTCCACGTAACCCATAGGTCCCCTTTCATCTTAGTAATAGTTTAGGTCACCTTAGCATTAGTTAGGTTTCCATCTTAGTTCTTAGGTATTTAAAATTTATCTTAGGTTAGTTCAAACCCCATAACTATATCACATACCATCTTAGGTTAGGTCATAACCCCTTAGGTTAGAATCCATATAGGGTAGGGCACTGCAACATAGTTTTAGGCATCAACCCAAAATAGTTCAATAATAGATCCTAGGTAAGTATTATCACCTTAGGTCAAAAATCCAATAGGGTAAACATTACAGTTTGCAGCATGGTGCTGAGTAAGGACACTTGAACCTAGCTCCTTCATAATTTATGCCAAAACACTGCTCGGTTCCATAACATGTTTCATTCAGCATGTCAATTAACAAGATGATAGCAAAGAAGAACAAAAGCATACCTTGGATCAATGGAATTGATTCAAGGTGTGTTGTTATCATATAGAAATGTGAAAACAACAGTACATATTTATGACTTATTATTCACAAAATAGAATGGCCTTGCTTCCAAGTAAATAGAATTACAACAAGCACAAATTCTAAGCAGTAATAACTCATCCATTACAAACATGATTTTCAATATCAAAAGAATACACCTTCCAAGACAAATCACATGTCAATGTTTGCAATGTCAAAAGTGGAAGTCATCATAGTAACAGTCATGACCAAGATGTTACATACCTTCCTCCTTAAAAGAATCATCATCCCGATGATTAACTTAATCAAACCATTAAGGTTTTAGGACAAAATTTAATTATTGTCCTTCCATTCATATGTCCATAACAGGACTAAAATTGAAAAATTCAAGTTTTCAAAACAATATTTAAAATAGTTGTCAAATTGTTCAGTAATTGCCCAAGTTTGGTAGATTTAACATCAAAACATGAATAATTTTTTTAGATTTTATCAATTTTCAGAATCAATTCTGATCAAACAAGTATGGATAAGCAGATCTCATATCTTTGAGATTTTCCTAAGTTACACTTTCTTTGTTAAACTTGTCCCACTGGACCTTACATTGACTTATTTCATGATTTCTTAAGTGCAACTAGTGAGTTTCCAACACTCGAATGGGTTTAACCACGATTATTCTTGGGTCTTGGACCTGTAAGGAATTCCAATTCAACACATGTGATAAATTTGAAACGTATTTCTTAAGCAAAGAAATATGGAAAACATCATGCATTCATGATAAAGCAAGAGGTAAAGCTAAATGATAAGGTATGGGGTTGATTACTTCAACTATCTCAAAGGGTCCCACATAATGAGGCGATAACTTGGCAGCCTTACCAAAAGTTATAGAACTCTTTTTTGGCTTAACCTGAAGAAAGACCTTCTCACCAAGTTCAAATTTCCTATCCACCCACTTTAAGTCTACATAACTTTTCTACCTATCTGCATCTTCCTTCAAGCGTTCACGAATCATTTTAACTTGTTGTTCCATTTCTGTAAGGATTTCAGGCCCTATCACCTCTCTATCTTCAATGTTGTCCCAACTAACGGGGTTTTGCATTTCCTTCTGTATAGTGCTTTGAAAGGTGCCATTTTTAGAGAGGCGTGATAAGTATTATTATAAGAAAACTCAACTAATGGAAGGTACTCCTCCCATTTATACTACTGATCCATATAATACATTCTTAGCATATCCTCTAAAACTTGATTAACTCTTTTAGTCTGTCCATCTATTTTTGGGTGATACGCAGAACTGAAATTCAGTTTAGTTCCCAGAGCTGCATTAAGCATCTGCCAAAATCTTGATGTCATTCTTGGATCTCTATCTGATATGATTAATTTAGGTATTCCATGTAACCTAAAAATATCATGCACAAATCTTCTTGCTAACATAGGTGAATCATCCTTTAGATTACCAACAATAAAGTGTGCTACTTTTGTTAGTTTATCAACAACAACCAGAATAACATCATGTTTATTCTTTGACATAGGAAACCCTTGAACAAAATCCATGGTTATCACTTTCCATTTTTACTGTGGAATGTTGTGAGGGTATAGTAAACCAGCTGGATGCATATGTTCCACTTTAACTTGTTGACACTCTAAGCAGTGTGTCATAAATTCCATCACATCCTTTTTCATCCCTTTCCGAAATATTGTTGTTTTATATCAGCCAACATCTTTGTAATGCTAGGGTGTCCAGAAAAAGGTGAGTTGTGAAATTCAACTAATAATTTCTTTCTTAAATCATTTGCCAAAGGTATGTATACCTAGTTTTCAAACCACAAAATTCCTTCATTGTTGAAATGAAAACCCTTATATCTCACATCATTTGGATTTGCAGCAAGTGTTGTCCTTACTTGCTGAAAATAAGAATCAAATTCCATGACACTTTTCACCTCATCTTTAAACTGAGTTCTTAATGTTATAAGAGCAGAAATGTGCTTCCTATGACTTAGAGCATCAACTACTCTATTTTCCTTTCCTTTAATATAGCTTATATCAAAATCATACTGAGATAGAAATTCCAACCATCTTCATTGTCTTGCATTTAGGTTTGGCTGAGTGAAAATATACTTCAACCCAAGATGGTCAATTTTTAGTTCAAAAGGCCTACCGAGAAGATAATGCCTCCATATTTGAAGGGCATGAACAATGGCAGCAAGCTCTAGGTCATGTGGAGCATAATTTCATTCATGTAACTTGAGTTTTCTACTTTCATAAGCTATGACATGGTCATCCTGCAATAGAATACCTCTGAGGCCCTCTCCAGATGCATCTGTTACAACAATAAAGTCCCCATTTGGATCAGGTACATTCGAATAGGTGTTGTAGTTAACTGATCCTTTAGAATCTTAAAAGCAGATTCACATTTTTCATTCCAAAAAAATTCTTATCTTTCTTTTGTAATGAAGTTATTGGTGCAACAATCTTAGAAAAGTCTTTAACAAAATTTCTATAGTAACCAGCAAGACCCATGAAGCTTCTAACTTCATGCACATTCTTGGGTACATGCCACTCAGTTATAGCTATGATCTTCAAAGGATCTATAGCTATTCCATTTTTGCTTATTACATGTCCCAAATAGTGTACTTCTGTGTCATAGAAGGAACATTTAGACAACTTACCATACAAATTTCTCTTTCTTAAGATTTCCAAAACTATCTTCAAATGCTCATGATGTTCTTCAATGCTTTTAGAGTATATGAGAATATCATCCAAGAATACAAGCACAAACTTGTCCAAGTATTCTTGAAAAATATTATTCATCAAATTCATAAAAGTGGCAGGTGCATTTGTCAACCCAAAAGGTAAAACTATGAATTCATAATGCCCATACCTTGTTCTAAAAGTTGTTTTATGTATGTCTTCATCCTTTATTCTCAACTGATGATATCCCGATTGAAGATCTATTTTAGAATACACTGATGCTCCACGCATCTGATCAAATAGATCATCAATTCTAGGAAGTGGATATCGGTTCTTAATAGTTTCCTTGTTCAACATTCTATAATCAATACACAATCTAAGTGTGCCATCCTTCTTTTCACAAAGATTACTTGGTGCTCCCCAAGGTGAGACACTTGGTCTTATCAATCCTTTTGACAAAAGTTCCTATAACTGAGCCTTAAGCTCTACCAATTCAATGGTAGTCATTCTATAAGGTTCCTTGGATATAGGCTCGGTTCTAGTTTGATCTCTATTGTGAATTCAAACTCCCATTTGGGTGGAAGACCCAGTAACTCTTTCGAAATACATCTCTAAAATTTTGTAACAAAGGATATTTTTCCATAAAATCATTACCTTCTTCTATAGTTTCAGAAATCTTTATTGCATACAAGGTACAACCTTTGTTTTTGGCCTTTTAAGTTGCATTGCTGACAACTTCCTAACTGAAATCTCATGTTTTACACCCTAAATGACTGTTGATTTTTGTAGATCATCTAAACAACTAATATGTTTTTCAAAACAATCAACCTTTGCTTTATGCTCAGCTAGCTAGTTAACACCTATGATTACGTCATAAGACCCCAAAGGAGCAACATAAAGGTCAACTTCTATGGAAAAACTAGGCAAGTCAAGGACTGCTCCAAAAAGACACATACTAACCGTATGAGTAGCATTATTTCCATAATGCACAATCCACAATTTTTCCATTTTCTCAGCTTTTCTTTTTAATTTTGAAGCTAACTTAGTAGAGATAAAACATTCAGTAGCTCTAGTATCAAAAAGTATAGTCATAGGTATATTGAATAACTTACCCGGAGAACTTCTATGGGTGTGACTTGCTTTTCGACTTGCTTATCAGCTACCGCAGCGTGTATCCTATGTTGTTGATTGTGGTCATCCTTCTTCAAAGGATAGTGACTCACGTAATGGTCCTTTCCACAATTAAAACAACCTCCAACAGGCCCCTTCCTAGGCTCAAATTTATTTCCAGCCTTGAAGTTATCATTCTAGCTTCCGTAGGACTTTTGCCCATTATTATTATTCTTGACAAAGTTGTTTTGCATACTAGCAACATGTTTGTTTATCACTGTTTTCTTATTGTTATTAGTGGAAAATTTATTTTTCATGCCAAACCTCTTCCAGGGTCCCTTTTTAGGTGCAAGAGATGAAGAAGAGTTTGGAACCTTCTTTCTAATTTCCTCTCTATGAGTAGAGATTGCTCTTAATTTATGTTCTTTCCTTATGGATTTTTCAACAACCCCTTCCATAGTGGTTGGACTGTGAACATCCACCTCACCTCCTATAATGGGATTTAATCCCATAATAAATTTTGTATCCTGAACTTCTCATCAGTTTGATACTGAGGCACATACTTAAGGAGTTTAGTAAACCTTTCCCAATACTCTGTCACAGTTAACTTTCCTTGAGATAAGTTCTGAAATTCAGTCATTTTCTAATCATAGAAAATTTGAGGTAGCCACCATTTCCTAAAGTAACTTTTAAATTGATCCCAAGTTATGTCTGCTTGACCATATTCAACTCAGCCTTATGAAGATGCCCAATGAGAAATTTGATACGCTCCCATATTACTTTTGTTTCCTCAGAGAAGTTTCTTATAGAAAATTACTTCTCCATTTCACTGAGCTAGTTCTCATCCCCATCCCCAAGTGTAGTTCCATAAAACTTAGGAGGACTTATTCTTTTTATATCATTGGTGAGTTACTGTCAGCTAATCTTTCCTTTTTATTTTTAGGTTGATTAGGTATGTTTACATTACTATTATCAACACCCAGATTTCCTCCATTGGTGTTGTCCACAGGAGGTGGCTGATCATCATTATCAGCATCTTCTTCCTCCTCCTCATTTCCCATTACTTGTTGTTCCAAGTATAGCCAGGTGATCTCTCATGTCCAATAGGGAAGTAAGGATCTCATCAAGTTTTGGGTAGTAGTTGCTTCTCCACCCGGTGGCGGGTTGTTTGCAGCATTTCCTCTTGTTCTAACCATTTTCTATTTTAACAAGAAAATGCAAGTTTTATCAGATTATGGACACAATAGGTCTAAGATTTACAACCTTCAGCTTTGATACCAAGATGTAACATTCCCATTTTAAAGCTTTAGAAACAAGGGAATTTTTTTGAATAGTGTTCTCTGTTCTAAATTATCATAATTTAGAACACATGTTTCAAGTTTTTAAATAATGTTCTCTATTCTAAATGATCATGATTTAGAACACACATTCCATGCCAATCAATCTCATAATAGATAACCATATGCAGTTGTAATGACTCGATGAACTACCGATCTCTCATTTCATGACTCGAGAGTTTCATCGATCTCTCATTTCATGACTCGAGTTTCTTACCGATCCTTCATGTTAATTCAATGTATTATATACTAAGTATACTTGGTTATTTTACCCTTTTTGGGGTATTGAAGTGTTCCATTTAAGAGGCCTATCTAAATATTTGTTACCAATATTCATCTAAAATCCTACTTAAACTAGGTGATATAGGACAACGCAACCAATAGCTTGCGATACTTTGGCCAAAGATTTTCACATGCTTTGCATGATCATATTCCTAGATGGCATACTCATCGATGGAATATGTCCTTCACCCCCACTTCATCTGTTATCTAGAATGGTCTTTACTGACTCCTATCAATCCTCTTGTCCAAGGCTTTACCATAACCCAGATTAGCAACATAGATTGGTATAGAGGACCACTCACAGTGATTAGGGGTACATAGACATACTCAATTGACCTAAGTTGATTACATGTGTCTAGTTACCTTTAGTCATCGAGTCCTTCCCTATAAAAATTCATGTTCATAAACTGACCTAGAGTGCAACCAAGTCAAGTCCGAGTTTATGTATACCTAGATGATCTGATTCGGAAGGGTGTTGCGACATGTCAGTTGTAACATTGTGTCCTCATGAAGGCCCATCTTCATGATGACACATTATTGTAGTTGGCATGTACCAACATCCTATGGAACCACCTCATCTAGAAGTACATATCCAGCTAAGAGGTTAAATACTTTCTTATCCTTTTAATTTAAGATTTAGTTTCAGCAACCCTGTAGAATTTCTAACCTCTTCGATCGTTACGGTTGCTAACCATCAATGAATTATAATTTCCATGTAGATTAATATGCAACCAATCCCTCTTCTTGGAGGTTTGTGTTTCATTCATTAGTCTATTAACTTAAGTTTTAGACTTACAATCCAAATCAACTTAACAACAAAAAGGCTAACTTACTTAACTTGACCAAGTTTACGCATGACTGAATTTAGATTATGATTCCTTGATATTAGAATTCATTAAAATGAAGTCTAATTCTTATATATATATATGTATGTATGTATATATTCATCCATTTTCCATTACCTTAATTCAATTTAAGGTTTGCTAAGAAGAGGTATAATTTCCTCTTACCAAATATCCCTTGGGTATTATACCCAAAAAGGATAGTAACAAATATTTAATTCCGAAGACTAATTGTCTTTCCCTTAACATATATTCGTTAGGGTCCATTGCAAAAATTACTTATACAAAAACCATATGTAATTTACTTATCTATTATTGTCAATGAATAAACCATATTGACCTAGTTGAGTGTTCATCTATGCATGCCAACTTAAAAGTTGCAATTAAGAGTAGAATAGAGTATCAATACTCTTTTTCTCTATTTCATTTGAGTCCAACTGAAATAATCCAAAACATATATGTTTACAAGAGAATAAGAATAAGTTTACAATCCCCTTGCAGTAAGCCCAAAAGATAATGGCACATCAAAGATCAATAACACTCAATCCCTTTTCCATTTATCAAACAAAATACATATTTTACAGATCTAAACATTTCAGACATCTTTCATGTCAATCAACATTGATAAGATTAAGTAAAATTTACAAATTTTCCCTTTTTCAATTACATCTCAAAAAAATAATAATTCCTCATTAAAGATGCAGCCTTTAAGTAAACACAGGAATCATCATACTAGAACTTTTCTTCTTTTATCACTTACGGAATCCATCTACAAAAATTACTAGCACGGGTCAATTCATTGAACTGAGCATGATAAGCACTAAACATTAAAATGATGTGATTTTGACTAACTGTCTCATAAAAAGAACTCTGCTTTTATGAAACATTTAAGCAATTTAGATAGATATCACATAAGAAATAAGGATCAAAAAGGGAGATCACATGAACAATCCACATTACTTCAAGTAAGGATCATGATCAATCAACATTCTTAAGTCAGCAATTTCATAAGAAAATTTACAACATATAAGTAATATTACATCCCAATTTACTTATCTATTTCATACTATAATGTCTATAGTTCATTCTTGATTTAAACAAAGGTTCAAGAAGAATAATAACTCTAATAGTTCTCAGAAGAGAATTATTTTAAAGGAACAATGAATCACAATACTTATCTTTTAACATAATTCTCATTTAATATAAAAGGTCAAATTCATTTTACCTTTAAAGAATGGAATTTAGAATGAACCAACAACATCCTAAAACAAGAATTCCCATCTTTCCAACACTTAATCCAATTTTCAATTCAATTTCAATTTATCAAATCAATAGGAATAAGAAATGTAGGTTTTCCATCCAATTACCCATTTAGCCTCAACAGGGTTAGTAAAGATGAGAAACAACAAACAGTTGAAAGGAAATCAACTTAAGTCATCCTTCGGTGTTCAACAAAGACAACATTGGATTCAAAAATTTAGAGAAGAGAAAGAATAGAAAGTAAATCCTTTCACATTTCAAAGAAAAACAACAATGCATAGCTAGCTCAAAAAGAGAAAGAAGATCCCAATAATCCATCCTATTAAAAGGTTAAACACAGTTGATGTTCCAAGAAGACTGAATGACTCCTTACCTAACAACATCCAAATTCAACAACCACCCACACAAAATAGCAAGGTCGAAATTGAATCAATATGAGAATAACAACTAAAACTAGCAAGATAGAGCCGAAGAGAGGGCTTCTCGTCAAATAAAGAGAACAATCACTCCACAAAAAATGATGCAAGTTTTTAAAGAAACAAACTCAACAACGAAATTATTTAATTCTTTCCAACACAAAAAGCATCAATAGAGAATATTTCTCCTTTTCCAATCAGAGAGTGGAAAATAAAAATGATGAATTAGAACGTCCAAGAGAGATCTTGATTTCTTTTCAAAGACAATACATACAATGAAATAACGAAAACAATTCGCCTTCCCAGACCCATCTTCAAGTTACCCAAACCCTTAATTTTTTTCAAAGAAATCAAGGAGCAGCATACAAGTTAGGAAAAATTTTCAAGCTCCGAATCAAGTCACAGAGAAAAACAACCAAAATGACAAGACTCCAACCAGACACTCGAATTCAAGTTCAACAGAGAAGAGAAGACTATAATGCCCCTTCCCCAATTTATTGCAAAGGATATGTATCAACCCTATCATCAAATTGTTAAAGAAAAAGAATCATCTAGATCCAAAACAAGTAGGCTTTAACATTCTTCACCCACCTTACAAGTATAAGCAACCAGATTAACATTATGCAAGTTCAGACAAGTGCTACCATGCATAAAGAAATTTCAAAATCAAAGAACCAAAACTCGGGTTATCTCCCCTCATAGCAGTGACTCAAGCTTCTGCACAGTCAACAGAGGTCCCAGAAATCACAACGTATAAGATCTAAGTGAAGTAACTTAGCTACTGTTACTCTCAATAAGTTGAATCCACAAGAAAACAACAATCCGAACACCCATTTCATCATGATTTTAACAGTAGTGATAAAATTTACACCCACTTCCAGTTTCAACTGAAAACATCGATTTTATTACCTTCTCTTAGCAAGGAAGATAACCCTAATCAAATCTTTAAAAAACATTGTTTTTCATTAAACCATTTTAGCACAGGAGATCAGAAGTCCACATGACTTAAGCAACATTCTAGTTTCAAATAAGATAAACATGATTTACTCACATATGCATCAAGAAAATACCCATATTGAATCTTTTCCAAATAGAAAACTCAAGCAGAAGATCACAACAAAATACACCAAGGAATTTCCACAAAACCATTTGTTTCAATGAGAGCAGAGTTCTTTTAATGAAGACATTTAATAAAAAGTAGAACTATTTAATAAGAAGAGCCTATCATGCCTGATAAATTTTCTTGTTGATTTGCAGAAGATCTCTAGCCGAGATTCTCAAGAATCTCTTCTTTTCAAAAACATTAACAACCAAATCTCCCAACTACCTCCATGTTTCCATAGGTTCAGAAACAATTCAGGATGCTCAAGATCACAATGGATCAATAATAGACTTGTTGGTTCAAAGAACCAAAACCACATGCAGAGAAAAACCAAAAGGACCAAAATGACCAAAAACTTTCCCAATTCCATCTACCCAACTCCTAGGCGGTTTCCTTCACTAATCCCGAGGCTATTAAATGCATTGAATGCAAATTCCCTCTCTTTCCTTACGCCACCACCACTTCAAATTTGGTGAAGTTTATTTCAAAAACTAACATGCATTTTAAATTTAGCAGAGATTCCAGCTAGGCATCCCACCTACTTTCCTTGCCTCTACCAAACTTGGCGATTAGGATGTAAGGACTGAGATTTAATTCTCATTAATACCTTAAAAACCACCACCACCAACCTTCTATTTTCCACATAACCCATAGGTCCCCTTTCATCTTAGTAATAGTTTAGGTCACCTTAGCATTAGTTAGGTTTCCATCTTAGTTCTTAGGTCTTTAAAATTTATCTTAGGTTAGTTCAAACCCCATAACTATATCACATACCATCTTAGGTTAGGTCATAACCCCTTAGGTTAGAATCCATATAGGGTAGGGCACTACAACATAGTTTTAGGCGTCAACCCAAAATAGTTTAGTAATAGATCCTAGGTAAGTATTATCACCTTAGGTCAAAAATCCAATAGGGTAAACATTACAGTTTGCAGCATGGTGCCGAGTAAGGACACCTGAACCCGGTTCCTTCACAATTTATGCCAAAACACTGCTCGGTTCCATAACATGTTTCATTCAGCATGTCAATTAACAAGATGATAGCAAAGAAGAACAAAATCATACCTTGGATCAATGGAATTGATTCAAGGTGTGTTGTTATCATATAGAAATGTGAAAACAACAGTACAAATTTACAACTTATTATTCACAAAATAGAATGGCCTTTCTTCCAAGTAAACATAATTACAACAAGCACAAATTCCGAGTAATAATAACTCATCCATTGCAAACATGATTTTCAACGTCAAAATAATACACCTTCTAAGAAAAATCACATGTCAATGTTTGCAATGTCAAAAGTGGAAGTCATCATAGTAACAGTCATGACCAAGACGTTACAATTCTACTATGACTTAGCTTAAATAATGCAAAACCTTAAGGGTTATTCATGCAAATGAGATGGTATATGAAGATGCAAAGATATTTTGACTAAAATAGTTATTGGAGATGGTGCAAAAGGGTGTAATAGAGGTGTGAGAAAAATTTCAAGTCATTATGAATAGAAATTTGCAAGTTGTGATGTTTTAGGAAAAATAAGGTGCTTGAGAATGCATTTTCCAGCTCATTGTGAATCTTACAATTTTCATGGGGCCCAAATATTTTAAGGGAAGTTTTTCCATTTAGCTAATAATATTAAAAAAATAATGGAGTGGTTTCATCGTCATGTTTTTATGAATGAATGTTAAGAAGGTAAACAACATTTTATGGCTTTCAAACCCTAGATCAAGAGCAATGGAGGAAAAATTCTTCATATGAGAACATAATGGATTAGTATTATTGGTATGATGATTTAAGATTATAGAGGACCCCTCCATATTTATAGAAAAGTATGGTAGAGCATGTGATAGTATGTGGGCCCCACTCAAAAAACTAATTTTATGAACTCTTTGAGTTTGTGGAAAATTTGTCCAAAGAAGGTATTTCTTATATTAACATTTTTATAGCACAGGAGTTGTAATATATGTCCATGATAGTTTTAGATCATAGTTTAAGTCATATAGGGATAATTTTTTCCTATTTATGAATAGTAGTCTTTGGGCCTTAAAAAGAGAAATTTTGAGTAGTTACAAAGATTGAATTGGTTGAAGGCCTTACACTTGGAGTTCAAAGAAAATGTAAGATTTTTTGAAAAGTAGATTTAGATAACTTTCCAATGATGTATTATTTTTATCTTGATTATGTTTTTTTATAGGTGAACCAACTTAGTTTGTGAAGAACAAGTTTCTTGCCTCAAAACATGATTACTTTTGCCTAGGAGATGGATGTATAAGTGTCATGTTTTGGATTAGTTTATGTTTGATATCCATTGGAGAGTGAAGAGGGATGATTTTTGTACCTAGTAAAGGAATTTATAAGTCTTGAAAGTGACATAAGGGTGCAAACTAGTTGAGTTTCCAAAACTAATTTTTGGGTAGCTTAGTTTGGTGAAGAGGAAAATAAGTGTGGTTAGAATCAAAGGATGTTTCATGATGTCTAGAAAGAATGGATGTGTTATAAATGTCAGTGGATTTATAATGAGTGGTTACATTCCATAGTTTAGGTGTTCTTGGGTTATCTTGAGCTCCAAAGGTGAAGAATGGTTCCTCTAGACACTAAATCACACACTTTGGGTACATTATTAGGTGTTAATCACATACTAATATTCATATGCTTTTACAAGAGAAAAGTACGGGTTGATCACTATAATTGGACTATTATGTTCCTTTCTAGTCTCTTTTTTGACCTGACAAACCTCAATTCCTAGTCTAAACCTTCACATCTCACCTTTATTGGCTCTAGACACCGGTGCCCAGGCCAGACGTCGGCGCCGGGTTCCCTCATCCCCTTTGGGAACCCTAGACCTCTAAGTATTTATATTGTTCCTTTTAGGGCCCTTTCTAGCCATTGGACATCCTTATCTCTTAGGGGTCAGCCTTTTAGTGATCAATTACGAAATTTGAACAAGAGAAGCATATAAATATAAATTTATGTGACCAAATTAAAGGACCAAGATCTAAAAATATATACTATCACCTAAGGTTGCATCTCACAAGCATATAAAGAGCATCATTGCATCCATATAACACCATTTTGAGGGAAAAGGGATCATTTTCTATATCACACTTCATAGGAAGGAAATCTATTTATTCCATTCACACATCTATTAAATATTTTTACATCTAGCTACTTTTCTCATTATCAAGTGAAACAAGCAAAAGATCCACCTAGGGCATGATTCTACACATGTACACATAGAAATATATTGGGTTGAAGATGTAGTGAAACACTCGGTTGTAAGATCACCACTTGTGACAGTGAGGATGGTACGAACCTCATTTTTCATCTTTATTTTTGAGATTTGATGTTATTTTAATGGTTTTATGGGTGATTTCTACATTACGGTGCATCAACAACATCTATGGGAGTTGTGAGACACACTAAAAACAAATAACAAGGGCTTCGGATCAACCAATGACCCTGCAAAATTGATTTATGGACCTCATGGGAAGACTGTGACACTTAGGAAGGAATCCTAGCATCCAGGCACCCCAATACCACTCCAAGAACCTTAGTCCCTACTCATCCTGTACTTCTACATTTTCCTGGGATCGTTCATGACATCTTGTGTTCTAGTTTCACAAGTTTTTACCTTTTCACATTCTCATGAATATTAAAAAATCATCTAAGTGTCTTAACTCTTCATTGAACTTATGATTTTACTTTCATTGTTTCTTACTTAAATCCTCTAGTTCACTTTACTGTCATATATACATGTTGCAGCATACATAAGAATTTAACAAAGTAATATACACTTTAGTTTATTTTTGTTAAATCATTTGGTGAACCTTTCTCATTCAAATACTCTTGGATCCTTATTTTTCTTCTATCATGGGTCGTACATTTTAGTCATTTTTACACCCACCAAGAACAAGAGAACCCCATGCGCATCAACCTATCACCTAGCGGGCACTGGGTGCTCACCCGAGGCACGCATGGGTGCTGAGTCTCTCTTTTATGTGAGTTAAGTGGGAAACATCATCTATGATAGGAGCTTAAAAAGAGTGAGTGGGAATGAGACATACATTTATCATATAACTCAGAACGACTTCTAGACAAATGTAGTCATCCTAGACCGAATGGTACTTAATAGATTATAGAAAGGAACTAAAACAGAAAGGAAATGCATAATGATTTATATTCATTCCATATTCATTCCATAAACATTCATGAATTAGAACTGTAAGCTATAAACATGGACCAAAATCATTAATAAACATATTGAGTCAAGTTTAATAACCTAATTATATTTATTGGATTCCTTCGAACTACCATAACTGTGTAGACCGAAGTCATACATCATATCTAGATTTACACCCATCAGTTCTCAAGAGAAAATTTACAATCCCAACCCCTTATTACATCCTTTTCCTATAGACTCCTACCCAACATATGGAGCTCTCATGCAATATTCTTGCATGGTTTTCTTGCTTATGCTTCTCTCCTCCTCTTTTTTTCCTTTGGCGGGTGCTTGTATTTATATCCCTTCTCAACATCATCAAGCCTTCGTGGGAGTTATAGATCTATTGCCAAGTGTCCAAGGTGGTCCTTCATGGGAGCATGCTTCTTCAGGTCTAAGCTCTCCACTCTTTGCAATGATGGCCTTCTAGAAACTTCCATCATAGGGTATATTCCTTCTTAGGCCAACTTGTCACCAGGCTGACACCTTATCCATTCCACATGTGTAGTTGGGTCACAATTTTCTCATGTTCTTCTTGATGTGTCAAATATGGCTAAGTATTGAAACCTTTGTTCTATCTTGTGCATGTGCCACTTGCTCTGTTAAACCCTCCTAGAACCCTGTCCTACGTGCTTTCTCCTTGCATGCCCTTTCTTAACTAGGCCTTATGCACCCATGTGCCTTCTTGTACTTGGCCAATATTTTAGGGGCCCAACATCACCCCACACTACACCTATTCTCTACCTGCGGGAACACCTTCTCAATGAATAAAGAATGACTACCTTTAAATGGTTTGGGGAAAGGGAATGAATAACTTTGGGGAAGAAAGAAAGAATGGGGGAACTATGATCACTTCTGTAAGAGGAGAGGGAAATTTTTTGTTAGGTCTACCTCTAGCTTATTCCAGGTACCAACCTTGTTCCACGCTTTTGCTAACAAATATCACCGACTAGGGTGCTCACCTCTTCAAAGCTTAGCCCCTCTCCTTAGGTATTCATCATTTCCACAATCTCCTCCAATTGTTTTCCCAAGTCTTCAAGCGTGTCCATCCTTCGAGTGATCTGGGATACAACTCCTTCATCTGGTTCTTGATTGAGCCCCACAAGGTCTCAATAGCCTTTGATTTCTTCTCAACTTTGGCTAAGATATTGTCACGTTCCACTCTATTCCCCTTGTTATTCTCCTGGAACTCCTTGAGCTCTGCTTCATGGGAGGCGACCAGAATGCTCACCACTCTATCTCTATCGGTGTAATTTTCATAAATGGCCTCAATGGCCTAGGTAGAAACTTTCACATCTACGAGGACTTTCTTGTACTCGGTAACAATTTCCATAACCTTCATCTTGTCCTCCTTTTCCTTACACGTTGATGCCTCCTCCACAAAATCTAAGGCTAGTGGTCACCTTTCCATTATGAGGACATGGGTCAAGTCCTCTAGACACTCTAGGGTGGATCCATACTTCTATGCGGGCGGCATTAGATCTGGATGCTTCAATAAAATGGAATCTTTGATCATCTCTGCTTTCTTACAAACCTCACGCACCCTTGCCTTCTCTTATTTCAACTCATGCCTTAGCTGCATGCTTTGATTAGTTCCTCCCAATTTAAGTCCTTGGTCCTTTCTTTGATCTCTTCTTCCTTCTTCTCCAACTCTTCCTCTAGGAATTTTACCTTGTCATTCCTCCCGAATAACCTAGCTTCTAGCTCAACCGAGACCTTGTTTGTTTGATAGCCATTGAGCACTCACCAAGGGGTTGTATCCTTTTGACTCAAGAACCTTCATTATTTCCCCTTGGCTTACCTTGAATTCTAGCTCGTCGATGTGGGACTCAATTTCCCAAGAAAGAATTTTCCTCGTCCGAGGGTATGCACCTTCCTCATCAAATGACTTCATAGCCAAGAGTTGCTCTGTTGGTACTGTGCTTTGGAAACATGCATGCAACACCTTGTTTGGATCATTAATATAGTCCATTCTTGGTCTCTGGACCTCTGCATCCCTTCCTCTTGTGCGTGTACCCTTAGGAATACATACCGTCAAACTGGGGCCTCCTATTATGCTGACATAATGTTTTTCCACACTTTCTTCCTTATCTTCATTCATTACTAAATTAGTACTTTGTGATCCAACTCTTGTTCAACCAAGGATTTAATGATTTTTTCCACGTCTCTTTCTACCGTCTAGTTTATCTACTCCTACATGAGGCTTAGATTATTATTTTTTGTACTCACTTCTTTGCTTCCTCCCTTATTTTGGGTGCCTTCCTCCTCCTGGATATGCTTCCTCCACACAAAGAGAAACTCATTTTCCTCTTCTCTTCCCTCTTCCTCTGAATCATGCACATAAAACATTGGTGGTTCCTGGGATCCTTCAATTTCATCTTCTTCGTCATCATCCCTCTCTCCTTTGTAGGCCTCCAAGATCTTCGTGTCCTCCGAATCAACCTCGTCCACCACCTTTTGTTTCTTCCTAACTAGGGATTCTAGTATAGAAGATTCAGATATTTCTTCTTCCTCCTTTGGTGACTTCTCTTTTGTGATAATATTTTTTTGTTTTGGTGCCTCCTCTCTGACTAGGGACCTCTTCTTGCACATGTAAGTACTAGTTCTAGTGCTTGTCCTTAGGGTGCCCACTTGTGGTGCACTTTGGACACTTGGTGCCTTCTTCCCTTACACCTCTTCTTTTCCTTTCTTTTCTAGCGTGGGATTCTTTCTTCCCATGGGGTCTTTAGGGATGGAGACATCACATTCTAGGTATGCACCCTTCTCAAAATTTGGTCTTATGTGTAGATATACCCTTGTCGTGGTCTCTCCTGCTATTGGAAAAGTTAGGGGCTTTGTCATTTGAACTTCATGGGAGACATACCTCTCCACATACGCGTACTTCTTGGGGTAAAAATCCTTCTACATAGCTCCCTATGGTCTTGATCTACCTCACTAAGGTCGAACCTTAGTATTTTGGCCTCTTTAAACTTGTTTACCCCTGCTTGGAAATATTGAGTGGTGAAGGAGAAGGGAAGCTTGCACCAGGGGCCATGTTTTCATCTGTCAATTTAAATATGCCAATGTAGAAATGTTGGTACACCAAAAATTCATCTTCTCCATCAACGAGAGGTGGAAGCTACTCTAGGATCCTCCACTCCACCCTAAATGCATCCCTTAAGTGCTTATAACATTTTTCTAGGCATGCTTTGTGAGCAGTCATCATGCTATCACAAGTGTACTTTGCAAATATTTTCATGGGTGAGGGGTCTTCCTCTGGATATTCCCAAACAAACTTATCTACCACATTTGGCACTCGATATCTGAAAACACAATTGTCAAGAGGACATTTCCAAAGAGTATCTTGTCTCCTTCTTGCGTGTTATTGATAATTTCATCTACATGAAGGCGAAAAATTGTAGATGGTTCCTTTTGATATTTTCCTGCACACACATTTAACCATGCCTTATTTACCTATGTCCACCTTTCTTGGTCATTTAGCTTTGTCACCAAGCACATGGCCATTCTCATGACAGGTCTTAGATCTCCATGATATCAAAGTACTGTGACCCTTTCTTATAATCATATGCCGCAATGGTTGATTTTATGGCTTCCTTATTGCTTAGGTCATCATCTATACTTTCTCCTTCACAGATGAGGCTTGTGAATTTTGAAATCAGTTGAGGAGTTATGCACATCTTGTGCCCCTGTGAAGTAAAATTGGTCCTTGTGCATGCGTGACATTAACCATTGATAGAGGCACTTAGGTTTTCCAAAATAAGGAAACTCATAGAGTTGCAATAATCCCACCTTCTCCAATTTTACTTTTACCTTGTCGCTATAGATAGGTAAACCCTCTGGTGTCCTCTTGTTTTTTGGGTGCACTAACTCCAGTGCCAATTCCTTTTCTGTCATGTTCATGTGATGGTTGTAATCACTCACCATCATGTTTCTTAAGTGGGAATCCCATTCTTTCCCGAGTAAAACCCCATCCGGGTACTACATCTCTACATACCATTCTTCATTCATGCTTACGAGGGGTTTCTGGTTATTTTCCTTTTCCCTTGCCCTTGCCCTTTAGCTTCTTAGGTGATATAGTTGGTTTCTTAGGTGCCATGGTTTAGGTTATCTTAGAACTTCAACTTCTCTTACTTGCTCTGCTTTTCTACCCTCTCCAAGCTCATACCTCAAACTTGTGAAGAAACCCTTTTCAACCCGTGCCCTAGCTGCCAAACCCTAACTAGAATAACCTTGTTCACAAGATGGTGCTTCTCCACAAAATATCTTCTACACCCATGAACTTCTTTCCTTCTGGTTTGCAGATCAAATCTAGTCACTCACACCTTAATTCCTCAAACTTTTCTTCACATAGATCAACTCTGGAAACCCTAGTCCACAAGAGCTTTCTTTTTCATATTCACAATGTCCATAATGAAGCACCCAACCTTCTATTTATAGATTTTTGTTATTTTTAGCATTAAATGCTACTTCACCTACCACTATACTTCAACACTTATTGCTGATTTTTCCACTAATCCAAACTCTAGTGCCCCTACTCATGCGCCCAACCTTGCGCGAACAATCCTACAACCTTCTACCACATAAAAAATCCATCTGACAGAAGACTCTTATGCACACGTTATTAGCACCAAAGGTACTTATTCCTCCCTTGTACGTGGAACCAAGGTGTAGTCTTATCTTGACACCAACCATCCTCGTTCACCCTTTTTTCTCAAGGCCATCTATGCACTTCCTTTTATAGGGCCATTCAATCTAGGATTTCTAACGTAATCCTTCCTAGTACTTTTTATCTTGCACTTTCCTTCACATTATTCCACCCACACTAAAATAATGCATGATCCTCTGTGCATTCACAACCTTTGAAAAATTAATTAGGTTACTGCCACCCAAGGCGCAACACAAAACAACAACAAGAAAGGGAAACACAAGAAAAGAAAAATGCATTAAAGGAAGTCCTAACCTATCTGGTAATACTACCTTATTACAAACACCAAGAAGACTTATTTATAGTATGGCTTCCACCTACTCCCATTGAAGTGTCCTAGAAATCTCATCCCATCACATGCTTGTAACTGAAAGGCACTTGAATTAAGGATGTACGAGATGATGTAGGGACCCAGCCAATGGACTTTAACTTCCCGGGATGGTGCGAAACTTGGAATCATATAGTAGCACCATTTTCCCAACCTAAAACTTTTTTTTCTTATTGTGATGATCATGTCATGCCTTTTATTTTACTTTTTTAGTCTTCTGCTCCACACCGATGAGTGATCGTCTTTCATCCAATTGCATTAACTTGGCAATTCTTTCTTCTAGCCATTATTCATCGGCCAATCCTCCTGCGCATGCTATATGTAGAGAAGGTAACATGAATTCAATTAGTAGGATATCCTCTATGCCAAACACTAATTGAAATGGTGTGGCCTTATTTAACCTCTTGTAGGTTGTCCTATATGCCCAAATAACAGGATGATAGTTTTTCATCCCAATCTTGTCTACTAATGTCACAAATTTTGGTTAGGGTATGACTTAGTATTTTGTTAAATGCCTCCACAGTTCCATTTTCTTATGGATGGTAAGGGGTAGTCTTATGATGAGCCACCATGAATTCCACTAACATAATCCTTATTGTCTCATTTAAGAAATGTGTACCCCTGTCACTAGTCAAACTCAAAGGGCACCCATACCTTGTAATAATGTTTTCCCACATAAACCTTGCTATAGTAGCTGCTGTACAATCCTTGGTAGGTGTTGCTTCTACCCACCTTGTCAAGTAATTTGTGCAAGTGATTATATAATGTGACCCAATCCTATGCGCGGCTGGTGCAATAGGGTCTACAAAGTCTATAGCCCACTTTTTGAATGTCTCGACATTGGGAATAGGGTGCAGAGGCATTTCATCTCTTCACCCTGGTTTGCCAATGAGCTGACAATGGTCACACGCCTTGCAATATTCCTTATAGTCTTGATATAGGGTCTCCCACCATAATCCAGCCATCAATATCTTGCGTGTAGTGGCATTGCCTACATAGTGCCCACATGTACTACTTCCTTTCACCTCTTCTATTATAGCTAGGCACTCATGTTCTAGCACACACCGGTGTAGAATCTCATCATGTCTTAATTTTTATAAATCACCACTTATCAACATGTAGGGTGTGGAGCATATAGATAACTGATTTTTATCCAATTCCTTCATTCTTTTTGGTGTTACACTGTCTTGAGAAATATTGCAATATATTCTAAGTCTAAGGGCACACGACGAACCTAAATATTTGTGCATCTAGCATAATATCCTCAATGCTTTGCACATCCTCTCCTAATCGATTCTATACAAATGATTAGGTCTAGAATTACTTTTTCCTAGTTTGACAACCACCATGAACTTGAATTCTTAGAACAATAGTACCCACTAACATATGTGCCCTTGTAGAATGGGATTTCTCACTAAATATTTCAATTCCATATGGTCGATGAATAATATAAAAGGGGTTACCATTAGATATTGTTTGAACTTGTGAAGTGCGTAGATCATTGACAATTCCTCGCTCGGTTGTAGTAAAGTTCTACTCTATTGGTGTCAACTTTTTGCTTGCAAAGCATAAAGGATGATCAACAATCCCTTCACTAGGATGTGTAAGTACTGCTCTAATGGTGGTTCCTGAGGCATCAACATGAACATGGAAGGGATTATCCCAAGAGGGGAATCATAGTATGGGCGCAGTGATAAGCCTATCCTTTAAAGTGTCAAATGCCTTCACAGCACCTCTCCCCAAGGAAGGCACTTTTGTGTCTAAGTAACTCTTTTAAAGGTGTAGTGATCTTGATCTTCTCAAATCAGTATTTAAGTGTGGAGTTTGAATTGGGTAGATGAAAGGTCATGACCATTTATTTTATAGCCATGGGAAGATGAAATTTCATGACGCTTTCTTTTCCAGGCCGTGGAAGATGAACGATCATGACTTTCAAACTTATAGGGTCAACTTTTGGACTTTTTAAAGAATTGTAATCCTATAAATAGAGGTGTTATGGTATCTTAAAGATATCTTGTGTGTTCAATAGGTCTTGAGTCTTAGTGATCAAGAGTGATCAAGGTTAACCAATTGGGTGTCAATTGTGGTTTAGATGTGGTTTAGCATCTTTGGAATTTTGTTGTCGAGTTCATAATCGAGAGAAGACTGTGAGAGTTGTTTTACTCTTGTTGATGATTAAATCTGAGTAAGTTCTTAGTAGACGTATCTTATATTGGGTGAACCACGTTAAATCTTGTCTTGTCTTTTTTTTGCATTATTTATTTATGTTGTTATATTTTTGCATGTATATACTGCTATATAGTTTCCTACTACTATGATTTTAGGAATTGTTTCTATATATTTGTTCTCTAATTCCTAACAACCGGTATCGAGATATTTGGTGTTTTTTTCTGAAGTGTTAAATCACAGGGAAATTTTAGCTTGAGTGGGAGCTATGGCGGATGAGGGTAGATCAAGGGTTGAGAAGTTCAATGGGTAGAATTTTGGTTTATGGAAGATGTAAATGGAGGATTACTTATATCAAAAAGACCTCCATGTTCCTTTGGCTAGAAAAGAAAAGAAACCTATAGCCATATCGGATGAGGATTGGGAGTTTCTTAATAGAAAGGCACTCGGGGAAATTTGGTTATGCCTTGCATCTTCGGTTGCTTTTAATATATCGCAGGAGAAAACCATGGAAGGTATCATGAGTGTGTTGGGGAAGTTATATGAAAAACCCTCTACCTATAATAAAATATTTTTGATGAAAAATTTATTTAATATGAAGATGTTTAAGAATGGTTCTTTTGTTGTTCATTTGAATGAATTTAATACAGTTGTGAGTATGTTAAACTCAATGAAAATTGAATTTGATGATGAGGTCAGGGATTTGTTGATTTTGTGCTCCTTACCATATAGTGGGACAACTTGGTTAAGGCTATAAGTAAATCACTCTATAATAATTCAAATCTAAAGTTTGAGGATGTAATAGGTGTGATCCTAAGTGAGGAAATTTGAAGGAAGAGCACCGGAGATTCTTCTACTTCCTGGAAACGCTTTGATGGTGGAGAGTAGAGGAAAAAAAATAATAGAGGGAAAGGTACCCATGGGAAGTTGAATGATCATGGAAGGTCAAAGTCCAAGAGTAAGTTAAAATGTTGGCACTATGGGAAGGTTGGTCATGCTAAGAAATATTGATGGGATCTTCAAGATAAGAAGAAAAAGGAGGAAACTAAATAGGTAAATGTGGCAAAGAGATGATGTTTGTTAGGATGCCTTAATTATTTCTTTAGATAATATTTCTGATTCTTGGGTGTTAGATTCAGGGGCTTCTTTCCATGCCACCCCACATAGACATTACTTTACTAATTTTGTTCAAGGAGATTTTGGACATGTATATCTTGGTGATGATGAACCATGCAAAATAGTAGGGAAAGGTTGTGTTTGGGTGAAAATTCAGAATAGAACACATGGCTACTTAAGGATGTCATGCATGTGCCTAAGTTGAGGTGGAAATTGATATCAATGGGTTAGCTAGGCAGTGATGGCTGTATGGTCAGTTTTATAGTGGATTCTTGGAAGGTTACTAAGGGATCTCTTGTGGTTGCAAGAGGTAAGAAAAATGGTACTTTGTATTTAACTAGTGGTGCTGATTATTGTAATTTAGTTGTTGCAGATGGAGATGTAACTTTGTGGCACTAGAGACTCAGTCATATGAGTCAAAAGGGCATGTAAATTATAAAGGATAGGTTTCCCAGATTAAAGGAGTTATATTTAGACTTTTGTGAGGACTATGTTTATGGAAAATAGAAGCAAGTGAGATTCCTCAAGGTTGGACCTACCAGGAAGGAAGGTAAGTTGGATTTAGTACATACATATGTATGGGGTCCAACTAAGGTAAAATATATTGGTGGTTCATGTTATTATGTCACTTTTATTGATGATGCAACTAGAAAAGTTTGGGTATATTGCATTAGAAATAAATCTGATGTGTTTGAAACCTTCAAAATATGGAAAGCCTTGGTTGAGAATGAAACAAGTCTCAAGTTGAAATGTCTCGGTTCGATAATGGAGGGGAGTATTGCAGCAATGAATTTCTTGATTACTATTCGGTAAATGGGATCCATAGGAAAAGAATAGTTCCAAATACTCCATAGGAAAATGGAGTGTCAGAGAGAATGAACAAGACAATCATGGAGTGTGCTAGGTGCATGAGGTTACATGTGGGGATGCCACTCATGTTTTGGGAAGAAGTGGTGAGCACAACTATTTATCTAATTAACAGAGGACCCTCTATGGCTTTGGATGGAGGTACACCTGAGGAGGCTTGGTCTAGTAAGAAAATTGATTACTCATTTCTTAGAGTATTTGGATGTGAGGTATTTTTTCACATTGATAAAGATGATAAGACCAAGTTAGAGGATAAGTTTGAGAAATGTACCTTTGTTGGATATGGTGAGGATGAATTTGGTTTCCGTATTTGGAGTCTTAAGGACAAGAAAATATTTCGGTCTAGAATAGTCTTTAATGAAAAAGTCATGTATAACGATCAGTTGCAAGAACAAAAAGAGGAATAAAAGAAATAATACAAAGTGTTAGAGGACATTGCAGACAACAAGGTGTACAAGGGGTTGTTTAAGGTGCAACATGTTTTGGCACAAACCGGTTCGGAACCTACTCATTAGGAACCCAAAAATCCCGAGGTGAGAAGGTCTTATAGGGTAAGAAGGGAACTTGAATGATTTACATCATCTTTGAATTATATATATCTCACTTTGAAAGTGGAGAGTCGAGTGATTTGAGGAAGTAGTGTAGGTGGATGTCACGAAGAAGTGGGAGTAGGCCATGGATGAAGAGTATAGATCTTTTATGGAAACTTAGACATGGGATTTGGTGGCGCTACCCGAGGGTAAGAGAGAATTGTAGAAAAAGTGGGTGTATGGAATCAAAGAAGAAGATGGAGGAAGGAAAAGATACAAGAGCCTGGTTGGTGGTCAAGGGATTTACACAGAAGAAAGGTATAGACTTTGATGAATTTTTTTCTCCTATTGTTAAAAATGACTTCTATTAGAACTGTTCTTGATTTAGTAGCAGTAGAAGACCTACACTTAGAGAAGTTGGATGTGAATACTACATTCCTTCATTGTGAGTTGGAGGAGGAATTATATATCTAGCAGCCATAGGGTTATGAGGTCAAAGGGAAGTAGAGGTTAGTGTGCAAATTGATGAAGAGCTTGTATGGCTGAAAAAGATCCACGAAAGTGGTACAAGAAGTTTGATAGTTTTATGCAGGAGCAAGGTTACTCCAGTGTCACTCAGACCATTACATGTAAATCAAGAAGTTTCTTGATGGTAGTTATATTATTTTGTGCCTATATGTGAATGATATGCTTGTTGCAGGGAAGAACGTGTAGGAAATAAAGGTACTGAAGAAGCAGCTAGGTGAATTCTTTGCTATGAAGAATTTGGGGGTAGAAAAACAAATCCTTGGTATGATAATAACTTGGAATAGAAAGGAGAGGAAGCTGATATTATCTCAAGAATAGTACATAAAGAAGGTCTTGGAGAGGTTTAGTATGTAGGATGATAAACTGGTTGGTACTCCTTTGGTAGGTCACTTTAAATTATAAAAGGAGCAGAGTCCCGAGATCGAGGAGGATAAATTCGGATGTCCAGTGTACCGTACTCATCAACAGTTTGTATCTTGATGTATGCTTATGGTATGCACTAGGTTTGACATTTCCCATGCGGTAGGGAGCAATGATTCGGTTTATGAGTGATCCAAGTAGAGAGAACTAGTAGGAAGTGAAGTGGATCCTTTGATATTTGAGAGGGACCATGGGAGTAACATTGTGTTTCATTGGATTGGACACTACATTACATGGGTATGTAGATTCAGACATGGCAAGAGATTTGGACAGCGGGAGGAGCACAATAGGTTATGTATTTATAGTTGGTGATACAACAGTGAGTTGGATTTCACGGTTATAAAAGGTTGTGGCTTTGTCAACCACAGAGGTTGAATATGTTGCTACCATAGAGGCAAGCAAGGAGATGATTTGGATATAACAGTTGCTTGATGAGTTGGGTCATAAGTAGGAAGTTAGGAGACTACACAATGATAGTCAGAGTGTTATTCATTTAGTGAAGAACTTCGCTTTTCACTCTAGGACAAAGCACATTCAGCTGAGATATCATTTCATTAGGAAAACTTTGGAAGAAGATAAGTTGAAGCTGGAAAATATTCATACTAGTTAGAATCCTATGGATATGATGACCAAGGTGGTCACAAGGGAGAAGTTGAAGTTGTGTTCAACTTTGATTGACCTTCATGGTTGATAATGAAACATTGAGAACTTTTGACTGAGTAGGAATAGTCTCCAAGTGGGATATTTTTGGAGTGTGGAGCCTATTTTTGGTCTTCTCAAATTTGTATTAAAGTGTGGAGTTCAAATTGGGAAGATGAAAGGTTATGACCATTTCTTTTTCAGCCATGGGAAGATGAAAGGTCATGACAATTTCTTTTCCAGCCATGGGAAGATGAAAGGTCATGAATTTCAAAATTCTAGAGTCAGCTTTTGGACTTCTTAAACGATTGTAATCCTATAAATAGAGGTCTTATGATATCTTGAAGATAACTTGTGTGTTCAAGAGGTCTTGAGTCTTAGTGATCAAGAGGTGATCAAGAGTGATCAAGGTTAAGCAATTGGGTGTCAATTGTGGTTTAGATGTGGTTTAGCATCTTTGGAATTCTATTGTGAGTTCATAACTGAGAGAAGACTATGAGAGTTGTTTTAATCTTGTTGATGATAAAATATGAGCAAGTTCTTGGTGGATGTAGCCCACATTGGGTGAACCATGTTAAATCTTGTGTTATCTTCTTTTGTGCATTATTTATTTATGTTATTATATTTTTGCATGTATAATTATGCTATATAGTTTCCTACTATTGTGATTTGAGGAATTTTCTCCGCATATTTGTTCTCTAATTCCTAACAATGTCAAATACCTTCTGCATGCATCTTAAAGGAAGGAACTCTTATGTCTAAGTAACTCTTCTAAAGGTGCGGCGATCTTAGCATATCCCTTGATGAACTTCCTGTAGTAACCCATGTGTCCAAGGAATCCATGCATTGCACTTTGACTAGTAGGCTCCCCCAATCCTACAATTATTGCAACTTTGGTGGGATCTACTAGTAAGCCCTCCCTACATATGATGTGCCCCAATAATGTTCCAAATGGGGTAGCAAAGACACATTTATTAATGTTGAGGGATATCCTCAACTGCCAACACCTCTTAAACATTAACCTTAAGTTGTCTACATATCCTTCACCAACCCATATCTTTAGCCAATTATCCAGTAACTTGAAGAAATTTATGGATGGAGTCTCTCCAAGCTTGCATCACAATGCACGAGAACACAACGGTGCATTATTTAACCCAAAAGGCATGACCATATAGGTAAAAATTCCCCACTCAATGGTGAAATTTGTCTTTCTCTAGTCTTCCTTCCCAATCCTTACCCGTGATAGCCACGAGAATCCATCCTTGAAAGAGTAGACCTCATGTCCTACCACTTAATCTAAGACTTATTCGATAAATGGGGTTGGGAAAGGATCAATGACACATACATCGCATTCGTGTCCCTATAATCAACACATATCCTTATCCTCCCATCGTTCTTGATACTAATCACCATTGGAATTATTGATTACTCTTAAATAGCCTCAATGATACCGATGCTATCATTTTGTCTATTTCCTCCTTGAACTTTACGCACAAATTGAGATTCCTCCAAAATATGGCCTCTTCCTAATCATGGGTGTGCACCTTCCTTTAGATCTATCCACATCTTCCCCAAATAATGGTGGACACCTTTAAGCTCATGGTACCCACGTGGGAACAAATCTTAGAATTTACGTAACAGTGTGTAAATGATTTTAGAGACTTCAATCTCTCGACCAATAGTCCCAATGATTTCCTCCTTGGGTTTTTCTTTTCTAGTGCCCACTTCCCTTTGACACATGTTGATGCTTATTTTGATACTCGCGGTTACATTATGGACATTATTATAGTTCGATTTAGTATGATGTTAGACATTTTATCATGGATTATTGTTGATCTTGATTTGGTTATGATGCATGATGATTATTGGAGACACTCATATGTGGATGATGATATACTATTTGACATGGATGTTTTATGGATGTTGTTCAGACATGTGATTTTGAATATTATGGGTAGATCTAGAAAATGGATATATTATGATGATGATATAGTTGTTGATATAAATTCTATGTGATAATGTTAAATTACCTTCATGTTCTTGTGATCCACATATTAAGATGATTTTGTAATTATATCTATATTCATTTTGGATGTTACGATATGGCATGAAGGCCGAAGGAGGTATTTGTGTTTTGTAGGATAATATCACAAAAAAATATCGAGGGGATTAGAGACCAACCACAATGGAATTCTAGGTGAAATTGACAAGGTCACTATGGCAACTTTTTTTCATTTGTGTTTGTTATTATTAGGGATTCTCAGGGGTGGATCACCTTTATATGTGACCATGGGTTTGTGTATTTTATTAATGTGTTTCTCTTTTTATTATTTTTTTATGTATTTTATTAGTGATGTGTCCCTCTTTTATTTAATTAAAATTGTGATAGATTAATGTGAGAAATCATATGGTTAAAATTTAAATAAGTCAAATTGGGATATGAGAAAGTAATAATGGAAGTTGTTGGCTCTTTGTATTAAATATGTAAGGGATGTGTAAGTTTTGTAAGAGTTGTATAAGTCAGATTTTGGAGTATGAAACACTCCACCTCCTTGGAAATTCGAATTTGTCCTTGGGGGTTGTTTTGGAGGCTTGTGGGATAAGTAAAACTTGTCCCATACCTCTCAATTTAATTTACCAACCATAATTATGGTTGGAGGGGTGATTTTAGACTTTTATAATGCATTTTATTAATCATGTTGCAAGTTTTGATTGCACTCTCTTACATTTTATTTAATTTGTAGTCCTTTGGGGTGTGGGCTTTTGGAGTGTGCAAGTAAATTGTCATATTTTCACCCACCTCTTTATTGTGCTTGGGAGAATGAAATTTTGTCTTTTGTGTTTAGAGTTGAGGATGTGTGATGTGGCATCCTACATGGATCCACATCATCCTCTTCTCTTCCCTCTTCTATAAAATTCAAATTCTTTTCTTATTTTAGGTTGTTGAATCATTTTGCAAAATTATTTGGGGGCGCATTTTTGTTGTTTGGAGCTCTTGTGGATTATGGAGGAGATTGGAGATATTTTCATACTTGGCATTGTTGTTTTGGGACTATATTTTTGGCATTGAAATCTTGCTATTGGAAACAAAAGCTACCATGGAGAGGTAGGAGTTTAATCCTTCTTTTATGATGTTATTTTCTTGTTGTGTTGTGTGAATACGTAATGTTTTTATTTATTTGTTGGCTGGTTGGGTAGATTGCCATATGAATGGTGTAGGAGAAGGCTATGGGGAATTCATGTGGGGGACATAAGGAATGCCACATGGCATCATATTTTGTGGAGGGAGTTTGGGTTTTGATCCACCATGGAAAAGAAATAGCTTGCATTTCTTACTTTGTGGGAGGAATAAGGAAATCTGGGGGCCATAAGGAGGGATTGTGGGGGCATAAGGATATGTGTGGTTAAATTTATTAGTAGTTTATTCTAGTGGATGATTAATTCCCATTGGGAGGAATAAGTAGCTTCCCCATAGAACTTTCTCATTTGGCTTGCATGATCAAGCCTAAGTTATATTTGAATGGTTTTAAATGCAGTTGTAAATTGTTGTCTTTTTTGGACACTGCGTTTTATATTGAATTATGCATGTTGAAAGAATGTTGTGTGTTGTGGAAGCTAGTTATTGCCATGGGTTGAATCACGCCTCTTATTATATTATGGTTGGGGCTCGGGGCCAATGATGAAGGATGTATTCTCCTTTCATTGGATATCTTGGTAGGGTGGAGTGCATTGCCTTTCCCCACTACTATTGTGATCAAATTGGAAGAAAAATAAAAATTACACGTTGCTGTTATCACTTTGAGTAAAGGAAAATGCAGTTTTGATAGTCCTTTGTGAAACAAATTCATTTGTAACCTTTCCCACTTGAAGTGGATGAAATTGTAATATATATTTGTGAAGAAAAGATGTTGTAACTGATTGTGAAAGTTGTACATTCGAATGTGAAGGATAATTATATTTTGTTCTGTTTATTGGAAAGAAATAGAATTCTGTTATTTGCATTCAAACATTGAAAGATGTAAAGTTTTATAATTGAAGTCAATAAAGAATTGCAAGATCTTCTCTCATATGCATTGTTGGATTGAATTCAATGTTTCATTGTATGGAAAAAGAGATAGTTAGATCTCTGTTTGAAAAGAAGAAATGTACGTGGAAATAATGTTGTATTTTGTATCTTTGGAAATGTGTAAAATGGAATTCAGTATTTACATTTTGATTTAGAATGGTTTTTTAAAACAACTAAATGTATTAGATTATATTGGAAATGAAATGACATACTTGCATGATGAAAAGCTAGATGGACCTCTTTTAATTTGATCTCTTTGTAAATTTTAAAAAACTAGTAAATAAATTTAATTAAAATGTACAATTCATACCTACACATAATAAATGGTATAATTTACCATGCTATGACATCAATGAACTCAAATTGACAAATAACACTTAAGAAAACAATTTAAAACATTGTAAAATCAAGCCCAATCCCTTCCACAATTGTTTTTGTGTCAATTATTGGAAAAATTTAATTTAGAATCAATTGAGTAAATTTACCTTCCCAAAATATTCTAAATCCTTCATAGAACAATCCTCCATGCATGTTTGGCCTTGCTTAAATAGACAAGGAATAAAAATCTAAGAACCAGTCAAGATCGTAGATCAAGCCATAAATCATGGAAAGAACTAGTCAAGATAATATATTTAGGAGAGAACTAGATCAAGGAAAGAACTAGTCAATACCATAGATCAAGGAAATAACTATACCTAACAACTAGATAATATCTTCTAATATCTAAATAAATAAAAGGAAATATCCACACACATAAGTGGGTGAGGATAAATACAATAAAGGTAAATAAAGTACCTAGGTGAACATGAGCTAAGGTAAATACCTACTCTAAAACCCCCCCTCAAGTGAAGTTAGGGGCCAAAATAGATGTGGCATGTCCACAGTATGAGTCCCGGCAACTAGGCCTGATGAGGTATTCATGTACAATAACTGGGAAAAAAGGGACACTGCAAGGTACCCAAAACCAGTAACAACAAAGTAAAGAGAGTAATGACCCACTCCAAGGCATCCCAAGAAGATCGGCTCAAAAAAATCGTGCAATGTTTGAAGAAGTTTCGTATGCACTATGGTCTCAATCCACTACTTGATCACAAAATTCAAAAAAAAAAATGACACTTTGGGCTCCACCGGAATAGCTCCATACAAGGAGACCATTAACGGAGTGATGTCGAAAGTGAAAAAAAAACACAAACATAATTTGATCAAGTGATGCAAATAAGTGCGCCACGATCTAAGAACAATAACCAAAGTAAAAAGGCAAGGACACAAAATCCAAAGTTTCACAATCCAAGAAAAGCCAAGGTAACAAGGCAAGGACACAAAACCAAAAGAAGTAGGATCAACACCACACCCTCCCATACTTTTGAATGGGTAGAGTGGCGTCTGAAATCTATATGAGTTGTCAAAACAACTACTTGAACACCGACAAACTAACACTGGGCTCCACCAAAATAGCTCCCCCACAAGACAGATATCAAACATGCCAAAAGTGTCGAAAATACAAATGCAAAATCTCTCAACAAACAAGAGAGATACACTACACCTTCTAAAGAAAAATACTCAAAAAAGAAGCATCACAAGGCAGAAGGTATAGAAAGTGGAGCAAGAGGCCGAATGGTGGAGGAGCCATGCCTGTAGAGTCCTCTCAATGAATGCCTATATCACCTCCATGAGTGATCAGATATCCACCCCAAATCAACACGGATGGATGAAGAAGATGCCTACATATGACTTGGTGCAAAATGCACAATGGGTGCATGCAAAAGAACATCAGAATGTGTGTCAGGTTGATCATGTCTGACAACTGAAATCTTAGGTTTCTCAAGTTTGAGTGAAGATGCAGAACTCATGTGTTGCTCATGATCCTAAGAAATATTCGAGCAAACAAAAAAAGGAGCTCTTTCAATGTGTGATCCCAATGAAGTATCTCGCTCAAAAATCAATGTCACGATGAGAATTCCACTTAACATGTGGAATCAAGGAAACAATACCTTGTGAATGTCTCGCAATGACCTCACTAGTGAGACCCATAGAATGGAGCATGCGAGAACTGAATGCATTGGTATGCTTCTTAAAAAAGCCATGTAGCTGAGTAGAAGTAGGATAGAAAAAATGTGGTACTGTAATAGGCACAGATGTGGAAGAGCATGTAGTAATAAGCTTCATAGGTGTATGAGCATCAAGAGTAGGAATAGACTCAAAGACTGACATATCAATGTCGGTGGGTTCGGAGAAATATCTAAAAGTATACTAGAAGCATGGATGTGGTTGTCCACAATATGATGGTGATGTTGTAGGCTAGCAAGTTTATTCTCGCGGAGAAGTGTATTATTGTATTCTTATCGTGAATGAGTGATTGTAGAAGAGAATTTCACTTCTTGAGTGATCTATTTTCTTCCACAAATTTTATAATATCCTCTTGAAGTCCACATACTTTAGAGAAAAGCATATCATTCTCATAATCCATGATAGGTACAAACTGCAACTCCCAAAAATTTAGGACATCGGGCTCAGCTGAAATTGCATCCACAATTGATTACAACACTCTTCCATATTTGGCACTTTATAATTATAGTGTAAGTCTCAAAATAAATATTTTCAATGGAAAGAGCACAAAAAAACAAGCACTTTTGTAAAAAAACGACACTCAAAACCGAGTTACCGATCAAAAGTTACAAGCTTTTTAATATTTTCTCTGTTATTTATTTTAGTTGCTACTAAACAAAATAAATTGTTGTTGCCTTCATCACACAAATGAAAATAAAGGGGGCTGAAGTTAAGCACCAACTAGTAGGAATCACAATCTTTAAGCCCTCATATGACCATGCCATATGACAAAGAGCTAATGATTTTAATAGGTGTCACATAACCCTACGAAAATGATCTACCGTACCAAAAAAAACCCAGTGTAGATCTCACGAAATCCAAAAAAACCAATAAAAAGTTTCCTCAGTTTCTTAACCATGTGGTGTGAATCCCGAGGCGAGCCTCTGTATTTCACTTTGCAGCCACAAAAAACAACCGCCCCCAAATGGCCGAGTTTACAATCGATCTTAGGGTTTTCACACCTTTCGAGATGCAATGGAAGCCTCTATTTTGCATAAAAATGCATGCAGCAACAAAATACGACCAAATCTCAAATATATGAATTTATTTACAAAATAAAACTTACAGATTGAAAATGTCAACAGCAATCTCTAGCTCTAATACCATGAAAGGAATGATAACCAGATCGTAATAAGCCAAGAACATAGATACTAATCAAACACCATGATCTATAAGATGAAATCAATTCACCGAGAATAACTTTTCATACAACTTTTGCAAATAAATGAGAAGCAATATCATATATTATTATGGAACTCAATGCAATACATTTAGAATGGGCCCTGCTTAAATAGGCAAGGAATGACAATCTAAGAACTAGTCAAGGTTGTAGATCAAGCCATAAATCATGGAAAGAACTAGTCGACAAAGAACTAGTCAAGACCATAGATTTAGGAGAGAACTAGACATCAAGGATCTAGTCAATACCATAGATCAAGGAAAGAACTATACCTAACAACTAGATCAAGGAAAAACCCTCACAACCTTGTTGGCTTTTGGAAAATTTTATTTGAAAACCCCATGGCCCCTACACTCCCACCCTCACCTCGGTGTTATTCCCCACGTGAGATGTATGTACCCGTGCGTCCAAACCTTTCCCACTTTCCTCCCTCGGTGAAATTCCCCAAACTCTCTCACCATTGCGCCCTTCCCTCTTTTCTCTTGGTGATGTCTCGGAGCTGACACATGTCTTTGGCGGCACGGTGGAGGGAGGTGTGGTTGTAAATTGACATTTTTTCCCCATGTAGGGAAAAATTCCAAACGTCGCCCTGGTGACTGCCAACCCAAAAATTGCTTTTCTTCCCCGCTTGACACGTGTCCCTTTTGGGAAAATTTGACCCCTAAAGTCCACCAGTCCATAACTAGAGTTTTACAAGGATTTAGGAGGACTTATTTATATCATTGGAAAGGTGAGAAAATTTCCTATCCAATGGGAATGATTTAGGGAAATTTTGAATATGTTAAGTGTGAGAAAATCAATTTTAAACTCGAGCTGTTAGAGAGTGGGTATGGTGATATTTTTACCCCCTGAACCTAACTAAAACTTCTAACCCTAAGATTTGGGCCTTGTGAGCTCGATAATAGTTAATAAAAGTAAAGTATGTTCTAATAGATTAAACTTGTTCCAAAACTTGATAGTGTCAACCTGTCGTCTTATGACACAGTTATAGACACTTCTAATAAAAAAATTATTCCATAATTTTCCTAACCCTAGGTTGTTTCTTGGGTCTCAAGTGGGTTGTTTTAACAGGGCATCACACTTGGTATCAGAGTAGTGGTTCAAAATCTAGGACCATTGGGCACACTAGAAAAACTTGGACATGAAACTTAAACCTAGCACTTTTTTTTAAATCTAAAAAAGTAACTTAGTTAGAATTTGTATATTTTAGTAAACATGGAAATTGAATAAAACCTATAAAAATGAACTAAATCTCACTTTGAGTCCGTGGATTAGGCGTAGATGGGGTGGGGAGAATTTTCACATAGACTCAGACTTACCACCACCACCACCACCACAACCATTGGATCAGGGTGTAGCAACTATCCTACCCCAAATCTTGTAGACTCTTCAGGATGTCAATGCCACTCTACGTGGAGGATTAGGAGGAGGACATGCAGCTAGTCATGACAGAGCCCCTTCCATTGAGGGTCATGTATCTCCTCAACCCAGTGAGGAGCATAGAGGAGAGAACTCCCATGTGGAGTCACCGGAGAAGAGTCATCACCTGGGGACGGGTGACCTAGTTTCAGAGTGTAGAGAGAGGTCTCGGATCCCTAGGCTTAGGGATGAGCACACCGAGAGACCTATAGGCTATCAGACCATAGCTGCAGATCACATCAAGGAGATCCTGAAGCTTTTTCCATCACATTACTCAGGTGATATAGGTGGATTCTAGGTAGAGGCCTAGCTAGTGAGCTAGAGTGGTTGCTTCAAGCTTTATCCTTATTCTAGCAACACGAAATCACATGTTGCGATCCATCTACTGAGGGATGGAGAAAGAGTGTGGTAGAGGATAGAGGAGCAGAAGCTCCATGTAGATTTAGAGGTAGTGATCTAGGAGCTATTTGAGGAGTGATTCAGGAGTAGGTATTTGTCATGGAGGTTCATATAACAAAGGATTGATGAGTTCCATGACCTCTAATAGGCATCTCTTTCTATAACAGAGTATGAGAGTAGATTTCTGGATCTACTCCAATATGTTGAGTATATGCAGGATGAGTAGGTGCAAATTCACAGGTTCATCCAGGGGCCTGAATTTAGATATTGGAGGTGCATTACGGATCCACTACCCACAAACTTTAGCAGAGGCCATTGAGAAGGCCTATATAGTAGAGGAGACTTAGGGAAGATCCATAGGATGAGAGACCGAGTCCGAGCCGCATATAGCAGATGTGGACGGTAGATAAAGGGGGTCGATGCCCCTTCCTCATGATGGGTAGGAACAACATAGTCATCATTTAGACCACAACAGTAGCAGTAGTAGTCCCACCCACCTCATAGACCTCCATAAAGAGCTGATGCATAGAGAGGTTGGAGTATGGGGCCTCCTCCTAGGGGTCCCATTAGGACACAGGGTGGACCTAGAGCTCAATCAACGGGAGCTTGCTAGCAGAGACCTCGGCGATGACAACCTGGATTGTCAAGATCCATGCCACAGACTTCTAGGGAACCTACTGGAGGTGCTACTCATTGGGGAGGATTAGGAGGATGTTTTGGTTGTGGAGTTACTAGACACTTTTGGAGAGACTACCCACATAACCCTAACAACAAGGGTAAGACACAGATCTCTGAGCCTACGGTTGGTGACATGGGATGTAACCATAGGATTTATGTAGTGGTTGAGGACCGCCAGGTAGAGTATATGAGCACAGTCATTAAGACCACAGGTAGCATTGGTGGTATTCCTACCTCTGTATTGTTTGATTCTGTTCTTCTGATTCTTTCATTGCACCATCTTTAGTAGAGTGATGTAGGCTAGTGGCAGTTAGGCAGGGTCTTAGTTGGGATGTTGAGATGGCTTCTGGAGCCAAGATCTCTGTAGACTCCTTAGTTAAGGAGTGTGTAGTGGATTTGGGACCTTTCACCACTACCTCATATCTCCATATCCTTCCTTTGGGCTCATATGGAGTCATTTTGGGTATGGATTGGTTATCTGCACATAGGGCCAGGATGGATTATTACCACAAGACTATATCTTGTGCAGATGATTTGGTAGTTGAGTTGGTAATTTCAGGTGTCAGGAGACCCGTTTCTATTCACACTATCTCCACTATGCAACTTAAGCGGTGTGTGCAACAGGGGTTATCGATGATGTATCTTTATTACGATTAGTGACATATCGAGAGGATGGATCTAGTGGGCCCTCGCTATATGATCATCCCATTTTGAGAGAGTTTTAAGATGTATTCCTAGGGGAGCTCTTTGGGGTTACCACCCCATGTGAGATTGATTTTCATATAGATCTAGTTCCTGGAGGAGAGCCTATCTCACGAGCACCTTATCGAGATGACCACCCCAAATTTTATGAGCTCAATTTGTAGCTTGAGGGACTTTTGGAGAAAGGCCTTATCCATCATAGTGTATCCCCTTGGGTGTGCACCGTGATCTTTGTGAAGAATAAGGATGGATCCTTGCGGTTGTGTTTTGATTACCACCATTGAATAAGGTAACGATCAAGAATTGTTATCCCCTTCCTCGTATTGATGACTTGTTTGATTAGATGAAGGGATCCATAGTGTTCTCTAAGATTGATCTTAAGTCGGGTACCATCAGCTGAGGATTTTAGAGGTGGACATTCATAAGACCACCTTCCGCTCGAGATATGAGCACTATGAGTTCACGGTGGTGCCTTCGGTTTGACTAATGCCCCTTAGTGTTCATGAGTTTGATGAATGGGGTATTCAGGACCTTTTAGATCACTTCATGCTCATCTTCCTAGATGACATCTTGATTTACTCACGTACGTGTGAGGAGCACAAGGGGCACCTTTGCCAGGTTCTTCAGTGTCTTTGTGAGCAACAACTTTACAGAACTTGGAGAAGTGTGCTTTATTTTAGACAGAGGTGTAGTATTTGGGTCATATCATTTTTGGGAAGGTATCACCATCAATTCTTCCAAGATTAGAGCCATTATGGATTGGCCAACACCCACTACAATGACAAGGTGTGCAGCTTCATGGGATTAGTAGGTTACTACAGGAGATTTATTCAGGACTTCTCTTGGATTACACACCATATCACTTCCCTTCAAAGGAAAGGGAAGAAGTTTGTTTGGTCAGACAGATGTGAGCAAGCCTTCAAGACACTAAAGGAGTGCCTCACTATAACACCTATTCTTGCAATGCCAAATCTACAGGGTGATTTCTTTGTTTGCACAGATGCTTTTTTAGCAGGGCTTGGAGGTGTGTTGATGCAGGAGGGCAAGAGTAGTGGCTTTTGAGTCTCGCAAACTCAAAGATCATGAGCTTAATTATCTGACTCATGATATTGAGCTTGTGGTAGTTGTTCATGATTTATTTAGATGGAGGCATTTTATTCTTGGATGGATATTCACACTCGGGATAGATCATTTGAGTCTTCGTCACTTCTTCACGGAGCCCAATCTCAACGCTTGTCAGCGGTGTTGGATGGAGTTGATTTTTGAGTATGACATGGAGATAGAGCATGTGAAGGGGAAGGATAATTTGGTAGCGAAACTCTCGGTAGATGGAGATATGTGGCTATGGCCACTCAGTGAGCTCTGAGACTTATGGAGTAGAATTCTTCAACTTCCTCTTGATAGCTTCTACATTGAAGTATGGCGAGATCAAGTCACGAGACCCCTTGAAGAGAGGTTTGATGGTTTTCCTTAGAGATAGATGGTCTTCTTAGGAACAGAGGCTGGATATATAATCCCAGAGATGGAGGCTTGAGGCAGGATATCTTGGTAGAGGCACATCATGTACCCTATTCAGCCCATCTCGGGGTGAAGAAGATGCACACCACCTTACAAAAGTTGTACCATTGGAGAGGACTTCGTCGAGACATGGCCCAATTTGTGTCACGATGTTTAGAGTGCCAGAGAGTTAAGGCTGAGCATCAACATCTAACAGGCCTTCTTTATCCTCATGCTATACTAGAATGGAAGTGGGACACCATTTCCATGGATTTCATTGTTGGGCTACCAATGTCGAGATATCACCATGATGCCATTATGGTCATGGTTGATAAATTGAAAAAAGTGGCTCACTTTTCTCTAGTGAAGACCACTTATACAACTAGAGTAGTGGCACAAGTATATTTGGATGAGATTTTCAGGTTGCATGGGATTCCGCAGAAGATCATTTGTGACCGTGATCCTTTGTACACTTCACATTTCTGGACTACCATGTAGTATGTCCTTAGGACGAGAATCAACTTCAATAAAACATATCACCCCAAGATAGGTGGAAAGACTGAGCGGGTGAATCATATTTTAGAGGACATGCTCAGGATGTATGTGATGGAACAACAGTCTAAATGGGAGGAGCACCTATACTTAGTGGAGTTTTCCTACAATAATAGTTTTTAGAGTTCCATAGACATGGATCCTTTTCAGGCCTTGTATGGTAGAGAGTGCATGACACCTCTTAGTTGGGACAGGTTAGAGGACAGAGTATCTCTTGGACCAGCTCTTCTATAGGACATGGAGTAGTAGGTGGTGTTGATTAGGTAGAGATTGCAGGAGGCACGGGACGAGTAGAAGAATTACACGGATCAACATAGGATCGACCTTAGTTTTGATGTGGGCATGAAGTTGTTCCTTCCTATCGGCCACACAAGATCCCTATCCATTATGGAAAAGGTTCTAAATTACCTCCTAGATTCATGGGTCCTTTTGAGATCTTGAAGCGTATCGACCCTTTGGCCTACCATCTAGCATTGTCATCCACTTGTCTCGCATACATGATGTTTTTCATGTTTCGGTTCTCGGGAGATATATTGTAGACCCTTCTCATGTGCTGGATTGGAAATCATTGTAGGTGCGGGATCGGGGGTAGGTGATGGTGGAGCCCGTTTACATCCTAGATTGCAAGACATTGGGCCTTCGAGGAAGAGAGGTTGATCAGGTTCAGGTACAGTGGGATAGATATGATGAGAATGCAGCTACATGGGAGGATGTTATGTTATTAGGAGTTCAATTTCCACATTGTTCCAATGACTTCTAGGAGGAAGTAAAGTCTAAATGGAGGGGGATGTAGTGCCCATTTCCCTTTGACACATGTTGATGCTTATTTTGATATTTATGGTTATATTATGGACATTATTATAGTTTTGATTTAGTATGATGTTAGACATTTGATCATGGATTATTGTTGATATTGATTTGGTTATGATGCATGATGATTATTGGAGACACTCCTATGTGGATGATGATATACTATTTGACATGGATGTTTTATGGATGTTGTTCAGACATATGATCTGGAATATTATGGGTAGATCTAGAAAATGGATATTATATGATGATGATATAGTTGTTGATATAAATTATATGTGATAATGTTAAATTGCCTTGATGTTGTTGTGATTCACATATTAAGATGATTTTGTGATTATATTTATATTCATTTTAGATGTTCTGATATGGCCGCGAGGCCAAAGGAGGTATTTGTGTTTTGTAGGTTAATATCAAAACAAACATCGGGGGATTGGAGACCAACCACAATGGAGTTCTAGGTGAATTCGACAAGGTCACCATGGAAACTTGTTTTATTGTGTTATGTTTGTTATTGTTAGGGATTCCCATGGGTTTGTGCATTTTATTAATGTGTTTCTCTTTTTATTATTGTTGTATGTATTTTCTTAGTGATGTGTCCCTCTCTTTTATTTAATTAAAACTGTGATAGATTAATGTGAGAAATCATATGGTTAAAATTTAAATAAGTCAAATTGGGATATAGGAAAGCAATAATGGAAGTTGTTGGCTCTTTGTATTAAATATGTAAGGGATGTGTAAGTTTGTGTAAGTTAGATTTTGGAGTATGAAACACTCCACCTCCTTTGAAATTCGAATTTTTCCTTGGGGGATATTTTTGGAGGCTTGTGGGACAAGTAAAACTTGTCCCATACCTCTTAATTTAATTTACCAACCATACTTATGGTTGGACGGGTGATTTTAATCTTTTATAATGCATTTTATAAATCATGTTACAATTTTTGATTGCACTCTCTTACATTTTATTTAATTTGCAGTCCTTTGGGGTGTGGGCTTTTGGAGTATGCAATCAAATTGTCATATTTTCACCCACCTCTTTATTGTGCTTGGGAGAATGAAATTTTATCTTTTGTGTTTGGAGTTGAGGATGTGTGATGTGGCATCCTACATGGATCCACATCATCCTCTTCTCTTCCCTCTTCTATAAAATTCAAACTCTTTGCTTGTTTTGGGTTGTTGAATCATTTTGCAAACTTCTTTGGGGGCACATTTTTGTTGTTTGGAGCTCTTGTGGATTATGGAGGAGATTGGAGATATTTTCATACTTGGCATTGTTGTTTTGGGACTATGTTTTTGGCATTGAAATCTTGCTATTGGAAACAAAAGCTACCATGGAGAGGTAGGAGTTTAATCCTTCTTTTATGTTGTTATTTTCTTGTTGTGTTGTGTGAATGGTGAATGTTTTTATTTATTTGTTGGCTGGTTGGGTAGATTGCCATAGGAATGGTGTAGGAGAAGGCTATGGGGAATTCATGTGGGGGGCATAAGGGAATGCCAGTGGCATCATATTTTGTGGAGGGATTTTGGGTTTGGGATCCACCATGGAAAAGAAATAGCTTGCATTTCTTACTTTGTGGGGGCATAAGGAGGGATTGTGGGGGGCATAAGGATATGTGTGGTGAAATTTATTAGCGGTTTGTTCTGGTGGATGCCCAATTCCCATTGGGAGGCATAAGTAGCTTCCCCATAGACCTTGCTCCTTTGGCTTGCATGATCAAGCATGAGTTCTATTTGAATGGTTTTACATGCGATTATAAATTGTTGTCTTTTTTTGGACTGTGTTTTATATTGAATTATGTATGTTGCAAGAATGTTGTGTGTTGTGGAAGTAAATGCTTGCCATGGGTTGAATCACACATCTTATTGTATTATGGTTGGGGATTGGGGGCCAATGATGAAGGAAGAATTCTCTTTTCATTAGATATCTTGGTTGGGTGGAGAGAGTTGCCTTTCCCCCACTATTGTTGTGATCAAATTGGAAGAAAATAAAAACTTGCATGTTAGTATTCTGGATCAAAGGAAAATGTAGTTTTGACAGTCCTTTGTGAAACAAATTCATTTGTAACCTTTCCCACTTGAAGTGGATGAAATTGTAATATATATTTGTGAATAAAATATGTTGTAACTAATTGTGAAAGTTGTACATTCGAATGTGAAGGATAATTATATTCTGTTCTGTTTATTGGAAAGAAATAGAATTCTATTATTTGCATTCAAACATTGAAAGATGTAAAGTTTTATAATTGAAGTCAATAAAGAATTGAAATATCTTCTCTCATATGCATTGTTGGATTGAATTCAATGTTTCATTGTATGGAAAAAGATATAGTTATATCTCTGTTTGAAAAGAAGAAATGTACGTGGAAATAATGCTACATTTTGTATCCTTGGAAATGTGTAAAATGGAATTCAATATTTACTTTTTGATTTAGAATGGATCATGTTTAAAAAAATAAATGTATTAGATTAGATTGGAAATGAAATGCCATACTTGCATGATGAAAAGTTAGATGGACCTCTTTTAATTTGATCTCTTTGTAAATTTTTAAAACTGGCAAATAAATTTAATTAAAATGTATAGTTCAGACCTGCACATAATAATCAACTTGGAAATGATATAATTTAGCATGCTATGACATCAATGAACTCAAATTGACAAAGAACACTTAAGAAAACAATTTAAAACATTACAAAATCGAGCCCAATCCCTTTCACAGTCATTTTTCTGTCAATTGTTGGAAAAATTTAAATTAGAATCAATTGAGCAAATTTACCTTCCCAGAATATTCTAAATCCTTCATAGAACAATCCTCCATGCCTGTTTGGCATGTTGAGTGAAGGAGGAGATCAAATTGAATCAAATTAATAAGTTAAAAATTTAGTAGTTTGCTATTTAAAATCTTGTAGGCCGTTTTCACAAAATTGACCCCTCAAACTTTACCAAAATGTAAAAGTTATGATTCCTGTACAAAAAGGGCATCGAGAGCTTTCCATAAATTCCTCATTTTCCAAAAAATAAGACTTCTAGAAAAATTTATGGCACTTTGAATTTTTCCTACCTTGGTGGGGAAATTCTCCCTGACGTGGCCGTAGCCCAAAAAAATCCAGTTAAAATTATTAGAAAACTTTGAAAATTTGTTTGGGATTTTTTTGAAATTTGCTCCTTAGCCCTTGCATGACCAATCGAGGGCTGCTACATGTCCTCACAAGGAAACGGCTGAGGTGCGGCATCATTTTCTCCCTTGGGTCTTTTTAAAATTTTGGGAAAATTTTACCTTTTTCCCCGTCGCCCGCGGCCTATCACAAGCTGCCACATGGCAACATGGGGCTGTTGGCGGAGGAGGCGAGAACCTCGCAACCTTATTGGCTTTTGGAAAAAAATTATTTGAAGACCCCGCGGCCCACACACTCCTGCCCTCACCTCAGTGTTATTCCCAGTGGATGCACGGACTCGTGCGTCACCTTTCCTGCTTTCCTCCCTCGGGAAAATTCCCCAAACTCTCCCACCACCGCGTCCTTCCCTCTTTTCTCTTGGCAATGGCTTGGGCTCGACCCATGTCTCTGGCGTAATAAGCATCAGAGGCATGGGTGCAAATTGACATTTTTCCCCACACGGGGAAAAATTTCAAACACCGCCCCATGACCCGCCAACCTAAAAATTGCTTTTCTTCCCTACTCGACACGTGTCCCTTTTGGGAAAATTTGACCCCTAAAGTCCACCGGTCCATAACTAGAGTTTTACAAGGAGTTAGGAGGACTTCTTTATATCGTTAGAAAGGTGAGAAAATTTCCTATCCAATGGAAATAATTTAGGGAAATTTTGAATGTGTTAAGTGTGAGAAAAATCAAGTTGAAACTTTGAGCCTATTAGAGAGTGGGTATGGTGATATTTTTACCCCCTGAACCTAACTGAAACTTCTAACCCTAAGATTTGGGCCTTGTGATCTCTGATAATTTTTAATAAAATAAAATTATGTTCTAATAGATTAAACTTATTCCGGAACCTGATAGTGTCAATTGTCATCTTGTAACCTAGTTGTAGACACTTCTAGTCAAAAAAATTTTTTCCATAATTTTCATAACCCTAGGTTGTAAGTGGGTTTTTTTAATGGGAATAACAGATTATGACCTGATGTTAACCTTTTTCATCTTTAAAGTTTCATGGTAGGTGCACGCATGTTCATCAAAGACTATCTATGACCTCATGTGTCCCTACAGAATGGTTAACATTCAAGCTTTATGCATCTTCCCCATCAATGACATACACCATCTTCCCTTTTTATTTTTCCATACATGCATGCTCAAGTTGTATCTCCTCTATTTATTCTTCCTCAAAGCATGCCTCCAAGCCAGTTCACCTAGAAATTCTTGTATTCTATCTTCCGCCATAACACTATCCCCTATTATAAGGTGCTTGGATACCTGCAACGCATTATGTATTGATTGCTTTGTACTCGCTACTTGAATGTTTGAATGAGATCATCTATCAATTCTTGCCAATTACCAGTTTGATGACACATCTCTGAGTGGATATACCATGCGTGTACACAACCTCGTAGGGTAAGTACAACTTGTGAACCCATAATGAAGGTGGTAATGATTTTTGCTTCCCATCCCTAAGTTATCGACATGCTTGGATATGGAAGGAAGTGGTCTCTTTACCATGGTAGTATTTTATATCCGTGGGTGCATTAATCCTACAAAAGCTTATGGAAAAGGAAATACTTACCTCACGCCATTCTAAGAGGTTCTCTCGATGTGTCATCCACCAGTGCGGAGAAGTTCCAAGTAGGATGTAGTTAAATATTTTCTTCATTTTTTTAGTGGGCCTCAATTTATCGTAAGAAATCTTCCCAATTAGCCCCTCCTGAGTAACTTGGTATTTTTCTTCCTCCTAGGTGCTAGACTATACGTGCCTTTGTCACCTTGGTTACCAATCCTCTTAAATTCTATCATATCAACGCATAGGTCCCGTGTGCCGAATTGTCACACACCATGCTTGTGGTATCAATCACGTAATGGGCATCCTAAAATTAGATAACTCCTTCTGAAGGGTGAATTACCTCAGGATCCCTGATTGAGCGCACATATATTCTATTAAGGACTTCTTCTCCCAATGGCTCTGTGTAGGGTACTAAATTTCCATCTGTCAAAGGGATGACCACCTATTCTTCCTTGTTCTTGAAACTGATATATCCTTTGTTAAACCTTATGTCAGCATTATTCTTGTAACACCATGGGCACCCAAGCAATGCTAGGAATTTTTCCGCCTCGGTGAGCGCCAAGACCTCAAAGTCCCCAGTAAAATTGGCCCCTTGAATGGTGATAGCCACATCTTTTAAGACACTGATGGGCATTTCCTTCATCTTGTTTTCCATATACAACACATTTGAGGATGGCTACAAAATGGGCCATCCCATAAGATTCCAAGCATCTAAGTAAGAAAAATCACTTATGCTCCTAGTGTTGATGAGGATATTGCTCAGGAGCCATCCATCAACAACTGCATTCAGATTAATTTCTTTGTCATACTCAAGGCTGTGTGGAGAAAGGTTTAAATGTAAAACCTGTCTCTCGTACTCCACTCCAATGTATGGTACCTTCTCCCTTAGCCATTCTCCCAGTAAGGGAATAGTATTCTCTTGCCTTAACATTTTACATACTTCTTTAACCTTACCCAGTGTCACTTCTTCGAACCTTGTTAACCTTCAGCTGCCCCACCTACCTCAATTTCTCCTTAAGACACTATATCTCCCCTTGTAAACTCCGAATTACATCCATAGTCTCCTGGTATACTTCTTTCTGATGGGAAGGGTCTGGGTACTTTCCATGTGGCACCTCCTCTCTAGAAACTAAATTCCTTAGTATGGGAATCTCCTTGGCGTGTGTAGCCTCTACACGCGTTGTCACCGAATAGGTTCTAGCTCGACTCATGTACCACTCTTGGCATCCATTTTGAATCATCCCTTTTCATGCTCACCATGGTAGTACCCTTATGTTTCTCGTGTTCTGGTTCATATGCTCATAGATTTCTGGACACTCTTCATACTTGTGCTTCTTCCCACACCACGACCATTGTAATAGATAAGGAAACTCTTATTTATAATGTTCTGTGGATCTACAATTATAACATGTTCCCCACGAGAAATCACTTATTCCTCCTCCATGGTTTCCATGACCCTGAAATCCTCTATAAGAACTTCCATGCACACCTCCATCTGTGCTTCCTTCATAATGGTGGTTATCTTCCTTGGAACTACTAGCAAGGCTAATTTGGTACACACCATGATCAATGGCCTCATGGATCTGGTCAATAAGCCTACAATCCTTAGTATCATGGGTTGTAGAGGTGTAGATCTTACAATAGCAAGATACATTCTTCCGAATTGCGTACTGCAACAAGGGAAATCTACTCACATCATGGTCCCCATGACAAATCTCACAATCTACCACTACTGTGTGTACTGCCTTCCTAGGGCATCTTCCTTGGCATACCCCTCTACTTCAAAATCCGTACACCACATTCCACTGTGAGTCTCATGGGCTGAGTTGGCAGATAGCATTTCTAGCTACTTAGCCATAGCAGCGATTTGAGCCTCCAGAAATGGGCTAACACCAGTATCAATGCTTCTAATAGCTTCAGTGTGCAAAGTAGCTTCTAGCACCTCGTGTGGGTCTATGAAAGTCTTATGAGAAAATTATCTTCTAAATGGTGTTATCAAGCCACCAAAAAACCATTGAGCATGTTGTGAAGGGTGGATGTCATATGACAATTTTGAAAAGAGAGTCTTAAACCACACGTCATACTCCCGTACACTCTCTATCATTCCCTATTGAATCTCCTTGAGGGTTTTGATGCTCTTCTCGTTCAAAATCGGGGATGTAGAATTATTTTAGGAAGGCATTTTTCAATGTGGTGTAATCTACCACTATCGATGGGGGTCATACTTCCTATACCAGCTATGTGCACACCCTTGGAATGTCATTACAAATTGATTGGCCTTCTGTTCTCGGGGTTATGATCCCCTTCGCGTGCCATAGAAATTCACACTTGTGAACATGCTCCACAACATCCTCTATGCCCTGGTAGTCTAGAAAGTGTAAAGACATTTCAAAGATTACTTGAGGAGGTGGCTGAGGCCCCTGTCCTCCTGGTCTAGATCCTTGGTTTCCTCCGGTGTTTCCTTCTCCAGATCCACTAGATCCACCAAGTCTTGTGCCTCCCGATCCATAAATTCCACCTAAAAATCCTCCTACGACCAACAATGGGCCTAAAGTGGTCGCGCTAACATCCCCAACGTCCCACTAAACCATGCACCAATGGTCTCATGAGATCGTTCCACTGCTAGATGTATGCCTCATACTACTTCCCGATGCATTACCCAAGCCTTGTGTATTTGCACCTTGTCCAAAAATCCTCCAAACACTTTGGAATAGCGTGTGAAGCCATAGAATTTTCAAATGAGAAATTGTATCTCTTAGGCGTAGATTGGTCACTTCCACCGATACCATCTGGGCTAACAATACTTTTCCTTGATTTGGAAAACCAAAAGCAAAGTTTTGGTTATTAGGTGGGTTCGATGTGTGCCAACGAATCTTCTTTCTCCACATGAAAAAATTTCATCAAAATCCAAAGGGGTCTCTCTCCTACGCTTGCAAAGATGGGGTAGCACAGAATTCTCAAGTTCCACGTCATCTGCATGAACCTAAACTCCTTCCCATAATTTCTACCTCTATAGATCCATCACACTTGTAACCTCACATTGTTTAGCAATCTCCATTTCACGCGCTTCACTATACTTGAGTTGTCTCTCTTCCCTTTCTTTCTTAGTCATAATATCTTCCATCTTCCTCCACCCTAGCTTCCTCACCTAACACTCAAAGAAGTTTATCCGGACATCGGAAGTGCCTCTAAACTCAAGGTAACGATCAAGATCTTCATTTCCAAAGGAATAACATGTAGAAATGATCCTCTGGGCTCCCGTAAAAACTCAAACTCAATGAATTCCGGACAAGAATATGTAGAAATAGTGTATTCGGAGTGTAACTAGCCAAGCACTCCTTTCCAAAAATTATCCACAACACAAGTCCACATCAGCTCTTCATCTTGTAGCCTCTAGTACTCTTCTTGGGTCCATGCCCATCATCTATAATACCAGCTTGATCTGAATGCATATCTTTGAGCCATTCATACAGCTCTCTTGGGAAGAAATAGAAGAAAGTTTCATACAACTCATGGTAGAGGTTCTCTTCTACCCATCTCGTATGCATCAAACCTAGGCACGGAGTTAAATCTATGAGAAAATTCTTCCTCTATGCTCTTGAACCATGATTCAATACATTCCAGAGTTATGCGTTCTATCATCACTCATTACAAAGATCATGATGTATGTTATTTCCCACAACAACTTCAAAAAGAGGTCCCAGAAATGAAACCAAGATGTAGTCATTTTCACACCCACCAAGAACGAGGGAACCCCATACACACCGACCTATCACCCGGTGAGAATTAGGCGCTCACCTAAGGCATGCATGGGCACCGAGTCTCTCTTTTATGTGAGTTAATTGGGAAACATCATCTATGATAGGAGCTTAAAAAGAGTGAGTGGGAATGAGACATGCATTTATCATAGAACTCATAATGACTTCTAGAAAAATGTAGTCATCCCGAAATGAATGGTATTTAATGATTATAGAAAGGAACCAAAACAAAAAGGAAATGCATAAGGATTTATATTCATTCCATAAAAATTCATGAATTAGAACTGTAAGCTATAAACATGGACCAAAATCATTAATAAACATATTGAATCAAGTTTAGTAACCTCATTATATTCATTAGATTCATTACAAACTACCACAGCACAAGCAGGCATCAAGTCATACATCATAGCTAGATTTATACCCATCAATTCTCAAGAGAAAATTTACAATCCCAACCCATTATTACATCCTTTTCCTATAGACTCCTACCTAACTTATGGAGCTCTCACAGTATTCCTGCATGTCTTCACTTCCTTCTTATTCTCTCCTCTTTTTTTCCTCTAGTGGGTGCTTGTATTTATAGCCCTTTTCAACATCATCAATCCAACACAGGAGTTATAGATCTGTTGCCAAGTGTCCAAGGTGGTCCTTCATGGGAGCATGCTTCTTCAGGTCCGAGCTCTCCACTCTTTGCAATGATGGCCTTCTAGAAACTTCCATTGTAGGGTATATTCCTTCTTAGGCCAACTTGTTGCCATGCTGGCACCTTATCCATTCCACATGCATAGTCGGGTCACAATTTTCTCATGTTCTACCTAATGTGTCAAATATGGATAAGTCTTGAAACCTTTGTTCTATCTTACGCGCGCGCCACTTGCTCTATTAAACCTTCCTCAAACCCCGTCCTGCGCACTTTCTCCTTGAGCGCCATTTCTTAACTAGGCCTTGTGCCCCATGTGCCTTCTTGTACTTGGCCAATATTTTAGGGTCCCAACATAAATTTTCTCAAATTTCTTTTTCTAGTTTCCTTACATGCATCCCAATTGTCGGGTTGTTTTGTAAAAATCCTTAGACACCATTTATCTTCCTAAAGATACTCCACCAAAAAATAAGTCCTATTTTCGATCGTCTATCTAATGACCCTAGCCTTCATGATCCTCCATCTAATAAACCCATATTGGATTCACTTCAAGATTTGAATTATTTATTCTATTATCCACGATCATATCTCTTAAATCTAAAATCCAACACTTAAAGATGCTTCTACATCTCATTCGCATTCTGTCTTCTACATGTGCTCATATCAATGAGCCTCAATTCTTTCCATTACCGTAACCTCTCACATTTTATCATGATGCTACGTAACATGATATTCTTACTAAGCTCCTTTTTCATCAATTGATCGGTTTGCCAACTACTCATCTGCTATCCTCCTTATCATCCGATCAAATATCAAGGTCTTCCATATTACAACTATCATCAAATAAATGGACATAATGAAAATGATTGCTATGATTTACAATGAAAAATAAAGCATCTTGAGCATCAAGGCTTTATCTCATTCACTACACAACATTTTGTTGCATGCCCATCTCCAAATGTTACATCTGAATGGACTCCTAAATTTGATCCTTATATATATAATGAACATCATGCTTTGAATTCACATATTCCTTCTCCGCTCACTCAAGCGCCATCTATACAATCTACTCAAACCAAAAACCTCCTTTAAAAATGAATTCAACACCTTCTTTTACCGAGTCATCTGCAAAGATTACCAAGTCCAACTAAGAAATCACCTCTCAAGGTTCATTATCCATCACCTCCTCCTATTAAGTCATCTACAATATTACCAAGTCAATCTCGGTAACATCCTCTAAATCTCGCTTCAACCTAACATCCATTTAAGTCTTCCACAACATCATAAAATGAGCCATTACCATGTAAGGATCCTAAAGCATCACCACTTTCATGTCTAATCACTTTTTTCAAGGAAAATATTCCTTACATTGATCCAATTAACTTTATCAACTAGATCTCCATCGCTTACATACTTGGGGTGCATCACACTTTTTCTCCCCCTTCTAGCATTGACGCACATCTTATATTTCCATCATTTCACATTTGATCTCTCACATACAACATACACATCTTCATACATTAGTATCATCATCACCTTATGACACACTCTTTTGCTAAGGTTCACACTTGACTTTTGAGGGCATATTATACACATGAACCTCACATACTGCACATTTCACATCTATGACACATTCTTCCACACATTACACATCTTACACCTATATGACATATTCTTCTTCCTACACATCATACATATCATGTACTTTCTACATTTTCTATTCACATATTCTTCTACATCATTGTATGCACTTTGTGCTACACAATATACACATCTTCAACACCATATTCTTACATATACTATGAAACATATGTGGTTTTTCCTCTTCTACTAAACCTTCTATAAATTTTTTACTACACACTACAGATCTTCACTCGGCCCACTCAACACACATCTTCCTAGTGTCGTATACTCCTACAACACAATTCAAATTTTCAAATCTACATCTTCCTAGAATACTCTACTTACACATCTCACTATTATACTCTGTAGGATCGAACCCTTCTAAGTGCACACTACCTAATGACACACTATAGCATCATGGATCATACTCAATTGTTGAGGGTCTAAATATGAATTGAACCTCACATCATCACATTTAAAACATTCCACACTCGTTCCTCACAATCCATCAATATTTCTTGCTATCACATCATGTGATGTTATTCTACAATTTACGTTGTATGCTTCACAATCATCAATCTCATACAATATTATTAAGGAATTCTATTATCTATGATACATCATCAATCATTCCAGCATCTCATTTACACCTTCCTACATCCTAATTCAGTTTTACACATCACATGAAATCATCCTACAATATGTGTTTCACGCTCTATTATTTGACTACGAGGGTTCTTTGTATAAATAAGCATGATCTCACCCTACTAGATATGAGGTATGTAAATTAATTAACCACATATTAAATTATGATTTATAACATTTACCAAAACATTAGGAAATGCATAAATAAATAGTAAAAATACTTGAACAAATAAAAACACACGTGAACACTGAATTTAACGTGGAAAACCCTTGAAGGGGAAAAATCCACAGAGAAAAGATTTCCATTTACTAAGAAACAATTTACACAGTCCACTAACTCCATCTCCTCACTTATGCTCCATGTTTTTAACCCAAAGTGAATTCAATTCACCCAATTATGGCCCAGACCATATTTAAATAACCCCAAGGGTTACGAATATTAAGTGACGAGGTACACCTCCCTGAATTATATAAATTGATTTTATTAAAAACTAATTAACCTTAAACTCAGTTTATATTAAATAATTTAAAATATAAATATTCTAAATTATTTAATTATAAACTAAGGTTTATAAAAAAACTTATTATTATGTTCTAACACTCCTCTTAATATTAAGTGGGGATCCATATGCCAACATTACCTATTTGTACAAAAAAATATACAAATCTATAAATTATTAGTGAAGGTTTAGGTTAGCATCTCTTTTGAAGGAATTATAATACCTTCATCATGCTCAACTTAACTTTTGGCACAAAAGGATTGTTAGGTTATGGAGCTAGATTGCTTCACAATGAGCATGCATTACAAGTGGTTGGTTTACATAGTAAACGACGTCAGTTGGTTAACCACCATCAGTCAACAAATGAAACACCATCATTTAGTAGTTGGTTACCTGTTCGTGAAAGTTTATATTTAACTCACTAGAATTAGATCTAAATTTTGTTATAAATTTAATATAATGGTTGTAATGCATAGCTATGGTTCCCTAAGTTTGTATATGCCTATATAAGCATGAAAGATAGGGTTAGAAGGTGAATTATGAGAAGGATTGAGTTAGATCCTTGATTCTCCTAGATTGAGAGGATGAATAAGAAGAGAAAGAAATAACATGTTACATGAAGACAAAGCTTCCATGGAGAGAAGTTGGACAGAAGGAAATAACAAGTACAACTATGGCAGGTACATCTCAATGGTGAGAAGAGGGTAACATCTTCTACTGTATTTCCTTTGTATAGTTATTGTCTCATTGTAATGGATTGAATAGTATGCAAAGCACATAGAGTTTCTTCTTGTAGATCCACATGTTGGTGAGAACTTATATTGTATATTCTTCTTATTAAATCCATAAGTTGTTGTGAGATCTTGTATTGTTATATCCACATGTTGTTATGAGATCTTGTATTCATAGATCCATGAGATCATGTTGTATTGATGATCCATGTAGATATAGATATTGTAGATGAGGTTGTCTTCATGTTTTCATAGGTTGATGTAGTGATGGAGAGACAGACTTACTTCTTGGTGCATAGTTATAGTTGCACATATGGTAGACCCATGTGAGAGTTCTTGTTGCAAATCCATATATAACTTAGTAGTAGTTCGTAGAGATGTAGTGGTTCCTAGTTATGTGAGATCTATTGATCATGATTTGGAGGCACAATTGTAGTGCACTCATGAAGACTTGTTTAGAGATATGGAAGAGGAGATACTCTTGTGTATAAGAGTTGGTTTGTACTTTTGTTAATTATATATATGATATCTCTATATTTTGTGGATGTAGCCCACATTGGGTTAACCACGGTACATGCGGTGTTATGTTTGTGTACTTTGTTTTTATTTAGATTATTCTAGTTTATACTTCCACGCTATAGATTGTTGGGAATTATTTCCATTTCCATAGTAATATATTCCTAACAACTAGTATCGAGCTTGGTTAGCTTGGATAGATTTCGAGCAAGGTTTTGCTTCAAGATATTTCTAGGGGTTTATTGACAAATGTATGAGAGAAAGGTTTTTTTTTCCCGATGTGAAAATCGTAGGAAGAGATTTAAATATAAAATGGAAGCTAGAAATGTGAGGTTGATGGAGAATACAATGACTAACATCGGTTAAGTGGAAACCAACATTGGTAGGGTGATGGTGGTAAGTCACAGGATGATCATGGTCAGCTACAGGGTGACCATGGTCTGGATTCTTCGGGAAACCTAGTGTTAAACATAAAATCACATATATGAAGAAATTAAGAGATACATAGAATGTGTTTCATTTTCTAAGGTGTACCTAGTTCTTAAAGGCACAAGAATGTTGGTTAGATTACAGATCCAGATTATAGAGGTATGATTTTTTGTTACCATGGTATTTCAGTTCTTATACATTACACATGTATGTTTGGGATTGCAGATATAGATCTGAGTATGAGATAGAGGAGTATTTATGAATCCTTTGGTGTAGTTAGATTCATAAAATTCAATAGATAAGTAGAATATAATACCACAAAATGAAAATGGGGCTTCCATCAGAGAGGAAAGTACTTCAGTTAAAGATGCAGTTGAGTATCTTGGTGCTGGTAAGGTGATGTGTTTCATCTTGGTGTAGTTTTATTACATGTATGATTGTTGTTAAGTTTTTGTGCAAAGTTAGATGCTTCTTAAAATGACTGGATCAAAACAACTATCAGTTTTGGTTAGAGTAGGAACATGGTTTGGTGACCTATGCCAATTTTTTGTGTTGTGTTCATTCCAGTAGCATCGACATCATTTAGGGAACCAAAATCAATCACATAGGGTAGCCGGTACTAGTCAGAAAACCATGGCTAGTCTCTATGACATCGAGTTTACACAAGGTGTCATATGGTAGAAGAGGGCACAGAAGGTTTAGTGTCCTATTTTGGAGGATCAAGTTTTTGACATAGAATGTATAGGCAAAATGGGGTAGATTACTTCAATTTTTGAATAAGAAAGAGGATAGATTTTTCTCGGTTAGTCATGTGAGACTTTGGGTCAGTATCTCTATATGGTTCATGTTTTATTTCTTTCATTTGAAGAAACTAGTATTATGTTTGGATTCTGTGCACAAGTAAAATATGTACCATGGATATTTGGTGTGTTTGACTTTTATTTCGGGATGTGTTAGAATATTGAGGAAAAGGGTATCTAGTGTAAGGATGCGATCCTCAATGAAAAGTCATGGTTAGACACGATTCACAGGTAACAAAGATGTTAGTACATGATGAAAATAAGGTGATTCACCTACTTCACATGAATTACAAACTTATGTGATGTAGAAGTATTCTTTGATAAGAAGGGAATCTTTTTATATTTATTTCATCTAGTTTTATTTCTCACTGATATATATATTGGAGCTTTTGAGTTTGTTATTAGAAGTAGTGCAAGGGAGTTCATGTTGAGTGGGAGCAAGCCATGGTTGTTAGCATTACAGTTAGACATATATGCACATGCAGTGAGAGGAGTATGCTAATTTTTGTGTGGCATGAGGCACAAGTTGTTTTGGAGGAAAATCATGGTTTTGTAGGTATTTTGAGTTTATTACATGATGACATCACTTCTAGTTTTATTTATAGTGCTTGGATATCCTTATGGGATTGCAGTTGATGGTTGTTTAGCTAGGTTAAGAAGAGAGAAAATGTTATTGACATTGAAGGGTAAAGAAGGAAAATCTGTTTGTTACAGGTTAAAGTGTGACAACAATGTATATTTACATCTTATTGATGTTTCCCTTGTTTTCTTTCATCTTAGATAGTTGTGTAGTAGGTTGATGACATTTTTGCTGGTATTTGCACTAATTATTAGTAGCATGGTTAGCATGGTTATTGTTGTTAACATTGATGAGAACATCATTCATAGATGGCTTTGGTGTTAGTGGAAAACTTGGAGCTTTTAGAGAGCTTGATGATATGGATGGATGTACATTGTGAGTTTTTACATTTGGATAGATTATGTTTTGTGAGTCTATGATGATGTAGATATTTGTTTTACACATGGATTCCTATGAGCATGGTTTAGATGCCTTGAGCATGAGTAGGGGATATTTTTATTTCCTCTTGTTAGTATGTTACTCCTTGATAGATATGTTATCTATGGATGGTTGTATTGGACATGCTAGTTATTTATGTAGGATTGGATTCTTTGAGTTGTGCTAGTGTTGTGGAGTAATTAACCACAAGTTGCATGTAGAACTCATTTGGGATTTCTTGATCCAGGATCTTGTTTTTCTTACATATATTCTAGTTTTGACTTGTCTTTAGTTGAGTTACATTGGTGGTTACATGGAGACATGGATATATCTTTGGATAAAATGGTTGGTGGCTATGGTTACAATAGAAGCTCAGGTACTTCATTTCAAGTGGCATATCATGTAGGTGTGTTAGTCATGATGGCTTGATTGCATGAGAGGCTTGGTGTTATGATTCAGTGGGAGCTTGATGAATGGATAGCTCAGGTATCACAGATCAGTAGTAGCTTCGTGCAGGTATATGGTAAGTCATGGTTTGTTATCTTCTTGGTTTTTTAGAAGATGGTTTAATCTTCCTGATTACTTGAGAGAATTTTTGAAGGAAAGAATAGTTGGTCTTCACGGTATGTGAGGACAGTGATGTACATGTACATGCATAAAGGTTCAGTAAGTTATCTCCAAGTGGGAGATTGTTAGGTTATGAAGCTAGATTTCTTCACAATGAGCATGCATTACAAGTGGTTAGTTTACGGGTAACCAACATTAGTTGGTTAATCGCCATCAGTTAGTAGATGAACTGCCATCGGTCGCCAGATTAACTACCATCGATTAGCAAAAGAAATACATCTATCGGGAACCGACATCGGTTACCTGTGCGTGAAATTTTATATTTAACTCATGGGAATTAGATCTAACTTTTGTTATAAAGTTAATCTAATGGTTGTAATGCATAACTATGGTGCCCTAAGTTTTTATATGCCTATATAAGCATGAAATCTAGGGTTAGAAGGTGAATTATGAGAAGGATTGAATTAAATCCTTGATTCTCCTAGATTGAGAGGATGAATAAGAAGAGAAAGAAACAAAATGTTACATGAAGACAAAGCTTCCACAGAGAGAAGTTGGACGAAGGAAATAACATGTAAAACTATGGAAGGTACATCTTAATTGTGAGAAGAGGGTAACATCTGTAGACACCCTAAAAATACATATATGTTTCTATCCCTCTTCTATCCAATTATAATTAATTAAATTAATTCTATCTCACCACAATACACCCCTTTGGAATTAATTAAATTAATTCCAAAATTCAAATACTCCCCTTTAGAATTAATTAAAATTAATTCTATTACCTAAGCTATATTCTTACCCTTTGGAATTAAATAATTTAATTCTAACATGCCTTTAGAATTAATTAAATTAATTCCTACACCCTTCTAGCTAATATAATTAAACATTTATTTATTTAAATGGTTAATTATCTCCTCACAATTAAATTAATTTAATTCTACCATTCTCTTGGAATTAATTAAATTAATTCCCAACACCTTCAAGCTAATATAATTAAACATTTATTAATTTAAATGGTTAATTATCTCCTCGCAATTAAATACTAATTAAATTTAGTTATTTAATTCCACCTATCTCAGTCAACAACCACTTGAACTCCACATCCTCATCCTAGTTGACTACCTTTCTAGAATCATAGAAAGGTGGGGGAAATTGAATGACACGTACAACCACATTTATGGATGCACTTTTGCATTTAATTCATTTACTGTCCCTAAATTCCCTGACACTAATGCAACATCCTCCAATGCTATTTTTAACATGTGCATTCAACCATGTTCAACCAATTTATAACTATCTCTGCTTCAGTAAATTGCAAGCTTGTATTATCCCAAATCCTCCTAAATTATTTGTAAATAAAATCATCAATTTGCATTCTCAAGCTTTCCAACTATTCTTTTTGTAAAAATTGCACTCATCTTTAGAGGCCATTCAAGAGCACCCATAAATCAATCACTTGCAAAGGTTATACAGCTTCAAAATCTCTCCTACTGAGGTTTTCATTGGAAGGTTTGCAATTTTATTGTTTATCTTTCATTCACTGTAGTTTTCTCTACATACATTTTGACACACCCAGTGGGACACCCCACATTTCTTTCTTTCATTTTAGTTAATAATTTTATGATATAACTCTTTCTTTATGTTTATTGTTCTTATTTAACCTTGTTATCAAAATTTTAGCTTCTTAGGTGAAGTACAGAAGTCGAAAACAAAAAAACAACTGTCACAGGTGTTTTTCTCACATTCAAATTTTTCACTGAGAGCACTACCGTAACCCATCTTCCGAAAGCCATAATATTTTCTCCCAAACTCAATGAATTCATTTTTTACAGAAAGGTATTGAAAATATCTATGTAATGGAAAAATAATTTTCTGATTTGGACTTATAGAAAATTTATGGTTTCATTTCTCCTAACACTTTTCTTTTTTAAAAAAATGTAGTTTATTTATAAATTCTTATTTTTTTAACATAACAACCTCACGTGTATTCTCTTTCCTCGAAATTTCAAAGTGATCTTGGAAATCAAAACATTAGTATTTCTATTTATTTTTGGAATCAACCTTTCTTTTCTTTTTTAATCAAAGCATGTTTTACGTGTATGCTCTTTCCTTGCGCTTTATAAGTGATTTTGGAAATCAAACCGTGAACTTGCTTCGTTGTCTTGTCATTTTCGTACCTCAGAAAAATTTATAATAATTTCATTTAGGAAATTCTCTCACGAAGGTTTCTAAAACACTTTAAAACTACTAATTGTAGGTTGCCAAATGGCGTATGGTTAAACCACATTAAGCTCAAAAGATTAGAAAATACACCATATTCAAAACATTGTAATTACAGGTTCGGTTAAGAGCTACGGCTCGACAACTTAACTAGAACATAACCCCTTTGGGATAATCCTTAAGAAAACAAGGGAGTGGTTCTAGGAACCCCAAAGTGGTCCATACCTTAAGGGAACATGTGGATGAAACGAGAACCATTTTATCCTACTTGACTAGTAAAGCCTTGTGAGTTAGAGTAACAAATATCCTTAGTGGCGACCCCAAAGTGTGATTCATTCGAGAAGATCTTTGCTTAGGGTTTCAAAGGGGGTAAAGTAAAGTTGTCATGTCTAGCAACAACATCATGCTCACTTAGATATACTACTAACACCTAGTTGAGAGAGCCACCTAGGAATTCAAACATTGTCCAAGCCAATTTAAGGTAGAGGCCACAAACAAATAGTTAAACAAAAACTCTTTTTCTATTTTCTTATTTTGTTTTATTTATTTTTGTATTAGTGTTCCACACTCAATTTTTCCCAAACACTCCTTGTTTTGGATCCATATTTCACATTTGTATCTTCTCATAGTTTTCAAACACTCCTTGTTTGAATTCTCTCTTCACGTTTGTATCTTCTCGTAGTTTTCAAAGAATCCTTGTTTGAATTATCTCTTCATGTTCATATCTTTTCATCATATTCAAAAAATCCTTGTTTGGATTCTAATTTCATCGTCATTTCATATTTTCAAGTACACTTTACTTGGATTATTTTTCACTTCCTTTTCGCAATCCCAAATACTCCTTATTTAGGTTCATCAAAATTTTGTTTTCCATATCCAAATTTATCCTTATTTGGAATTGACATTCATTTATTTTTCTCATCATATTTTCTCTTCATCATCACTTCATCACTTCTCTCTTTAACACATTCAATTTTCTTTAATTTGAGCTCACTTATCCCATCACTTTCCCCTTGTCTCTTATCTCCATTGTTGTGAGATTTAGACCTTCTCGTTGTCGTTCATTCACTTCTTGTGATGACCTTTACTTTGTTGTTCTTTTTGTACTCCCACTTCTTTGTCATATATTATCTTTTAATAAACTTTTTGTTAATATTTGACATCATTCATCGTCTTCTTAAGTCTCCCTTTTTAACATCTATCTTGTTAAAAGTCGAACAAAATCATCATTTTTCCTAAGTCTCTTCCTTTAACACATTTTTGTTGAGAGTTGAGCACCGTCCATCGTGTTTTAAGTCTCCTCATTTCAAATTTATTTTTTCAAAAGTTGAGCATAATAAATTCTTCCATCTCTTCCTCTTTATGTTTAGTATTGTAAAAGTTCATGACATCTTTCAAGCTCCTTCATATTTATTAGCACTCATTTTGCTAAAATTCTTCTAAACTAACACTTCATTCCATCTTACACCTTAACATAATTCATTTTTTTAAGTGTTGTGAAGTCCCTTTTCTCATCACTCTTATCATTCCTTTTGTTAAGAGTTGATTTCCTTCATCTTGTTAAGTCTTGTCTCCCTTGACATTCATTTTGTTAAGTGTCGAGCACGTTTCACTTTTCCCCTCTATTGTCATTTCTCTTAACACTTATCGTGTTAGGAGTTAACCTTTTTACATCTCTTCATCACTCTTATCATTCATTTTGATTACAAGTTGATCACGTCCACCTTGTCAAGTATCTCTTCCTTTAACACTCATTTTTGTTACGGAATAGAGTACATCTAACTTCTTGTCATCCCTTTTTCTCTTAACTATCATTTTGTTAAGAGACGAGCAATCAACTAACCATTTTCGATGCTTCCCTCTTCGCATTCATTTTTATAGGGTTGAGCTTTTCTATATTCTCCCCTCTTCCATCATAGCATTCAATTTTATAGAGTCAAGGTTTTCAAACTTTTTTTTTGTTGCTTCCATCTTAAAATTAACTTTACTAACGGTTGAGATTTTCAAACCTTTTCATTACTTCAATATTAGCATTCAATTTTCTAAGGGTTTATTTATTCATCATACCTTTCTTCACTCTCCCTCATTTTTCATTACAACGGTGGATTTATACAATTCATCTTTTTCCCAAGAATGGAAAATGATGAAAGAAATAGTTATGGGTATGCAAAAACGTAAACAATTCAATTTTGATGAATTGTGTCCATACCATTTTGACATGGAAATATTATGCATACCCTTCCCACGCTCTTTTGAGATGCCCAAATTTGACAAATACAAGGGAAAAACTGATCCAAGACAACATATCAAATAATTTTTCATAGTATGTCATGAATTGGTATATAACGATAGATTTTTCTTGTGCCTATTCCCTAGAAGTCTAGGAGGACAAGCTTTGGATTGGTTCTTACACCTTCCAAAGGGATCTATCACCACCTTTGTAGACCTCTCAGAGAAGTTTGTCAAACATTTTCCTTTCAATCTCACTCATAATAATCACCATATTAGAACTTCTCACAATGAATCTTGGTACGTCCACTGACATCATAATGTCATCACTTCTAGTGTCATGGATAATTACAGTATGCCCAACATATATTACCAATAAATCAAAAATCCAATCATATAACCTAGCAAATAAACTACTCCGCGCAAAGTTAAATGTAAGTTTACACCCCTCAACAAAAGTCTCTCTAGTTTATTTCATCAACTCAAAGTGGTTGGGATGATAAAATATCCCCTTACAAGACCTTGGATTGAAGGATAACCTAATCCATATTGGTAAAAACCTCACCCATATTGTGATTTTCATCACATTGATGGTCACTCAACCAATAACATGTTTTAAGAACTATGTCCAAGACTTAATTGACGATGAAGATATCTTTGTAGAGCTTGAAAATGAATCTCTCATAACCAATGACACGTCAATTTACACTTTTATAGAAGATTTGAATGTTGTCCCCACTTCTATACATACTAACATTCAACGAGATCATGATGAAATTCAATTATCTCTCCCTTCCAACCAATCCATATCTTCTACATATTTTCTTCCTATAGTCCAAATAGACATTGAACCTGTTTCAAAAATATTCTAACACCTAACGAGAGCTTGAATTTTCTTCAAGACTCTCTTTCAACCCTTGACATTACGGAAGAGATTCCATCATCAAGCACCATTTCAGCTCCTACACCTAACATATCTAGTCTTGTTTTCAAAAGACAACCACAACAAGATTGGACACCCATAACAATGCAACCTTTTATGTCCATTACACCTCAAGTGATCAATCTTGCAAGCATCTCATCAATGATGATTCTTACTTATCAAGACATCTACATGCATACACTCTTTGAGGTGTGTATACCTAGGAATATCCTTATACAACATTTTCATGCTTTAATTACCAATCTATCGTCAAATCAATTAATTCACAACATCGAAGGAGAAACATTGAATATCTCCTCTCTACAGCCTATAAGGAACCCTGGGTATACATCTAGAGATCCATCCTTCTTTCCTCATGCTCTTTTTTCTCATAGGTGAATATGTATCTCAACATATTCCCCGCATTGAAAATATTATTCTAACATCACATATGTATTTTGATCTCATAGAAAACTTATCTCATCACACATCCTTTGACTTGGATCATGTCCATCCAATTCTAGTACTTCAGACCCATTAAATCAGTTGATTCACTCCTTTGACTTGGATCCTATCCACCCAAGTATCATATTGTAGGATTTATCGATTTTCAAATTCACTCCTTTGACTTGGACTTTTTCCACCCAAGTCTTATATTTTAGGACTTATTGAATCTTTTAATTCCCCTGCTTGGCTTGGATTTTGTCTACACAAGTGTTGTATCTCAGGACCATTCAACTTTAATAAACATGGACCTCTTTCTTGATGAGTTCATTTCAACTCTTCATCCGCCAACGTTCAAAAACTTAAAAAGCATAAAAATAAAACAAAAATCCATATTAAAGCATTGTTTTCCAATCAGAAATGGAAAAGTGCGTACAAATAATGTTAAGAATTCCATCTATTGGTAGATATTTTAATCATACCCTTATCGTATATTCACCTTCTTCACCTATTATGACACATGTTAACCTTATTCCTCTTGGGCATTGTGTGTCTCATTTTTGTCATCATTCTTACCATTTTATATCTTTTCACCTATGGTTTTATCTCAAAGCTTACTGATGGCAACTCCTTTCAAATAAGCTCTCTCTTTAACTGAAAGCACTAAACTTCTTTACCTAGTCCTTTTGACTACCCATCTCAATCTACGGTGTTGAACCCTTGCATCTTACTAGTTGCATGAGGTTGAGACTTGGGGGTAGAATATTTTTTCCCAACAAGCATGCTATCAACATATAAGGAAAATTAAATCAATCAAAAATACAAAAAATATAAAATCAATACACCTTCGTCTTTCACAGCCTTCGGTGATAAGCCCATACTTCCTACCGACAATATGAGAGAGGGAGCAGAGAAAGCCCTTACTCACCAAATTTTTGTCTTTGGTGTTGAGCCCTTTCCTTTTACTAATGACATGAGGCAAAATGTATGGGGTCCTTCACAAAAATAAAAAATAATTAACTAATAAAGTCTTTATGAAATCTGAATCAAATTCCTTAATCAAAAACATCCCAAGAAGTAATTTAGTTACTCATGTTAAAAAGAGATAACGATTCCTTCAACTAGATTTTCACCAATCATTGGCCATCTACGAATCTAATTCAATTCAAAACCTTTAAAGTGGAATCATCTTGTAATTGGTTAGATAATATTGACTAGAGATGAGTTACATTTTTCTCACATGGATCATTGTTACAACTTGTGTCATCACATCCATTATATTCACTTCCATATCAAAATTCACCTCATTTTCACATCCTTTTTGGCTCAAGGTGATGATCCCTCACATCTTCCTAGTTGCGTGGAGCCACAAAGAGAGTGAAACACCCTATCATTTTATCATCTACATTTCTACCAATGGAATGGAATGATTTTAACTATTTACACTTGCTTTCAAGCAAGCACACTTTTTTTGAGTTTTGAAATCCCAAAAATAATATAAAATTGTTCAAAATACAAAAAAATATAAAATTGTTCCAAAAACTAAAAATAGTATAAAAATGTCACAAACAAAACATTCAGATAATGTTTGACAAAATTTCAACAACTAGATAACACATTTCAATAATTTCACCATTTGATGGTGCTCCTCATGATCATTCCAAATCATACTCATATTTATTACCCATGGTGTATATCTATGCTCGAGGAAATAATTTACCCTTTCGTAATATAACTTTGCATGGGGCACATTTGGATTTTACATTTTAATCCAATACAGATCAAACTTCAATGGGATCTAACAAGAATATATTTTGGAGTATCTAATTATCACTCCACTCTTCGTCTCAATCCAATCCTCTCACATGATAAGCTATCACTAAGGGTAATTCAAATATTTCTATTTATTTAATTTGAAACACATTCGATGTGTCATTAGACGTTGTTTCTGCACATTGTGTTGTATTGTTGCAATTTTTTAACATTGTGACAACATTTTTACTTCTTTAAGTTTATTATTGTTTGTTGTACTTTTTTTTCTTTACTGTAAACCAATTACAGGAAATTTACTTTCATCTTAGTTCACATATAACTCTGGTTTTGTTCCTTCGTGTTCATATTGGGTTTGTTTTCAATGTTTGTTTCATGCTTTCTTGTCACGTACATGTGTTTTGTTTTCCTCCTGGTTTACTTAAGCCATGTAATTTTTTCCTTTTTTTGTGTATTCAGGTTTGATTGCATTTTCTTTGCATTTTTTTTTCAATTCCTTCCAAAATTCGTAAAATCCAAAAAAATCAAATATTTAAAAATGAAAAATAAAAATAAAAAAATCACAAAAATTCAAACAAGCATTCGTTTATCACAAAAATCCTACAATTGGAAAACCCTTAAAGTGAATCATTCAACATCTTAATAAAATATTGATAAACATCATACCTTTATCTATTACCCTAGTGATCATGCCAATCTTACAACTATCACTTTCTTCCCTTTGCATGATATGCTAACTCTGCTTGGGGCAAGTCACAAAATTGTTTTTCCTTCGCGATATAACTTCGCTTGGGAAATTTTAAATTTTATCATTTTCAAAATGGATCCAACAAGAGTGTCATAAGGAGTCACTTTAACTCCACTCTTCTAGTCTACTCCTATTCCCACTTGGGAGCATTTGCATCTACTTAATCATCATTGTGGCACACATTAGAGGCATAGTTGATTGTCTTCTTTTTTGACTTTATGTTGCATTGTTGATGTTTAATATTTTTGAACCACTTGCATGTTAAAGCGGTGTGATTACATCTTGGTTCCTTTATAACCCTGATGTCGGCACCTACTTTGTATATTGGATTTTTTTTCCTTTTTTTATCTTTTCTTTGTTGTGTGTGCTTGTTTACACGCATCTAGGTTAAAAATATTGATTATTTCATAATCATGGTGCCAACTCTATTATGAAACAACAAAAATAAGGTTTCTCTAAAATTACTCTTCAAATGAACACCCATAATATGAGCACAATATTTTCCCATATTTTTTCCAATCCCTTGCTTTCTTCCTATCAAGTGGTTTTCCACCGCCTTGCTACATCATCCACCCACTTGAGGGGGAATTTTAGATGATAATGTTGTATTCTACCACTTATTTAATCTACAGCTTACTTAGGATAATGATCTAAATTCCATTTTATAATACCCATCTAGAACACACATCCAAACATATAGATAAAAGAAGAGTATCCTTTGAAAAAGATAATTTACTCAATCTATGCAAGAAAATTCTCATCTTTCAATTCATTTTCAAACTTATACATTACAAGCATACTGCAAGACATCAGCCTTTATTCAAAAGGAGGTAACTTTTTTTTTTCAATACAACTTAAGAACAAATCAGAATTCTTCTCAAAAATCAACATAGATCAACCAATGCATCGTATTAGTTTTTGCCTTCTCTTATCACTTACGAAGTCCATCTATAAAAATTGCTAGCATGGGTCAGTTCAACAAACTGAGCATGATAAGCACTAAGCCTTAAAATGAAGTGCATTCCACTAATTGTTTCAATAAAACAACCCTGCTTTAATGAACAACCAGTAATTCATACTCCCAAGCATAAGTAATACCAATAAAAAGAAGAGCAATACAAAATAGATTTTAACACAAGGAGGAATAGGATATAAACTATAATACATGTCCTATAAATTAAAGTATAATTGATTTCATCAAATATCTTTACCAAACAACAAAACATAATATATCATTGTTTCCAAGTTTTCAATAAAGTACAACACATATCTTTACTATAAGATTCATAAATGTTTACAACATAATATTTCAAGTAAAGAAGAAAAGAAAGTATTCCATTGCCAAAGTACATAATCATCAGCAAGGTGAAACCAGAGTAGGCCATGATTTAAACTGTTCCTTTAAAGTAATTCTACTTTAAGACATAACAATATAATATATTTATCAACAGATCCAAATGAAAGAAATCCAAGGAGAAGTGATGGATTGGCAATGTCTATAAGTTTCAATTTCATTTTCCAATCTAACTTTAATCTCATTCCACATCACATCAGTCAAATGAAAAGTATACAAGATTAATAAATGTTGTTTTCTCATTTCACTAAGAATAGGAATCAGGAGGTTCTAATCAATGTACTTAACCCAACTGCATTATAGAAGGAGTCTTACCAAAATATGATCCCAAACTCAAATAATTTCCTTCAACGTAATAGAATAGTTTTACCTTCTCACATTCATACAGTTTAAGTTCATTCAAGAGTTCCAAGAAAGGAGAACAATGACCATTCCAAAGAAAGAGATTACCAAAACTAACTTCCTTTCTAAACCATCTCATTCTAATGCATAAATTTCTACTTTCCGTTAGAAATAATATAACAATCAAACTCATACAAAGTCCACGAATCAAAGCTTCATAGAATATTTCTTTAAAAGCCTAACATTCTCCCATTGGTTCAGAACAACCACAGATAAGAAGAAATCATGCTAACATTGTCTATTTATAGAATCCTATAAATTCAACAGTGCAGTTCGACACATTCAAACAAGTTTAGACCACAATCAATCTTCCAAGACATGATATACCCTTATTAGACCCAACAAGAGGTAGGAATCTGAGTAATGGCTAACACTTAAGACTACCCAATAGTTCGGCAAGGTAGAACCATCTTAACGGTATGCCAACGCATCACTACCAAAATTATAAATTGGGTATCCAATCAAAAGACAATATCAAACATCAAAGAATAATATGTACAGTCCAGGAATGGTTTACAATTCGAACAATGCCAAGTATAAATGTCATTGAAGAATCAAGACCATTCAAATATATGTAACCAAATTAGGGTAACTATATGTTCCCTTAAAAGTGTATTAAAAGATCAAAAGACCATAATACCTGAACCAACACAATGTTCAGTTTCTATTCCATTAAGAACATCAAGTAATAAATGGTGAGTATAGTGAAGGATATCAATACCACAACCACAATTATATAATACGCCTGCACTGTAAGACTAGACCGAGAGCAGTGAAAAGTATTTACATACAGTTCAAAATAAGAAGAAATGCTTCCATTTTCCATTAACATCCTATCAACCTTATTTCCAAACAAAACGGAATGTAAGATGCTTAGACAAAGCTCAGAAAGGATGACTCTCAGGTTGGGTTTACAAAGAATCTCCAAATACCATTAACGTGGTCAAAAGAACAAGATTCCACAAGCACCATGCCAAAGTGACTTGAGTTACAGTCAAGTTATCCAAAATGATAACAAACACAAGTCCCAAAATCAATCAAGTTCGCAGAATGAAATACAAACTAAACCCTATATTACTTTTCCTGTGCATGCAAGTTTCCATAACAAACCATGTTTTCGCAAGGAGAAACACGAAACCAACTATATATGGTTTATCCATGCATGCGAACTTTTCTACCGTCAAAGTTCCACAAGGTAAAATACAAAACAACAAGACATATACAGGTTTACCTAAAGTGCACGCGAAACCTGTTAACAGTCAACAATTTTTCTCAAGAAGAATACAATTCCCAGATCCTATACGGTTATATTCATAGCCTATTTATCTATGGATCAAAATGTATGCTAACAAACCCTGAGAATCTCAGTTACAGTCCTCTTTACTAAACAAGTTTCCCAACTGAAGCTAGTACTTGCATACAAGTTTAATAAGACTGAATTCTTACCAGTTCAAATTCACAAGACACGACCAGTTCACCCAACAAACATTTCAAACCACTGAAGAAGCAACTAGTGTCACCATTTTTGTTTAAGTATTCATGGTTCCTTTATGAAAATACAAAAGAAAAAGAAAACTTTCCACATAATCATGAACACACAGAAGCCAAAAACACAAAATACAAGTTTTCTTACAAACCCATCTATCATTTTACCAGCTAAGCATGAATGCGCAGATCTTAATAGAGAAAATTTGTTTTAATGAAAACACTTAGAAGAAAGCAAGATATTTTAATAGTTAGGGCCTATCATGCCTGATAGTGTCACCGAAAAATTGAAGAAGACTTCTTAGCGAGCTCGCTTCTTCCCTTCTTCTCCACGAAAGACCAAAACAACAAAATACTTCCTCCACATTGCCTCATATACTCTCCATGAAACAAAAATAGATTTGAAACCACAAAAATAGCCATGTAATATAGTTTAACTACTAGTTCGAAAAACTAGAGTGTAAGTAGAATGAAAATCGGAAAGCATGCAAGTGAAACAACTCAACCAAAAATCCACTTGGCATACCTACCAAAGTAGTTCGGGCTCGTCGAACAAGGCAATTAATTGCATTAATTTCCTGATCTCCCACCCAATCTTCCTTGCCACTACCTGCCAAACTGGTGAGTTCCAAATCAAATAAAACATGAATTTCCATTTCTAGTGATACTGCCACCTAGGCCTCCACCATCCAAATTAGCCTCTGCCAAAGTTAGTAGTCCGTAGGAAATAAATAAACCTTATCACCTTCATAAATGTTTAGAAACCATCGCCAATGTACATGTGACCCCTTTTAGTTCCAATTCACATCCATTAGTTTAGGATAGGTTAGATTGCTTAGGTTAGATCTTAGGTAGGATTTACATTAGTACCTTAGGATGTAACACTAACCACTAACCTCTAACATAGATCTTTAGAAAATAGGTTAGATAACCCCACAAATGAGTGAACCAAAAATACTATAGTTTAAAGAAACTAGGTTAGATCACCAAATAACTTTGTAGTGTTAGGTTATAGTTTTAATACTTAGCAACCCTTCTAACCCTTTGTATCAAGTTTAGGTTAGCAACAAAATTATATCAAGTAACATAGCTTAGGTAGGAATACTTTCACCTAGCTTAGGATTCCGGAAGTAAATCCTTAATAGGTTCCCAGATATCTTTCTCCTGTGCTGTGAACAATTGCATTCCCATCATTATCAGCAATGACCTATCATGGTCGACCTTCAAGGACCCAAGCCAACATCCTACTGAATGGAAGTGCATTCACACAAAAGTAAAAGAACTTGCAACAACAAAGTTTAGTCTAGTGTGTAGCTTAACTCATGGAATGTCAATTTTACCATTCACTTCACAGAGCATTACTAAAAACATTCCTTGGATCACTGAAATTGATCCAAGGATGAGTCGGACAAAAGAAAAGTTTACAACTCTTAAACCAGATTGTAATTTACCTACCAGAACTGAAAAATGGATTCAGAGAAGTCACACCAGTTCGATCATAGGATCTTAAGAGCAGAAAAGACTTATCCATATCAAGCATGATTTCCAAAAATCAGAAGATCATATCCTTATAAGGAAAATCACATATCAACACTTGAATGCAAAGGAGGAAAATAACAACAGTCAAGGGTGTTACAAGCTATACCCTAGAATTTGATATTTCTATGTATTCTTGTCTTGAGGTTTTTGAGTTTGAGTTCTTAAGGGAGCCTAGAGGATCAATTTTGTGTGCTATCCCTGTAGCTATGGAGATATTGATCATTACCCTAAGTTTGGAATAATTACCTATGGTCGGCTAAGCTAGTCTGAGCACTGGGAAATGAAACTAGGTGGAGGAAGATGGAAGAAATTGTGGCTGAAAAAGAAAGAGAGGAGAGACAAATTGAGTATAGCGCAACACGTGAAAGGTAGTTGACTAGACAACATGAGGTTTTGGGAGTGATGGATTTATAGAGGTAGACAATGCGGGAAGGAATTGAGGTTCGTGTAGAGGACGTGGAGCCCGAGTAGTATGTGCTACCCCATCTTTACAAGTGTGGGAGAGAGACTTGTTTCACCTAATTCTAAAGTGTTTCTTCGAATGTTGACAAAACAGATAAGGGTAAAGGGCTAGGAGGAATACCTATTAAGATGTTGGTTGAAGGTTGTTACATGCGTATGACTTCTGGATCCATAGTTGATCATGAGAGATTCCTTTTTGCTTGGAGGAACTACCTAAAATAGAAAACAAGACCACCAAATAACAGTTAAATAGTATATGCAGTGGAATACCTAGTGTGTGCTAGATCTGGGAATTGTGATACTTACTAGATGGTTGTCAATCCACCATTTAAAACAACTTAAAAGGAAATCCTACTGTAGTTAAAATTATTTAGGTATCTCATTCATCTACAATAAGAAAATTCGCTTCACAAAATTATAAGCTATGACTCGAATCAAGGTCAAGGTATTGGTCGTGGTCTGCACAGTCGAGTGAGGTTATGGGCTATTTTGGGTATTTGGTGGAGGTTTTAAGCTTTATTTTTGGTTTCTAGTCAAAAATAGAGACTCGACGTCTGCTGTATGACCGATGTCAATTTAGATTAATCAACATCGAGATGGTTGAGGTACAGAAACTCAATAAAAACTTGTCAAGGTGATAGATCTAAGGCTAAGTGGAAATGGAAGGGCAATGGTTAGATTTGTGTAGGTTCCAGGTATGCACAGGAATGATTAAAATCTGGATATGGGAAGTTCAAGGGTGTGGGTAAAGGGATGCTCAATTTTGCATGGAAGTAAGATGATGGAGCATGGGAATGGGAGCATAAACTAATAACAGAAGTAAAAGGATATGCTCAAATGATGATGAACCAAACAGTAGGCTAACAAAACTTACTATTTGTATGACGAGCTTGATGTCTAGTTGGCAATAGTGGGTGATCAAATGGAAGGAACTCGGTGTGGTACTCGCACTTCCTCGATGCTACCAAATGGCTTTATAGTCACTTTTGGTGCTGGTCAGAGTGCTCACGATGCATGTACGGATACTAGTTTTGCTTGCATGCAGCTCTAGTTTCGTCACTTGTTCTCAGAAGATGTCTCTAAAATCTTAGAAATGTGCAAACCTCGAAATAAGGTTGTTTTGGGGGTTAAATGGTAACCGCCAGTGATTCCAGTTGACCGGTGGTGTTTAGGGTGATCGGAATTGGTTAGGGCGGGATTTCCTAGGTTTTCTAAAATGGGCCGTTGGACCCCTGTAATATTAACCAAGTATGAAGGCGCATAGGCGCGCAAGGTCCCAGTTATGAAAAGGCACACAAGGAAAAATCACATGAGAGAAAGGTTTAAGGAAGCACATAGCATGTGTGACACATGAAATGAGGCTTGGGACTTAGTCAATTTGAACACCTTGGGTAGAACACGTGAAAAGCATGATCGGTTGTGCATGGATAAGATGTCAGCCTGGCAATAGGCTGGCCCAGAAAGAGCATGCCTTGGATGGAATATTCTAGAAGAACATCATGAGATAAAGTGGAAAGCTTAGGCCTGGAGAAGCATGCTTGCATGGACCACATTCAAGAATTGGCACCAGATTTGAGGGCAATGGAAGGTGAGTTGGCAGTGTAGGAGAATTATAAATACAAGTTCTGCTTGAGTAAAAGATATAGAGAAGGAGTTTGATATACATGGTGAGTTTGGGATATAGTATGGGTAGAGCTCTACAAAACTGTTGCAAAGAATCTATTAGTGGATAATTACATCCAGGAGAGAATGTCTTGGGCATGGAATTGTAATTTTTCTTTTAATAGCTTAGTTACAAAAGTCTAGTGATATGCATGACTACAGTCTGCTCTCTGTGACTCTCTATAATGAATCAATGAATGTAATGAGGTTACCGATATAATATATACATGAATATCAATGGTTATAATGCATATTTCTCTCTTATAAGTTCTCTTTCCTTTCATGCTATGTATGAATTCTTGTATAATTCTTTCTGTCATAATGCATGTTCTGGATCTTATTAAAACACTCGGTCTAAGGTGACTGCAAGAATCTAGAGGCCATTCTGAGCCCTATGGTTCTTGTATGTTTCAACCTCCCTCATAAAAACTCTTACACTAATCATAGATGATGCTTCCCATTAAACTCACGAAAAGAGAGACTCTGCACCCACACATGCCTCGTGAGCGTTCATTTTTGTTGGGTGATAGGTCGATGTGCATGGGATTCCTTCCTTTTGTGATGGGAGCAAAAATGACAAGGTTTTGGCTAAAGTAGAGAAGAAATCGAGAGGCACCGAGGCTTTAAGGAGCTCAATCAAGGCCAGGCTAAAGGGACTATACCCCTAGATTACTAGGAGGATGGATAAACTTGAGGATCTAGGTAAAGAGATGGAACAAATCATGGACACTTTGGGCACCTAGGGAATTGGCCTGAGTTTTGATGAAGTGAGCACTGGGTGGGCAACCTCTACCAAGGCATAGGGTGAGGTCAAAGAGTGGAATAAGCTAAAGGCCAATTTGTGAAAAGATTTCCTAGCTTACGAGTTGATGCCCCCTCATTCTTCATTCTTTCCCCAATTCTTTCATTCCTTATTCTTTTTAAAGTGTAAAACTATTCATTGGTTCCCTTGACAACATACATCTTGGTTAAGTAAAGTGTTTCTGAGGAAGGAGAATAGGCATAGTGTGGGGTGATGTTGGACCCCTATAAAATTAACCAAGTATGAAGGCACATAGGCGCACAGGGTCCCAATTATGAAAAAGGCGTGCAAGGAAAAATCACACGAGAGAAAGGTTTAAGGAATCACATAGCACACGTGACACGTGAAAGGAGGCTCAGAACTTAGTCAATTTGAGTGCCCTGGGAAGAACACGTGAAATCATGATCATTTGCACATGGATAAGGTGTCAGCCTGCCAATAGGGTGGCCTAGGAAAGAGCATGCCTTAGATGGAATATTCTAGAAGAACATCATGAGATAAATTGGAAAGCTCGAGCACGGAGAAGCATGTGTGCATGGACCAAAATCGACACTTGGCACCAGATCTAAGGGAAATGGAAGGCAAGTTGTCGGTGTAGGAGAATTATAAATACAAGTACTTGCCGAGTAAAATATATAGAGAAGGAGTTTGATATACATGGCGAGTTTGGGGTATAGTATGGGCGGAGATCTCGTATAACTGCTATGAAGACTCTATTAGTGGATAATTACATCCGTAAGAGAATTTCTTGGGCATGGAGTTGTAATTTTTCTTTTGATATCTTAGTTATATAAGTCCGATGATATGCATGACTGCGCTTGCTCTCTGTGACTCTCTATAATGAATCAATGAATGTAATGAGGTTACCGATATAATATATACATGAATATCAATGGTTCTAATGCATATTTCTCTCTTATAAGTTCTCTTTCCTTTCATGTTATGTATGAATTATTGTATAATTCTTTCTGTCATAATGCATGTTCTGGATCCTGTTAAAACACTCGGGCGAGGTGACTACAAGAATCTAAAGGTCTAAAGTTCTTGAGCCCTATGGTTCTTATATGTTTCAACCTCCCTCATGAAAACTCTTACACTAATCCTAGATGATGCTTCACACTAAACTCACATAAAAGAGAGACTGTACCCGCGCATGCCTTGGGTGAGCACTCGGCTTTTTCTTTGGGTGATAGTCTAGCATGCATGAGATTCCTTCCTTTTGTGATGGGAGTAAAAATGACTACATGGGCAGATCCTTTTGATTTTCTTGGATTTCACCCATTTTTCTTGCGCGAATAGAATGAAAGCTTCCTTCTAACGGATGAGAATGTGGTTAGAGGGAATATAGGATTTGATTTTTAGGGTTTGGGTAGGCCTTAGTTAGTTATGGAAACATACTAAGAATAGGTCTTATGATGAGGTGGCTCAGGAAGGTGGATAGGTGAGGTGGATGTGTGGGCATTATCCAATTAGGATATTTAAATAACAAATATTAGGAGGATAATGAATTAATTTAATTAAATTAATTAAATTAATATTAGAGTGGGGTGAAGGGGGCCATGGTTAGGTGAATGTGTTCAAGGTGTTTATTTGACGAGGGACCAAGGAGAGTGTGACCCAATTTTGGTGTCTACATTTTTCCCCTTTTTGTTGTGTAGCTTGTATTGGTAAGTGATGCTGACAAAAATAAGATGTGGTTGCCCCATGTGTGGGTGAAGGTGATCCCCCTCAAACCAGGAACTGATGAGGAAGAAGGAAGAATCGGTAATTGGTTTGATAAAAGGTGAATGTGATGAAGAGGAATGTGGGCAACGGGGGTAAAAAAGGGAAAAAATGTCCACTCGAGTAATCTAGGTAATGGGTCAAGGTCAAAGGTAGTTACAATCAAACGCATGCACACATATAAACTACAACATGGTACCAAGTTGAAGAGTAGGAAAACTCTACATTGTCTAAGGTCGATAGGTTTATCCAAACAAGGTTGAGGTGATTTTGGTATCCAAGGTATAGGATATGGTTAGGAAACATGACATAGGTCAGGTGTAGGAACATTTAGGTATGTTCTAGTACACCCAAGGTTGGGTCGGGATAAATGGTCATGGCAAGAGGCAAGGTAATGTCAGTATGTCCATCAACATAGGTAACAGTGCCACAAGGTATAGCGAACACATGATTTCAAAGGTCAATAGCAATGTTTTAGGTCCAATTATCCATGTCACGGCATGGGTAGGGCTGAGGTATGGGTAAAATAACAAGTCCCTGAATGAGGATGAGGTGAGGGTGTAAAGGGTAAGGTCAAGAAGGTCAAGTGGTGTGGCCAAGTGAGGTGAGTGTAGGATAAAAAAGGATTCGGTCAAAAATTGGGGGTAGGGGTAGGAAAAGGACTAAGTAGGGAAACCGATGACGGTTTAAGGTAACCAATGCCGATCAAGCTAGAATGACCATAGTAAGCTAGAGCATAGTACCGATGTTGGTTATGGTAAATGGACGCGTCGGTTACATCAGGGTTGTTATAAAAAGATAAAAATCCACATTTTTCAATTCATTTGTCTTTTACAAAAGAGGAGAAAATGACAAGAGATAGGAAAAGGTGAAAAGTGACAAGGTGAGACTAAAGACTGAGTTGGTGAGTGTCATGGTAGAGAATAGTTGGGTGATAGGTGGATCCATGAGCTGAGTTGGATCGATTGGAGTGGATCAATTGGGTGGAGAGTAAGAGGTCATTTGGTGATGGCCGAGGCAGAGAGGGATCGGGGGACCACCGAAAGCGACCAGAGGTGCAACCACGGGGATAGAAGTGAGATGAGGTAAGGTTCAAATCCTTTTCATGTTTTGTGAGGTAGATTAGGGTAGAAGTTAGGTTTGGAGAAAAACAGGGGAGGGGGAAATGAAATTGGAGTGCTAGGAGGGTAAATTGGGTAAAAGAAGGATGGGGAAGGGTAGAGGTAGGGAGTAGAAGAGGTGGGAGGGGGTGTAGGAGAGGTGGGAGGGGTGGGGAGGTGAGGAATGAGAAAAAATAGGGGCACGCTCATTTGCAGGGGTGTTGTCGACAAAGGATGGACGTCGGTCGAATGTTGACCGGCATCGGTAAAGTCTAACCGGAATTGGTCACGGATGAGGTGACCGATGCCAGTTATGGGTAAACCATGGTTAGTCTGGGAGGACCGGCACCGGTTAGGGGGATAAAACACTTACCTAAAAATGTGGAATAGGCAAGGGCTAGGTGGTTGGGGCCAAGTGTCGAGACTTGTGGGCAAGTAGGTAAGGTCGGGAGTGGGTCAAAATGGAAGTAGGTGAGGGGTGCATGTAAATAGGTAAAGTGATGTTGGGTTGGGTAGGGTTAGGGTAGGTAGGTCGGTAGGTTAGGGGTGGATTGGGTAAGTAGGAAGGTGATATTGGGTTGGGTAGGGTTAGGGTGAGTAGGTGCGGGTTGGGTTGGGTAGGTAGTTAGGCCGTGGGATAAATAAGTAAGTAGCGAAGTAAAATAGGTAGGGTAATGGGTGTAGGTGATTGTGGGTATGGTTTGAGATTGAATAATGTAATTGTTTTATTAGATACACATGAGAGATTAGTTGAGGATGCAAGACAAGGTGTCACCCCCGATTGTGATAGTGCGAGGCACAGCGACAACCAAGGAGTTGCGGCATGTTGAGGAGGTGGGCCTGAGTGGGGTTTGACACTACCGGCATGTAGTCCGGTAGCTAAGTTTGATGGTCACCCTCATCGATAGATGGGACTCGAACCAAAACGTTCCACCTACCGATGGGTGAGATGAAATTCACCCTGGAAGATGTGTTCAGGATCCTACGGTTACCCATATTGGGTATGCAGGTATATTCAATCTCCTCAGAGGCATTTGAGGAGTTGATGTTGATGGTGTTTGGGGAGGGGATGGTAGAGATGACATTCCATAGTGCCACTGAGCTATGGAGAGATGTACCTAGCCCATCTAGAGGAGACGAGGCTAGTAGTATTACTAATGGAGACACTGTTGTTTTGCATTACGGATACGAGGGTGTGGTGATTCCCACAATCACTGATGGGAGTGTTACATGACATGATGATGGAGAGGACCCAATTGCTGGCATCAACATTCCTTGTACATTTATATAGGGAGCTATGGGTGTATGGGTGGCTTTGCAGGTTTAGCCTATGTTGTACATTCATTCTTCACTGTTGGGCCTATGAGCACATTGTCTATGTGCGTCTAGTGGGTATGCCCTAAGTAGATTCCTTTCAGCCAGGTTTTGTATGAGTGGGATACAGACGATGGTTGGTAGTTATTGGAGAGCGGCAACCAAACAGGAGGCTACACATGATGTAGCATATTACCGAAGGCTACTGGAGGGATTTTCTAGGGTAGATATTATATGGAGACCGTATGTGGGTTATCCCTCATACAGATAGATGGCTGAGGAGCTAGCTGGCCTTCAGCTACTCAGATGGATAGAGGGGCACCATGTAGGAGAGCACAAGATGATCCCCGTAGACAGGGTCTAATGGTAGTTTGGACTATTACAGGATATACCACCACCCTTCCCATAGTACCGAAGGGATGATGTGGAGAGACCACTGCCACTTCCACGGTGACCGATACACTATTAGGTAGGAGGAGCTGGTTATAGACCGATGGATTGATGATGTTAGTGTGACAGATAGGTATAGACAGTGGTGGGTGTCCTAGCTACAAGTAGTACCTCCCAGGCCCCGATAGCTAGATTTAGCCACCATCATTGTGCAAAGATATGCCCTACATGGGCATGTGGCTACCCTAATTACATAATTGGGGATGGTACAAGGGGTAGATAGTAGCATCGAGGTAGAGGTAGGTGGCCACATTTCATGCACATGTGGCTAGTCTACGAGCCCAGATGATGAGCATGTAGCCGCTTTACAAGCACATGTTACAAGTTTACAGGGGCTAGTTGGCCATCGTAGGGTGTAGATTTAGGCATTACAAGCCTAAGCTCGGGAATAGGGTGCGAGGCTTATGGAACCTCCACAGTACCGTGATAGGGTCCCAGCCATAGGAAAGGGCGAGACAGGGTTCCACAAGATAGGTACAGGGGTTAAGGCTGATGGGTCCACCACAAACAATACCCCTATCTAGGTTATGTGATGTCTTAGGTGAGGCTAGATACTATCTGAATCAATTGATAGCATCTAAGATAGATTTTATCTCCTATAGAGGTACAAGGCACAATAGGCCTCTAGTGAGAGGACCAAATCCCGTACTCACAGTGTGGAGAGCACAGGGGGCCATCGAGCCCCAAGACATGATTAGGGTGAGGCCACTAGCTCACGGAGGCCAGCTCTAGGTGATGTACCTATAGGGGCTGATCACGACCTATGGCGGGCGATGAGATGATATCAGGCTATCAGACAGAGCCGAGGAGGAGACTAGAGAGACTGACATGGAGGATGTCTAGCATGATGATGCTTGATGCCCATCCCTATATTTTGATGTATTTTAGTCATTTTTTTATATATACCGGCATGCGCGTGCAAAGACAGTGAGGATGTATGAGAGTTTGGTATTTTTTTAGCATATACCAGACTATATGCCGAAGATGGTGAGGCTGTATATGAGAGTTTTGAGAGATTGGATTATATACACTGGCCTACATGTCAAGACATTTGATAGTTATGTATATGGATACATATGTTTAGATATTGTATTTATAGAGATGATGATGATGATGGTCATTATGTGCTTGTGTTGATACAATTTTGTTATCATGCATAGATGAATTTAGGATAGGTAGGTTTGTTAGGCATGGATGGAGTTAGGTTATAGGCATGGTTGAGTCAGGTTGTGGTCTAGGCATGGATTGAGTCAGGTTTTAGGCATGGTGGAGTTAGGTTGTAGGCATGGTTGAGTCAGGTTTTATTTTAGGCATGGATGAAGTTAGGTTTTAGGCATGGTGGAGTTTAAATTGGTTGAGGTTGTAATTCATTAATTTGTGCAATGAATGATGATATGGGTCATGTTTAAGATGTTTTATAATATATGCATGATGATGGTAAAGAAATGGTAGTCATAATAAATGTATGTTTTGATGATGATAAAAATGTGAAGCAACTTGTTGTTTGTTTGGTTTAATTTCCAATTTTTGATATAAAAAGGAAACTAAGTAGGGTAGAATGTGATTGAGGAAAATGAAAGATGAATTGGTTAGGGTAGAGAGTGGCCGAGCTAACCTCTAAGGGCCCCATGCCCTCGGAGTGCTGCCTACATAGTCCCGGCTAAAAGGGACCTCAGGCTGATGTAGTTCTCCCATAAGCTAGGGAAGAATGTGAGGAGGTAAGAGTATGGGTGGGTATGTTATAGGCATGATTGAGTCTAGGTCTATTAGGTATGGGTGAATTGTGGGCTCATTGGTAGAGGTGATGTTGAGTGTGGTGGAAGAAGAAGATGACCCAAAGGTAAGCGTCGAGGACCAAGTCCTGTATAAGGTAATCAATATGTAATAAGGAAGGTTAAAAGATAAGAGGAGGCAAGAAAGCCACCTGATTGGTTAGGATCATAACGAGTAAGTCATACCTAAGATAGGCTGATGAACATAAGACCCTAAAGACATTACATGATTGATTATTCTAAAGGTGTAAAGTAGTCACATGACCACCAAATTTCACGGTTCCACGAGGTCCCTTGAGGTGGTAGGAAATGAGAGTGTGAATGGTGAGAGGGTGAAAAGTGGTTAGTTTTTATATGGTACTAGGTAGCATGCCTTTGTGGCAAGAGATCCAAGGTCACAATGGGAAAGTCCATGACTAAAAGGTTGTTTGTTTTAACTGATGTTTGAGATAGACTGATCAATGCGGGAAGTCTATATGGGATGAGGAAATTAACTCCTTGAGGTCTTCGTGAAGCTGATCGATGCGGGAAGCTTTAGATTCTCTCTCTTTTTTGAAAGAGATTTACATAGTTGTCCTTCGAGGGAGTAGTCTATTTATAGCAATGATTGTAGAGAGAAAGATGTCCTTTTGAGGGATTCATCTCTTTATTGGAAGTTTGACTCAAGGAGTTGGATCCCATGTGAGGGCTTTTAAGTCATGGACAAGACTAAGGTGAAGAATAAGATTCTTGTTCAGAAAGTAGGGTGAAACGACCATGGGATCTCATCTAAAGGTAGAAAAAAGTATCCATGAGAATCATGTTATGTGTAGCGCCATGGTACACATAATTAAGAGAAGGTAAAAAGTGACAGGTATGCACATGATTCTTATTTAATTGTTGGTGATGGTGTAGGAGGTGGATAGCACTTAAGGGATGAGCATGGAAAGAGGCAGAAGGTGAGGTAGGAATAAAATTCAATAATAGAATGGTCAAAGATGCAAGGCATTAAGTGGCTCCAGTTTGGGTTTACCCTTGAGTGATGATAAATGATAAGCACCTGATTTGTAAGTATGAGTCACGATGTATGGTCCTAGCCAATTAGGAGTAAATTTACCCCATTTACTTTTTTCTGCTTTGGTTACATGTTGATTTTCTTTTAGGACAAGGTCACCGACTTGGAAGGTTTACTCATGGACACGTTTGTCATAGGCACATTTGATACATTTTTGGTAAACTTGTAGATGGTCAAGAGCATTAAGATGACATTCATCTAGTAACTCAAGTTGTGCTAAATGGTCTTGACAAAAGTCATCATCAGTGAGCATGTCATGGAGAGAAATGCAGAGTGAGGGAATCTAGACCTTGAGAGGCAGAACATCCTTTGTACCGTAGACCAGAGAAAAGGGTGTGGCAGCAATGGAAGTAAAAATATTAGTGCAGCATGCCCACAAGGTGAAAGGAATGTGTGTATGCCAGTCCTTCCCAGTATCATTGACCAATTTTATGGGACTTTTTTCAGGGTTTTGTTGGTGGATTTGGCTTGTCCGTTAGTACATGTGGATAATAAGGTGATGAGAAACACAACCTGAATTTCAAAATTGTCACAAAGTGTTCACAAGGTTTTATTTTTGAATTGTTTTTCGTTATCGTGATGATGATGATGATGGGACACCAAAGTGACAGATGATGTGATGACCGATGAACTCACATATTTTCTCACTTTTGTGAAATGAGAGGTATGGCCTCAACCCATTTTTGTAGTATTCAAAGTGGTGATGATCCATTGATGTCATTGGGAAGAATGTGGATTGATCTCTCTAACAAGATCCAAACCCCATTGAGATAAGGGCCAAATGTCACGTGACAACCCGCAAGGCATGACTGGGTGTATGATGAAGGTTGGCATGTTATTGGCATTTTACATAACATTGACATAGTCACAACAATCATGGCCGAGGGTGGCACAAGAATAACCTAGGTGAATAATATGCTTAGCAATAGCGAGACCACTGAAGTGACCTCCACATATGCCATCATGAACTTCCTTAATGGTATAAGGAATTTCGAACTCCTAAGGCAACGTAAGAGAATTCCATTGAAGCCACATTTGTAGAGGAGGGCACCCATGATGACATAATGAGAGACCCTTTTGAGAAAGGTCTCGTTGTCCATTACGAGTGAGGTCGGGAGGCAAGATGGAATGGGAAAGGTAGTCTAAGTATTGTTTATACCAAAGGTCACTCGGGTCGAGGTAGTGGTTCCAATGGAGTAAACCTCATGAGTTAAATAAGAGGGTGATTGGAGTCTTTGTATGGTGACAAATATTTTAGAATTGGTAGGTGAAGTGGGGATTTGAGAAGCCAAGCATGCCATGGTATCTACAAATTTTTGGTTGAACATGGGATGGTTTGAAGGGTGTAGTAGTCAAAGGTGGTCAAAAGTATGTCTATGTGATGTTTATACTTTTGAAGTGTCTCATTACGACATTGATATATACCATTAACTTGGTTTACGACCAATTAGGAGTCACCAAATATGTTGATGGATTTGACATCCAAGGCATAGGCAGCTTGGAGACCTAATATGAGCACTTCGTATTCAGCAATATTGTTTGTACAATCAAAATCTAGTTTGAAATACAACAACATGGGTTCAACACCAAGTGGAATGAGGATAATGCCCGCCCCACCCCCATGCGCCGACACTTGGAACCATCAAAGAAGAGTGTCATGTAGTATGCGTGTGCTCATCCAAGGAAAGGGGAGCAATTGACTCATCTCAAAAGTCAAAATTAGAAGGTTGATCCTGGAAAGAGGTGTGTCGGCCAATTGGTCAGCGATGGCTTGGCCCTTGATGGAATTTTCGTGGATAAATTCAAGGTCGAGGTTAGCCAAAAGCATGAGCCAGCGTGTGACATAGTTATTTTGGTAAGGTTTGGCGTACATGAAGTGTAAGGGGATGGTGTTGGTCATAACATAAGTTTTGTGATTAAGTAGGTAATGGCAGAGTTTTGTGGCAACGAAAACTAAGGCTAAGAAGAGTTTCTTGGCATGGGTTTATCAGATTTTTTAGTCTAAAAGAGTATGGATTATGTAATAAACTATCTACTCCCTGTGCTGCTCATTACAATGAGTGAGCATGGCCCCCAAGGAGTGATTGGTAGCTGAGATGTATAGGTAGAAGGGTTGATTGTCTTTAGGTGGAATGAGTACGGGTGGTTGGAGAAGGTATTGTTTTAAGGCCTAAAACTCTTTGTGACAATCATTATCCCATTTAAAGGAGACATCCTTCCCGAGAAGATGTTGAAATGGTTGACACCGATCAAACAATTATGAGATGAAATGGCAAATAGATCGCAACTTACCTTGTAAGATACAAAGTTGCTTAAGATTAGTGGGCGAGAGGCATTTCAAGAATGGCCTTGAATTTCACAGGTCAACTTCTATACCATGTAAGAAAATGATAAATACCAGGAGCTTTCCGAGAAAACTGCGAAGACATGCTTATTAGGATGAAGGAGAACGCAATATTTAATAAGGTGGTCAAAAATGGTTTTAAGGATGGTGAGGTGCTTAAAGCGGAATTTAGATTCTACCAGAGATCATCCACGTAATCTTCTAATATCAAATGCATGATGTCATGGAATATATAATTCATAGCCCACCGATAGGTGGCCCTAGTGTTTTTAAGGCTAAAAGGCATGAATTAATAGCAGAAAGGTCCCCCAAGGGGTGATGAATGTAGTTTTTTGTTGATCCTCCGGGAAAGAAAGATTTGGTTATAACCCAAGAAGCCATCCATGAGTGACAACATCTTGTGACCAATGGTAAGGTTAACCAGTTGGTCAATACCAAGTAAAGGAAAGTCGTATTTTGGGTGAGCTAGATTGAGGTGATGGAAATCCATGCAAATGTGGAGTCCCTCACACCTTAGTGATAGGGAAAATGTTGGAAATCCACCAGGGATAATCAATGGGTAAGATGAAAGAAACAGAAAGGAGGCACTGAAGTTCTTCTTCTACCAGAAGAGCAATGCGAGGGTGCATTTTCCTTAGCTTTTGTTTGACAAGTTTGGCATTGGGAATGGTTACAATATTGTGGACCACTATGGTGGGGTCAATACCAAATATGTCTACATAAGACCAAGCAAAATCATGGTCATGGTTTTTGAGAAAAGAAGTGATGGCTTCTTGTTCAGCAGCATCTAAAGATTGACCGATCTTTAGGATGTGCGGGTCGTCCTGAGTATGAATGTTGATTTTGATAGTCGATTTGTTCAACATGGTTTACATCTCAGATGGTAATGACCAATAAATATATGATTCTTCAGCACCAAGGTAGGTGAGTATAGATTCATCATCCTGACATTAAATGATTTTAATCGAAGGTGTATCATCGTTGATCATTTCAGGATACAAGAAGGGGAGAGAGGAAGGAGCCTCTCCCTCACGTTGATAAGTCAGAGGCCCCAAGGAAATGGTGTTTATGAATTTTTTTTTAGGAGGAATGGATTCTAGATCCATCGACTCCATTGGTGAAGGCGGTGATGGTGGTGAGGGAGGTGGAGAGGGGTTAATGTCCTCAATGAGTTCAATATGGGCCTTCTTGGTAGGTGGTTCTGTAAAGCCGATACCACTACGGTCATTGTGTTTGTGGGTAGTACATGAAATAACAGTATGGAAGCCTTGCTTGTAAAATATGAAACCAAAACCTTTCCAATCACTTTGGTGTAGGAAGGTGTGGGTGAAATGGTGATTGGTAAGTGATTGGAGGTCAACAGAAAATGGGTGGGTTTGTGATGGCGGTTCAGGTGTGTAAGTGGTAGTATCAAGTCTCCCATAGGTGAGATTGGTACAAAGGTGGGAAGGACCATAAAGGAGGCACTCTCCTATACGGTGATCATAATGAGGGTGTTGGTGAAGACTTCCATATTCTTGTAGAGTACATAATGTGTCGACGCTATATAGGTGATACTCCCCCAAAGTGAGGAATTGAAAAATGTCTACCAAGGGATCGATGGTTGGTATGTAAGTAGCTGGAATAGATGATGTGTCGAAGGTCAGATCAGAGGTGGAGCTAAAGGATTGGGAGGCTGATGGTTTGGCTGTGGAGGTTGTGGCAGGGTAGGAGTGGAGGAGGTATGTGTGGTTGAGGTAGTGGTTGCATTGGTGAGTGGAGGTGTAGGTGAAAAGGCAGTGGTCATGGAGGTAGACTCCTTAATGGGTATAAGCATGTCATTGGGTTGGTAAATCATGTTGCAAGTTTTGAAAGGTGATGGATTAGTCGGAATGGTATAGGTGTGTCCTTCATGCTCAAACTTTACACAACGATGGAAAGTGGAAGGAACATAACCCATGAAACGAATCCAGTGTCTACTAAGAAACAAGTTATATTGAAATTCCCCCTCCAAGACATAAAACAACTTTGGAACAGTTTGGGGGCCCACGTGGAAATGGAGGATGATGGTGCCAAGTGTAGAGGTGATAGTGTCATTGAATGAATGCAACATGATGGGATGTTTATGCATGCAATTGTCAGGTATGTGCATTTGAGAGAATGCATGGGAGGAGATGATATTAATGCTAGCACCCCCATCAATCATAACACGTCATACACGTATATCATCGATGTGGATAGAGATGAAGAGAGTTGGGTCTGGGTCATTAGTTTGGTGCGGTGTGATCTCTTCCTCTGAGAAGCTAAGGGAGGCTACTTGGTGAGTAGGTGGAGGTGTGGATAAAGGTGGTAATTTGGTGAGATAGGATACATGATGGGGTGTAATAATAGATTGCAAGACCTCCATGAGAGCTTGACGATGGGATTCGAGGTTTAGATGAGGTCATACAGAGACATTTTGAGGGGGGATTGGTGTAATTGTTTGAGCATGGTGTGATGTGTAACCCCATTAGAAATAGGATATGTGGGGCTGCATGGATAGTGATTTTAGGTGTGGGCATAGATGGTATGTTGGGTATAGGATTAGTTGGTGGGTCGGGTATATTTTTTTCCTTTGTCCTTTTGGGCATGGGTAACAACATGGATCATGTTGATCCGAGGTGGGGAGTAGGTGAGGTAGGTGATCTATGAAAGGTATAGCGACAGAAGGGAAAAAGCCTAATGGCGGGAAGGAACCTTATGAGATGAGTTGAGCACACTAACATTTGGGTGGAGGTTTGACAAATTCTTTGATGTGAACCATGTTAATTTCAAATCTTAGAGGTGGTTATAGGAGCTATGGGGGTAAAGGTTTATGTCATTGAGTAGGCAGTGAGGGAAGAGCGGTGGGAATGGGTGTTGGTGAAATGGGGTCCTCATCAAGAAGGTCATCATTAAAGTTTTCTTTGGGAGGACACAACTAGATAATAAAGATTTGTAAATATTTGCAGCTTCTCTACATCGTTCCCTAGCACACGATGGTAGGAACAAATTTTGGTGTCGTCGAACCCCTTTGGTTGGGGTTTGAGTGGGTCATAAGGTTTGAGAGGTGGTAATGTGATGATAGAAGTTTCAAGGAGGTTGGTTAAGATTTTAGCATAGGACCCCACTTGTGGATTGGAATGGGAAGTGAAGGTGTGTTTGGGTGTAGGTAAAAACAAGAGAGAGAATAATATTTACATGAGGGGGAGTAGTAGAGCTACGTTTTTAGGTGATGGTGTGATCTTAGGTGTTGGTTGTGCCTTTTTGGGTAGGGGTATGGTAGATGAACTGGCAGGAGAGTGTGTGGTTGTTTTGACTACCTTATTGGAGCATAGTGGATTTTTGTCTTTATGTTACACCTTCTTGGGTAAAGGTGATACGGGCATATGAGCTCTAGAGGGAAAGGCAGATGGTGGAAGGGGTCGTGTCACACACGGGGATAACAAAGGTGTTGTGAAGGTAGCTATCTCGACTCATGAAGGAGATGTGAGGGAAAGAAACTAAAATGTCGGGGGTAATGTAGAAGCTATCGATGGTATTAGAGGTATGAGTGGTAAAGATGTTGTAGGTGTGGGCGTAAGTCACGTCGGGTGCTTGGGTATGGTAGAGGTTTGTGAGGGCTGAATGGGTTCTGCATTTTTAGTTTACCTGGTAGGTGGAGGTTTCTTAACCATGCTGGAGGGGTGAGGTCCTAGAATGGACGAAAAGGGTGAAAGTGATGAAGGTGTAATTGGTGAGGTTGGAGTATGAGATTTATGGGATTGGTTCTTCTATTTGGGGGCTGGAGTAGGTTTGGTGTTGGCTTTGGAGGATGTAGCTAAATCTAATTTGATGGGTGGATGAGTAAGGCTGAGCGGTTGGGATGACCCCTAAGGTAGTAATAGGTTTAGGAAAGGAAGATGAGGTAGGTGTGGGTTTGGATTTAGATGCATGTTGGGTTATGGGTAGAGGTGTGAGTTGAGTCATGAGGGGTATCGTGGTGGAATTTTTGATAGTTGTAGTTGTGTTTGGTTTAATTGGCTGAAATATTTTTGGGTAAATAGTGGAAGTATCAGCAAGTGACATCTACATTTTGTTGAGACATGAAGCAGAAGACGCCCCTAAAGTAAGGCCATGTCCACATAATCTAGGTGATCAGCTAGGCATGAAAAAGGCACTACTGTAGGTGAGGTTGATGAGGATCCAATGGCAATTCCCGTAAAATGAGTCTTAGAGATGGGGAATTTGCTAGCTTCGACTTCCATGGGTAAGAGAGTCAAAGTAAGTCCACAGGATTTTGGGTAGTTGATGGAGAATGGTCACCTAGAGGCAAAGGTATTTCTACTGGATCCTTGATAGGGGAGGAGAAAATGGGTGATCCTCTATGGGTGGAGGAGATAATGGGTGCTCCTCTGTGGGTGGAGGAGATAAACAAGCCTCTTCCATGGGTTGGAGATGTACTGTGGGTGATGATTCTCTAGGTGGAGAAGCCAAAGGTGAAATGATCTCAATGTTAACAGGAGGCTCCTTCACAGGTGAGGGAGGGGACGAAGGGTGTTCCTCTGTGGGTGGAGGAATAGGTGAGGTGGGTTCAAGTGTAGGTGGAGGAATAGGTGAGGTGGGTTCAAGTGCAGGTGGAGGACTTCGGCTAGGATTTCCTCGATGGAAGGAATATGAGGTAATTGGGCAGCAAACAGTGCATCACCGAAAATAGAATGGAACTCACTGGTATGGCTACTATGAGTTGAGGCCTCTCCAGGTTTGATCGAAGAAGGAGCATGATTAGGAAATGGCTACTTAAAGATGTGTAGGTTTTGATTGGTAGGTGCATTGGGATTATCCAAGGTTAACTCACCTTTCTCTAGTATTTCTTGGACAATGTTTTTGAAAGTGATGAAATTGTGTCACTATGACCCTTTACTCTATGATAGTTGTAGAAGTTGTGCTATTTATACCATACAGTGTGGGGTGAGTAGGTTTAAAACCAATGTGTGGTTTTATGAGAGGAAGGGTGATGGCCCCATATTTAATGAGATTTTCTAAGACGAAGAATAAGGTTCCCCATTGGGGTGTATTTCCATTGTTCTGCCTCTAAATTTAAAAGTTTGACAGAGAAATATTAGATGAGGGACTATATTGATTTGATGGATGAGTTGGGTTGGCCTTGAGTACCACACTGCGTTAGCGAATCCCTTGGATTTTGAAAAAAAAATTCTGTGGTTTCAAGCGAAGAGAGGAATCATTTGATTTAAATGTTCAATTCTTATTACGTAGTTGTATTTTGTTCTCTTCAATGGCCCGAATCTATAGCTTTCATGCCATGGTGAATGCCTTATCAAAGGTTTAGAAAGTATACACTGCAGGTTCGAGAAATATGTCTATCACAAGCCCATATGAAGAGATCTATAAGTTCAGTTTGTGGTAGTTGGAATGTGATTTGATTGATCAGGTTACACCAACGAGCAACAAAATCTTTGATAGATTCATTGTTATATTTATGCGTAGAGTAGAGGTTAGTCATGGTAACCTTCTTAACAATGTTAATGGAGAAGTGATCTAAGAAGGCTTGGGCTACCTGATTAAATGAGAAGATAGAGTGTCTAGGTAACCCACTATACCAATCTAATGCAGGCCCAATTAGAGACATGGGAAAGGTCCTCAGAAGCAAAGCATCATCATGGGCGATCAGATAACACCCATGTTTGAAAGACCACAAATGTTGTTGTGGGTATTCTTTTCTATTGAAGCAGTTAAATTTAGGCATTTCCCAATGCATGGGATATGGGCGGATAGGAATGGATGGGTGGATAGGCTCATTACAAAACTCATCATAGGTGAGACTGTTGTGGGAGCCAGAAACCGATGCTTCCAATGTTTACATCTTGTCCATCATTAACTTGATTAGGTTGTTGGTAGGTTTTGATGGTCATGACTCTTGCAGTGTAAGAGGGTTGGTGTTGGGCATATGACAAGGGTGGCATTCCAGATATGGCACTCGCCATATAGGTAGATTGAGAAGATGGAAATGAAATAGGGGTACGTACTTAGAATGAATGATAGATGAAATGGGAGGATGTTGATAGTACGTATATGGAGGTGGAAGGGTCGTGGTGACCCCGTTGGCAATGGGGGCTAAGGATTGTGGAATAGAAAGAACAACATTTTGAAAAGGGGTAGGGTTTACCAACATCGGGGTGGTTGTGTAGTTACAGGTATATATGAAACAATAGGTGTGGATGAGGTTATGTTCTGGGTGGTTGGCGAAGGTATAGTGGATGTGGTAGGTGCAACAGATGTGGTAGATGTGATGGTCATAGTAGGTATGGGGCCTAGCTGAGAAATGACTGGGGGAAAGGTAGATGTGGGTAGCGTGGATCCGAGGGGGCTGACACGTAGTAGGAGTGATTATTGGGGGATAGATATGGGCATTCCATATATCAACTAACCTAAGGCATCTTGAGTGGATGAGTGGGAAAGATAAAATTGCAAGGTGGCAGGGTTCTGGTCAAGGAGTCGTGTGAACTCCTTGTCTCTTGTGGTGATAGTGATAGGTTGGGTAGGATCCATGGGTGATAAAATAGAAGGTGGTGAAGGACTAGGTGGGAGTGGTTGATGACTGGCATGGAATATGAGGGTGTTTACTTGGCTTCGGGTCAGCACCATGTGAACAAGTGTTGACATGGCAGGACTCGCTTTCGTAAATGACGCAGAAATATAATAAAGACAAAATAAATAGGTGTTGGTAGGTGAATTGGGGTTAAAATGTCAGCTGGAAAATTACACAAGATAACCGATGCCAGCTATTTTAAACCGATGCCGATCACAGGTAACCGTGGTCGATCACTATGGAAAGTGGATAGTTAGTCAAAACAAGGAAAAAGGCCAATACTTTTCCCAGTATGCAAGATGTTGATGGAATTACCAAGTAAGTGAATATTATAAGAGTGATAAAGAATCTTAATAGTCAAATAAGTTGAATAGGTGTCCTTTTGGGTAGGTTAACAAAAATAACAAAGAACCAATTCCGGTTGAGTGAAACCGATGGCGCTTAGAAGGCAACCGATGATGGTCGCCGGACTGACACCAGTCACTGTGAAATTGAAATAGCGATGAAGAAAATGTGGTTGTGAGTTAAAATTAAATGTGGAATCAAACCCAAAATTTTGAGAACGATGAGAACGATGAGAACATGGTCTAGGAGCACTCGGATGTAGCCGGAATACACCAACTATGATGAGGAGCATGTAAGGGGAAAAAAAAAAGAATAACGTGACCTCTCACCTCAAAACGTAAGCCAAGTTGAAACACTAAGAAAAATATGATCCTAAGAGTGCTTTTTCTATTATGTTTGTTTAGCTTATGCTATTTAAAGACCGAATCATGAACTTTAGACCAGAATTTTTTGGTGAGGATGGCTTCCTACGAAGAAGGAGATCTACAAGGAGAGGTTTTAGGTATGTTATGGTGGAGCGGGCTGTCCTCTCGATGGGGTACTAGAAAGAGATAACCAGCGACGTGCCCACAAAGTGTCATTATCATGTGATCACCTACAACTTATTCCGTGAGATGTTGTTTAAGAATGTGTATATATTTTAATTTTGTGATGTTTGGTAAGACTCATAGAGAGAAAAAGGAAGGAAGTGATTTTCTATGATTCATTTTTCAACCATCATCTGGGCATGACTTCCAGCGTATAGGTTGCCCTCAATTAATGTGAGATAATGCAAAGAAGCAGAATGAAATGAAACAAGTTTTAAACCCAAATTGAAATGTTGCATTTGATGAAAAAAATATGAACAGGAGAAGGGATGCTCTTTCACTAATGCAATACTAATGAAAGGGAAGAAGTGTTCTTTTTAAAGCACCAAAATACGATTGATTTTAGACAATAGAAGAAGAGAAGGTTCCAGGGGAGAAAATTTAATGTAAGAACCTTTTAGAAAAGAAACAAACATACAACATTTTCACCTAGAAATGAAAGAATGCAAAGAACCCCGAATGGGTCCCACCGGGCGTGCCAAAATGTTTCACCTGATTCTAGAGCATTTCTTCGAATGTTGACAAAATAGATAAGGGTAAAGGGCTAGGAGGAATACCTGTTAAGATGTTGGCTAAATATTGTTGCATGAGTATGACTTCTAGATCCACACATTGATCATGAGAGCTTCCTTTTTGTTTGGAGGAACTACCTAAAATGGAAAACAAGACCACCAAATAATAATTAAACAATATATGTAGTGGATTGCCTAGCGTGTGCTAGATTCGGGAAGTGTGATACTTCCTAGATGGTTGTCAATCCACTATTTAAAATAACTTAATGCTAACAATAAAGGAAATCCTACTGTAGTTAAAATGATTTAGGTATCTCATTCATCTACAATAAGCAAATTTGTTCACAATAGGCTAAGTTATGATTGAATCTAAAGGTCAAGGTCTTGGTCAGGGTACTGGTACGGGTTAGAGTGAGGTTCTAGGCTGTTTTGGGTATTTGGTGGAGGTTTTAAGCTCTATTCTTGGTTTCTGGTCAAAAACATAGCGACCGATGTCGGTTCGGTATGACCAATGTCAGTTTAGGTTAACCGGTGATGGTTGTTGGTAACCGGTGTCGGTATGGTCGGGATACAAGAAACTCAATAAAAACTTGTCAAGGTGATAGATCTGAGGCTAAGTGGAAATGAAAGGGCATTGGTTAGATTCGTGTAGGTTCCAAGTATGCACAGGAATGATTAAAATCTGGATATGGTCAATTCAAGGGTGTGGGTAAAGGAATGATCAAGTTTTCATGGAGGTAAGATGGTGGGGCATGGGAATGGGAGCAGAAACTAACGGATAAAAGGATCTGCTTAAATAATGATGAACCAATATAGGCTAACAAAACTTACTGTTTGTACGAGCTTGATGTCTAGTTGGCAATGGTGGGTGATCAAATTGAAGGAACTCAAAGTGTGGTGTTGACATTTCCTTGGATGCTCTTGTGAAGGCACAATGGCTCTGTAGTCACTTTTGGTGTTGGTTGTTGATGTTGTGATGTATGTACGAGATACTAGTTCTACTTGCATGCGCAGTTCTAGTTTCATCACTTGTTCTCGAAGATGTCTCTAGCCTCTCGAAATGTGCCAACCTTAAAATAAGGTTATTTTTTGGGTTAAATAGTAATCAACGGTAGTTCTAGGTTGACTGCTTCATTAGGGTGGGATTTCCTTTGTTTTCTAAAATGGGAAGATCCTTTTGCTTTTCTTAGATCTCAACCATTTTGCTTCACATAATAGAATGGAAGTTTCCTTCTAACAAACGAGAATGTGGTTAAAGTGAATATAGGATTTGATTTTTAGTTTTTGGTAGGTCTTAGTTAGTTATGGCAACATACTAAGAATATGTCTTAGGATGAGGTCGCTAAGTGAGGTGGATAAGTGAGGTGGATGTGTGGGCATTATCTAATTAGGATATTTAAATAACAAATATTGGGAGGATAATGAATTAATTTAATTTAATTAATATAAGAGTGGGGTGAAGGGGGCCATGGTTAGGTGAATGTGTTCAAGGTGTTTATTTGAAAAGGGACCAAGGAGAGTGTGACCCAATTTTGGTGTCTATAAGACCCCTTTAGCTTCGATGAGATTTCGTCACTGGAGAAAGAAGAGCCATCGATGTGCATATGAATCTGCCTTGTGACCAACCCTTGGCACTTAGTCTTTCAAAACAAGAGATACGTATTGCTAACCTAGTTGGTATTGATGGGAGTGACCAATCTAAACCTAGGAGATATAATTTCTCATTTGGTATATCTATGGTTGCATAATCAATTCCTATGTTTGGAGGAATATTGTCCTGAATGATTTTTGGAAATTTTTGGGGTATATAGAGCTTGGGTATCACTTCCGGAGTGGTGCGAGACACACATTTGGGAGCATTGTAATATTAAAAAATATTGTGATGGAGTTCAAGGGGAAATTAGGAACGCTAGGTGTGACCACTTCAGCTTATTACCAACTACATGAGATGGAACTAGTGGTATAGGAGCTGGAGGACCTAGTGGATCTAGTGGATATAGTGATGGAAGTAACATCAAAGGGAATTAAATTTCTAGGTTAGGTGGAAAAGGGCCTTAACCACCTAATCAAGTGTTTTTTGAAATGTCTTTACATCTACTAGACTACAAAGGTGTTGAGGATGCTGCATAACATGTACACAAGTGTGAACTGCTATGGTGCATGAAGGGGATCACTACCCCAGCGTGGAAGGCAAGTTAGTTTGCAATGATGTTGCAAGGACACACACATAGTTAGTACTTGGAAGTATGACACCCATCGAGATAGCGGTATATTATACCATGATGTGGAATACTTTCTTGGCTGAATTTTAGATCCCCGAATTTAAACAAGAGCATCGGTGCACTTAAAGAGATTCAACAAGGAATGGAAGAAAGTGTGTGGGAGTATGATGCAGATTTCAATACTCTCTTATCGAGTTATCCTATAATATTAACCCCTCTCAAAGCATTCTCAATGGTTTTTGTAGGATTGATAACATAATTTAGGAGAGCACTTTCACACAAGACTTTTATAGACTCATGCGAGGCCTTAGAGACTACCCCGCATGTTAAGGTCAAGCCAAGCATGGATACTAGTATTAGCCCCTTACTTGAGGCTTAAATTACTATAATGGAAAAGAAGCTAGAGAAGTTATCTATGAACTCAATGCATGAGACTCGCAGTGTCATATGGTGCATGAATTGTGAGTTAAAGGAACATACAAAGGACAATTTCCTTAGGAGATCAGTACGTGCCATGATAGTGGACTATGAAATTTTCCACATAGATCATGATACAAGTAGATTCCCACTACTGCAATGCATGATCCACAAGAATGTGTCTTTCTATTGCAATATCTACACCTCTACTACCCATGATACTAAGGATTGTAGATTGGTTGACCAGATACATGATGTCATTGATATTGGTGTGTGCCAAACCAGCCTTGCAAACAATTCCAAGGATGATGGTGATCACTATGAAGTGTGTGTGGATGAAGGGCACATGGAAGATGTTTCCAAGGAGGATTTTATGGTTGTGTCAACTACGGAGGAGGGAGAAGTGAGTTCCCACATGGAACCTGTTATAATTGTGGGTCTACAGAGCACTATAAGCACGAATGCTCGGACTTGTTACAATGCTCTTGGTGTAGAAACAAACAAAATTATGAGGAGTTTCCAAATATATTTGAACATATGATCTAGTAGCATTGGAAAAACAAAAGGCACAAGGATGGTAAGCATGAGGAAGACTAATCCACAATGGATTCCAAGAGTGGCGCATGAGTCGAACTAGAACCGGTACTAGTTACGATGCGAAATGAGGCTGCATGTGTCGTGAAGTACCAAGGTAATGACTACTAGTTATTAGAGAAGATGTGGTACATGGAAATTATCTTAACCCTACTCATCGAAAGAATTGTATCAAGAAACCATGGACATGATTTGAAGACTTCAAGGAGAGATCTAGTGTCCGAAAGAGTAGTCAATACAATTAGAGAGAAGGAAGAATTTTGAGGCTCTCCGAAGGACCTAGATGAGGTTAGAGAAGTATGCAAGATGTTGAGGCAAGAGAATATCATCCCCTTGCTAAGAGAGTGGTTATGTGAGAAGGTACCACACATTGGAGAAGGGTGTGAGAGGCAGGTTCTACATGTCAACCTTCCTCCCCACAGCCTTGATTATGATAAGGAGATTACCTTGAATGTTATTGTTGATGGATGGCTTCTGAGCAATATTTTGATTGACACAGTGCAGAAGTCAATGTTCTCACTCTAGATGCATGGCATTAAATGGGAAGGCCCCCATTACATCCATCTTTGAATGTGTTGTATATGGCTAACAAGACAAAGGCAATTCCCATTGGTGTCTTGAAGGATGATGATATCACTATCCAAGGTGCAAAGTTCACTAGCGATTTTGATTTCTTGGCACCGGCCGAGGAAGATAACTTTCTAGAATTACTTGGGCACCCCTAGTGTTATAATAATAATTTTGACCTAAGGTTCAATAAGGGATACACAATTTTTAAAAACAAGGAAGAAGGGTTTATCACCCCCTTAACTGATGGGAAGTCAGCACCGTATACCGAGCCCTTAGGAGAAGAAGTTTTGACAGGATCTATATGTGCTCCATCAGGGACCTTGAGGTTATTAATCCTATAGAGGGAGTTATTCAGTTTGAAGATGCTCATTCTATGAGTGATATAACTAGTGTGGTGTTTGAAAATTAGGTGCACGGGACTTAGGAGTTAATTTGGTGACAACTAAGAGGCTCTATGACAAGGCAAACGAAGGCATGCTCGATCAAGCACATGGGAGGGAAGAAGTTACTAAGTTATTCAAGAGGAGCCAAACCTAATGATTTCTTATGGGAAATGGAGACTCAAAGTGGAAAAATGAGATTGAAAAAATAGGAATTCTCAGTTATAACTTGCTCAAGAATGCAACGAGTTGGTGGGCGAAAAATTGTGATAGCCTTCTAGAATGGTGTGAGGTAAGAATCATGTTCTCTGTTAGGTTCTCTCAAAGCAATTCACCCATCGCAATACAAGGCTACCATGGGAAGGAATCCACCTCATCTCACATCCAATCATGTGAGAAATCATGGATAAAAGGCATGGAGGCCTTGCCACCTTCTTTATGGGTGCATAAGTTGTATTCCACCTTACAAGGTTGTGTGCACACATGGTATATTCAATCCAAGATGCACTATCGACATGAAATTAGAAGGAGTTGATGGCTTACCTCCTTCAAGCTTTTGAGTATCAAAGTACTAAACCATCGGTGGATAAGGCATTACAGGTTGTTAAGTGCCTAACGATGGGAGATAGTGTCGTGGCCAAAGATAGACTCCTAGATTTATTGGGTGAACCCGACTTGGAGCCACGGGTTGATGAGTAAGAATTAGAAGAGATGCAGCTTGAGTGCACATGCATGGAGAAAGACAAGGGAAATATGATATATGTGATAGATGGCAAAGAGATTGAGAGTTTGTATGTTAACCATAATGAAGGTATGCATGAAGTGGTTGATACTGCTGATGAGAAAGCACATGCCTACCATGAACCACTGAAAATAAAGAAGGTTAACATTGGTTCTAAATGGAACCTAATGAGGCCACTATTTGAGATTATTGGTCGATAAGGAGATTTCAAAGATCATTGATCTACTATGTGATTTTCAAGACTTATTTCCACATAGATATTATGATCTTGAAGGAATCCACCACTCCTTGGGAGAAATGAAAATCAATATAAAGAGGATGTGCACCCAATTTGGAAGAGGCCTTATCGAATGAATCTCAATCTTCGCGTCAAGGTGAAGGAGGAGATAGACAAGTTGATCATTTCAATCATCATTGAAGTTGTGGAGGAGTCAGAATGGGTAAGACCCATGGTCATCAATATTAAAAATTATGGAAGGATAAGGATCTCATGTTGACTACAGGGACTTGTATGTAGTGTGTGTCATTGACCCTTTTCCAACCCCCTTCATTGAAGAAATCCTGGAAGGAGTGGCTGGGTGTGAAATCTATTCCTTCATAGATGGATTCTCAGGATATCATTAAGTCAAAATTGCTAAAGAAGACCAAGAGAAGACAACTTTCACCACTAAATGGGGACGTTTTTCCTATAATTTCATGCATTTTGGACTGAAGAATTTACCTGTTGTATTTTCATGCATAGTGGTCCAAACATTTCAAGATTTTATCCCTAAGTTTCGCAAGTCTACCTTAATGACTTGACGGTGTATGGACTACGAAGGACCATTGTGACAATTTGAGACTAATGTTTAAGATATTTTGGCAATTAAGTATATCCCTTAACATTAAGAAATGTGTTTTTTCTACTCCATTTGGAAACCTATTGGTGTATATTATATGTAAGGAAGGCTTACCGGTGGATCCCAAAAATTTGTTATTGTGGGGTTAGGGGAGCCACCGGTTAAAGTGCAATGCACGGATTCCTTGGGCATTCATGGTACTACTAGAATTTTACCAAGGGGTATGCCAAAATCGGCATGTCATTGGAGAAGTTACTAGAACACAAGAGTTCCTTTCACCGGGAGAGTCGAAGTTGATGATGTTTGACACTTTCAAAGATAAACTTGTCACCGCACCTAAATTGTTGTTTTCCTCTTGGGATAAACCTTTTAACATGAATGTTAATGCCTCAAGGACAGCCATTGGAGCAAAGCTAGCAAAACTCGTGAGGGTATTGTTGATAACCCCTTTTCTTTGCAAGGAAGTTAACACAAGTAGAGTAGAACTACACCATTATTGAGCATGAAACACTGTAGATAATCTACATGTTACATAAGTTTAGGTAGTATCTACTGACAATACCTTTCATATTCTACATAGACCACATGGCATTGAATTATTTGGTGAACAAGCCCATTTTTCAAGGGTGAATATGCCGATGGGTCTTGTTGTTTTAGGAATTTGAGTTTATAGTTGTTGTGAAACTAGGAAATAGTAACTCAAGGCCTAACCATTTGTCAATAATTGACTCAGGGGAGGATGTGCAAAGCATTGAGGATGCTATGTTAGACATGCAACTATTTAGGTTATGACACGTGCCCTCTAACTTAGAAGATATTGTTGTGTTTCTCAAAACAGGTGTGGCGCTAGAAGGAATGAAAGATTTGGAAAGCAAAAAAATTATCTATATACATCACACCCTACATGTTAATTAGTGGAGACTTATACAAGTTAGGTTGGGATGAGGTTCTACATTGATGCGTGTTGCAATCATGGAAAATCACTTGATGGGACTACAAGAGAGCACTATGTAGGGAATGCCATAACGTAAAAGATTCTACTCGTAGGGATTTGGTGGGAAAGCATCTACCAAGATTGCATTGAATTTTACAAGGTTTGTGACCATTGCCAACACCTTGCAAGCCAAGAAAAAGAGATGATATGCCCTTGAGACCTATAGCCAATGCATAACCATTTGAAAAATGGGCCATTGATTTTGTAGGACCAATTTCACCTACCGCACAAAGGACTGGTCTATGCTATATCATTACTTACATGGATTACTTGACAAGGAAGGTATAGGTAACACCTACAAGAGATTACACATTAGCGACAACTGCTAGATTCTTAAGGGAGAACATAATCAGTAGGTATGGATGCCCTTTAAGATTGACTAGTGATAGGGGTACACATTTTTTGAATGAAATAGTCAAGATTTTATTAGAAGAGTTCATGGTGGCCCATTATAAGACCACCCCTTATCACCCTCAAAGCTAATGGAACTGTTGTGGCATTTCATTAAATTTTGAGTCACACACTGACAAAAAATTGTGATATGGGAAGACAAGATTGAGATGACAAGGTATCATTCATTCTATGGGAATACAAGACAACCTACAATAGATTAAACAAAACCACACTGATTCAGTTGGTGTTAGGCATGGAGGCTATTTTATCAGCTGAATTTATGTTACCATCACTTCATATTGTGCACGTGAGAGGGTTAGGTGATGAACAAAAAATTAAAGAGCGCATGGAGAAGTTAACGCAACTAGAAAAAAGGTGATCAATTGCTAGATAGAGTCAGAAGAATGAAAAGGCATGACAAAAATCATGGCATGATCACCATATTAAGAACAAACAATTCGAGGTTGGGCAGATGGTCTTTCTTTAAGACTCCAAATTTCTATAACATCCTAGGAAACTGAAATTCCATTGTTAAGGGCATATATCATCTCATACATCCTTGCTTTAGGTGTTTTCCAGTTATAAGTGCTTGATGGAACATGGTTACTAGGCCATTTCAATGGGATTAGGCTGAATCCCTACTATAAATAAGTCTTCCTTGTGTTCATAAATAAGGCAATATTGCCATTTAGCCTAGGATTTCCTTTTATTCATCTATTTTCTTTTTGTTTCCCTTTCTCATTTCTTGTTCCTCTTTGTGTTGTTGTTTTATGAGCCTTGTGCGTCGGTAACCAATTATTATTTAAAAGGTTGTGTATGCACATAGTACCATGCATATATTTTTGTGTGGGGTGAAGTAATGTGAAGTAAAATAGAAGTTGGTAGTAGTTGTGTTTTGATGGCCTGAAATGAAGGCGCATAGTGTGGAAGAGAGTGCGTAGAAAAGGTGGACATAAGGAAATTTGGTATTAGGATAGCTTTACCAAAACCATGTATAAAGGATGAGAATCTTAGGAACAACATGAGATAGGTGAGGGGAAAATAAGGTTAAGCATAGAAGAAGTGCCTTCAAGGATGCAAATGCATGACTAAGGATCTTTGGTCGAAGTAAGGATTTTTGTGCCCCGAAGGTTGTAGGGATTTTTCATGCAAGATTGGGCATGGGGGTAAGAACACTTAAGGTTTTCTTAGTGGAAATTTTTTCCTTTATTGTAAAAATATGTTGGTAGGTTGTATAACATTTATTACAAGAGATAATAACATAAATTCATAAAGTTATTAGTTAGGTGGTATATCATGTTGCTGTAACTTTATGAGTTTCCTACTTTGGTAAACCCGAGAAACTATACCAATGGTTGATATCATGTGTACACGAGGAGCACTTCCAATTCACATGCCGAAGGATGCGCATAACCCCTCAACTAATCTCTAAATTTACCAAATTTTTCTAGGAAGGGGAGCCACTAGATGATGACTTGGAGGACAAGGAAGTCACTAAGGAGACATTCCAGGATTATGATTATAAGAAGGGCTTGTGTTATTCGATATATCTCGAGATATATCTCTAACCTAGTGATGAGGATGTCCACACACTTGGTAACCAATCTGAATGGGCAAGAGACGTGGACACGATAAACAAGTCTTGGTTAAATGTGTGCTAAAATATTTCGGAAGGAACAATCTATAAACTATCTTCCTTCATTGCGAAGAAACCATTAGTGCTACATACAAAGGAGACAAGATCATTTTTGGCAATGTTCTCCTCACCATCATCTTTTTAAAAGTTGGAGTGCCCGATGGACCAAAGAAGTTTGTATGGGAATATCCAGATGAATATCCTTCCCCTATAAAGAGATTTAAAAATAAACTTTTAGCACCATGATGACCACCCATAAGGTGTGCCTGGAGAAATGGTATAAGAGGATGCACATCACATTAGGGCTGAATGGAGGATAACCAAAAAATTTCCATTGATAGTGCAAGGAGAGGCTGAGTTCACTATTTACCAGCACTTTTGCATTAGCAGATTCACATTGACAAATGGGACCAAGAGCCCATGGTGTAAACTACCTTTCTTGTTCACCACGTAATATTTCCAAGCAAGGTTCAATCACTTTAAGGAGGCCAAAATACTAAGGTTTGACCTCAGCGAGGTGGACCAAGACCATCACAAGCTACGTAGAAAGTTAGTATACCCCAAGAAGCACGCTTATGTGGAGAAGTATGTCTCCCATGAGGTGCGCATGACAAAACCTATGATGCTACAAATTATTGGAAGGACCGTAACAAGGGTGTTCATGCGCATTAGGCCTAGGTATGAAAAGGGTGCCTTCTTAGAGAGTGTTGTCTCCATCCCGTAAGACCCACTGGGAAGAAGAAGGCCATGCCAAGGAAGAGGGAAAGAGAAGAGGCACTAGAAATGAAGGTACCAAGTGTGCAAACAACACAATCCGTGGGCACTCAGGAGTCAGACGTAAAGTCAAGAACATATGCACAGAGGAAGAATTCACCCGTTAAGGAAAATGAAAAATCACCTAAGGAAGAGGCACCAGAGAAAGAAGAGCCTCATGCACAAGAAGAGTTTCCAAGAAAGGAGTCACTTGCAAGAAGGAGAGAAGGAGATTCCCCTATACTAGAATCACATGTTAGGAAGAAGCATAAGATAGAATAGAATAAATACTTAGAAGAAATAGAGAGCTTAGAGGCCTAAAAAGGTGAGAGAGATGATGACAAGCATGAAGAGGCTCAGGACCATCCTTTGTATGATGTGTATGACTCCAAGGATGACAAAAATGAAGAAAATAATGGGGAAGAGGAAGGTGCTCAAGGAAAAGAGGAGAGTGAGGAAGTGAATACAAAGGATCAAAGGACCCCAAGCCTCACCAAGGAGAAAATAGAAGAGGCCATGGAAAGATAAGTAGCGGGTATAATAAAGGAGTTAGTGGAGTAGGATGTGGAGCAAAGAGATGATGAAATTTAGAAGGAGATAGAGGAGGAGAGTATAGGAAAGGAGTTTATGAGCATGGACGGAGATCCAAGCTTAGAGATAATATTTGAAGGCATTGAGCACAGGAGGGAAGAGTGTGGTAGTGGTATACGAGTAGGGCATGAGTTACATCAATGATCCAAGTAAGGTATTGTGTATGCACTTCTAGAGTACAAGCCCAAAGATGAACTCCTTACATGGTCTTCATTCAAAGAAGAAGGCGCGTACCCATGAACAAGGAAGATGTTATCTTGGGCATTTGAGTCCCATGTTGATGAGCCAAATTTTGAGTTCAAACAACGAGCGTTGATGAAGGTACCAGGGAACAAGGGAGTGAACCCCTGGTAAACACTCAACAATTATCCGATGAGAAATTCTACAATGCCCTCAACAAATTATCGGTTGAGATTGAGGTGAGACTCTTCAGAAGGGATGATAGGGTAAGGTTCCTAGAGGAATAACTGGAGGAGGAACTCATTGAGAAGAGCAAGGATCTGAAGAAAGAAGAGCTTATCAATGAGATAGTTTATAACATGAACTAAGGGAGGAGAATATGAAGGTGCATGAGGTGTATAAGAAGATTGAAATGATCACATATGCCATCACTTTGAACCATCTAGACCTAGCACTACCCGAGAGCAAGAATATGATTCAGCCTTATAATGCTTAGCATACTTAACTCAAATCCTAACCGTAGAGAGGCATCTGCTCACTCTAGAATAAGTAGAAGAGCCATTAGCATGCCGGAGGAGGAGAGAGAAACATAATTTTAGGGAGAGAGTGACATGATATTCTAAGCTCCTTGTCACCGTATAGACTACCGTGTGGATGGTTGAGGTCATTTATGATAATCGTGCTTATAGAGACAGGTAACAAACATATTAGTTACACACATGAGGTGGGTCTGAAGGAATACTAAGAGAAACATAAAGGAAACAAGGTAGAGAAGGATAAGATCTTAGCCAAGGTAGAAAATAAGATGCAAGAAATTGAATCCTTATAAAGATTGATTAAAAATTGGCTTAAAGAATTATACCCCGTATCACCAAAGATAATGGACGCACTAAACGACCTTAAGAAGCAGCTAGAAGGGATTGTAGATATGATGAATGCTAAGGATGATGAACTAATTTTTTAAAAGGTAATCACTTTATTGGGTGACCTACTTCAGCAAGTGTAGGGTGAGGTGGATGCCCAGAAAAGATCGAGGAAAAAAGGGAAGGAGTTCCCACTCCTCTTGCAGTAGTAAGTGCAAGATCTTCGATTCTTTCATTTCTTCTATTCTTCATTCTCCCATTCTTTACTCAATTTTTTTGGGCCCCACCCTTCTTTGATATTTAAAGGAGTGGGATGTTTTCAAGGATGGATAACAAGCTTAGTGTGGGGTGATGTTGGGTCTCGAAATATTGGCTAAGTTCTAAAGGGCACATGAGTGCACAGACCAATAGGAATAATGGCGTGTGGAGAGAAGCGCGCGGGACAAGGGTCAAGAAGGGTTTAGGAGAAACCAGGGCATGTGCGTAGGTAAATACATAGGCTCTAAGGACTTAGCCATATTCATCATTCAGGAGAAACCTAAGGAAAAACATGACCCGACTAGGCATGCCATGTGGATAAGGTGTCAGCTTGGAAGACTTGGTGATCAAGGAAAGAATATTACATGCATAGAATATTCGTAGGAAGACATCATTAGGGAAAGTGGAGATATGAGATAAAAATAAGCATGTACTATTGAAGGACCATATGGACACTTGGCATCTGATCTACTCCTAAAGAAAGGCATAGTGGTGGGTGTTGGTGTTATAAGAAGAGGTGCTTGGGTAGAAGAATAGATATTGAGGAAGAGATACCGAGGAAGACATAGCTGGAAGGAATATAGTATGAGGAAATTGAAGCTTTGCATAAAATAGTAGGATGCCTTAGGATTTGGGGTTCTCATTAGAGGATTGTAGGAATGTTATCATATCTAAGGGATGGGTCATAAAAATTTTGTAATATAGAAATCATATCTAGGACCTATGGTAATTGGGTTAGATCCCTATCTTGATACATTTGGTTTGATACGACATTTTTTAATGTAATGTGGTTGATGAGACTATGATCAATATAAATATATGGCTCTATTCAAAAATTTTGGTTCAGGGGTGTAAACCCTAATGTTACTTCCTTATATTTATTAACAAATCTGCACTTTGTATTTCATGCCATGATGTTTCTCTTGTTATTAAATGCTTGATATAAGGATATGATAGCTCATGTTGTGATTTTACATGAATATTCACCTCTTTGCATTTAATCCTCTAACAATGGAAAGATCTTCTCAAAATTCTCACATAAAGGAGGGGCTCAAGTGCCCGCACGTGCCTCGGGTGAGCACCCAAAGGTGCCGGCCGGGTGATAGGTTAGCATGCATGGGGTTAGAAGTTGGTATATAGGTAAAAATGACTACAAATTATCATCTACATATAAAACAATAATGATAATATTATTGTTTTCAAACTTAAAAATAAATCATTATCATAATAGCAGTTAGAAAATTCAAGTTCTTGAAAGAAACTATTAATTTTAGCATACCGGACTCTAGGGGCTTGTTTAAGACCATACAAAGACTTTTTAGATTATAGACATAAAGTTCCTTTCTAGGTTATTCAAAACATTTAGGTTGACTCATGTAGATTTCTTCTTTTAAATTACCATTAATAAAAGAATTTTGACATCCATTTGGTGAATTTCCTATCCATATTGAGTAGTCAATGCAAGAATAATTCTAACAAAGTGCTCATCTTACCTACGGGAGAAAAAGTCTCAACATAATCAAGACCAGTTTTTTTGAGACCACAAGCTACTAGCCTTCCTTGTACTTTTCAATTTCTCCTAGAGACTTATAGTTGATCTTGTATAACCACCTAGATCCTTCGATTCTTCACTTAGAAGTGGGAGGGACTAGTTCCCAAGTATTATTCTTAATTAAATCATTATATTCATCTTTCATAGCTTGAATCCATCTATCATCTTGACAGATTCTCCAAAATATTTTGTCTCTACCTCATAGAGGGTCATCAAGGCATGATAAGTATGTTGACTATAAGTTACTTTTCTAATATTATCAAGATGAGAGTCTTGAATAATAATTTGAGCCCATTTAAGAACCTTTTGATGCACAAAATTTTGAGAGGAATCCCCCTCAATCTCCATCATATCTTGATCGTGATAATCATCCTCTTGAACTCATGTTAGGAGAAATAATATCAGGTTTTATCTCGGAGTAGCAAAGGAGGTTTCATGGAAAGCATCACGAATATCTTTTCTAATACTTGAACGTTTCTATTATCAACAATGTCATTCTTGAATGAATCGTAAAATCTTAATCCTTTAGTTTGAAAACCATAACCAACAAAAATACAAGAGTAAGAGGTTGGATCAAGCTTCTTCATTTTAACTTTTGGAATAAATATAGAGGTGAGACTACTGAATGTATTTAGGTAGGAAATATCTAGTTTTTGTTGTTCATATGTCATGAGGAGTTTGATGAAGGGATTTTGTAAGAACGCTATTAAGAATATAGACAACAACAGATTATAGCTTCAAATTTATAAAAACTTAGGCACATTAGAATCATGAATCATAGTTCTAGCCATTTATAAGACAATCATATTCTTTCTTTCTGCAATGCCATTTGATGAGGGGAATATGGAGCAGTCAACTCTCTTTTAATCCCACATGACACATAGAACTTATCAAACTCTTTGCTGACATATTCACCTCCATTATTATTCCTAATTCTCTTAATTTTCATATTAGAAGCATTTTCGACTAAAGGCTTAAATTCCTAAAAATTAGACAGGACATCAGACTTCTTATTAATAAAATAAGACCAAGTCATTCTAGAGAAGTCATCAATAAATCAAATATCATACAAATATCCATTAAGAGAAGGAACCTCAATTGGACATCTCACATCACTATGAATTATTTCTAATAACTAAGAAGAATTTGGATCATGATTCTTGTGAAATGGTTGAGCATGTTGCTTACCACATAGGAAACTTTCACAAGTTTCATGATCTGACTTTATCTTTGGAAGACCAACAACAAGATTAAGTCTAGACATTTCATATAAGATTTTGAAATTTAAATGACCTAATCTTTCATGCCAAAGTTGAATATCATTTCTAGAAGAGGAAGAAGAAAAGATTCAGATACAAAACCATTAAAGATATTATTGAAATTATATTTTACATACCACTTATCTTGCAATAAAACAACTTTATTTTTTTTTAGTTAGCTAAGAGAAAGAAAAAGATTCTTTTTTCAGTTGAGGAACATACAAGACATTCCTAATTACACCATTTGACAATTTAACATTTCCACAATATTAATATCTAATGATAGAATTGTCTCCTAGATAGATGTTTTCTTCACATTTAACTACATCTGAGAGGATACTAGGAGTACAAGTAATGTGCCTAGATGCACCATTTTCAAGAATCCATTCATTTTCATTTGAAGCTAAAATGGCAGTATACAAGGCAATAGACTATTAATCTTTATTTGCATGATTTTGCTTTTGATTTTGATTTTTCTTTTGATTGTTAAATTTACTAGTTTTAGCATTCTTGATTGATTTGTTAGTTTTAACTCTACAATCAGATTCTTTATGCCCAAATTTTCCACATTTGTTGCAAGTTCCATTAAACTTGACTTTGAAATTCTAATTGTTTTTAGCAGAATTAGGCTTAGGATTTGCTTTAAATCTAGATCTGATGTTAGACTTCTGATTAGGATTGCTATTAAACTTGTTTTTAGCTACCTTATGATTATGAGAGAATAGATCTTGAGAAGCAATCTCTTTTGAATCAAAATTTTCCATCACTCTCTCTTCTTGAATTAGCAGAGAAGACAAAGTGTCCAGATCAAGAAAATTAATCTCATTCTGATATTTAGAATTAAGAATAGAGATGTAGTTTCTAAACTTTTCATGAATGTTAATCTGAATTATAAAGTATAGAAGCTTATCTTGAAATAATTCACAGTTACAGCCATCTAATTAAGCTTTAATGTTCTTAAATTTATCTAAATATCTCATTATTTTCTCATCTTGCTTCATAGGAGTTGTTAATAGCTCTAAAACTAGCTTAATTATTTTAGACAACCTACTGCCTTCATGCATAGTTTTTAATTTCTTCTAAGCATTTGCAGGTGATTCCATATGACCTATATGCATTACCAATTCATCTTTTATGCTTTGCAAAAGAATGGACAGAGCTTCTTGAGATCTCCGAGAGAAGAAGCTAAGGTTTTGTGGGTATTTTGTCTTCTGTGGGATTTTTTTCTACACCATTCACAAGATCCCATAGATTTCTAGCCAAAAACAAGCTTTTAAACGAAATATCTAGATGTTATAATTTATTCCATTCAAAATATTAGACTTATCCATCGAAAAACTAGTTGAACAACCAATTTTAGTACTCAAACGACAATGGAGACAAATTCAACTAAAAGAATGAGTCTAGGAAGCTTAATATAAGCAAAAACTAGATACATATCTTTTTAATAGCTTAACAAATGCAAACAATTAAAAATTGATAAAAATACACTTGATTTTTTTAGGAATATATCTAGTGCTCTTATATCTATTTGTTATATTGTTTCAACAATATATTGTTCATAGATTTTTTTGACCCATATTCCTTTGAACGGGTTATAATTTGTTATTTGTTGTACCCGTGACTATCTCGGTTATTTCATCCTACAAAATAGGATGTTGGTTTTCCTATTTAGATGTCTATATAATAGCCAAACATATATTGTAAAATTGTAGTAGCAAGTTGAATGAAGAATATTTTTGTTGTTGTGAAAATTTCTCAAACCTTTGATTTGGTATTAGAGTGAATGAACTAATTTCTAATGGGTGATTCAACTTATTTGATTTCTCCTGTAAATGAAATGTTGATATTTTCCTTAAGATGCTTTTAGAAATTTTTAGCATTTATTTTATTTACTACTATTAAGGTAACAATGTTATATCTGCAAGGAGGTTTGATATCAAGTATATGGTTACAAAAACATATCTATTGGTCCATTGTGTAGTTGAAGAAGAAATCTATTGCAGGGAGCATACCTCATTCTGTGATGCTTCTTGTCATTTCATTTTCAAATAGATTTCAAGTGTTTTGGTGGGTGTAATCGTGTATTGTTTGTCTATTCCCATATTTTTAATTCATGTGACATCACATTTATTAAATCCCAATCTACAAAACCATTCATGTGGAATGTTTCTTTAAAAATATTCCAGTTGTTCATTGTTGTGTGGGTCTCTGGTGAGTAACGTAATCGAACTCATATTAGTTTGATATTAGACGTGAATTGAATCTTGTCGGGAATTATATACACACATAATTCTAGCAGAGTATAGAAGGGGAATTTTGTACTATATCACATATTTGTAACTTATTTTTGATGTGATCAGCAATGCATTAGTTAATTTTTACTTACAAGGATCAAGCATTGTTTCTCACCATGTTCAAGGAGCCAACTTCATTGAGTTTTTTTGCTTCGCCTCTCAGCTTTTTTCCCAAATGTGAGTATTTGTTAAAATCATCAGAGAAAAATAGATAAGAGTGGTTCATTCAATGGTGACATGCTATCAAAAATGTTTATGTGTGGACCTCAAGAATCAGTTCTCTTATACATTGGCATATTTAATTTTTTTTAGCAACTAGTCAAGGAGGAGACAAAATAAACCCAATGTGGAAACTATTGAGCATCCAATCCAAATCCATCTGAGCTAGTAGCATGTCACTAGAGGACAGAGGCACTAAAGGATGGAGATCAATCAATGACCTCTCATCAGTCACCAACAATGGGCCACAAGAATCTATAGTGGCATTTTGTGGTGTGATCTTTCTTTAATTTCATAGGTGTAGTTTTTTTAGTTGTGTGCGTGTGATTCTATTTCACTGTTCATGTTCTGTGTTAAATAAGTGGAATGTTTGAATTAAGGGGGAACATGATCTCAATGTTCCAATTCCATTTCTACCTCCTTTTTCATATTTTTTATTCAATGAGCAGTGTTTCCTACATAATTCCATGAAGGAAAAACATAGTGGATAGATGAAAGCACGAAAGAAAAGCAAAGATCATGATAATGAGGTTGTTGTTTGTCCTATAAAACCAACCTTTGTTGAGGTTGTTGGTTGTTTTGTAATACCATACTTGTTGAGGTTTTTAGTTGTCTTGTAAAACCATCCTTGTTGAGGTTGTTATTTTCTTGTAAAACCATCCTTGAAGGTTGTTGGCTCTCCTGCAAAACCATCCAGATCATGAGAAAGCACGGGTGACACGCTTTGTGAAAGAAATGTGATTGTTTTCTCCAATGTTTTCACTAAGGGGGAATGTTAGGAATATATCTAGTGCTCTCATATATATTTTTTAGATTGTTTCAATAATATATTGTTTGCAGAGTTGGTTTGACCCGTATTCCTTTGAATGAGTTATAATTTGTTCTTTTTGTACCCACGACTATCCCAAATTATTTGATCCTATAAAATATGATGTTGGTTTTCCTATTTATATGGCTATATAATAGCCAAACCTATATTTTAAAATTGCATTAACAAGTTGAATGAAGAATCTTTTTGTTCATTGTGTAAATTGATCAAACATTTCAATTTGATAGAATTTAACAGAAATTAAGCTACAAAATTTTAACATACCTAATTAGATAATTAATTAGGGCTTAAGACCATGACACTTCTCAACATAGTTTTAAAAATAAATCATTTTGGTCAGGTTTATGAGTGAGATAACCAAACTCAAACTAAGTTGGGCTATAGTAGCTTGACAAGTTATTTAGAAACTCGATGAGATGAGCTCAAAAATGAGCTACTTGATAAATAAAGACAAGTTAAAAAATAGCCAAAGAGGGGGTGAGACATGGCAAAAATAAACAATACCAAGAGAGGTATGTTTCAGTTGTAAAACAGATCCTCGGATGGATGTGAAACTTTAAAAATTAAATACAAATCCCTTTCAAGTCCGTAACAAAGTAATAACACCGCAACGATAATTTTTTTAAAACATATGGTAAATGTATACGTGTCAACTTTTAATTAGCTCACACTTCGTAGTGCAATAACTAAGACAAAAGATAATAAATTGAAACAAAAAATTGTAAAAACGTGTATCTTTTCAAATAATTCACACTTTCATAGTCAAACAAGTCAAAATACTAATTAAAAAGATAACAAAACCATAAACATGTGTCTTTAATTAATTAGTTCACTTTTTTGCACTTTGACATAATTAAAACTAGGACAAAAAATGTGAAGGAACATGGACATGTTTTATTGGTTTGCAAATGATAAATACTAATAAATTCATAGTCAAACAATGCCACTTGTCAATAATCTAGAGACCGACTAAAGACACTTAGCAGATTTTCACCAAGTTTTAACTAGATTGAAAAGGGTGGACTTAAAGTCCCCGAAATAAACTCAACTTAAAAAAATTGGGGTCTAAAAAATAAAAGATAGGTGTCACAATCTTAGTGGCTAAGCCAAATCAAATACTGAAACCCTGACACTTGCGAAGAATGACACAACCAAGATTAATATATGTGTCAACAAACAATTGGTTCACACTTCATAGTGTAACCACAAAGACTAATCCAAAAAATAAGATACATGAAGCCTTTTAAATGGATCATACTTTGCAAGTCTGAAAAATGAGACAAGATGGTTGATTTATATTCGGTAGCCACTGACACAAATAAAAATGACTAACAAATGTGAAATGTAAAGACATGTGGAGCAATTATATTGGTCCAACTTTCAGAAATATAGAAGTAATGAATCGAATATCTAATAGTGTGAAATATAAAGAAACTTAGAGCTTCCTGATTGGATCAGATTTTGTAAATGATAGAGGAAAGATAAACCAAGTCTAACAATATGAAGACACGTGGAAATCCCTTATTGGCTCGTGTTTCACAATTGAAAATTAGATAAACAATATGAAAAAATGTGAATACTGAGATGGAGCCTTCTAATTGGATCGGGCTTTGTAAAAATGGAATTTTTTTAATTAAATGACTGAAAATGTGAAGCTAGTTGGAGTAAAATGATTTTTTAAGCTTCACAGTCAATAGAACCATGTGGAGAATAAAAATTCAATAAATACTAACAAAGTGAAGCCAAATGGCATAAGAGGATTGGATAGGGCTTTACAAAGACATAAAGTCACAGAAAATCAAATATCTAAACAAAAGGATGACATATCAAAGCCAATTGGAATTCTATAAGTGGATTAGACTTCGTAAACATAAAAAAATAGTGAAGCTATCTGGAGACATTTTATCAGTTCAAGTTTCACAAGACTGATAGGATCAAAATAAAAAATGAAAAAATTGAAGCCAAATGGTGTAAAATGATTGGGTATAGCTTTGTAAAAATAGACTTAGCAAAAAGATAAATATTTACATATCCTGGGGTAGATTTAACCACTCTAAACTAACTATATCTACAAAGATCTTTTGAATCCACAATTAAAAATAGGACTAACAGCTATAAATGGCACAAAAACTTAAAATAAGCTTGCAAAAAATGAATTTAATCTGTAAATGACTTAAAGAAGATGCAGAAGCAAAGATCTATGCAAAAATAGCTCAAACATTATCTAAACAACCATTTATCCAATATTTAGGTGGGAATTGGAAATTTAAACTTTGTTAGCTTGAAGATGATTGTGGAGATTTTAGGGTTTCACATATCTATGAACATACTTCAAGCTTATTTTCTCTAGCAAATTAAAATCTTCTAGATCAACCCTCGCACATACATAATCACCATCTCTGATACCATGTTAGATTTATTAAGGGAAATATAATTGACAAATTATAGTTCCACCATTAAAAATCAAGACTATAGATTATGATGTGCAGTTAAATAAGACACAACATTAGCTTAAATAAATAGTGAATTACATAGCTTAATGAGTAAGAGATGAAAGAAAATAGACATAGAGCATAGAGACAATAACACCAAATTTAAGTGGGGAAAACCCAAAGGTAAAAAAACCCCACTAAATAAAGCATTGTCTTTTATTAAGAATTTTGATATAGATTTTACCCAACACTTCCACTTCACTCTTTTGATCTCTTACGAATGATTGTTGAGCTAGTTCTCACATTAGTTCAATAACATGATCATCTAATGATGTTACGACTTGTTATGCCTATCTAAATATCCTGTCTGGTACTAATCTATTTGTTGCTCATAGCCAATCCCAAGAGGGATCACCCTAATCAATAGGGTGGGTGAATCAGTCGAGTCGCTTCACTCTTAAATGTATAAGATCTTTGTGGAATATATTCATAATAAATTTTTATAGACAAAATTTTAAAATAATATTGGGGCGTACTGTAGTGGTAGATAACCCACTTGACATTATCACCCCAACACTCCTTGTGGTGTCATTCACTTTATCATCTTATTGTACGTGTTGGTCCATGTTTGTGTAAATGTATCATTTGATGTTGAGTTATCCTGTGTCATCCCATATAATTTCATGTAACAAGAAATGAAAGACAAAAAATATAATTCAGGATTTTTATTATTGAATTTTTGTGTTAAATTGTGTGGGTGTTACAATCCATCTTAAGGGATTTTAACTCTAGAACTCTTGTGGATAATTCCTTACAAAATATTGATTGTCATCATGCCACTTATCATGCTCAATATAACAGCTTGTCAAAAATTACCTTTTTAAGGTTAAGTACAAAGCCTACGCATTTGAAGGGTTGTCTAAGTCATAATAAACTTGAAATATAATCTCTAGGAGAAATGTATGTCTAAATTGTAAAAATTGAATTTTAAAAAGATAATGAAATTAAGAATCTATAAATTAGTGATTGGAGCGTCCAACATGCCAAAATTCACAAAATATTTTATTGTACATCATGTTTGTTGTGGCTTGTCCTGCAAAAGTGAAACTTAAAAATTGAAAAAAAAATGTTCATTGAAAAAATCCAATTTTTCAAAAGCATGTTTTTAATGTATATTTCAATGTAAATATCAAGAATAACTATAAAATCTAGTCTTATCCAAAATTCAAAAATGCTTTAAAATGGTTTGAAAAGGGTTTTTGGCAAGAAAAAAAAAGCCCATATGGTTTTTTAAATACCAATAAGTTGATGTGCATAAAATATTACAAATAACATGGAGAAGTATATGGAACAAAATAAAAATAAAAAATGCTTCAACACCACAATTACCAATTGGAGGAGTACTGCTCTGAAACTAGGAAAGAATAGGTGAAAACTCATGAACCTCCTCAATTTGGACTCACTCTAAAAATGTTAAAAGTTTTTGTAAATAGAAACACAATATTTCTATCAAATCAACGAAATGAATTTGATATTAACAATCTTACAATTTACAATTAGAAGTACTCTATATATAATAAAATCAAGAGTTGTAGTCTATCTTTACTTTTGATTATATGATAGACATGTGTGTAACAACCTTCACATGAATAGGTACACATAAGACAAGTTGCTAAGATATGAATGCCAATTATCCTAACATAAGCCTAAGAGGTGTGCAAAGTAGACTAAGTCAACAAAGCTTAAATAAATCTAAATAATCTTAAAATAAAAGGTGCACATATATAAATAGTGTCCTAACATGTCTTACCATGCAAATTCGCAAGATAAAAATCAAAATAAATGACAATATAGATTATAAGGTAGGTAGTGGTATCCAATGGATTAAAATGCACACTTGTATCAAAAAATCAAAAAGTGGGTAAAATTAGGTTACAATAAAATTCCATGCACCCAAATTGGATATTTCTAGTCAGGAAATATTCGACTGAAATAAAATCATATATGAATGATAAGGTTCATAATATAACTCCATGCACACAAATCAAATAATGCTAGTAAGTAAAAATTTGATTGAACTAGCAATCTGTGATAAATCTAAGTATCATAAATAACTCTATACACCGAATCAAAAATTCAAGAAATGGAAAATTCAACCAATCTAACAATCATCTAGGGAGTATAAAGATAAAATATACCTTTGTGTAGACACAAAATCATGTGCTTTGGGTAATTATCTAGTCTTGATTGCATATTATTATTCATATGATTCCAAAGTAAGAAAAGTACTAATGAACCCATGTATTTGGCCATATTTGCTTTCTTTCTATTACCACTTTTGGTCTTTCACACCTTTCTCGGTCGACATTCGACCCTTCAATTTATTTAAGTTTGGACACCAGCGCCTAGCTAGGATGCTAACTCCAGGCACACTTGTCCCCTTTGGGTTCCCCTAACCTCTTTGTACTTTAATCACATATTTTGTGTCTTTTTATCCATTTGAGCATATTGTCTTTTTAGTAGTTGGCCTTTTCAGGGTTAATTACAAAATTCAAGCAAGGGAATCATATAAATATAAAGTTATGTGATCATAATAAAGGACCAAGCATTAAGCATTAGCTATCACCACCTAAGGTTGCATCCAAAGGCTATTCAAGAGCATTCAAGCATCCATTCTAACATCCATTCAAGGGAAAGGAACTGCATTATTCTATATACACTTCATAGGAGTGGAAGTTAATTCTATTCCATGCACACATCTATTACATTTCCTTACATATGGTTATTTTCTTACTACCAAGTGTGACATGCACAAAAGCCACCTCGGGCATGAATCCTCATACTCAAATCTAGAACTACATTACATCTAAAATTTAGTGCAAAACTCATTCATAATTACTCATTTGATAGTTGAGGACAATCTGACCGCTCATTTACATTCTTTTATTTTTGGGATTTGATGCAGTATTGATGGTTTTACAGGTCAATATTTCATTGCAGATTATTAGAAACCTCAAAGATCATTGTGTGACATACTAACAACCAAAGGCGCGGAAAGTGAGCACCTTGTGACCAACCGAGATGGTTTTTGAGCTTCCGGTAGACACAAGTGCCTAAAAACAAGTCCATGACACCCGTAGGTGTTGTTGCCCCTCTCCAAGTGCCCCAATCCAAGAAGATTGTCAACTCACATATTTTTTTGAGTCTCTATGTGACACTTATTCCTCTCTATTCACTTTTTCAGCACTTTGACACAACCTAGGATTAATTGCAAAATATGTAATTCATTCTATCCCTTCTTTGTAATTAGGTTTTTAATACTTGATTGCTTAATTTTCTTAGGTTTATTTTGTACTTAATTGTTTATTTAATTACTTTGCTACATACATAGCAATCAAATTTAGGCATTTATTTCATTATTTTTTTAATCTAATGAACATCTAGAAGATTATTTCTTGCAATATAAAACTTAGCCAATATATCTAAATTACTTGTGGACTTTGAAATTCAATACCTTTTTTATTCAAATTTTATTTTCGCCTCTCCGGAGAGTGTTCTTTTTTAGACATCTTTGTCATTCGATCAACTATGCCATACTCTTAAGCTACAAGAAACTAAGCTCTTATCTATAGGAAAGCTTAAGTATTATGAGAAAGCTTCATATTCTTTATGCTTTCAAAGTAAATCAAATTTCAAGCCATCTTCCAAATCTACTAAATCAAAAATCATTGTCAACGTTTTATTAATACTAAGGAACTTCAATGGAAACCGCCTAAGTGTACATACACAAAATTGACCATAGATCCACATATTCTACTCCCACAGCTTGTCAAAAGAAATCTTATTACACGTCCTCCTCCACTAAATTTAGACCCATATCATCCTAAAGGTCATAATAATGATGAAAATCTCATATGTGACTATCATCAATGCATTGGACATTCTCCGGATTGTTGCTTCAAACTTTGTAATCTCATTCAATATCTCATCGATAATAATGTAATTGAGATTCCAGAGCCTAAATCTTCTACACCTATCAATGAAAACCTTAAGCTCAAAATATTCAACAATCCTCTTCCAAATCATGATAAGGAAGCAACTGAATTCTTAGAAAATCATACATATCATGCAGTGCCTTCTCCTGCATCGAGGACTCTTGATTTTCTAGTTTCTCATACTAAGACATCCCCATTGCTTATTACTTTCTTTGATTATGAATATCATTCTACATTCAATTCTGATCTCTTACACATTAGTGTTTTTATTGGATCCACTTCTCTCAATAACACTATGGTTGATCCATGATGGCGTATCAATGCATGTTCTATTTTACTCCTTGTTGCTATCGACTATCCACTCTCACAAATTTCATATCCAGTCCCTAAATCATATGGCATTGTCAATATTCTAGTCACTTTTGGTCCTCTCACCTTACTTGTGCTTTTTCATGTGCCACCAAAGAATCAAATGGTGTGACATGATGTTAGGTCTTAATTGTATTTGCACATCCAAATCTATCATCTCCTTGAATCACTAACATTTGAAATTCATTCATAACAAGAAATTCATTTCTATCAATGGTGTTCCACCATCTAAACCATGGCCGCAACCTCCTCTTGAGGTTTTCATTGCATTAACTAGAGCATCTAGGTCCCTATGGCCTCTCGAAACTATAACACAAATTTCTTCTAGCTCACCAGGTTCGTGCTTGGCCTACACAGACTCATTGGTCCGCTAGTCCGTCACACCAATCCAGTCCACAATTCAAATCTCTCCTTCAAATCGATATACATCACTACCTCTCTCTCCTACATATAGGTTTCCATCACCTCCTCATCTACTACATATAAGTGTTCATCACCTCCGCATTCTGCATTACACATAGGTTTCCATCACCTCCCACTCTACTACACATAGGTGTTCATCACCTCCCCACTCTTCTACACACATAGGTGTCCATCACCTCCACATTCTGTTACACATAGGTGTCCATCACTTCCACATTATACTCATCGATTGCATGCATATAAGCTTCATTCACCGCACAATGTCTATCTCATATACCACCACTCTTAGAGCATGATCACATGCCCTTATCTCTACTGAGAATTGGGTGAAGGACCCTCATTTTTCACTTTCATCGATAGAAAATTCATTATAAAACATTTGGGGACATCACACTATTTCTTCCTCAACCCCCATTTCTAGCATTGACACGTGTCTCATATCCCCATCATTTCACATTCAATCTCTCACATACATCATACACATCTTTATAGATTAGTATTGTCATTACCCAATGACACACTTGTCATCATTTGGTACATAGTTTATTATTGAGGGCATCCTATAGACATGAACCTCACACACACTACACACTACATTACACATCATACTATTTATCACACATATTAATCACTATATATTAAACACACTTGCGACACATTATTCATCTTTGCACACATGTTCAACATAAAATTATACAAACTCAACACAATAACAACACATATTCTTCATGCGTAATCAACACAACACAAAACATAATCGACATATTAACAAAATACCACACACTCAATGCTTTTATGACATACATCTTCTACATCACGTGCCACATCTATCTTGTGCACACTCAACAAAAACCTCCTACACAATCTATATATTCACAACACATTACCTACTCGATACTTTCACATACAACACTACTACTACAAACTTGATGTACATCTCTCAACACTCAACATTACACACTCAACAAGTTTGTAATCAACTGCTTCACCATTTTCTTTACTTTTTTGAATGACAAAACAGAGATAGGTTACGGGCTAGGAGGAATACCTATTAAATGGGTTGGTTGATGGTTGTTGCATTCTGAATTTTTGATCTAGTGCCGATTATGAGAGCTTCTTTTGGCTAGGAGGAACTACTTGAAATAGAAAATAAGACCAAAAATAATAGTTAAATAATATATGACAGTGGACTTTAACGTATGCTAGTTAAAAGTGTGATACTTCCTAGATGGTTTTCAATCCACTGTTTAAAACAACTTAATGTGAGAAATAAGTAAATTCCTACTATAGTTGATATGATTTAGGTATCTCATTCAAGTAAAATAAGGAAATATAATATAATAGATTAGGCTATAGTCAAATCAAGGGTTGGTAAGTGTCGGGTACTCGACTAGTTAGGGTCAGGTTTTGGGTTGTTTAGGTCATTTAGTAAAAGGTTGTTTGGCTTTGTTCTTGGGAAGGGTATAAAACACGAGACAAATGTTGGTTAGGTATAACTAATGATGGTTTAGGGAGATTGAAGATGGTTATGGGTAATTGGTGTCGATGATAAAGATGGGGTGATTGTAATCCAATGAAAACCTTATTGTATATTTTAGGTGAGGTTAGGTGGGGCCAAAAAAGGAGATGATGAGGTCTGTGGGAATACTAAGAACACTCAGAGAGGTGGAAGGGCCAGAATAGGTGATCTTATAACTGGGTGGGTGAGGTTTTGGTTTTGTTAAAAAGATGGCTATGGAGGAATGGGAATGTTAATAGAAGAATGGTAACATAAATGATAACAACTCTATGAACATAATAGGAATGGAAATGATTAATGATAAAAAACTTACCAATGTTGTAGGTCCAATGGTTGGGTGGTGATGATGATTGGTTGATGGAATGGAGCTTGGTGCAATAGTGACGCTTCCTGAATGTTACCGTGAGTGCCAATGCTTCTGGATCTGTCCTGGTACTAGCTATGGATGTTTGGGTGCATGAAAAGACTTTGATTCTTCTTGCATGCAGATCTTTTCTTGTCGTTATTGCTCTTAGAATGTGCCAACCCAAAAACAAGGTTGCTTAGGTGAATAAATGGTAACCGATGATGGGTTCGGGTTAACCGGTGTTAGTTTAGGGATGACTGGTGTCGGTTAAGGTAGGATTCCCTAGGTTTACTAAAATGGGTAGATCTTTCTAATTTCTCTTGCCCAGTTCATTTTTTCTCACAGATTAGAACAAAAATTCCCTTCTAATGAGCGAGAATGTGGTTAGAGAAATCTTAGGCATTGATTTTTAGGTTTAGACCAAATCTTATCTCATTAAGGAAAGTAATACTTAGTTATTATTAGTTATGGAAACATGCCAAGAATAGGTATAGGGTGAGGAGGTTAGATGAGATGTCTAGTGAGGTGGGAACTAAGTCAATTAAGACAATTAAATAATGAAAGTTGTGAGGATGATGATTAATTTAATTAAAATAATTAAATTAATATTAATGTGGGGTTAAAGGGACCATGGTTAGGTGCCCATGTTTAAGTTGGTTATCCAATCAGGGGCTAAGGGGAATGTGACCCTATTTTGGTGTCTAAATTTTGCCCCTTTTTATTGTGTAGCTTGTATTGGTAAGGGATGCTTGACAAAAATAATATGCGGTTGTCGTAAGCGTGGGTGAAGGTAACCCCCTCAAACTAAGAACCGATGAGGTGATAGAAGGAAGCGGTGAGTGGTTTGATAAAAGGTGGATGTGGTGAAAAGGAGTGTAGATGTGGGTGAATGTGGGAAAGGGTAGAGGTCAAAAATAGGAAAACATGTAAATGGGCCAGGGGAAAAAGTAAAGGTGTCACAAACGCATGCACATGTTATAAACTACGACACAGTTCTAGGTTAAAGAGCTTGCATACTCTACATCGTTCAAGGTTGATAGGTTTATCCAAACAAGGTGATGTGATTGTGGTATCCAAGGTATAGGATATGGTAGGGAAGAACAACATAGGTCAGGTCCATGAACGTTTAGGTATGTTCGCACACCAAAAGTAAGGTTGGGATAAATAGAATGATAATAGGAAAAGTAAGGTCATTAGGCAAAATGACAAGGCACAACGTCACAAGGTACAACAAGCGCATGGGTTCAAAGGTCACTAACAGTGTTCCGGTCAAGGCATATAAGGGACAGTTTTGGGGAAGACTAAGGTACGGGTAAAATAATAGGGCCCTAAATGTAATTAAGGACAAGTATAGGTAATGTGGGTTGGCAGGTAAGTGGCAAAAAGTGTGGGGAAGGGCCACAAGGTGGTGGGAAAGATAATTGTGGGTCAAAAATGGGTAAAAGGTATTGAAAGGAGGATGGCAAGAGACCAATGTTGGTTAAGTAATGACCGACGTCAATTGACTAGAGCACACCATGATTGATGTCGATCAGGTTGATGTGGGTCAATAAAAAGGAAAAATATGTATAATATGGATTTGTTTGTACATTTTTTCATTTGTGAAAATGATGAGAGCATGAGAATTTTGTGGCTTGGCAAGATAAAAGTAAAAGGGACTATACTGAGGTGAGGTGGAGAGATCCAGGTGGGGAGAGGAGTTAGGTGGGTGGGCCCACAAGATAAGGTAGAGTGAGTGGATTGGTGGAGAGGTTGAAGGGAGAGTTTGACATGGTAGAGGTAGGGGAGGGCTCGGGTGGACCACCAACATAGCGGCCAGATGTGTCCCCACAGAGGTGATGTCGAGATGAGGTAAGATCTGATCTGTTCATTGTTATTTGATATAAGAAGAAGGGAATGGGTAGGTCAGTTTGGGTAGGGTAGAGAATTTGAAATGTGTGGTTAAAATTTTGAGGAAGGACGGGGTGGGAAAGGTCATAGGTAGAGGAAATAGGGTTGGGGGATTTGGGTAGGTTTGGGTAGGTGTGTAGGGGAAATGGGAAAGAAATGGGGGAAGAAAATTGGGTTTGGGCTTTGGGAACGATAACGGTGACCGATGCTAGTTAATGTATGGTTTATGTCGGTCTTAATATACCAACATCGGTCAGGTATTGGGAACCGATGCGGTTTAACATGGACCGGTGTCGATCGGCTGAATTTAAGGTGTAGGTTTGTTAAGGTTTGGGGTTTGGAGTTAGGGATAATTTTAGTGGTGAATATTCATAATATGGCGAAAATTTCATTTTAGGAAAATTTGAAAAGGTGATTTTTTGAAGTGGTCGGTGTCCTATTTGCCTAAAATATACAGTATATTTTTGGGGGTTGGCTTTGCCTTCATTTGAAAACATCTCCTATAAAAACCTAGGTGATTCACTGGGTAGTATACCTCAAGTAGCTTACCAAATTACCAATACTATGAAGTTTGAACTCGCATACTCTTAAGCACCAGAGATTGTTGTTAGCCTGTTAGGGTTAGTTGTTGACGCTGTGATAGGGATATAGTTGATGCGTGACAAAGAGTTATTACAGACACATGATAAGGATTTATTGCAGACACGTGAAAAAGGAATAGGTTTGACGTGTGACAGAGAGAGTTGACGCGCGATAGGGCATAGGTAGTTGACGCATGACAAGGGTAGAGTTGACTCACAGCAAGTAACCTCGCATGTGGATGCACGACGAGCAGGGCATAGGCAGCTGACGCACAACAAGGGCAGATTTGACGCGTGACAGAGACCTCAAATAGTGGACGGGCAACAGAGACCTCAGACAGTGGATGGAGTCACTACTTGGTTCTTTTGTTGATGCATGAATCTCTTCAAAATAATGGAAGGTGTTAGTTCTAAGAATGTGAAGACCCTAAAAGTAACTAAGAAATATTAGAAATCACTCTTCAAGTATTTTGGAAACTCTATGGATACAAATATTGAAAATACCAACCAAATAAATGCCACCACAAAGAATCATAATACTGACTGTGTGGAAGGTATTATTGAGGTGGACATGCATTTTACACAGTATCAAAGTCAAACAAATGACACCTATGATAATATGCCAGATCTTGAAGATATTTTTCCTATTGGGGTGTAACCAGAAGTGCATCAAGATATCACACATACAAATACTTAGCAAAATGGAACACAGAAATCAAATTCAAATTCCAGTTCAAGAAAGAGGAAACCAAGTGATTGTGATATTGCTCAAAATTCTACTCAAAAAAGTAAAACATTGAAAATGAACAAGAATATGTGGACCATTGGCAGGACATACAGGTTTGATTGGGCTGTCAAATTTCCATTTATTGAACCTGTACAATCATCTAATTCTGAAGAGATCTCATCTGAATGTACATGTACAATATGTACGTGGAAATCATGAAAAGCAACAAAAATGCAAATGAAGTTTGGACACTATAGAAAAAAATTGTGGAAAACAATATTTGACTGGAATAGAGGGCTAATGGCCATAAAATCAAAACACACAAGTGGAAAAATGAAAAATAATGCATGCATGTTAGATACACAAGAATATGAGGTAGAGCAGTAAAAACATAGACATCTCTTGGAAAAGGAAGGAACGATCACATCACATATTGGTAAGATGAAACAAACAAATCTACATGCAAAATTCATACAATTCTCTACTCTATTTCACATACTAAAAAAAGGAAGACCGATTTTAGATTTCCTCGATTTCAAAGTTTTGTATCAATTTAATGGAATGTTGAACATACCTTAATCTCATTGGTCTGAAAGTAGTGGATGGGAAATGGAAAAATTCCTTTTGATGATAGAGAAGGAAGATTTGAAAGAGAATGTAAAAAAGCAAAGTTTATCTCTCTTTCAATTGATGAAGTGACAAAGAGTCAACAACATTACATGGGTATGTATCCATGTCTATACTTTAGAAAATCATATAAGGACACCTCATCTATTGGGTGTTATGAAAATGGTTGAAAACTGTAATGCCAAAAACCTACATAAAATAGTTGTTTCTCATTTGAAATATATTGTTGGAATGACTGATTATGAAATTGCTATGAAGTTGGTATGCATTGGAGTAGATGGTGCATCTCATGCAGGGTCACCAAATAGGGTTGTGTGTTAGATTACAAACAATAGTGGCCCCATATATGCTACAAATTCACTGTATGGCTCATAGAATGAATTTAGCATATAAAATGGTAAGCAACCACGAAAATGTTGCTAAATTAGAAGACCTTATAAAAGAACTTCATGCCTATATGTCAAGCAGCCCAAAGCGATTTATTGAGTTCCGAGAATTTGCAATTGGAATTACATATGGAAAAAAACTTCTGAAGGATGTCGAGACTAGATGGATCTCTTTGTATGAACTTACATGTAGAGTTCGTGAGGAGTATCCTTCATTGGTTGGTTTCATGCACAAATATCATCATGAAGTTGATAGGGCGAGGGACTTGTTGTTCCATTTAACCTATTTGGAGAAATTTCTTACATTGGTTGGTATTCTTCCAATGTTAAAGGAGATCAATACACTGATGAAGCATGCACATGGCAAATTAATCTATATTGTGGATTTTATACGGATGAGAAAAATGGTATGTCAAAGTCTTGATATATTGTATTGTTCCCAAGATAGTTTTGATGCACCTGTTTTTGAGAATTGGAAAGCTTTATTAGATCTTAAAAATCCCAGCACCTTTTTGAGATTTAATATCCATGATCACCTCTGCATCACTGTTAATGGGAGGGAAATACCACTGCACATTTTGCAAAAACATCAAGATATTACAAGATTGGAACGAGAAGATGTTCCCGTGACACGTAATCTCTTTGAGTCTATTATAGTTGAAACAAGAATAAAGCTTAAAAATTCAGAATCCTTGTCATCATAAATTAGGGAACGTTTCTACAAAGATAAAATTCTAGAAGCCATGGGTGTGATGAATCCTAATTTTTGGAATACTGAAGGTGGTCGTGCAGACTTTGTCAGAAAGAATTTCCATAAATCCATGGGTACAATAATGGAACAATTCAAAAAGACTTCAGAGGTCAAGGGTATGGAAATCAAAGGTATACTAAACGCTATTTTTTAAAAGTTTCAATCAACAAATTTTGCAACAACAATGAGAAACCAATATAAAATTTTGGACGAACCTTCTGAAATTGGTGCTATTACAAGGTTTGTGGTGAGGAATCTATCAAAGTTCTATCTTATAAGAATATATCAATGAATATTTCAGATTATATGAGTTATGCAAAACAATGATTTTGGGGTCTGGGAGGATGAAAGGGTTTTCAGTGCATTATCATTTATGAAATCAAAAGTGAGAAAAAGTTGGATAAAAATCTATAAAGTTGAATGAGGTGTTATGTTTCTCGATACTCCATCAAAACCTTTCCGTTTGATAGAGCAATTGTGCATTGGAATTCCATTTGCAAAAGTAGAGGTGTGAATAATATAGATACAGGTACCACTGTTCCCAACGTTGAGAGTGTAATTGGTGCATCGTCACATTCTACAGAAGACAACATCGAGTTTGAAGAAGCTATTGATAAAGGATTGTTTCAAATTTAAATAGGTATCTTCTTCACCTTAATTTATTGTTTGTCAATTTACATTTTTTTCAGCTCTTGTTATCATTAAAGATGTTACAGTTGACATCCATCCGAGGAAGCTAGTACTTCTCGGGACTGACAATATCAGGGTAACTCACCCATCTATCTACTAATCCATTTCTCGTGTTGATTTTTCTTAAAACACAGATCTAGCACATTACCAGTGGTAGTGATGATTTCAACTTTAAATAGGTATCTTCTTCACCTTAATCTTATTGTTTGTTACTTTACATTTTTTCATCTCTCGTTATCATTAAAGATGTTACAGGTCTATATATTTAAATTTATTTAACTACAATTTTTTTATTTTTTTTGAAAACGTGGGTTGACATCCATCCCAAAAATATTGTACTTCTCGGGACTAAAAATGTCAGGAAACTCACCCATCTATCTACTAATCCATTTCTCATGTTGAGTTTTCTTAAAACATAGATCTAGCACATTACCAGTGGTAGTGATGATTTCAACTTTAAATAGGTATCTTCTTCACCTTAATCTTATTGTTTGTGACTTTACATTTTTTTCTCTCTTGTTATCATTAAAGATGTTACAGGTCTATATATTTACATTTATTTAAATACAATATTTTTATTTTTTTGAAAATGTGGGTTGACATCCATCCGAGGAAGCTGGTACTTCTCGGGACTGACAATGTTAGGAAACTCACCCATCTATCTACTAATCCATTTCTCGTGTTGAGTTTTCTTAAAACAAAGATCTAGCACATTACCAGTGATGATTTCATAGCAATCTAATACACTAGAGGTAAGTTAAACCCTATCATATCATCTTTCTTGATTTCTTACAATTATGTTCAATTTATTTTTATATTTGCAAAATGCTTTGATATATATTTTTAACTGTGGGATAAAATGACACAATTGAATTTTACAGAGGAAGATATTTCTATACTATACAATTCATAATCCACGATACATTATACAATTTATAATATACGTCCACATAAAATTCATAATCATCCATATATATCATATCATCACCATATCATTATCATAATCCCGAGTCCCGACACTATAATTATTATTAAAAAATTATTTATCTAATTTAAATTTATTAAAACAATTCCATTTTTTTAAAACAATTCATAATCATATCATTACAAGTATATCCGTTCTAATTTCATCTATATCCATTCTAATGTCATCTATATCCATTTTAACACATTCCATTTATTTATCATCTATATCCATTCTAATGACATCATGATCATATCATTACAAGTATAGAGAAGAAGAATTATCGTGCTTGAAGCTAAATCTACGTCCACATTAAATTGATCATCATCCATATATATCATATCATTATCATCATTCATCATCTACGTCCACATATAATTCATGATAATCAAAGTAAACAAGAAACATACGTCATCATGATTCATCCTTATCTAATGCAATCACCATTAAGAGTAAACCAAAAAGCATAAACTCCATATATAATCTAAAAATTCTTTCAAATCCATATGCAATCAAAATTAAAGATTATATAGTATTTCAAATTTTAAAAGGCTATCAAATCCATATAATTAAATTCAAGTACCATGAACACAACATTCAATGTTACAAATTTTCAAATATAGACTCAATATTTAAATTTTCCACAATAATAAAAGTTTCAACCCTCTTTTTGTATCCATTTCAACTCATGTGCTCCTTTCCCCAATGGTTTCTTCCCCTGTGGTTGTACCCCTTTCCCCAACAACAGAAATAAACCCAAAACTTATAACATCTTCAACAACATTGTCTAGATTTTTTAAAATTATTTCTTCTTGATTTGTCGCATCTCCATGCGACAACAAATTTGGATCAGCTGCTACCTTAGCTTTGAATAATATTTCAGGGTTGAAGCCATGCTCTTTAATTATCTCGCTTTAGTGTATTGTTTTGTTTGTTAACCAAAACAATATTTTCCTTCAAATTCTTAGCTATGGATAAACTGTTCTTCGCTGTTTCCAAGTGAACTTGGAATACCTTTGCTTGAATCTTCAAATTTTCATATTTCAACTGCACAAAAAGAGTAATGTCAATTCAACATATTACTAAAAAATGAAAATTTCAAATTAACAAGAATGATTGTTTGAAAGTGATAGTACTTACAGATCGTTGTATCTCTCTCGGCATTTGCAATTGATACCATATCCTTGTCCTTAGACCATTTGTTAAAATATGCTTGGGCCTCAGCACTAATATTTTCTAATTTTTTTAATGTCTTATCCAAAATTTCATCTTTATAGTTGTTATACGTGATAGTCCCACTTCTTCTTTGGGTAAGTAAGGAATCCATCTTCGCAGTTGATTACGGACTCAGGGTATAAACTATCTCTTTGCCAATAATTTTCAAATTGAATAATAATCTCATTGATAATAAATTTATCCCTTCTCTCTCATTCTATGAGCTGATTGATATGAGGTAGAATAAACTCACTGACATGGGATTGACAATCATAACCAATTAAGTTCTCCAAAGGAAAAGGTAGTAACTTTTCACCATCTGTATTTGATGAAGATGATCTTGCTGGAGAAGTATGGGGGCTTTTGGCTAGATCAACTGCTACTTGTTTCTGCCTTTTGGTGGCTTGATCCTTTTTGTGATAAAATTAATCAAGATTTAGATAAATAAATTTAAATTGAAATGTAATTCAATATTGTAAAGCATGTTGAAATTGAAGTATACCTGTTGGCCTTGAATCATCTCATGAGTATTGAAAAAACCAGGTTGTGTCATTCTTATCAATGCCCAAATAATCTTCATCTAAATTTATATTGTTCAAAACTGATATGCTCACAGACTGGGCAAGCCACCAAGTCAAAACATTGGAATTCAAAAGGAGGTAATTTTTAGTGTCTCGCTAAGGGCCGGAGAAATTGGCATGCACTTACCAATGTTATTTTTCATTTTTCCTCTAGTTAGCATTTTAAAAATTATTGTTTGAGGGGGTCATGCCGCTTATTTGAGCAGTAGGATTGCGATGTCTTTGAAAAGTTCAAGAAAAATATGAAAAACTAGAAAACAATCCAAAAAGGCAAAAACTATGAAATTAAATGTAGTATTGAAAAGTTGTACCTTGTTGTCGAGGGGTAGTTTTTCACGGTGCTAAGGGTGGCCATGTAGGAGTAGTATTTGGTGGTTGTTCAGAAGATACGAATGCATGTGACTGTATGGAGTGAGTTGGGGAAGAAGGTTGAGTTTCTGAAACACGAGTATGGTCCAAAGTCCCTGCAATGTCATCAACATCAAATGTTATGTCAATTCAATTGGTTAAAATTTAAATTGGAAAATAAAAATAAAAATTTGGAATTTGTAAATAATATATGAGAAGGTATTACTTCTCTGGCATTTAACGAGTTCAAACTATTGAGGGTTCAGAGAGGAGTGAGCTTCCATTTCAGATTGGGAGTCTCCCGAAGCCTCAGTGTGTTGTTGGCCTCTTCCTCTTGATAACGCATTTTTTTGGGGAAGGGCTTCAATAAATCTTCTCTACAAATTGTAAATTGTTAATAACTATGTAGTGTAATGTCGAAAATTGAAATACAAACTAAATAGTTTATACATGTTGTTCTTCAAATGGAATTGAAAACTTCATCAACTCCTCATCAGTGCAAGTAGGAATTTGTTTATCTTTTAAATTTAAAAGTGCCTCATAATAAAGGCTGAGGAGATAGTTTGTGGAATAAATGACAGGTTTTTCTGAAAGCTTTGAATTTGTTATGTCAGTTCTTATTTTTTTATAGATAGGTGCACCAATCAAATTTTTGTTTTGAGATAGTGGAAACTATGTATGCAATGGCCCAATTTGGTATATCTATTTAGTGACCCTGCAAAACTATTCTGGATTGAAAAAATGAAATCACTGCAGCAAGAAAGTGGTGTGTAATTGATTGCGTATCCACACCACACCTGGATTTATTGACATGAGATATAAATGCCAAATAGTGGGAATTAATATAAATTTATAACACTAAATTGTATCAAAATAAAAAATAGAATAAAAATGATGAATGAAAATGAATTATACTTACAATCAACATGGAAACCGAACTTTGATTCGAGATATTTCTTGTCTTCTTCTAGGAGTGTTGCCTTCATTGTAACAGTTGGTAAATTTCTAAATGGAAGGCCCATAAACCGATGGATGTCATTTGCTTCGATACTGAATTGAAACATTTGACCATCATTCAAAGTCACATAAAAAAGGTCATCCTCTATATTGTAGGATGAGAGAAGGTAATTCAATGTAAACGAGCCCAGTAAACTCACACGCATCCATCAAATCTTTATATTCGGAAGACATCTTTAAAATAGTATGGATGTGGGGCACAAGGGATTCCTGTAGATGATCTTGCCCATGGATTGGACTGGATTCTCTTCTTGATTTTTGTCCTGAGCTTGTAGTTGGGAAGCATTTGAAGTCACCATTGTAGTTGTGCTTGCGTCTTTGACAATGAGGGATTCCTAAAAAATCGAGAGCCGGAAAGTGTAAATGAGAAAATGACCAGCATGAGGGTATTTATAGGCCAAATAAAGCGTCAATGGGCTCTATTGACACATGTCAATGGGCTCTGTTGACATGCATCAATGTCCTCTATTGACACAATTCAATAGATTCTATTGAAACGTGTCAATAGAGCCCATTAACGCGCGTCAACAGAGTCCATTGACGCGCATCAACAAAGCCCATTGACACGTGTTAACAGAGCCCATTGATGTGCATCAACATAGGCCATTGACACACATCAATAGATGCCATTGATGTGTGTCACTTACCCTTGTTGACGTGCATCAAAACCCTACTAACATGCATCAAAGGGCTCTGTTGACATTGTGTTGACACGCATCAAGGATGGTTATTGATGTTGTATTGTCGTGCGTCAAAGGTGCATCAATGTCTGGAACTCTGATTTCTCTAGCTCAAAAACCTGGTGAAAATTTGGTTTTGGAATACTGTCAAATTTACCTTTCACTGAAACTGGTTCCGGGGATATTCGCTAGGTATTTTCCACCTACAATTTTATAGAGGTGTCTTAAAATGAACCCCTGTCAGGGGTTTAGGTTAGAGGGTTTAGGTAGAAAGGGTTTGAGGTTCAGGGTGGGGTTATGTTGGGATTTGGGTTTTAGGTTTTAGGTAGGAAGGGTTTTATGTTCAGAGTGGGGTTATGTTGGGGTTTAGGGTTTAGGGTTTAGGTAGGAAGGGTTTTAGGTTCAGGGTGGGGTTATGTTGGGATTTAAGGTTTAGGGTTTATGTAGGAAGGGTTTTATGTTCAAGGTGGGGTAATGTTGATATTTGGTGTTTAGGGTTTAGGTTAGAGGGTTGACATTTGGGGTGGAGGGAAATATTGGTTAAAGGCAAGTTGAATAATGTGTGTTTTGTTGAATGCAGCCAGAGAGTAGCTATGGATGAGAGACCGAGTACCGCCCCTGTTTGTGGAGGTATGGGGGATTTTGATAGCTGATGAGTGGAGATATATGATGGACATCGATTGATAGGTGTGAGACGTTACAGGCATATAGTATGAGAGCCTAGCCTTATGGTCACATTCATTTGATAGATTGGATACATCGACCAACACATTCCATTTACCGATGGGTGAGCCGATAGTCATCCTAGAGAATGTCAATTAGATCTTACGCCTACCGATAGTGGGACAACATTTGTATTTTATCTCCTCAAATTCCTCCGAGGAGTTGATGTTGATATTGTTTGGTAGAGGTATGGCAGAGATGAGGTTCCATATAGCAAGTATAAGCTATGGTGAGATGTATGTAGCCCATCGAGAGGAGATGAGGCTACTATTTTTTATTATGGAGGCGGTGTGTTGTTTTACACTACCAAATGTAGAGGGTGGGTGATTCCCATAGGCGCTGATGGGGGTCCTTCATAACATGATGTAGGAGAGGATCTGATTTACTTGGGCACTAGCATACTTGGTGCAATTATACATAGAGTTGTGAGCATATAGGAGATTACGACGATTCAGCCTATGCTACACCTTTCTTCTCCATTGTTGGCTATACAAGCACATTATATGTGTGAGGCCACTAGGAATGCCCTAGGATGATGCATTCAAGTTGGGTTTTTTTCAAGTGGGCTATAGGTGTTGGGTGTTGGTTAATGGAGCACGTTGATCCACTAAGGCTATACACGATGTAGCCTATTACATGTGCTTGCTAGAGGGGTTATCTGGAGTGGATATTATTTGGAGTCCCTAAGTCAGTTTTCCATCATATGGATGGATGGTCATGGAGTTAGAACAGTTGTATCTGGTTCGATGAATAGAGGGGCATCGCATGGGAGAGCATGAGCTAATACCCATAGATAGGGTCAGATGAAAGTTTAGGCTAGTGCAGGATGTACCACCTCCCTTCCCACAGTATAGGAGGGATGATGTGGAGAGGCCGATGTCCCCTCCATGACCTACCATGTCGATAGGGTGGGAGGAGGTACCAAAGTGTACCAAAACATTGATGATTTTGAGTGCATTGACAGATACATATCGTGGTGGGCAGCTCAATTGTGAGTAGCGCCACCTAGACCAAGACAAACATATGTGGCCACCGTCATAGTCCATAGGGACATGTTATAGGGATAGGTGGTTTCCTTACAAGTCCAGTTACAAATTTACATGGACACCAAGAGGTCACGGGAAGAGGTGGTCATGTTACAGGCACATGTGGTGGCCCTTCAGGCCTAGGTCACAACATTACAAGGGTAGGTACCCACACATGGTGGGGCCGGAGATGGGGAGTAGGTGGCATTCATACGAGCACAGTGTGACATGGGGTTGTAGGTTTAGTTGGCCACTTTGCCCATACACGGATTGCAACCTTACATGCCCAAATTACCATGTAGGCACTGCACCGCACCGACACGGGCGCGATGACAGCTCGAGGATAGGGTCCCATGGTATAGGTATAGGTACAGGGTCAGAGACCCTTATTGATAGGGAAGAGTACATAGGTTATGGTGAGACCCATGGAACCTCCTCGAGATGGTGCACATGGTGAGATTCATGGATACCTCCGGTGAGGCGAAGTATTATGAGGATCATTTGGTAGCAGCAAGAATAGATATCCCTTCATATGTGGAGTACCAAGCATAACAGGCCTCAAGTGAGAGGACTCAATCCTACACTCATAGTGTGGAGAGTACAGGGGACTGGCAAGCCCAGAGGCAGAAGTAGGGTGAGGCCACCATTGTATTAAGGCCAGATCAAGGTGAGGGGCCATCGATTACTAGATCGAGGCCCATAGCAGGTGGTGAGGTAGGTGGGGGCACCACATAGGAGTGGTAGAGGATTCGGGAGAGACTAACATAGAGATTTGAGGGACAAGTGAGGTATATCACCATTTTGGATAGTATAGGGATTATCTATGATATAGACCGGCGTATGTGCCACCGATTTTTTATATATGATACCGGCCTGCATGCCAATGATATTGAGACATTTGTATTGGAGACATTGTATATTGGATATATTTGAGCAGACAAGTAGAGATGTTGATGATTTATATATATATGGTGATGATGATGTTTATGGCATGATGTGTATATGTACTTTCGATGATGATATTGTACATGTGATGGAAACAAGGTAAGTTAGGCATGATAGAGTCAGGTCATAGGCATGGATTGAGTTAGGTTGGTTTAGGCATGGATTGAGTCAGGTCGGTTTAGGCATGGATTGAGTTAGGTCGATTTAGGCATGGATTGATTCAGGTTGGTTTAGGTATGGATCAAGTCAGGTCCTAGGCATGAATTGAGTCAGGTCCTTGGCATGGATCGAGTCAGGTTTTGTGGTTGATTTAATTTCTAATTCATTAATGTGTGAAATTTGTGATGGTATGGATCATGTTAAGATGATTTGTAGGAAAATGTATGATTATGGTAAAGAAATTGTAGACAAGAGGAAATGAATGTATGAGTTATGATGGTAAAGATGTGTAACAATTGTTGCTTGTTTGGTGTAATTTCCGATTCGATATAAAAGGAAACTAACTAGGGTAGAATGTGAATAGGAAATGGAAAGAGGGAATTGGTTAGGGTAGAGAGTGGCTGAGCTAACCTCAAAGGGCCCCATGCCTTGAAGGGCTACCTACATAGTCCCAGGTGAAAAGGGACCTCGAGCCGATGTAGTTCTCCCATAAGCTAGGGAGGTTTGTGATGAAGTAAAGAAAGGGATTGATGGGTGTTGAGGCATAGTTAAATGTAGATCATAGGCATGATTGAGTCCAGGTCATAGGCATGGTTGATTGGTTTTTAAATATAGGTGTTGATGAGATAGCCTTGTATAGGATAGTCAACAAGTAATGAGGAAGGTCAATGGTAATAGGTGGTAAAAAGAGCCACTTAATTAAGAAGAACCCTAATGAGTCAATCATACCTAAGAGGGGCTCATGAAAAAAAAACCCTAAAGGCATTGCATAGTGGACCATTCTAAGGGTGAAGAAAGTCACATAATCATGAAATGTCACACTTGAATCAAGTCCCTTGAGTAACGAGGAAATTAGGTAAAACAGGCAAGAAGGTGAGAATGGGCAATTGAGCGTAACTTAGTGTACGACAGTGTGTCTATCGGAACAAGAAACCCAAGATCAAGAATAGGCAAGTCCATGATGAAAATTTCATCTTTTTTAATAGACTCATCGATGTGGGAAGTCTATATGGGATGAATATATTATCTCCTTAAGGTCTTCGTGAAGCTGATCAATGCGGGAAGCTTCTGAATATTTATTATATTTTTGTAATAACTTTATATAGTTGACCTTCAAGGAGCATTCTATTGATAGTGGTGGAATTAGAGTGAAGATATGTCCTTTTTGAGGGAGTCATATTTTTCTGGAAGTTTGACTCAAGGATTTGTATCCCCTTTTGTTTTTGGGACATTTAAGTCATGGGCAAGACAATAGAGGAAGAGTAGATTCTTGTTTAGAAGACAAAATCGTAGCACACAAAAATTAACTGTGAAAGAGATGGTTTTGAGTAATGAATGACCATGGAATTCCATCTTGAAGAAGATTAAAATTATCCATAAGAATAATGCTACGAGTAGAGACGTGGTATGCATATTGAAGATAGGGCTAAAAGGTAATGGTAATCACATGATTCTTTTGAGTCACAAATCCTCAAAAACTGGTAATATGGAAGGTGAAAAACACTCAAGGGATGAGCTATTAACTAACAAAAAGTGATATAGGACTTGATATCAACAATAAAATGGTCAAAGATACAATGCATTAAGGGGCTCAGGTTTGGGTTTACCTTCGAGTGAAGACAAATGATAAGCACTTGATCCATAGGCATGGGTAATGATATAGGTTCCAAGCCAATTAGGAGAAAATTTTCTCCTTTTATTATTCTCCTCTTTGGTTCCATGTTTATTTTCCTTCAGGATGAGGTCACCTACATGAAAGGTTCATTTGTAAACATGTTTTTCATAGGCACGTTTGATACATTTTTGGTAGATTTGGAGATTGTCAATAACATTAAGATGACGCTCATCCAATAACTCAAGTTATGCTAATTGATCCTGGTGAAAGTCATTGTCATTGAGCATGTCTTGTAGTGAGATGCAGAGAGATGGAATTTGGACTTTGAGAGGTAAGACAGCCTCGGTACCATAGACCAGAGAAAAGGGTGTGGTAGCAGTCAAAGTGTGAATACTAGTATGATAAGCCCATAAGGTGAAAGGAATGTGTGTATGCCAATCTTTCCCAATATCATTGACTACCTTCATAAGAATTTTGTTCAAGGTTTTATTGGTGGATTTGGCTTGACCATTGGTTTGTGGGTAATAAGGTGATGAGAAAACGAGTTGGATGTCGAAAGCTTCACATAGTTTGCATAGGGTTTTGTTTTTGAATTATTTTCCATTATCAGTGATAAGGTGTGAGGAACACCAAAGTGAAAAATGATATGATGGTTGGTGAATTCACATATTTTCTCAGCTTTTGTAGAAATGAGGGAATGGCATCTAACCATTTAATGTAATATGCACAGAGTGATTATAATCCATAAGTGGCATTGGGAAGAATGGGGGTTGATCTCACCAACAAGATCCAAACCCCATTGAGAGAAAGGCCAAAGGTCTCGTGCGACCTGTAAGGCGTGACTAGGTGTGTGATGAATATTAGCATGTTGTTGGCATTTCACACAATATTTGAAATAATCACAATAGTCACGGTTTAGGGTTGGCCAATAATAGCCTAGGTGAAGAATGCATTTTACGATAGCGAGACCACTAAAGTGACCTCCACAAATTCCATCATGGACTTCCTTAATGGTGTAGGGAGTTTCAAACTTGTAAGGCATCACAAGAGAATGCTATCAAAACCATGTTTGTAAAGAAGACCACCCATGATGACATAACAGGAGAAAATTTTAAGAAAGGCACTTTGTCCATTATGAGTGAGATTGGCATGTAGAATAGAAAGTGAAAGATAGTTTGCATATTTCTTATACCAAAGGTTTCTTGGGTTAGGGAAATGGTTCCAATAGAGTAGGCCTTACAAGTTAAATAAGAGGGTGATTGTAGCCTTTATATTATGACAAAGATTTTAGACTCAGTAAGTGAAGCAAGTATTTGAGAAGCCAAGCACGCCATGGTATATGCAAATTTATTGGTAGAACGTGGGGTGGTTTGAAGTGTATAACAATCAAAGGTGGTCAAAAGTATGTCTACGTGATGTTTATACTTTTGAAGTAGCTCATTAAAAACTGGTATATACCATTGACTTGGTTTATGACCAATCGAGAATCACCAAAGATGTTTATTGACTTAACATCTAAGGCATAAGCAACCTAGAGACACAATATGAGTGCTTCATATTCCATAATATTTTTGTACAATTAAAATCGAGTTTTAAATACAAAGGCATAGGTTCACCATCAAGTGGGATCAGGATAACACTAGCCCCACCCCCACGGTGACATTTGGAGCCATCGAAGAAGAGTGTCATTTGGTAAGTGGGTTCTTCCAGGAAATGGTAGCTATAGACTTGTTTGGGAAGTCCAAGTTAGATGGTTGATCCACGGAAATAGGTGCGTCACCCGGTTGGTCAAGCAATAGGTCTGGCCCCTAATGGAATTTTGAGGAATGAATTCAAGGTCAAGGTCAGCCAAAAGCATAAGCCGGCGTGCATCACGTTGATGTTGATAGGATTTGGAATACATATAGTGTAATGGGTTAGTATTAGTAATGAAGAAGGTTTTGTGGTTGAGTAGGTAATGGTGATGTTTGGTGGGGATGAAAAATAAGGCTAAGCAGAGTTTTTGGTGTGGTTATATCTAGTTTTGTAGTCTAGAAGGGTGTGGCTTATGTAATAAATAGATTTCTCTCGGTGTTGGTCATCGCGATGAGCAAGCATGGTACCTAAATAATGGTCATGGCGGAAATATATAGGAAAAAGTGTTAGTCATATTTAGGAGGAATAAGTACCGTGGTTGAAGAAGGTGTTTTAAGGCCTCAAATATGTTATGGAATTCATCATCCCATTTGAATGAAACATTTTTTTGAGAAGATGATGAAATGGTTGACAATGGTAGGAAAGTCTGCAAGATAAAATGACGAATGGATTTCATCTTACCTTGTAGGCTTCAAAGTTGATAGAGATTAGTGGGTGGAGGCATTTCTAGAATAGCCTTGAATTTGGCAAGATCGACTTCTATGCCACACAAATAAATGATGAAACTCAGAAGTTTTCCAGAAAGTACTACAAAGACACGGTTCTTTAGTTGAAGACAAACACAATACTTGATGAGGTGATCAAAGATGACTTTAAGAATGGGCAGATGTTCGGTTTGATGTTTGGATTTGGCAAGCAGATAATCTACATAATCTTCCAATATGCAATGCATGATGTCATGGAAGATGTAAGTCATGGCTTGCTGATATGTAGCACCAACATTTTGAGGCCAAAAGGCATGACTCGATAGTAGAAGGTCCCCTAAAGGGTGATGAAGGTAGTCTTGTGTTGATCCTCTGGAGCTAGTAATATTTGATTATAGCCCAAGAAACCATCCATGAGTGATAACATTTCATGGCTAGCGGTGAGATCAACTAGTTGGTCAATGCTTGGTAGTGGGAAATCATCTTTGGGATAGGCAAGGTTGTGGTCACAAAAATCTATGCAAATGTAGAGTCCCCTTATTACCTTTAGGACAAGAAGGATGTTAGAAATCCATTGGGGATAATAAATGGGTAGAATGAAGGAAACCGAGAGAAGGCGTTGAAGCTCTTCCTTAACCAGAAGAACAATGCAAGGATGCATTTTCTGCAAATTTTGTTTGATGGGTTTGGCATCAAAAATGGTTACGATATTGTGGACCACAATTTTAGGGTCAATATCGAGCATATTGGCATAGAACTAGCAAAAAGCATTACTTTGGTCCCAAAGGAAAGAGGTGAAGGCTTCATGTTTAGTAGCATCTAAGGATTGGCCAATCCTTAGAATGTACGAGTCGTCCCTAAGTGTTAATATTGATTTTTATGGTTGATTCATCCAACACGGTTTGCGTCTTAGATGGTAATGACTAATGAATACAAAATTCTTCCGCACCAAGGTTGGTGAGGATGGACTTATCATCCTGACATTAAATGATGTTAATAGAAGGTGCATCATCATCGATCATGTCGGGATATAGAAATGGGAGAGAAGAGGAGCTTTTCCTTCGTGTTGATAGGTTAGTGGTCCCGGGGAAATGGTGTTTACGAAAAAAAAGTTAGGAGGAATAGATTCAGGGATCTATGGACTCAGTGGGTGAATGAGAGGGGGAAGATTTCCCATATTGGATAAGGTCAACACAAACCTTCTTGGAGGGTGGAGTGTCAAAACCAATGCCACTATGGTAATTGTGTTTACGAGAGGTATAGGAAATGATAGTATGACGGCCTTGTTCATAAAATCCTAAGAAAAATCCTTTCCACATGTATCGGTGGAGTAAATTATGAGCGAAGCGGCTTGAGTGAGGGAGTATAGGTTTGGGTTTATATGTGGTAATATCAAGTCCACCATATGTTAGGTTGGTGCAAAGGTGGGGAGGTCCATAAGGAAAAACATCACTGTAGATTTTGTAGCTAGGCTATTGACGTAGATTCCCATACTCTTATGGGGTGAGGAAGGTGTCAATATTGTATAGGTGTTATTCCCTAGAGTGAGGCATTGAAAAACACCTTTTAAGGGATCAATATTTTGTATGTGGGTAGCGGGGATAGATGGCTCACTAGATGATGGGGAAATAAGTGCATCGGTGGTAGAGGATACGATTGTAGTGGGGATAGTAAGGTTAGATGCAAGAAGTAGTGGCGAGTTTAGTGGACGGGCCCATGGGTGAGGGTGAAGTGGTGACATTGGTAGATGCTTTGACTTGTACAAGCACATCTTTGGGCCGATATAGCATGTTACAAGTATTGAAAGGTGATGGGTTGATAGGGATGGTGTAATTACATCCCTCATGTTCACATTTGAGGCATTGATGTAAATTCAAAGGGACACAACCCATGGCATGGACCAAGGTCATCCGAGCAACAAGTTATATCGAAACTCTCCTTCTAGGACATAGAAAAGTTTTGGGATAGTTCGGGGGCCCATGCGGACATGGAGAATAATGGTACACAGGGTAGAGGTCATGACATCATTGAAGGAGCATATCATAATTGGGTTACCATGAATGCGGTTGGTAGGTATCCTCATTTGGTCATATGCATGGGAGGAGATGATATTAATGCTAGCACCACCATCAATCATAACATGTCATATGCGTATATTATCGACAAAGAAAAATATAAAAAGAGTGGGGTCAGGGTCATCGAACTGGAAGGGAGAAATCTCTTCATTTGAAAAGCTGAAGGTGGCCACTTGGTGAGTAGGTGGAGGTGTAGAGGAAGGAAAATATCAAGTGAGAGAGGGTACATGGTGAGGGGTAATGATGGAGCCGATGGGTGTGAGGTCATTTGGTAAGACTTCAATATATTGAAGGACCTCTATGAGGGCTTGACGATGTGACTCCGAGGATTGGACGAGGTCATATAAAGATATTTTGAGGGGGGATTGGTATAGTTTTTTTAGCATTATTCGATGTGTGCCCCATCATACATAGGATATACAAGACCTCGAATGGTGAATTTTGGTATGGGTACAACTGGTATGCTGGGTATAGGGTTGGTTGATGGGCGATTAATTTTTACTTGCCCTTGTCTTTCTGCACACAGGTGGAAATGTTGATCATGTTAATATGAGGGGAGGTGGATGAAGAGGGTGTGTCATGGAAGGTATAGTGACATGAGGGACAAAACCCTAGTGGGGGATATGATCCTTGTGAAATTAGTAGGGCACATTGGCATTTTGGTGGTGGTTTGGCCAACTCTCTTATACGAACCATGTTGATCTCAAATCTCAAGGGTGGATCAAAGAGTTGTGGGGGTGGAGATTTTGGTCGCTAAGTAGGTAATGGGAGAAGATCTATGGAAATTGGTGAAGCCGAAATTATGTCATCATCAATAAGATTGTCATCATCAAAAATTTCTTCAGGATGATACAATTGGACAAGGGAAGTTTTCAAAGCCTTACAGTTCTCTACATCATGTCCTGGAAACATGATAGTAGGCACAAATTTTAGTCTCATCAAATCCTTTTGGTTTTGGCTTGAGTGGGTCCTAAGATCTAAGAGGTGGTAATGTGATGACATAAGTTTCGAGGAGATTGGTTAGGTTTTTTGTGTAGGACCCTGCTAGTGGATCACAATGGGAGGTGAATGTGGGTTTGGGTGTAGGTACGGATGATTTTAGGGGAAGATGCTTTATAAGAGGGGGAATGGGTTGGTCCACTAGTTTGGTGTGTGAAGTGGTCTTAGGTCTTGGTTACATCTGCTTGGGTGCGAGTATGGTAGAAGAGATAACAATAAAAGGTTTGGTTAGTTTAACTACCTTATTAGATGGTAGAGGCTTTTAGCTTTAGGTTACACCCTTTTGGGCCAAGGTGACATGGGTGTATGAGATGTGGAGGGAAAATCTGATGGTGGAAGAGGGAAGGTTACCCACAGGGTAACCGAGGTGCTATGGAGGTAGGTGGTGTTGGTTGGGTAGGAAGAGTGAGTGAAAGGGAAGTATTTGTCATGGGTAGTGAAGAAGTTATGGATGGTAGTGGAGGTATGGGTGGTAAGAAGGTTATGGGTGATGGTGGAGGTTGTGTGGATTGCTTGGGTATATTAGAGGTTTGTGATGAGGAGGTGGGTTGTTGCATTCTTGGTTTACCGGTGGAAGGAGGTTTCTTGGCCAAGGTCAAGGGGTGAGGTCCTAGGATGGACGGAAGGGGTGAAGGTGACAATGGTGTGGTAGGCGAGGTTGGTGTATGAGGCCTAGGAGGTTGGGTCTTCTTTTTAGGGGTTGGAGTAAGTTTAGTGTTAGTTTTGGAAGATGTGGCTAAATCTAATTTTATGGAAGGGTGAGTAAGGCTAGTTGTCGGTATGACCCCTAAGGTAGCAATAGATTTAGGTAAGGGAGATGATATAGGCATGGGTAGGTGTTTAGGTGTAGATGTCATTGGGTTATGGGTAGAGGTGTCAATTGGGCCATGTGTGATGACATGGAAGGTGTTGTAATAGTTGTGGTTATTTTTGGTTTGGTCACTTGGAACACTTTTTTATATATAGTGGAGGTTTTAGCAAGGACAGATTGCATTTGTGTTGAAATAGGAAGTAGAAGGCATCAATACAAGTAAGGCTCTATCAATATAGTCTAGGTGATTAGACAAGCATGAGAATGGTACTACGACATAGGCGGACTGATGTGGATCGAGTGGAAATCCCCATAAAATGTGTTTGAGATATAGGGAAACGACTAGCCTTAGACTCTGTGGGTAAGAGATCCGAGCGGATCAACGGGATCTTGAAGGTTCGATGGTGAAGGGTCATCAAAAGACACTAGTACTTCAATAGGATCCTTTATGGGTAGAGGATATGATGGGCCAGATGAGATTGACTCTCCTTGTGATGGTGTAGGTGGTGGACCTGCATATTCTATGAGTAGGAGAGGTGTCACCGACTCGAAATTTGAGGGATCAAAGGCGGTGTGCTAACTATAGGCTCTTCCATGGGTGAAGAAGAAAATTAAGGGGGTTCCTCTGTGGGTGGAGGAGTAGATGAAATAGGCTCTTGTGTAGGTAGGGGAGCTCAGGCTAATATTTCATCTATGGAAGGAACATGAGGTAATTGGGAAGCAACTGGTATGTCATCAAAAATAAAATGAACCTTACGGAAATTGCTATCATTTTTTGAGGTATCACCAACTTGGTTGGAAGATGGGGCATGATTAGGTAATGGATTCTTGAAGATGTGTAGGTTTTGGTTAGTAGGTGCATTTGGGCTATCCAAGACTAGATCTCTATTGTCTAACATTTCTTAGATGATATTCTTAAAGGTGATGTAGTTATTGTCGCTATGACCTTTGACACGATGATAGTTACAAAATTCATGTTCCTTATACCATGCGAGCATGGGTCACTCAAGTTCAAAACTAGTATGTGGTTTTATAGGTGGAAGGGTAATGGCACTAGCCTTAATAAGCTTTTACAAAATAGAAGAATAATATTCTCCTATTGAACTGTACTTTTGATGTTTTTGTCCGAACTGCAAAGCTTAGATGAGAGAGAGATTAGAAGGAGATTTGGTTGGGTTTGATTGATGAGGGAGACTAGCCTTGAGAACTACAACATTGGTAGACCTTTGGGTTTTGAATAGTTGTTTTGGGGTTTTAAAGATGAAGAAGCATCATTTTATTTGAATGCGATGTTCTTAATATGAAGTTGAATTTTCTTCTTTTTGATAGCACGAATTTCCAATTTCCATGCCATGGTGAATGCCTTGTCAAAAGTGTAAAAGGTCTGTACCTATAGGGTTGGTGAGATGTGTCTAGCACAAGCCCAAGTAAATAGCTCTATGAGTTTAGTTTGAGGTAATTGAAATGTGAGCTAGTTAATTAGGTTGCGCCAATGAGTGAAAAAGTCAGTGATAGACTCATCGTCATACTGTCGTGTGGAATAAAGATCAGTCATGGTAACCTTCTTAACAATGTTGATGGAGAAGTGATCTAAGAAGGCTTGGGATACTTGATTAAATGAGTAGATGGAGTGTCTTGGTAGCCCAATGTACCAGTCTAATATAGTTCATGTCAGGGACATTGGGAAGGTCCGTAGGAGTAAAGTGTTGTCATGGGATATCAGGTAACACCCATGTTTGAAAGACCACAAATGTTGTTACTGGGTCTTCTTTAATATTGAAATGGTTGAATTTTGGAATTTCCCAATGTATAAGGTATGGGAAAATAGGGATGGATGGATGAATGGGCTTGTTATAGATTTCATCATAGGTGAGAGAATTGCATGAGCCGAAAACTGATGCTTCTAGTGTCTGCATCCTTTCCATCATCAATTTGATAAGTTCATTGGTAGGTTGTGGTGGAGGGACCCCTCCTGTGGCATAAGGGGGATGGTATTGAACCTGTGATGTGGGTGAAACTCCATTATATGGTGATGCCAAATAGGGAGGTTGAGAATAGGGAACCGACATGGAGGGTATGTATCCAAAATGGGTAATAGATGAGATAGGGGGTTGTTCATAGTATGTGTATGTAGGTGGGATGGTCATCGTGCCTCTAGTGTCATTTGGGGGCAGTGTTTCTAGGATGGAGAGGACAATATTTTGGAATGGAGTAAGGGTCACCAATACCACGGGTGGTTGTGTTGCAATGGGTATTTGTGAGACAATGGGTGTGAATGGGGCTATGGCCTTGGTGGTCGATGACGGGACAACGAGATAGGACAAAGTGCGAGTGATCTTTGTAGATGTAGCGGTCATGGCAGGTATGAGTTATAAGCTGTAAAATTACTATGGGTGAAGTAGGTGAGGGTGATGTCGTATTATTAGGGGGTGATGCAGAAGTGGGAATAAGGTCAAGAGACATGGATACAAGCATGTCGTCTATCAACCGACTGGAGGAGTCTCGGGTGGAAGAGTGTGAGAGGTAGAATAGAAGGAAACGAGATTCTCGATCAAAGAGTCATGTAAATTCCTCATCTCCTATAGTAATGGTGGTAGGTAAGGTTAGATCCATGGGTGATAGGATAGAGGGTGGTGAAGGACTAGGTGGGAGTGGTTGACAACTCACGTGAAATATAAGAGTGTTGGCTTGACTACGTGTCAACACCATGTGAATGGGTATATATCAGGTGATTTTGTATCCTACAGATGACACATGGGGTAGTAAGAATGAAGAAAATAGGTGTCTATAGGTAGATTTGGGTAATATATCAGTTGATGTTCAATACAGGTAACCAATGCCGGTTAAGGTTGACCGATGCTAGTTAAGGGGTAACCACGATTGGTTATCAGAAACAAGAATAGTTTTATCAAATGAAGAAAAAATTGTTGATGGTCGATGAAAAGTTGAATGATGTCTGCTTTCTCAAAGCAAAGAGAATAGAGAGAGTCAAAGGAACTTTGACAATGAAGAAAATGAAATAAGGGTTCTTTTAGGCAATTAAACCCAAAAGAGCAAAAACTGATTTTGGTGAAGACAAAATTGATGCTTTAACTTAGGGGTAACCGATGTCGATTACTGTGAAAATTGGAAAGATGTAGAAAAATGGATTGTTATGAATTTTAATGAGATAAACAACCAACCTAGAGGTCTGGAGATGATGCAATGAAGTCCTAACACACTCAGAAGAAGTCAGAATACTCCAACTATGATTGTGGAGTGTGTAAGGCAATAGAATGGAAAATGGAGAAGCATATCCTCACACCTCAAAACACATGTCAATCAAACACTAAAAACACATTCCTAACAAGTGATTTTTAATGTATTGAGCTTATGTTATTTAGAAGACTGACTCATGAATTTTAGAATAGAGTTTTTGGTGAGGAAGGCTTCCTACGAAGAAATATATCTAAAAGGAGAGGTTTCAAGTATGTTATGGTGGGGGTGGGCTGTCCTCTGAGATAATGAATCGACAGAGGTAATGAGTTGGGGAGTACCTTCCAATTTGACTGTGTGATCTCGGAAAAATTTTCCCAAGTAAGATGTTGTTTAAGAAAGATGTGTATATTTCAATTTTGTGCAAGTTTGGTAAGACAGAGAGAGAGAGAGAGATGTGCTTTCTATGATTCTTTGTGTCAACCATCAACTGGGCATGACTTCCAGCATATAGGTTGCCCTCATTTTAATGTGAGATAAATGTAGAAAATTAGAATGTAATGCAACCAATTTTAAGCCCAAATCAAAAGATTACATTTGATGACACAAATGGTGAATAGGAGAGGGTATGCTCTTTCACTAAATGCAAAAAGCAAGAAGAATGGTTCTTTTTAAATGCACCAAAAGAAAATGTATCCTTTAGAGAAATTAGAAAGAAGAGAAGATTACCAAGGAAGAAGATTAATGTGTAAGCTTTTTGAAGGGAAACAAACACACAAATTTTTCCTAGGAATGAATAAAATGCAATAGAACCCCTGATGGGTCCCACCGGGCATGCCAAAATGTTTCACCGTTTCCTTTACATTTTGAATGACGAAACATATAGGGTTATTGGATAAGAGGAATATATATTAAATGGGTTGGTTGATGGTTTTTGTGTGCGTTCTGACTTCTTGATCTAGTTCTGATTGTGAGAGATTCATTTTAGCTAGGAGGAACTACCTAAAATAGAAAACAAGACCACAAAAGAATAGTTAAATAATATATGATAGTGGACTATCTAGCGTATGTTAGTTCTGAGAAGTGTGATACTTCCTAGATGGTTGTCAATCCACTGTTTAAAACAACTTAATGTGAGAAATAATTAAAGTCCTACTGTAGTTGATATGATTTAGGTATCTCATTCAAGTACAATAAGAAAATCTAATATAACATGCTAGGCTATAGTCAAATCTGAAGGGTTGGTAGGTGTCAGGGTACTGGACTAGTAAGGGTTAGGTTCTGGGTTGTTTAGATCATTTGGTACAAGGTTGTTTGGGTCTGTTCTTGGGTAGGGTATAAAACACATAGACCGATAATAGTTTGGGTGTAACTAACGATGGTTGAGGGAGACCAACGATAGTTATGGGTAACCGATGTCGATACAATAGGGTGATAGTAATTCAATGAAAACCTTATTGTAGAGTTTAGGTGAGGTTAGATGGGGCTAAAGAAGGGGATGGTGAGGTCTGTGGGAATACTAAGAACACTCAGAGAGGTGGAAGGGCTAGGATAGGTGATTTGATAAACGAGTGGGTGAGGTTTTTGTTTTTTTAGAAAGATGGCTATGGAGGAATGGGAATTTTAATAGGAGAATGGTAACATAAATGATAACAACTCTATGAACAGAATAGGAATGGAAATGATTAATGATAAAATACTTACCAATATTACAGGTCCAATGGTTGGGTGGTGGTGATGATCAGTTGATGGAATGGAGCTTGGTGCAATAGTGATGCTTCCCATAATGTTACCATGAGTGTCAATGCTTCTGGATCTATCCTGGTGCTGGCTATGGATGTCTGGGTGTGTGAAAAGACTCGGTTCTACTTGCATGCAGCTCTCTTCTCATCCTTCTTGATCCCAAAAAGTGTCAACCCAAAAACAAGGTTACTTAGGTGAATAAATGGTAACCAACGATGGTTTTGGGTTGACCGGTGTCAGTTTAGGGGTGACTGACATCGGTTAAGGTGGGATTCCCTAGGTTTACTAAAATGGGTAGATCTTTCTAATTTCTTAGGCCTAGTTCATTTGTTCTCACGGATTAGAATAGAAACTTCCCTTCTAATGAGCGGGAATGTGGTTAGAGAAATATTAGGCATTGATTTTAGGGTTAGACCAAATCTTAGCTCATTAAGGCAAGTAAGACTTAGTTATTGTTAGTTATGGAAACATGCCAAGAATAGGTCTAGGGTGAGGTGGCTGGATGAGGTGTCTAGGTGAGGTGGGAACTAGGTCAATTAAGACAATTAAATAATGAAAGTTGTGAGGATGAGGATTAATTTAATTAAAATAATTAAATTAATATTAATGTGGGGTGAAAGGGGCCATGGTTAGGTGCCCATGTTTAAGTTGGTTATCCGATCAGGGGCTAAGGGGAATGTGACCCAATTTTGGTGTCTACACAATCTCTCAACAATACATACTATGTAAGAAACACAACACATTATGTAACATCTACTCTATGCAATCATGACATATATTTCTCGCTTCCTCTCCTACACGTTGTGGTCATTACCTTATGACACACTCTATTTCCATGGTTCATACTCGAATACTGAGGGTTTCAATCTAAAATGAACCTCACCACACTCACTCACTTCCTCACACACTTTCTACACTTTATGATCTCATGATTACATCTTTCTAGCCCATAATTCAAACCATTTCCCAATAACACACTCTTGTTCTATGGTTCATTCTTGAATACTAAGGGGACACTTACAAATGAACCTCATCACATGCATACACATTCACACTCATATGGTGGGTACTACGCTCCAATCATTCACATTGCATTCCATGTCATCTCATCCACAATATACTGCCTATCTTGGTCGCATTTAGTATTTCTTACATTTACTTGGTTACATGTACACTTTATTACACATGCTAGATAGATATCTTGTATGTCATTATATTTCCATACACACGTGTGTTCACTTACTTTCTATTTGTGATCGTTAATTATATAGATTGATACATACAACACATCATAGTACAACATAGCACTTTTGCACACTACGGGTGTTATTGTTTTCTTTTTCATATCACATAATTATCGTATTATACATGCTTTGACATAATTTTTATCTCTCCAACATGTGTTTCATGTGTAGCATTTGTATTGTAGTTATATTTTCTTCCTTGGTTGTCTATTACATTACTTGTTATTGTTTTTCATTATTTTCCAATTTTTGTGGGCTTTTCCCTTTGCTTTGTGTGCACACTTGTCTACTTTTTCCCTAGACATCCTTGCATATCTTGTCACATCATGAGTGATGTCCCATGTTTGTAACCCACTTATCGGGGTCTACGTTATGTTCTTACATCTTAGCTTACACATTGTCTTCTTAGCTTACATTTTTCTTCTACATAATTTTTTTATTTTTGCACTAACACTTGTTTCAGTCACTTATTTTGTGTGTGTCATGGTTTCTACCAAGCACTCTCCCTCCCCTTATAGGGAACAATTTTTGTGTAGCGGTTGGTCTTCCTTTAGGCTGCATACTCCTTAGCAATGTCACATGTACCCCAAATGATGGGGGCATCATTTGGGTGAATCACTCACCCTATATAGTATTTTACAAACACAATTTATCATATCATAGTACCGTCATACAAAGACAAACACTAACACCTAGACCGTGATAGTAGTGCACAGGTGCCCCGACCCTTCCTAGATGTTTATGACCAAGGGGTAGTTCCACAACATTTTTCAATTCAGCACAATCTACATAACTTCACACAACAGCTTTTACAGAGCACATGGTCCTTAGCACTCGACATACATGCACTACACAACATTTTCTACTTTTGTGTTGGATTGGAATTGTTCAAAACGGATCAATTTTTACACACCATCTGCAAAGTGGTGCTCTACATTTCATAAATAATTTAAAGGTTATAGGATGACACCAGACTTATCTCCCTACACTTCTTCTATTCTTGGCATGAGATTGCACGAAAACTTGCAGCAATGGCACAATTGGTATGAGATCACCTAAAAACTCGCAGTTGGTGAAACCGGAATGAGATCATCTAAAAACTCATTCTTCACATCATCATTAGGATCCTTTCTACACCCCTTTCTCAACACATATTAGGTGCACATGTTCCTTTTTCATATTTCCACATTTTACATACTTTTATTACACATTTTTTTACATATTTTGATCATATACATGTGTATTTGACTACTTTTTCATTCTTCTATTTTGTAGGTCCATCCTTATGGGAAGCGGTAGTCAACATCATCTTACATCAACAACATCAAACACATAATCATTGACATTAATAATAGGTATAATGACAACATCTACACATGCATTTCTGCCCTAGGGTGATCATCATCATCACTTTTTGCACTTCCTCTTCTTTAGTTTCTATTCTTCACATTGTTATCATTACATGTTTTTCTTGTCTCTCGACACACTTTTCACCATCAATCTACATGGTTATCAAGTACATATATCTTATCTACTTTATGTTATCGATATTTTTCTCAACAACATAAAGTGGGGGAAATGTAGACACAAAATCATGCACTTTGGGTAATTATCTAGTCATGATTGCATACTACTATTCATATGATTCCTAAGTAAGAAAAGTAATAATTAACCCATGTCTTTAGCCATCTTTTCTTTCTTTCTATTACCACTTTTGGTCTTTCTCATTCTGACCTCTAAACCTTCATTTTCTCCAAGTCTAGACACTAGCACCTAGCCAATGCCATCGTCGGGCATATCTATCCCCTTTGGGCCCCTAACCTCTTTATAATTTACTCACATATTTTGGGTCCTTTCTAGTTGTTTGAACATCTTATTTTTTTGGTGGTTGGAATTTTCAGATTTAATTACAAAATTCAATCAAGGGATTCATATAAATATAAATTTATTTAATCATAATAAAGGACTAAGCACTAAGCATTAACTATCACCACCTAAGGTTGCATCCAAAGGCTATTCACGAGAATTCTAGCATCCATTCAAGGGCAAGGGACTACATTATTCTGTATACACTTCATAGGATGGGAAGTTCATTCTATTCCATGCACACATCTATTACATTTCCTTATATCTATATATTTTCTCGCTATCAAGTGTGACATGAAAAAGAGCCACCTAGGGCATGATTCCTCACATACACACCTAGAATTACATTGGGTATGAAATTTAGTACAACACTCAACGTAAGATGACTCATTTGATAGTTGAGGATAGTTTGAACCATCATTTGCATTCTTTTCTTTTTGGGATTTGATGCACTCTTTAGGGTTTTACAGTCAATCTTTCAAAGTGTAGGTTATCAACGACCTTGAAGATCATTATGTGATATACTATCGACCAAAGGAGAATGAAATTGAACACCTTGTGACCATTCATATATGGTTTTTGGAGCTTTTTGGTAGACACAGGTGCCTAGAAACAAGTCCAAGGTGCCCGTAAGTGCCCCCCCTCTCTCTATGCACCCTCTAGGTAGGTAGACTGTCTACTCACACATTTTTCTAAGTCTTTGTCCAACATGTATCCCTCTCTGTTCACTTGGTCATCACTTAGGCACATCCCTAGATTAATTGAAAAATAACCGAGTCATTTTATCCATTCTTTGCAACTAGGGTTTTAATACTTAATTTCTTAATTTTCTTGGGTCTATTTTGTACTTAATTGTTTATTTATTTACTTCTTCATAGAAATCAGATTCAGAATTTATTTCATTATTTTCTTAATCACTTTGTGCACCCAAATCAAATAATGTTATTCAAGAAAAGTTGATAGAACTAGCAATCCCATGAGTAGGAAAAAGACCATAAAATAACTTTTTGCACTTATATCAAACAATGCTAGTTTGGACAAATTTAAGTAAACTCGTAATCATATGAGTAGGATAAGAATAAAAATATATTAGATGGAAAACAATATTAACCAAACTAATAGGCATATAATATGGTAAAGGGTACTTAACAAAGTGTTAGAGTAACTAAACTATGAAAATGTAGGTTCATAAAGGTTATAAGGTGTTACATGGTAGAATAGGGCTCAACCTAATCTGCAACCTTTAAAATACCGTAAGATAGGATGTATGGGACTATTTTGATACTAAGGCTCAACCTTATTGATCATATTATAAATAAAGTGATAATAAAAGTGCAAAAACATGTAGGATCTTATAAGAAGAAACATAAGATGTTAACACCATGTTAGTAAATAAAACCATAATAAAAACAATTTAAATGACAAATGATCTAAAAATGGTACTTTTTTCACCGTATTTTTAAAATTTCCAGATTCTAAATTTCAAAATATTTAAAATTAATCAAGAGTATTATTTTTCATCCATTTTGGGGTGACTTGAAATCCCAAAATTCTGAACTCTTTTAAAAAGATCAATTATCCTTCAAATTCCAACTTAAGTGATTTAATTGAATCTATTACAAATCCATTAAGAATAATCACAAGTTGAATTTATCATGCACTCAATATGAATTCTAGATTCCAAAAATTGAAAATGTGCATCCAGTTTTATCTGATTATGGATTGTGGATTGTAATAATTTCCAATGCATCCAATTTCCTTATTTTAATTTTTTTCTTAATCAAATTAATCAAATTACCCAAAATTATAGATTTTTATCTGATCAAAAGCTTCACAAAATTGAAATAAATCCACAAAAACTAGATTGGTAACAAAGTTTACCCGAAGGCTACATCTTCAAATTCTTAAAAAGAGAATTGATCTATTCAATATCCAATAAATTACAATTAACCCTTAAATAATGATTAATATACCTTTATACATGTATATTAGCTGATCTATGACTCACAGAACTCTTATCAATACTAGAAACTACTCCAAGATCGATATGTGGTTCCTAAAGTGATTCCATAGTGTGATCCCCTTACAAAAGCAATTGAAAATTAACTACAACTAGATATTTATAAACACTACATGGGAAAAAATTATATTTATGGAAATATTATGAAATTCTAAGCATTTTCTATTTTTACACCAAGGTCTGTTTTGGCCTCTAGATGCCCCAAAAATCAGCTTTTCTCAATCTGCCTTTGTTGTACTCAAAAAATCAGCATTTCTCTATCTACCGATGTTCTTCCTTTTACAAAGTCTCTACATAATTATTTTATTAAATTTAGTGAGATATTTACATAACTCGACCAATCCTATAGGTGGGTTGGTTGGAAGATTGGTTTTAGACCGAGAGATCTCCAATTTAAATCACCACCCTCAACTTTAGTCACCAACTATTTTGCATAGCTAGGGATAAAATCCCACATCGACCAAGGATTTAAGGTTTGGTGGGTTAAATATAGAAAGGGCCAACCCTTTATGTGTGTTTTTGCCACACCTACCATTATTTTTCTAGCCACCACATATATTGGTGAAAGCGAGTTGATTGAAATTCCCATATGGGCCGAGCTATTGGTATTTCTACATTGTGGGTTTGTTGTCTACACCAATAGATATGGGTGATGATCTTTTTTATTGTTTTATCCTCTCAATCATATATGGTTGTGAATTTTTATAATAACCGATATTTGTGAACTGTTGACTACACCAATTAGGTGACGAGCCATACACCGATCATCATGTGCATTGTTTAATCTCCAAGGTAGTAGTAATAATACTATCCCACCAAGGTAAGAGGGAATTTAAGCCATCACAAACCATAAGAAATTAATCTTGATACCAAAAATGTGTATTTCAATGATCATCCGGTCAATGTGGTAATAAATATTGATCAACTCGGTGGGGAGTTGATCACCCCACTGAGCTAAAAATAATAGCTCATCAAGTTGTAATAGAAATGTCAAGCGCAATGACCTACAATGTAAAATTGATCTCATGGTGGTAAGCCATGTGGTGGCTTAAGGGCCCACAACATCGAAAAACTTAATATAGCTCTCACAAAGGCTGTGATCCCTTCCATTACAAAATTTGAGCCTCTTGTTATTTCCCACTCTTATGTGTGACGAAGACCGAAGGTTGCAAATAACTCGAACAACCATCATTTTTCCCTTTCTCCATTTTCCACTTGTCACCTTGAAATTGGTCCACTTGTTGACCTATTGACCCATTTAAGACCCATTCTTTGACTGGCAATAAAATCTACATACTGAGACTCTGTTTTTGAAGTTTTGCACACCACCGAAAAGGTCTCAGGATGATCTTTAGTGTGGTCTAGGTTTAGGGAAGTTTAGGGAAGATATGCATTCTCAAAAATCCTTTGGACCACTCCTCCCTAGTAATACCATTTTGACCTCAAAATGGAAATTCACTTTGATGAGTTGTTCAAATGTTCTCTGCATATCACAAACACAACCCAATTTATAGCATGGTATTTTTTCCAAAAATTTAATAATCAAAACCATTAAAATTAACATCACCTATGGCTTATACTACAACTGATATATCACAAAAACTTCCATATTCATCTATACATCTGATCCTGTACTCACCAGTGTCAACAATGCAAATGTAACTTGCATTCACAACTTGTTAGTGTAAAACTTGTACATGTTATTTTCAACTATATCTGATAGTTACAAATATTAAGCCTAAAAGACTTATACATGTGCAAATATCATGAATAGAAAATAAAGAGTTTGTATAAGTTGTACACACATAAACAATTCTTGCATGGAACAATTTGCACTATAACAACATACTAACTACAATTTCCAAAAATAGACATCTGACCACTAATCATGCCACTAAAAATTGTACATGTTGCTGAAAGATGAAGTTTTAAAACCATTATAAAGAGAAATATACCCAAGTATTTTTAACCTTTCACCTGTATTTCCTCTTTCGGTTACTTCACCAACACCAAAGCAAAAATAATATGGAAATTATCTATTTTACAAATCATTAGAATTCCCAACAATTGTTTTGACAGGTTTGCATGTTTTCAACAATTTACACTATGCAAACATAAAATTGATTAACTTCTTACCCACATTTTTCAACACATTTTCTTGTTTAGGTGGTTGAGTCAATTCAGTTTTTAACTTGATTCATTAAAGTGGTCAAATTGGTTGGTTTATTAATTTTATACTTCTTAAAAAATTTTAATTTTTGTTTTGGAGGATGCTGCCAACATTTTTCAATTACATGACCTTTCTTTTTACAGTGATCACAAAATCTTTGATCCATTTTTTAGATCTACATTTCTAAGAAACTTACCTTGACTGCTCTTAGCCAAGCTAGTTTTTGGAAAGTTCTCTCTCTCAATATTTTCATATCATAGCCAAAATTTCTTAATGTAGATAATGGATCTTTTTGTTTACATTTTCCTTTTCGAACATGGTAAATTGAAGGTGGGGGTTTTTTATACCTCTCTATGGTTAATTCTTAACTTATCCTTCTTCCAAGGATGATCCACTTGAGGCTAACAGGGAATTCAATTTATTGTGAGAAGATCATCTTCTTCCAATGGTCTTAGAACTCTCTCTGATTTATTTTTCCCCTACAATAGAAAACCTCAGTCCTACATGACAAGGTCTTTATGCCACCCGTATGGGGTTAGTTATGCCTTGGTTATCTTTACTAAGGATAATTCCATTAAAACCCATGTTATTCAAAATATTATATCCTATACCTTTGGTGTGTTTTTCAAATTTACTAAGAACAATATCAGAATCCAACTTGGCTTTATGAGAGGAATTAAGTGTTGTCTTACTTACCATGCATTCATCTACCATAGTCGATGCATCAACAGTAATAAGTACCTCTTTCTTAGGTCCATCAATTTGCTACACCATTAAGAGCTCATCCTTATATTCTAGCTCTCTTTTCAGAATTTCAATGTTCTCCTCAAGAGTCAATAACTGACACCTTAGGAAGGCATTATGTTCCTCGATCTGTTGATTGCATGCTTCAACTTCCTCAAAATTGGTCTTGTTATATAATTTTCCCATGGTTTCTCGCACACCTGTACTTCTAATTTATGCATACTGCAACTGAAAATCAATCCCAAAAATGCAAAAACCAAACTCAACCAATTAATCGAATCAAATCAAGATCTAAAAAATCTTTGATACAAACATGATCTGAAAATGGTACTTGTTTTTCAACATACTTTTAAAATTTCCGATTCTAAATTTCAACAGATTTAAAATTGATCAAGAGTATTATTTTCATCTATTTTGGGGTGTCTGAAAGCCCAAATTTAAAAACTCTTTTAAAAAGATAAATTATCCTTTAAATTACAACTTAATTAATTTAATCAAATATATTAAAAATCCATTAAGAATAATCAGAAGTTGAGTTGATGATGCACTTAATAAGAATTATAGATTTCAAAAATTGATAATGTGCATTCAATTTTATCTATTGTGGATCACGGATTACAATATTTTCCAATGCATCCAATTTCCTCATTTTAATTGTTTTCTTAATCAAATTGATCAAATCAACCCAATTTCCTCATTTTTATTTTAAAACTAGATTGATAACGGAATTCACCAAGGCTACGTCTCCCGATTCTTGAAAATAGAATAGATTTATTCAACATCTGATGAAGTATAATTAACCCTTCAATAATGAATAATAGACCTTTATACCTTCATATGATATGATCTATGACTCAAGGAACTCGATCAATACAAGAAATGCTCAAGATCAATCATGGGCTCATACAGTGCTTTCATAGTGTGATCCCCTTGAAAAAGTTACCAAAAATACCTAAAACTAGAGATTTATAAACACTAAATGGAAAATTATTACATTTCTATAAATATTATGAAATTTTGAGCATTTTCTCTTTTACACCGAGGTCTCGTTTGGCCTCTAGATGCTCCAAAAATTAGCTTTTCTCAATCTACCTCACTGCTTCGCTCCAAAAATTAGCTTTTCTCAATCTACCCCTGTTCGCTCCAAAATAAGCTTTTCTCAATCTGCCCCTATTCTACCTTTTACACACCTCTCGTCTTGACTCTTTTATGAAATGTAGCGATCTCTTTACCTAACTCAACTCGAACCCATAGGTGAGTCGGTTGGCGGATTGGGTTTAGATCAAAGAGGTCACCGGTTCAAATCACCACCCTCCATTTTAGTCATTGACTATTTTGCATGGCTAGGGATGAAATACCACATTGATCGGGAGTTAAGGTTTGGATGGTTTAAATATAGAAAGGGCCACCCCCTTATGCATGGATTTGACCACACCTACCATTGTTTTTTTGGCCACCACATATATTGGTCGAGTCGTTGGTTGAAATACTCATATGGGTTGAGTTGGTATTTCCATGTTGTGGGTTTGTTGGTTGCACCAATATATATGGGCACCAATATTTTTTTATTGGTTTATCCACCCAATCACATAGGGTTGTGCATTTTTATAATATCCGAGCTTTGTGAATTGTTGATGCGCTAATTAGGTTACGAGCCATATGTCGATCATCCTATGCATTGTTTGATCTCCAAGGTAGTAGTGATAAGGCTATCCCACTAAGGTAATAGGGAATTTAAGCCATCACAAACCATAAGGAATTAATCTCGATCCCAAACAATGTGGATTTCAACGATCATCTAGTCAATGTGGTAGAAAATAGTGATCAACTTGGTGGGGAGTTGATCACCCCACCAAGCTAAAAATAATAGCTCGTCAAGCTGCAATATAAATTTTGAGCTCAATGACCTACAATGCAAAATTGATCTCATGGTGGCAAGCCACATGGTGGCTTGAGGGCCCACCATGTTGGAAAACGTAATATAGCTCTCACGGTGGTTAGGCTCCCTTCCATTACAAAATTTGAGCCTCTTGTTCTTACCACTCTTACATGTGTCAAATTTCGAAGGTTACAAATAGCTCAAACAACCTTCATTTTTCCCTCTCTCCATTTGCCACTTGTCACCTTGAAATTTGTCCACTTGTTGACCTGTTGACCCATGTTGACCCGTTTAAGACCCATTCTTTGACTGGTGATAAAATCTGCATATAGACTCCATTTTTGAAGTTTTGCATACCGTCGGAAAGGTCTCGGGATGCTCTTCAACATGGTCTAGGTTTAGGGAATTTTAGGGAAGATATGAATTCTAAAAAATCCTCCGAATAAACAATTTATCGTAAACACATCTAATTAGGAACAACAAAAGAAGAAAATAAATCTATTTACAAGAAATATTGGATGATCTAAAAGGTTGAGCATAGTAATTTTTCATAAATCAAGCATTCATGGTTCCTTGAAGACGTGGCCTTCATTGGGTTGTCATCAATTTGTGCTAGGTCATAAGATGTCTTTAACTAAGTATGGACCTCATCATTTTTAGGTGTATATGGCTTCTTTATCATGGGTATAATTCAATTTGAGGACTAGTTCTCGACTTTAAATTTATGTTTCAAAAGTTTTTATGTTGCTTTATGATATAAGCTTTATATTGATGATCATAATATATAGCATTAGCATGTTTTTCATATAAAAATTGAGAGTGTGAAT